>CM037595.1:65668236-66309071 GCA_021018995.1 Chloranthus sessilifolius
CACGAAGTCCCTACCAGGGGCACAGGTCATCCTCTTCGCCACCCTGTGGCGAATCTCTGGAGGGACACCCTGTGGAAGTCTCAACTGACGTGTCACCCGAGATAGGTGGATCTACTGCACCTCAAAGTAATGGACCTAGATGTCCATGTCAAAGAAAGGCTGACCAGATCATATCACTAGCACAACAGCATTCTCCTCGGCCACCTACGACCTCTAAATCACCTATAACCAAACAAGCAACCCAACCCATCAGTAAAATCTTAGAGCCTAAAACCCAAAGAAAAATGAAACAAAATGTGTACACGATGATATATATATACTTGCCCCTCATGCATGTCCTCGAAAGGACCACACATAGTCTGAAGATCTGAAGACCAACTTCGATGCCCCAATGCTATCCTCCACACATGCATCCGTGGGAACGTGAAAGTAACCTCCGCTGGAACACGCGGGCGAAGGAAGGCAAAATGATCATACGCCCAAAACTAGAATATACGAAATGCCCAACCAAAAAAAAACATCACTATAATGAAAGACTAGACAACAGAGATACCATAAAACCAGCGATTAACTAAAACCTACTTGAAGAAAATGAAGGAAACCTCCGATCGTCACGAGACCTTGCCCCCGATGATAAAGCTGCTCATAGATATGCGCCAATGCGGCCGCACCCCAAGCATAAGTAGGGACCCTTTCCAAATCACGAAGAAGTCTAAAAAACAACGCGGTAACACACCCCCAAGTCGTTGAAGAAAAGAGCACCGCACTGAAGAAGTGCATTAAAAAGGCCCGGAGCACTCGATCCGTCTCTAACCCTGGCTCAACCACAGGCTCCCAGCGGGCCATCACCATGCAATGTGCCTCGAATAGCACCCTCTGCTCAGAATGATGCCTCGGACCATCCCTGGCCCCGAGCCACTTGACCGACCCCTAGAATCTCCTCACATACCCTTAGATAATTTCCAGCCATCTGCCCTGTAATTGGCTCTCCCTCGAATTGGAGCCTCGTAATGCGGACCCAATCCTCTGAGGTCAGCAGTATCATCCCAACTAGGAAGAGCAATGCCTGCTGCTCCTCCCTTCACCTCTTCAGGATCACAGTGATCAGACCATGATCAACCTGAAAGGGCTCCAACTCAAGGATCAATCCAAAGCCGAAAGATGCCAGTCATGCCTGCTGAAACTCAGGCAGGGCACGATACCATGTATGAGACTCAGACCACATTGAGCTGATAGCTAGCTACAAAGGCTCCTATCGAACGATAAATGCATAGAGAAAAGGAAGAAATGGCATAAGCCCAGCACCCATGACTACACTAAGCAATGAAAGGCAAACAATCATGATAATTTATGCAAAATAGGATGAAAGCGCTACAAAACAACAACTTAGATATGCCCTAGAACTAGGTACAGTCATTATGCATGGATGTACACAACCAATAACAAGTACAAGTTTGACATAAATAAAAGGGTTTCCAGATCCTAGGAAGCCTATGTTATAACCTAAATACCGAAGAAGTAAAAGGGATACTTGCTCGTGGGTACCTACTTGGTCTCGCGCAAAGAACTCCTCCAATGGGAAGCGCCTCCTGTCTTGATCCTCAGCACCCTCATCCTTAGATACCTCCCCCCTAACCACCATCTCATCACCCTCAAGTACCTCACCTCTCGCTACCACCCCAACATCCTCTCCCAAGGCACCAGCACCTGCCCCAGCCTTGGAAGTCTCACCTATCTCCCCCATCATCAACTCCTCCAACTCGGAGGTGGTGAAGTCGAGTCTACCACTACCCTCAGACTCCATCCTAGAAGAAAGAATTCGAGAAACTGGAAAGAATGCAAGAAACAGCACCAAAAATGGGCAAACGGATTGCAAGATATCACTAAAACATGAAAATTAGAGCACAAGAAGACAAGGAAATCGAGAATCGAAGAAAAAATGGATAGCGCGGGAAGAATGAACACTTTCCAGGTATATATAGAACATAGTTAGATCATGCGCCTTGCTTAGGGCTCACAATGAAATTGCGGACCAAAAGACTCTCGCTCAATCTCCATTACACGCCCTTCTTTGAGAGCATAAACAAATCGTTGCCCGCTCAAAATAGCCCAACGTCCTGATTGTACGCCACAGACCAGACATGTGATCATATCATACACCGGAATCATGGCATGTAAATCCCAAAGGTCACCCACATAGTGACCAGGTGTCGCCTCAATCCTGCATTGTGGAACATGCGTGTAATTTCATTACATGATAACTTATCGACACATAATGATTCTCTAAACCCCACAAACACGCGCGGCTATGCCGATGCTCAATTTAGTTATGCGCCCGGTGTTGAGCGCATAATTCCCCAGGTGAAACACAAAATGAATACCTAGAATAGTAGATTTAAAGGCTAAAATAAGGGCATTTTAAACACTGGTTACTGACCCCAAACTACACCCTTGCTAAGAAGAATCTAAGAAAACACTTCAAACTTAGAAAACATACACTCCGAAAACCAAAAAAATCCCCCCAACATCCCCAAAGCGAGTTAGTTGCTTAGACCAAACCAAACTAAACCCAAATAAATGACATCGTGCTCAAGTAAACAAAATAAGCCGCAAACCAAACCGAAGATTCACCAAAATTGTCACTCCATAAATAAATCAAACCATTACAAAATACACCGAGGGCATACCCTCTGAATACACAGTCAAAAATAACCAATCCAAAATCAGGACCTTCAGGCCATGCCCGAATCTAGATTTATTCAGGAAAGAAGAGATCCTGGAGAGGCCTAGAGAAGAAGCACACCCAGGATGAATTTCAACAAGAATCCCATCTCTCCTTCCTGAGCCGGCAGGAAAGGAAGAGTGGCTCACGGAAAGCCACCAAGAATCTGTGGGATCCACATATGGAAGCCTACCCTAGAAAGCATAACAGGGAGGGCTAACAAAAAGTCAATCCACAGAGCCTACCAAGGAGCAATTGATATCGGTCACGAGAACTCTGACCCAACACTTTCCCATGGTTTTCTTCCCGCCGCCTTCTTCTCTTTCATCTCTTCCCTTAGCATGGTAACAATTCGACTGCTACCCCACATTCCCAATTCCATCTATTCCCAAAAAAAAATAATTACAATTTACTTAGGGTCCAGTACCCGGGATACAAAGTAAATAGGAAGAAAAGACATTAACAAAAACAAGAACAAACTAAAAGAAGAAAAATGAAGAAAAAATGCCCCTAAACCTTTTAATCTTCAATGAGATGCAAAAAAAAACTAGACCCCTAGACCCTATTTATAAACTTATACTCCTTTCACCACAAGATGACAAGTGCCACATTTATGAGCACCCTCCACTTGATTCAATCCAGAGCAAGATACATGCCCCCCTTAAAAGGCTATAATCCACGACAAATATGGATCAACCAACCAATGCGAAGCACTCACCCCAAAAGAAACACAAATCCCCCTTGAAGTAGATAGACCAATGAGATCAAAACATCTAACACTCATATAAAAATCCTAAAATCAAACTCCAAATTCACACATTTCTAACATGTATCCAAACATAAGACCAAAACAAATTTTAAACTCTAAACATGAGACTCATGCCCTCATCATGACAAAAATCAAGACTCCTCAAGCCTAAAAATTAAATAATGCCCATTCACCAAAAACATATACAATAAATATCTCTTCATTCATTTAACAAAGATTTTTTTTACAAGTATCACCGGAGGAATACCTCTTGAATTACAACCCAAAGTGAAGACTGAAATACCTAATCTATAATCCAAAATGAAAAATAAACCTAAGACAGAGACAAAGCGAGGAGCAGCGCCCGACTTTAAGCGTCCAATCGGAGGCTTCAGGGAGGATTGGTTGGGGAACACATCCCTCCACCTGTAACGCCTCCTCTTCCTCCATCTTCACCTCCTCCGCCGCTGTCGCCGCCTCAACGTTGCCTTCACTGCTCCCTAAAAGGGATCGATGTGAAGGCTAGTCTCCTCTTTTCCAATACCACCCATCCTCAGAATTTTGTCATCCCCAAGCACCACCTTAGGTCAAAGAATGCACGAAATGACGAACATCGGAAGAAATGACATCCCGAACGGACGATTGGATCGCACAATATCATTGAAACACGAATACTCTAGTGCAAAGAAATTAGATAAGGTAAAAATCAAGACTAAATTGAAGGATACAAAGAAAATAAAAACCCCTTTACTTATATAGAGTATGGACTCATTCACATGCTCGAAACTCGGTGCGCAAGCGCAATGAGGTCACGCGCAAAGCAGTCTAAGCAAAAACAAAGTCACGCGCAGTAACGCGAGCACATAATAAAACTTTCGCTCGCGCCATCGGCGCAATGCTCCAGTCACGCGCCCAATATAGGATGCTTAATCACATTACCCGCATTAGAAAACACATAGAATCCGAAGGGTCACCCACATAGTAACCCAGCGATGCTCCAATTACACGCTATCACCTAGCCACTTTATTGGATTACACGCTAGTATCCATGCACGAAATCTAGATTGACACCCGAACACTACCACTTTACCAACTCGGCGACCTTTCGATCACGCACAACTCTGAAAGCGCGCAAATACAATACACGCACAAACCTAAATGCTTAATTGACTTCTTTAGCCCCAAACAGATGCGCTCTCAAATGGGTGCACAAATCGATTCAACACCTTGAATCAGGCGTGTCTTCCTCAACTACAGCGTATGCCACCGACAGAATAAACATACCTCGTTGAAATATGACGTACACCTAATCCCTTAACCCATCACAGACTGACCAGAGATGAGTATATTCTCCCAAAAGACCCATCGCAGCCAAATTACCCCCTTTGATAACTTGCATGTCCCATTACGATCAGAATCCCTCCTTCTCTTCTGTCCCATCGTGTTACGTCCCAAGCTATTAAAAAAAAGAGAGAAAGAGAGAGACACTGATCATCTTCATGTCCCATCGTAGCCGGACATATCAACATAAATCGACCATACCCTACCGTGATGATGAATCTTACCACATCACCAAGACTGAAGACAAGTCCCGTCGTGACCCCAAAAACCTCATTATTACTCCATCGCGATAGTCAAGAAGTCACTAGACCAACCATTCACCATAAACTCATAAACACGTCCCGTCAGGATACAACCACAACGTGATCTCATATAACCCAAGATCTACCAAAGAAAGAAACACCATCGTTGTCTTATCACAAAATTAAAACAATTAAGGAATCGACGATGTCGCGCATGTCCCATCGTAACGCCACCACAACTCAAGCATCTTGTAAACCCCTTCTCTCACGACACTACTACCCAAAACACTCGGACACACCCCATCACGATACACAATCGTGAAGGGAAGGCTCGGATCATGTCCCATTGTGTAAGCAGGGAGCTTAATCCCTGAACGCTTCACCACGCAATAGTCACCAGACACCATTATAGCATCAACATAAGGATGGAGAAATCTCTCAAACATTCTACCACATCCCATCTCTACACGGACATCTCACCAGAGTCCCCCTATGTCCCACCGCACCTACAACTAGCAGGACTCACCTCACCACACGACTATAAGGGGAGAACCACCGTGTCTTACTACGAATTTCATCTTCCCAAGACCCTTCCTCACATTGACGACCGCCAGGTCCCATTGCAGCAGAAGTGAAGAACAGAGAGGGAACCCTCTAATGTCCCATTGTGACATCACTATGACAACCGATCGAATCCCATCGCAAGCAATGCAAGGGCCTTCCACTCAGACCAGGTGAGTATCACCCCTTTTTTAATTACTCAATATTCCTTATAAAATATAGTTAGCTATGATTAAGTCAAATGTCTTTAAAACCTGTCTCTCTCAACTCACGAATTACTGTAGTCCTCCCATAAGTGACCATCATCAGTATTCATCGAGAAGGCTAGAAAGAGCATCCGACATACCAAGTGTCGTCTTGACAACCACGCAAACGGTTGGGTTCACAAATCTTGCACCGATGGATCTGCTTAGCGACGTCTCGAAAGCTGCATTTTCCACAATTTTACCACCAAAAGTGATCTTAAGTTAAATTCCCAAACTTTCAAAAAAATAAAAAAAAAGAACAAATATTTTTAAATAAATTAACAAATAAATACATAGACTCCTATCAGTAAAAATTCACTTATTGCCCCGATCTATTCATTCCCCAGGGAAATCAAACAATAAATATATTCAACTTTGAGAAATCCTAGATGTCCACTGGAAAAGGGACACTTGATGTGCCATTAGTGTGAGCAATGATGCACTCGGTCTAACATGATTTGCCAAAGCCTTCACCATTACATGACATTTTATTTTATTATCGGTCTCTAAACCTTGTCTATGGACATTCGTATGATGCCCCCCTATACCTCAATTGTATCATTTCCCTCTTTTCGACAGCCCCTTGCAGTAGGTCACGACATGCGGCGGGATGCTGTTAAGCCTTGAAAAGTACCACTTTTCACCCCTTAACTTAATCTCTGTTAGGCCCTTAATCATTTAATAAATGTGTTTTAAGTCTACTCTGTAGGTAATAAGCAGTAGCTGTAAATAAACCCCTAACCATGCCAAGAAGCTCGCTGTTGCCCCAGAACTACCTCAGCAGAATGAAGGATGAACCCAGACTGAGAGTTGGCTGAAGCATAGGCACATCAAAGCAGAAATAAACTAGGAAAGATGCCTTCGCGCAGTTGTCGCAGGCTCTTGGAGGAAGCACAACAATTGGTCGCGCAGTCCTCGCGTTGCTCCCGCACTGTTTGATGATAGAAAGAAATGCAAATCAATCTTTGCGCGGTTCTCATGAAGCCCAACCTTAAGTGAGTGAAGCATTCGTGCAGTCTCGCACAACTCAAAAGAGGAGTCGTTAGGCTTCGCGCGATTCACTCAGAACTAAGTGCTCCAGGTATTCCTGCGCGCAGCTGTTGCGCAGAGGCCATGAGATACAGACCTTCAAGTAAATGCTTGCGCAACCTAGAAACTCATGAACACTGCTTCTTCACGAAGATCTGTTGCGAGATTCACCAAGGGACGGACAGCGCGAGCAATCCTTGCGCCATTCAAAGCTGAAAGAGCAATCTCGCGACAGCTATTAGTATCCCGCGATGATCAAAATGTCAATCCCGCGATTGCATGAACTTCAAGTCAATTCAACCTTGCGACGTCAATTCTACCACGCGGAAGGATCTGAAATCTTTTCTACCCAGCGAGGATCGGGTTCTAAACTTCTCCCCACTTCTGCAAGGGCAATCTGGGGACTTCCAACAATTAGGGCATGCACTCCAATGCTCTAATTTCCGTGCACACGCCTCGCGGCATCCAAGGGATAGGAATGGGCTGCAATCATATTGATAAATTAGGGTTTTCCTGACGCTAATAGAGGGAAGCCGACTGCTATATAAGCCTAAGCCTAGCTTAGGTTTGAGGGAGTTCTTTTTGGGACTTAACTTTTGTGCTTCTTCTTGAAACCAACTGTAGAATTATAGTAGGCTAAGGTTAGGGTTTAGGAGTTTTCTTTTTCCTTTTTCTTTCTCTCCATAGTCCAGCACTTGCTGGCTATGCCTTTTGTATGATTATATGGCATAGATTGTAATGGAGTTTTATAATAGGATTTATTGCATGTATGGGATGATGTTTTTGTTGTGAGTTGTTTTGTACAAGGCTGCTGCCTTGAGATCCTCCATTGCTAAGTTGTATCGTAAGTAATGGAGGATTATTTTTAAGGTTTTATTTAGATCCAAGTGACCTGTGTGTCCAGGTTAGATACATTGCAGGCCTTTCCCCACCACAGGATCCACTAAATCTGAATCCCCATGGGAGCTTGTGCTGGTAGCCTTGTGAACATGGTGGCGGCAACAATGATCTTGTTCTGTCTTAGACCTCTGTGAGGAGGATAGCCTGTGTGGATAGTCTATGACCATTCAAGTGGACAGGTTATAGCCCTAGGGTGAAGCCAATCCACAGACCTAAGACAGATTCTTTTTCTCTGCACTTGTGCTTGTAGCCTTGTGAGGGATTGTGCAGAGACAGACTCCCCTATATTTGTATAGATCCATTTTCAGATTGCAGATCTGATTTGGTTGTAGATATTGTAGGCTTGTGACTGGATCACTGCATTCTTACTAAAGCAGTGAACAGCCATGCTTGAAAGCTAGTACTCAAACTCTTGCTGGTCTTGTGTGTCCAGGCTTGTGCACTTTGTAGGCCTAGCCCCACACACAGAACTTTAGAGGATGATGTTCCTATGGATTCTTGAGCTTGTAGCCTGGATGAAGTAGTGCCTACAATGGTCAGCTTGTCCTGACTCATCTCTGGATTGTGGTTCCCCTATTGGATAGTCTATGACCATTTAAGTCGACAGGTTATAGCCATAAGGGATTGGATCATGGCACAGGGGTGAGTTGGATTCTTTCTCCTCTTGGTGATAATGTAGCCATTGGACAGGATTTCTATAGCAACAGATCTGAGTCGGAGTTATAAGACCCATCAGATCTGTACCTAATAACATACTTCTCACCCTTTTATATTTATTTTCTCACTCCACCATCCTTCTTAACCCTTTCTGTAATCTAGACAGTAAGTTGCCTTTGGATTTAGATTACAGTGACTTTAAATCTCCTTCCATTTAGGATTGCCAGACCTGTAGTCAGATCTGGAGAGCCTACTAAAGATAGCTCCCTTGGAGCTTTAGATCAACTTCCCTGTGGGACAAACTCTTACTTATCAAAACTTTCTACAGCAGGCCCTGTATCTTGCAGGACTGTGCATATTTTAGGCTTGCTGCTCCATAATCCTCACTCTACCTTTTGTTCATTTCTAATTTAACCCATTCTTATCATTGTCTTCAATAAAGTCAGTAGAAAGCACTTAAAATAAACCAACAAGTTTTTGGCGCCGTTGTCGGGGATATTGATCTATTAGTAGACTCTAGATTTTTGATTCTTTATTCTTTGGTAGCTATACTTGTGAATAATTGATACTGCTAATTTACATTTGGAATTTTTCTTGCAGATCTGGACCGTAGCAGAGAAGGAGAGTAGAATTGTACTGGGAGTCTAGCTACCTTTGTTTGCATTTTTCTAACCCTCAAAACTCAGTCTATTTCTCCTTTGAAGATTCCACACCAGTTGATTAGGATAGTTGTAATTTTTGTTAAGTGCAATGTGCCTACGAATAATCTTCCCTGCTGTTGGTGTGTGTGCATGTTAGGAAGGAGATCCCTCAGTCCTACATTAGAGCCTGCTAACCTTGAGATAGAAAGGGGTAGAAGACCGAGAAGGCACAGACACACCACAGTCGAGCCCTCTATTGAAATTGAGACAGCAGTTATGGGTGAAGGACAACCTAGAACATCGAAGGAATTGAATGCTCCGGATGATTACAATTCTCCATTCAGCATTCAATTCCCAGATGTTCAAGGAAACTACGAAATCAAAACTTCCATCATCCAAATGCTTCCCTCTTTCCATGGGCTTAGCAAGGAAGACCCTTACAAGCACATTGACCAGTTCTTGGCCCTGTGCACGACATTCTCCATTGCTGGTTTAGGACCAGAAGCCACTAGGTTGAGGCTCTTTCTTTTCTCCCTAAAGGATAGGGCCATGACCTGGTTATCTACTCTCCCAAACAACAGCATCACTTCCTGGAAAGACCTCCAGACAAGATTTTTGTCTAAATTTTTCCTAGAGACCAAAACCAGCCAGTTGAGGAAAGGCATACTTGCTTTAGCCAGTTGAGGAAAGGCATACTTGCTTTTGCCCAATCCTCAACTGAAGATTTTAACCAAGCCTGAGACAGATTTAAAGAGATGCTCAAACAATGTCCCCACCACAAGATCCTTGACTGGAAGCTTGTCCAAAGCTTCTATAATGGGATAGATGAAAAGAGCAGAGATATGGTAGATGCCTCTTGTGGTGGAACGTACATGCATAAAATAGCTGATGAAGCATGGGACTTGTTCGAGGTCATAAGTGAAAATGCCTTTTAGAAAATGTCCTCATCTAGAATTGTTCAAGAGCCTCCTCCTAAGCTGGGGCTTGCTGAGACTTTTAAAGCAAAGATGTATGAAGTTAGGGGAAATGATGACCTGAGAATGCATATGGCCAATCTTACTGAAAGATTTGATAAACTTATGACTGTGGTGCAGCCAAGAATGGCTGCACAAGTGTAGAAGAGTGCCCATCTATAGGGCAATACCCTGAGTTTGTAATGGAACAGGCTGCTACTGCCCAATCTTTTAGACAACAACAATCTGGTGGCTATAATAAACAATCATATGGATACCAGCACCAAAATGTTGGTTACCAATGGAGAGACCACCCAAATTTGAGGTGGAGGCAAGACCATTATATGCAGCCACAACAGATGTTGGCCTTACCTCAAAGGCCACAGCAACAGTTCAACCAAGGTTATGCCCCAAGGTCGAATTTCCAGCAGCAATAGCAGCCCCAGCAACAAAATCAATTGGTAGTTCCCCCACCTCAGCCCCGAAGTGCTTCTTTTGATGACCAGGTTTTGGCTCAATTGCAAAGCCTTGGACCCTTGAATCAAACTGTGACTTCTCACAGTCAAAGCATTAAGAAAATAGAAGAGCAGCTTGGCCAAATAGCCAATGCCTTGGCTAAAAGAGAAGAGGGCAGGTTGCCAAGCCAGCCAGTAGCCAACCCTAAAGGCCAGTATTCGATTGGAGAAGGCTCCTCAAATTTTGAAGGGGCCAATGCCATCACTGCCCTAAGGTCTGGCAAGCTGGTAGACAACCAGGTGGGAAAGGAACAAGGAGAGGTCATTCCCAAGGAGATGTCAAGTGAAAGTGATAAGGACTTTGCTAGAGCATAGATTCAAGAACTTCCTGCTACCCTCCAACAAGGAAAAATAAAGAGGTTGTATTTGAGCCTCAGCAGGAGATAAAAATAGATAAAAGAAAAAATAAAAGTTCAGCCATAGGCTTGCAGCTGAGGAGCCAGCAGTACCTCAGCTGCCATTTCCTCAAGCTTTGAGTGGCCCTGCCCCTTATGACAAGAGTTAGGCACAGATCGAGGAAATGATGGAGACCTTTAAATAGGTCAAGATAAATTTACCCCTGCTTGATGCAATCCGACAAGTCCCAGCCTATGCAAAGTTTCTGAAAGACCTTTGTACTCAGAAAAGGCAGGCCAAAGGCTATTTGTCCAAAAAGGTCTTTGCGATTGATACAGTTAATTCTGTATTAACCATGACAATGCCTGAGAAGTTGCAAGACCCAAGGATACCCACTATTCCCTGTATTATTAGAGACCACATAATTGGAAGGGCCCTTTTGGACCTTGGAGCTTGTTAACTTTGCCACACGGTGTATGAGCTAGGTTTGGGGGAGCTTAAGCGCACCCCCATTGTTCTATTGATGGCTGATAGGTCTGAAAGGAAACCCATGGGAATGGTTGAGGATGTCCTAGTAGGGGTAGACAAGTTCTTCTACCCTGCAGACTTCCTTGTTTTGGACATGGGCTGCAGCAACAGTACATCCCCGATACCTGTTATTCTGGGCAAACCATTCTTGGCCACTGCTAATGCATGCATTCAATGCAGGTCTGGAATCATGGAGGTCACTTTCGGACATATGAAAGTTGAGCTTAATGTGTACAATAGTGTAAAGTACCCTCAGCTGGACAATGAGGAATGCTTTGTAGTAGATGTACTAGAAGAAATTGTTGAAGAAAAACTGCCCACTCTGCTAGAGTGGAGCAACATTTCCACTGATTTAACTGAAGTTTGGAACATGGTGGAGGAAGGAAGCCTAGCTTTAATGCCAGAAGACATATCCCTAGTGAGGTCTTTTGTGGGCTTAGTGCAGCATTCCAATTGGAAACCTACATTGCTACCCCTACCTCCAACCAATAATACACTAATCCTGCCATCCATCCAACAAGCCCCTGATCTGGAACTCAAGAAGCTTCCAGAGACATTGAAATACACTTTCCTCAAGAATAATGAGAACCTTCCTGTGATTATCTCCTCTTCTCTTACCAGTGAGCAAGAGGAGGAATTGCTAATAGTTTTGAGGAAGCACAAGAAAGCAATTGGCTGGACCATTGCTGATCTAGGAGGGATTGATGCATCGATCTGTATTCATAGGATTCATCTAGAGGAGAGCTCAACACCCTCCAGGGAATTGCAGAGGAAACTGAATCCTCACATGCAGGAAGTGGTTCTGAAAGAAATCATTAAATTACTGGATGCGGGGGTAATTTACCCCATCTCTGATTCTGAAGGGGTGGCACCAATCTAGGTGGTACCCAAGAAATCTGGCATAACAGTGATCACAATTGAGTCTGGAGAGTTGAGACCAGCCAGGGAGACCACTGGCTGGAGAGTTTGCATCGATTATCGAAAACTCAACTCCGAGACTAGAAAAGACCACTTCCCTCTCCCCTTTATTGATCAAATTTTGGATAAGTTGGCTGGGAAAGCTTTTTACTATTTTCTTGATGGGTACTCAGGGTACAATCAGATCCCTGTGCACCCTCTTGATCAAGAGAAAACTACTTTTACTTGTCCTTTTGGCACCTTTGCTTACAGAAGGATGCCTTTTGATGTAATGACCACCTTTCAGAGGTGTATGTATGCAATTTTTTCTGATATGATTGACAAATTCTTGGAAATTTTCATGGATGATTTTTCGGTTTATGGGGATAGCTTTGACCAATGTTTGCAACACCTCCACAAGGTCTTACAAAGATGTGAGGAGACCAATTTGGTCTTAAGTTGGAAGAAGAGCCACTTCATGGTAACACAGGGAATCGTGTTGGGCCATGTAGTCTCTAAAGATGGAATTGAGGTAGACAAGGCAAAAGTTGACCTCATTAAAAATTTGCCCCCTCCAAGAATAGTCAAGCAAATCAGATCCTTCCTCGGACATGCTGGATTCTACAGGAGGTTTATCAAAGACTTCAACAAAATTGCTAAAACATTGTGCCACCTGCTCTGCCAGGATGTGCCCTTTGACTTCTGTTGGCAGATTTCTGAGTGTGTGCTTACTTTATTGGTTGGTGGTGAAAGTCATTTGAAAATCAAAGAAAGAGTAAAACAGGAGATGGAATCAGCACAACTAAGAAATTCTAGACCTGTAAGATACAGGATCCATTATAGCAAGTTTTGATAAGTAAGAGTTTGTCCCACAGGGAAAGGTGATCTATAGCTCCAAAGGAGCCATCTCTAGTAGTCCCTCCAGATCTGACTACAGATCTGGCAGTCCTAAAAGGAGGGGAGTTTAAGGTCACTTATTCTAAGTATTCTAATGTCTAAACTACAGAAAGGGTTGAGAGGATGGATGGAGTGTGGAAAATAAATATAAAAGGGTGAGAAGTATGTTATTGAACCCAGATCAGAGGAGTTTTATAACTCAGATTCAGATCTGATGCTATAGAAATCCTATCCAGTGGCTACATTATCACCACTGAGGAGAAAGGATCCAACCCATCACTCTGCCATGATTCCACCCTTAAGGCTATAACCTGTCCACTCAAATGGTCACAGATTATCCCATAGGGGAACCACTATCCAGGGATGGGTCAAAACATAACCAGTAAATCATTGCAGGCACTATTTCATCCAGGCTACTAGCTCAAGAATCTATAGGGAACCTCAACCTCTAAAGCTCTATATATGGGGCTAAGGCTGTATAGGACCATGATAGCCCAGACACATAGAACCAGCAAGAGATTGAGTACAACCTTCGATCTAGCTGTCCATTGCTTGAGTGAGGCTACAATGGACTAGTCACCAGCCTACAATCTCTATAACCAGATCAAATCCAACATCTGATGGCAAATCTATACAAATATAGGGGAGTCTACCTCTGTAAAATCTCCCACCAGGCTTCTACAGGCTCAGGTGTAAAGAAGAAGGATCCATCTTGAATCGGTGGATTAGAATCACCCTAAGGCTATAATATGTCCACTTTCATGGTCACAGACTATCCCAGAGGTTATCCTCCTCACGGAGCCCAAGACAAAACAAGAATATCGCTGCTACCACCATGGTCACAAGGCTACCAGCTCAAGCTCCCATGGGGATTTCAGATCTAGTGGGTGCTGTGGTGGGGCTAAAGCTGTATAGGACCATGATAGCCCAGACACACAGGTCACTTGGATTTGAGTGGCCCTTAGAATCAGTCCTCCATTGCTTTGAAACACAGCCAAAGCAATGGGGGATCACAAGGCAGCAGCCTTGCACAGAGCATCTCACATTCAATCACAAATCCCACAAAGTACAGATTCTATTACAGAACTTTCATTAATCTAGTTCAAAATACACCCAAAGACACAGCCAGCAAGTGCTGGACTATGGAGAGAAGGAAAAAGAAAAACTAAACGATCTCAGATCAGGTCTCCCAGAAATGAGATGGGTTCCTAGCTATTCCAGGATGTAGAAAGAAAAGAAAGTCTAAGCTCCCAAACCTAAGCTAAGTGTGGGTATTTATAGCAGTGGTGTGGCAGCGCATTAGGGTTAGGAAACCCCAATTTTAATGATGCCACATGGCCGAATAGTGATCCTCCAATGACTTGGGATGCGTGCACAGAGATTTGAGCGTGGTAGTGCGTGCCCTAATCGCTGGAAATTCCCAGAAAGTCCTCGGCTGAAGAGATGGAAGTTTGAGGTTCAGAGCTTCGCTAGGTAGCCATTGTTTCCCAAACTTGTCGCTTGGTAGCTTTTGTTCTTCGCTAGGATGATTTGAAATTGAAGCTTTTGCCTTCACGGGGTTGGCTTGGTTTGCTCTTCAGGCAGTCGCGAGGTTGAGTGGACATCAGAGCCTCAGATGTCGCGGGGTTGGAGCTTAACCAGTCGCGAGGTTGATCTTCACGAAGATAGATTTGAATAGCGCGAGAACTTCGCGAGCACTTATCTTCACTGGGCTTCGCGAGTTACCTCACGAGGCTTTAATGAGTTTTGAACTACGTGAGGTTCCTTGTCTTAACTGATCTTCGCGAGGGTGGCTTTGCCTTCACAAGGATGCTTTCTTCTTGAATGGCGCAAGAACTGCGCGAGGAGTTCTCTTCTGATAGTTGCATCCCACGATGACTGTGCGACAGCTACGCGAGGAGTCTTCTGAAGCTCTCTCTTCTCAGCTGTTCTGAGTGAACTGCGCGCGATTGAGAGAAGTCTACTTTGAACTGTGCGAGACTGTGCGAGGTGTTCTATTCTTGTGCTTCGCCAGAGCTGCGCGAGTTTATGTTCCTGAAGCTCTTCAGTCAATCATCTGTGCGAGAAGTTGTTGTAGAGTCTCAATTTGGAGCTTGAGGCTCATTTTCAGGTATGGATTCAGACTTCATCCTTCTGAGGGACCTCTGGTGCCAAAATAGGCTTTTTAGCAGGATTCCTGGCGTTATTTGACTGCTGGGTACTACCTACATAAAATACTTAACAAGGACTTATTAGGTGGCTGTGGGTCTAATCAAAGGTTAAGTTAAGGGGTGAAAAGTAGTACTTTTCAGGTCTTAACACACCCCCAAACCTAATCTTTGCTAGTCCCTTAGCAAAGCTATATTAAACCTAATATAAAAATTAAATTCCACTTTCGTAGGGAGAACGAATATATTTAGCATATGTACCAAGCCTTTTAAACCCCTAGGTGATCCCTAGTGGAGGAGTGATGTCTCCTGAGGGTTTTCAGTCAAGACACCCACAAACTTCTTCAATGAAACAGTTAACAAAAGTGCAATATCATCCAGTGAGCAGTCAAGGGGCAGACTTAGTTTACTCTTGAATCAGTAATCATAAAAGAAATTTAATCCATTGGTTGCACAGTAATTTAAATAGCATAAACTTCTCATGAATGCACAACATTTCCAATCAGTTTACAACCACAGAAAACTGCACAAGTGTGTGCCAGCACTGAGCTTATCCTTAGGTCAAAAATTAGGTTAAGGTCATACATAATGCATTCAAGTTCAGGCCCAAAAACTTTGCAGGGCATACTCTCGTAAGGGTTTTGTTGAGGGGTTCATTCTCTCACAGGCTCAAGAGCAGTTACATCCCCCAAATGTGTCTGTAAGCATGAGCATAGGCAGAGTTCGTAAGTGCTGACATCATTGGCAGTTCCTCACCATAGATTGGATAACTCTTTATCTTCACACGAGAGCTCACTCAACTTTTGGATCATAAGGGCTTTTAACTGGGCTGTAATGTGGCTTATGAAGTGGGGTTGAAAGAATGGAGGGTTGAGAAGGGGATCAAAATTGAGAAATCAATAGGTGACAGAGGTGATTCATGACTTCACCTTCATGAATTCAGCTCCTTTCATCTTCTTTGAGATTTTCATATTTGAAGTGATCAGTTTCTCTTCTTGATTTTGATTTTCCAATGAAAGTTCCTCTTGACTCCTCCCTTACTTCTCTTCATTGTTATTTTTGTTTCCTTCTTGTGGAATTTTCTGATTTATATATATATATATATATATATATATATTTTTGTTTTTACTTTTTAGAAATGCCACCATGCTCCCAATTATCATACTGTCAGATTTGAGGTATTTCTTTTCCATTCAACTACTGTTGACCATAGCTAGTCCATCTTCAACTTTTTCTCCTTTACCTTCTGAATTCTCAGAGTGAGGGTAGGCTGAAGCAGGTTCATAGGTTTAGGTTTAAGTACTCAGGTGTATTTTGAAATAATTTAGGATTTAAAGCTCAAAGGGGGTATGGACAAGGGCAGTTACTTAAGGGTTGGTCTTATTAGGCTCAAACTGTCCAAGAGAAGGCCTTGATCCTTTCCTCAGTCTCATGAGTACTGTCAGTTGTTTCAAATTAGATTTACCTAACTTCTAGTGAGCACAGTGACTCAGTCAGTCTTTAGAACTAGATGGGATTGCCTTGGTTACTCCTCAAAAGATGGAATTTTTTTTTTATAGGCCCAATTCTCACTGGTTATGTTCTGGCTTTTAACTTTTAAGTATGTCCTCACCTTTTTCTCTCTCTACTGATTCACTAAGTGCTGATATAAGTGAGTTTCCTTGGTGATATTATCATGGAAATGTGGAGTATTAGAAGTTTATAATGTCAAAAGTTTGTAAAAAATTTTAAGCTTCTTATTTTCATGATTCTTAAGTGAACAGAGGTCCATTTCCATATTGCTCAGATGAGTCTGCTGCACTTATGTTAGCTATTCCATTGGCAGGATCTGCCTGGCACACCCCCAAACCTATGAGAAGCAGTGTCCTCACTGGTTCAAAGGTGTCTGTGCAGCAGAGTTATCACAGCACAGAAGACGAGAACAAGAAATAAAGTAACCAAGAATAGAAAACTGTACCGCATATCAGAAAAGGAAAATTTCATTAAGATTAAAAGAAAATTACAAAAATGGAGGAGGGAAGGAGAGAGAGATCAGGGGTGAGGGGGTTGAGAAGGTAGGGGAGGGGGTGGAGTGGAGGGGGCGGGGGATGGATCTGTCATTTGCTTCTTCTTCTGCGGCTAAAGCTTTTCCTCCTCCTCCTTGGCAAGGATTTGCAGAACCTCCTTGTATTCATCCCAGAGGTGTTGGAGGGGATCCGGCTCTTTAGGCGGCGGCGGGTCCAACCAAATCGGGTAAAACTTGTTAGGCAGCACATCCGGCTTGTCATCTGCCATGATTAAGATTAGGGAAGGACCGCTAGGGTGAGAGGAGATAGGATGCGATGAAGATGAACAGGGCCTTCCTGTGTATTTAAAGGCGAGGATGGTGGAAGATGAAACGGTTGAATAACATCCAAGTCACCGCAATTAATTGAGAGTGAGTTGGGAAACGTCAAGTCCCAGCAGTCAGCCTGGGAAATGACAAATGCATTAGACTCGCGCAGCTGGGTAAGGGTATCATGAGATATCAGAATCGCTCGATTATGGGAGTTAGAGCTGGAAGTGCGCGAGAGATTCTTCAGCATTGAAACTCGCGACAGCGAAAGAAATGGTCTATGCAAATTGCACGAGTCTTCCCAAATCACAATTTGGAATGCTGTGAGGGCCTAATTAACAAGCAGGGCACTATAGTTAGTGCAGCCTACTCATCACAAATATTCACATAATATGCATTCAAATTCGAAAATCAGCAATTCACAGAAGAAGAAGAATAAATCATACCAATCCCACATAAACTCTATCAAGCTCAACAATATGAAACTCCACATAACCCCTAAAATTTCCTAGAATTTAAGGTAGAAACAAAAGTAGTATAGTACAACATTGACACAACTGTGGGTCAGGTAGATGTAGGGGTCCCATGAAAATGAATAGTGCTCATAGGATCAGCAGTTTGTTCAATGCAAGGCTTAAGCCTCTGACCATTCACTTTGAAGGTCCTCCCAGATTTGGGATCCTTGACTTTGAGCACGGATGGGGAAACATTCAAGACAACATAGAGACCTTCCCATCTGGATTTTAATTTGCCAGGAAAGAATTTTAGTTTGGAGTTGAATAACCAAACCTTACCACCCGGTTCGAGGCTTTTTCTCAACAAGCTCTTGTCGAAGAAAGCTTTAGCCCGTTCCTTGTAGATCCTGACATTGGTGTAAGCATCCATCCTCAGCTCATCCAATTCTGGCTGTTGTAATGACCTGTGATGACCAGCAGAAGTTAGGTCCATGTTCAAATTCTTAATGGCCCAATAGGCCCTGTGTTCTAACTCTACTGGGAGATGGCAGGCCTTGCCATAGATCAGTCTGAATGGGGACATTCCAATGGGAGTCTTATAGGCAGTCCTATAGGCCCACAGTGCATCATCCAGTTTCTCAGCCCAATCTTTCCTGTCAGTCCTAACTATTTTCTCAAGGATGTGCTTGATCTCCCTATTGGAAATTTCAACTTGCCCACTTGTTTGTGGGTGGTAGGGAGTAGCAATCCTATGGGTCACAAAATATTTCTTGAGCAAGCTCTCGAAATTCCTGTTGCAGAAATGGCTACCCCCATCACTGATAATAGCTCTAGGGGTTCCAAATCTAGAGAAAATGTTGTGCTTTACAAATTTGAGGACCACCTGGTTATCATTGGTTCTTGTGGCAATGGCTTCTACCCATTTGGAAACATAGTCCACTGCCACTAAGATGAAGTGGTAACCATTAGAGGGAGGAAAGGGGCCCATGAAGTCAATTCCCCATACATCAAACAGTTCTACAACAAGGATGGGCTGTAAAGGCATTGAATTTCTTTTGGACAACCCTCCTAATTTCTGACATCTCTCACATGCCTTGCAGTGTGTGTATGCATCCTTGAATAAGGATGGCCAGTAAAAACCACACTGCAGGACCCTGTCAGCTAGTTTTCTCCCACTAAAGTGGCCTCCACAGGCATTTTCATGGCACATGGCCAGAATACTGGGGACATCACTTTTGGGAATACATCTTCGGATGATCTAGTCAGCACAATACTTGTATAGGCAAGGTTCCTCCAAAAAAAAATACTTGACCCTTGAGAAGAACAAGTCTTTATCCATTTTGATCCAGTGGGGAGGAATCTTTCCTATAACTAGATAATTGACAATGTGTGCAAACCAAGGGACTAAGGATTGGATGGCAAATAATTGCTCATCAGGGAAGGCATCATTTGTAGGGCCATCCAGGCGTTTCTCCAAGATAATTCTGGACAAGTGGTCAGCCACCACATTCTCTACACCCTTTTTTTCCTTGATTTCGATGTCAAACTCGTGTAGCAGGAGTATCCATCTAATCAGCCTAGGCTTAGCATCTCTCTTGGACAGTAGGTACTTCAATGCCGAATGGTTAGTGAAGATTATAGTTTTAGATCCTAGTAGGTAGGCTCTAAATTTATCAATAGCGTATACCACTGCTAGAAGCTCTTTCTCAGTTGTGGTATAGTTCAGCTGAGCTTCAACAAGTGATTTGCTGATATAAGCAATGACCACAGGCAGTTTATCTTTTCTTTGGCCCAAAACAACACCTAATGCCAAGTCTGATGCATCACACATTAGCTCAAAAGGTAGGGTATAGTCTGGTGTTTGGAGTATAGGAGCAGAGGTGAGGCAGATTTTCAATGTTTCAAAAGCCTTAAGACAGTTAGCAGAAAAGTCAAAGGGCACATCTTGGCAGAGCAGGTGGCACAATGGCTTAGCAATTTTGCTGAAGTCCTTAATGAACCTCCTATAAAATCCCGCATGCCCCAGGAAAGATCTGATTTGCTTAACTATTTTTGGAGGGGGCAAATTGGCAATGAGGTCCACTTTGGCCTTGTCTACCTCAAGCCCTTCTTTAGAGACTACATGGCCCAACACAAGGCCTTGTGTTACCATGAAGTGGCTCTTTTCCCAGCTTAAAACCAAATTGGTTTCCTCACATCTTTGTAAAACTAGGTTGAGATATTGTAGACATTGGCCAAAGTTGTCCCCATAGACAGAGAAATCATCCATAAAAATCTCTAAAAACTTATCAATCATATCAGAGAATATGACATACATACACCTCTGAAAAGTGGCTGGCGCATTACAAAGTCCAAAAGGCATCCTTCTGTAAGCGAAGGTGCCAAAAGGATAGGTAAAGGTGGTTTTCTCTTGGTCTTGAGGATGCACAGGGATTTGGTTGTACCCTGAGTACCCATTAAGAAAACAGTAAAAAGCTTTTCCAGCCAATTTGTCCAAAATTTGATCAATGAAGGGGAGTGGGAAATGGTCCTTTCTGGTTTTAGAGTTGAGCTTCCTATAATCAATGCACACTCTCCAGCCAGTGGTTGCCCTGGCTAGCCTCAACTCTCCAGTTTTAGTCTTAATCACTGTTATGCCAGATTTCTTGGGCACCACCTGGATAGGTGCCACCCAATGAGAATCAGAGATGGGGTAAATCACCCATGCATCTAGCAATTTAATGATTTCCTTAAGGACCACTTCCTGCATGTGAGGATTTAACTTCCTCTGCATTTCCCTGGAGGGTAGTGCTCCCTCCTCAAGATGAATCCTATGCATGTAGATTGATGCATCTATTCCTCCCAGATCGGCAATGGTCCAACCAATTGCCTTCTTGTGCTTCCTCAAAACTGTTAGTAATTCCTCTTCCTGCTCATTGGTAAGGGAGGAAGAGATAATCACAGGAAGCTTATCACCTTTCTCAAGGAAGGCATATTTTAATGTTTCTGGAAGCTTCTTGAGTTCCAGATCAGGGGCTTGTTGGGCCAATGACAAAATTGGTGCATTGGGGGTTGGAGAAAGAGGTAGCAATGTAGGTTTCCAACTGGAATGCTGCACTGAGCCCACAGAAGACTTCGATATGGTCATGTCTTTTGATCTCCCATCTGGGCTCTCTTCCTCCACCATGTCCCAAATTTTAACTAAATTCCTGACAATGTTGCCCCACTTCAGCAGAGTGGGCAATTCCTCTTCCACAATTTCCTCTAGTACATCCACTGCAAAGCTCTCCTCATTGTCCATCTGAGGGTACTTTGCACTATTGTACACATTTAGCTCAACTTTCATATGTCCAAAAGTTATCTCCATTACTCCAGACCTACATTGGATGCAGGCATTGGCAGTGGCCAAGAAAGGCCTGCCCAATATAACAGGTATGGGATTTGGGCTATTGCTGCACCCCATGTCCAACACTAAGAAGTCGGCAGGGTAGAAAAACTTATCCACTCCCACCAAGACATCCTCAACCATTCCTAGAGGTTTTCTCTCAGATCTATCAGCCATCATTAGCACAATGGGGGTAGCTTTCAGCTCCCCCACACCTAGTTGCAGATATACACACCGATGGCAACAAAGGTTAACCTAAAAGGGCTTTTCCAATTGTATGGTCTCCAATTACGCAGGGAATAGTGGGTACCCCTGGATCTTGCAACTTCTCAGGCATTGATATGTTAAATACGGAATTCACTGTATCAGTTGCAAAGACCTTTTTGGACACATGGCCTCTAGCCTTTCTCTTTTGGGTGCAGAGGTCTTTCAGGAACTTTGCATAGGCTGGGACTTGTTTAATTGCCTCAAGGAGGGGTAAATTGATTTTCACCTGCCTGAAGGTCTCCATCATTTCCTCCATCTGGGCATTCCCTTTATCAAAAGGGATAGGACCATCCAAAGCCTGAGGAAATGGCAGCTGAGGTTCGGTTGGTTCCTCAGCTGCTAGCCCATGACTAAACTTCTGTTTCTTTATTTTTTCATGTTTTTCTCCCTGCTGCGGCTCAACTATAGCGTTATTATTTTTCTCCTGCTGCAAGGTGGCAGGCACTTCTTGGCTTTGTGGTCCAACAACTTCTCTATCATGATCATTTGCATCATCTGTGGAAATTACCTCTGCTGGTCTTTTACCCACCTAGTTGTCTACCAGCCTGTCAGACCTTAGGGCAGTGACAGCATTAATGTCCTCAAACTTTGAGAAAGCTTCCTCAATTAAAAATTGACCCTTGGGGTTAGTAATTGGCTGGCGGGGCAACCTGCCTTCATCTCTCCTAGCCAAGGCTTTTGACATTTGGCTCATCTGCTCTTCCATTTTCTGGAGGCTCTGACCATGAGAGTCCACAGTCTGAGCCAAGGAACCCAGGTTTTGCAATGAAGTCAAGACTTGGTCCTCAAAAGAAACATTTCTAGGTTGAGGAGGGGGTAAGACCAACTGATTTTGCTACTGATGGGGCTGCTGATGGTGCTGGAAGGTAGACCTAGGGGCATTCCCTTCATTGAACTGCTGCTGTGGCCTTTGTGGTAAGGCCAACATTTGTTGGGGCTCCATGTAGTTGTCTTGCCTCCACCTCAGATTTGGGTGGTCTCTCCATTGGTAACCAGCATTTTGGTGCTGGTATCCATATGGCTGCCTATTGTAGTCCTCAGATTGTTGTTGGCCATAAGATTGAGCAGCAGTAGCATGTTCCAAAACCAATTCAGGAATTACCCTGCAGATGGACATTCCTCCACTGTGTGCTGTGGGGACTGGCATATCAGACATGCCTCCACCACATGAGCAGCCATTCTAGGTTGCATCACAATCAATAATTTGTCAAACTTCATAGAGAGGTTTGCCATCTGCAGCTGCAGGTCATTGTTCCCAGACACCTCATAAACTTTTCCTTTTGACCCAGCAGCAGGGCCCACCTTTGACTCAGATCCCTGACTAGTTCTTGCTAGGGATGGCTTTTGAAAAGCATTCTCACTAGTCACCTCAAACAATTCCCATGCCTCCTCAGCAGTCTTGTGCATGTAGGATCCACCACAAGAGGCATCGACCATATCTCTATTTTTCTCATCAATCCCATTGTAGAAGCTTTGTACAAGCTGCCACTCTGGGATCTTGTGGTGGGGGCATTATTTGAGCATCTCTTTAAACCTATCCCAGGACTGGTTAAAATTCTCAGTTGGGGATTGAGCAAACACAAGAATCTCTTTCCTCAACTGACTAGTTTTGGTCTCAGGGAAGAACTTGGTTAGGAACTTGGTCTGCAGGTCTTTCCATGAAGCAATGCTATTGTTGGGAAGAGTGGTCAGCCAGGTACTGGCCCTATCCTTCAGAGAGAAGGGAAAGAGTCTGAGACTAGTAGCCTCAGGTCCCAAACCAGTGATATTAAAAGTGGTGCACAAGGCCAAGAACTGGTCAATATGCTTGTAAGGGTCCTCCTTGCTAAGCCCATGGAAAGCTGGCAGCATCTGGATGATTGAAGTTTTTATTTCATTGTTTCCCTGAACATCAGGGAATTGAATGCTAAAAGGGGAGTCATAGTCATCCGGAGCATTCAACTCCTTGAGGGTTCTGGATTGCTCTTCACCCATAATTACTGTCACAGATTCACTTGGGGGCTCTCCTGGGGTGTGCCTGTCTCTTCTAAGTCTCCTTCCCCTTCCTAACTTAGGGTTAAGAGGCTCTAAAGCAAGGCTGAGGGATCTCCTCCCTAGCATACAAGCACACCAACAACAAGGAAAGCTTCTTGCAGACACATTGCAAAAGAATAATTGTACAACTAACAAATTTATCTCACTAGATTATAGCTATTCAAAGAATACATTTAAAACTATCCTAGATACTGCTAGAAATTTTTTTAAGAAAGATAGACAGAGCTTTAAAAGTCAGAGAGTTTGCAAACAGAGGTAGCTAAGCTCCACTTGCAGTCCAACTATCCTTCACTGCTGCTGTCTAGATCTGCAAGAAAGATTTAAAATTATGTCAGCAGTATCAATTATTCACATGTGCAAAGAATACTAAGAATACAAAAACTAAGGGTCTACTAATAGATCATCTTTCCCCGGCAACGACGACAAAAACTTGTTGGCGGATTTCTGAGTGTGTGCTTACTTTATTGGTTGGTGGTGAAAGTCATTTAAAAATCAAAGAAAGAGTAAAACAGGAGGTGGAATCAGCACAACTAAGAAATCCTAGACCTGCAAGATACAGCGTCCATTGTAGCAAGTTTTGATAAGTAAGAGTTTGTCCCACAGGGAAAGGTGATCTACAGCTCCAAAGGAGCCATCTCTAGTAGTCCCTCCAGATCTGACTACAGATCTGGCAATCTTAAAAGGAGGGGAGTTTAAGGTCACTTATTCTAAATATTCTAATGTCTAAACTACAGAAAGGGTTGAGAGGATGGATGGAGTGTGGAAAATAAACATAAAAGGGTGAGAAGTATGCTATTGAACCCAGATCAGAGGAGTTTTGTAACTCAGATTCAGATCTGATGCTATAGAAATCCTGTCCAGTGTTTACATTATCACCACTGAGGAGAAAGGATCCAACCCATCACTCTGCCATGATTCCACCCTTAAGGCTATAACCTGTCCACTCAAATGGTCACAGATTATCCTATAGGGGAACCACTATCTAGGGATGGGTCAAAACATAACTAGTAAATCATTGCAGGCACTATTTCATCCAGGCTACCAGCTCAAGAATCCATAGGGAACCTCAACCTCTAAAGCTCTATATGTGGGGCTAAGGCTGTATAGGACCATGATAGCCGAGACCCATAGAACCAGTAAGAGATTGAGTACAACCTTCGATCTAGCTATCCATTGCTTGAGTGAGGCTACAATGGTCCAGTCACCAGCCTACAATCTCTATAACCAGATCAGATCCAACATCTGATGGCGGATCTATACAAATATAGGGGAGTCTACCTCTGTATAATCTCCCACCAGGCTTCTACAAGCTCAGGTGTAAAGAAGAAGGATCCATCTTGGATCGGTGGATTAGAATCACCCTAAGGCTATAATCTGTCCACTTTCATGGTCACAGACTATCCCAGAGGTTATCCTCCTCACGGAGCCCAAGATAAAACAAGAATATCGCTGCTACCACCATGGTCACAAGGCTACCAGCTCAAGCTCCCATGGGGATTTCAGATCTAGTGGGTCCTGTGGTGGGGCTAAGGCTGTATAGGACCATGATAGCCCAGACACACAGGTCACTTGGATCTGAGTGGCCTTTAGAATCAGTCCTCCATTGCTTTGAAACACAGCCAAAGTAATGGGGGATCACAAGGCAGCAACCTTGCATAGACCATCTCACATTCAATCACAAATCCCATAAAGTACAGATCCTATTACAGAACTTCCATTAATCTAGTTCAAAATACACACAAAGACATAGCTAGCAAGTGCTAGACTATGGAGAGAAGGAAAAAGAAAAAGAAAACTACTTACAACTACAAAAAGAAAAACTAAACGATCTCAGATCAGGTCTCTCAGAAATGAGATGGGTTCCTAGCTATTCCAGGATATAGAGAGAAAAGAAAGTCTAAGCTCCCAAACCTAAGCTAAGTGTGGGTATTTATAGCAGTGGTGTGGCGACACATTAGGGTTAGGAGACCCCAATTTTAACGATGCCACATGGCCGAATAGTGATCCTCCGATGCCTTGGGGCGCGTGCACAGAGATTTGAGCGTGGGAGTGCGTTCCCTAATCGCTGGAAATTCCCAGAAAGTCCTTATCTGAAGAGATGGAAGTTTGAGGTTTAGAGCTTCGCTAGGTAGCCATTGTTTCCCAGACTTGTCGCGTGGTAGCATTTGTTCTTCGCTAGGATGATTTGAAATTGAAGCTTCTGCCTCCGCGAGGTTGGAGCTTAAGCAGTCACGAGGTTGATCTTCGTGAAGATAGATTTGAATAGCGCGAGAACTTTGCGAGCACTTATCTTCACTGGGCTTCGCGAGTTACCTCGCGAGGCTTTGATGAGTTCTGAACTGCGTGAGGTTCCATGTCTTAACTGATCTTCGTGAGGGTGGCTTTGCCTTCGCAAGGATGCTTTCTTCTTGAATGACGCGAGAACTGCGTGAGGAGTTCTCTTCTGATAGTTGCATCCCGCGGCGACTGCGCGACAGTTGCATGACGAGTCTTCTGAAGCTCTCTCTTCTCAACTGTTCTGAGTGAACTACACGCGGTTGAGAGAAGTCTGCTTTGAACTACGCGAGACTGCGCGAGGTGTTCTATTCTTGAGCTTCGCGAGAGCTGCGCGAGTTTATGTTTCTGAAGCTCTTCAGTCAATCATCTGTGCGAGAAGTTGTTGTAGAGTCTTGGGAAGCTCAGCTGGACTGTGCGAGGCTCATTTTCAGGTCTGGATTCAGACTTCATCCTTCTGAGGGACCTCTGGTGCTAAAACAGGCTTTTTAGCAGGATTCCTGGCCTTATTTCACTGCTGAGTACTACCTACATAAAGCACTTAACAAGGACTTATTAGGTGGCTATGGGTCTAATCAAGGTTAAGTTAAGGGGTGAAAAGTGGTACTTTTTAGGTCTTAACAACTTCTTTGCTGAATGTCTGAAGGCTTTTGAAACTCTAAAAATCTGCCTCACCTCTGCCCCTGTACTCCAAACACCTGACTATACCTTGCCCTTTGAGTTGATGTGTGATGCATCTGACTTGGCAATAGGTGTTGTCCTGGGCCAGAGAAAAGATAAGCTGCCTATGGTCATTGCATATCTTAGCAAATCACTTGCTGAAGCTCAACTGAACTACACAACCACTAAAAAAGAGCTTCTGGCAGTGGTTTTTGCTGTGGACAAGTTTAGACCTTACCTACTTGGGTCTAAAACTATCATCTTCACTGACCACTCAGCATTAAAGTACCTACTGTCCAAGAAGGATGCAAAGCCCAGATTGATTAGATGGATACTCCTGTTGCAGGAGTCTGACATCGAAATCAAGGACAAGAAGGGTGTAGAAAATGTGGTGGCTGACCACTTGTCCAGAATTATGTTGGAGAAAGGTGTTGATGACCTTGCTACAAATGATATCTTCCCGGATGAGCAACTGTTCACCATCCAATCTGTAGTTCCTTGGTATGCACATATTGTCAATTATCTAGTTATAGGCAAGATTCCTGCCCATTGGACAAGAATGGACAAAGACCTATTTTTCTCACAGGTCAAATTCTTTTTCTGGGAGGAACCTTTCTTGTACAAGTATTGTGCAGACCAAATCATTCAGAAATGTATTCCCGAAAGTGATATCCCCAGTATTCTGGCCATGTGCCATGAAAATGCCAGTGGGGGTCACTTTAGTGGGAGAAAAATAGCTGACAAAGTGCTGCAATGTGGGTTCTATTGGCCTTCTCTTTTAGGAGATGCCAATACACACTGCAAGACCTGTGAAAGATGTCAGAAACTAGGAGGGCTGTCTAAACGAAATTCAATGCCTTTATAGCCCATCCTTGTTGTAGAACTGTTTGATGTGTGAGGTATTGATTTTATGGGCCCCTTTCCTCCTTCAAATGGTTTTCATTTCATCTTAGTGGCAGTGGACTATGTTTCCAAATGGGTAGAAGCCATTGCCACAAGAACTAGTGATAATCAGGTTGTCCTCAAGTTCATAAAGCAGAATATCTTCTCCAGATTTGGCACCCCTAGAGCCATTATCAGTGATGGGGGAAGCCATTTCTACAATAGAAATTTCGAGAGCTTGCTCAATAAATATTCTGTCACCCATAGGATTGCTACTCCCTACCACCCACAAACCAGTGGGCAAGTTGAAATTTCAAATAGGGAGATCAAGCATATCCTTGAGAAGACTGTGAGGACTGATAGGAAGGATTGGGCTGACAAGCTTAATGATGCACTGTGGGCTTATAGGACTGCCTATAAGACTCCCATTGGTATGTCCCCTTTCAAACTGGATCAAGGGCATGACTCGGCACACTTGATCTTAGATTACAAATAAAAATCATCCCCAAAGTGGGTAAAAATTTCAACAAGAATACCACCATAGATCTGAAATCAAGGGCATGACTCGGCACACTTGATTTCAGATTAGGGAGTAATTAAGATAAGATTACCATTACAGATCCAAGATCCAGGGCATGACTCGGCACACTCGTTCCTAGATCGTAATCGTAAGTAGATCCACACGATAAAAATAGAAAGATCATATAACAATGATTGGAATAAAATTACCATCACAGATTTGAGATCCAGGGCATAACTCGACACACTCGATCCCAGTTAGTGGCGGGGATTTCATCCGTTCGTGATAGCACAACAACCATAAAAACAAATTCTCATATTTTAATCCTAAATTCATATTATTAGAAGTACATCCCTCGGATGGGAATCATTAGATCCCCATCCTTAAGAAATTAGTCACACATACTGTAATTAAATGACATAAACAAATAAGGAATGCAATATAATATTAATCTAATCAATAGAAAATACCTCAACTTTCAACGAAAATTCTTTGATCCACGATGATCTTCAGAAACGAAATTAGAAATGCTCTCTACTAATCTTTAAATTTAAAACATGAATCAACAGAACAAAAATAATAAATTGGAGAAATGAATACTGAAAATTTAAAGGGAACAAAGCTCTCAAAAAAAAAAGAATAAAACTCTCTATCTCTAGAACCTAATAATAATCCTAATAATCCCTCTTCAAAACTCATAGCTTCCTTTTTATATGGTCGAACAACCCTAACCCTAATAACCTTAATCAATTGAGAATTAAATCTTAATCGATTGGCTTTTAAGTAAGGACAAAGTTGTCTTCTCCTGTCAATCGATTGACACTTAGTCCTCAATCGATTGACATCTAAAAGCAATTTCCGTGAACTCCTGTCCAACTTTACATCAGATACTGCCTCGGTATTGTGGATATAACTTTCTATCCCGAACTCGGATTGAGACAATTCTTGCGGCGTTGGAAAGCTGACGACGAGAGCGACAACTGTTGTGTTTTAGAAATTTCCTGAATCTAATGTCTTGAAGGTCCAAATTGAGCTGCAAATCCCACTAAGTTCTCGATGACCCAAAGTTGCAGTGTTTTGATATTATTTTCGGGATTCTTGGGCTATTTTACGCACTTGGATTATATTTACCTGAAACACTTTAAATGTAGTAATTCTTATCAGATAGCCTTCATCGGATAGCTAAATGTAGATATTTAGGGGTGAAATATCATCATATTTCACTACTCATCACACCCCCAAACCTACACTTTGCTAGTCCTCGAGTAAAGCAAGCTAAAGAAAATAAATGCCACTTTCGTAGGGAACATGATTGCACTTAGCATGTGCAACAAGCCTTTAAACCCCTAGGTGATCCCTAGTGGAGGAGTTGTGTCTCCTGAGGGTTTACAATAAAGTTACCCACAAACTTCCAAAAATTTCAAACCATCGGCAAAATTGAGTTTTCAAAATATGATTTTTAAAATTATTTTTTTTATAACATATATACTATTCAAAAACAAAATTATTAATCAATTCAACATGCGAATTCTCAATTTTAAATAACAATGTTATACTAATCATACTAATATCCATTCACATTAGTCTAATGCTCAAATCGTTACATAACTCATCCATTCATGCCTAAACATGAAGTGTGTGCATACCCAAACCAAAATTCATTCATCTCAGAACTAGTTCAAACGGGAAACCGTTGGATCTGTTGTTTTGACTCGATCCTTACTTTACGTATACTCTTCAAATAAAATCACTCCGATGATGGGTAAGTTTTCACACACATGTGAGAGATCAATACAAAGCAAATAAAAAGTTCTCACATGATAAATGAAACACGATGCAATCAATGAACAAAAATAAATCTCATAAGAAGATGCTTGTATATCCTAAGCATGTCATATCAAGTGTCATAAGTATCACATATTTACTCTTCACAAGGCAGTTACCAATGCAAGATTAGATCATGAAGGTCTTTTTAGGGTTGTAATGGGGCTCAGGTAAGGGTAAGAAAGAATTGGAAGTTGGGATTCAAAATTTCTGATAAATTGGAAAAGAAACAATTTCTGATTTTTCTATTTATCTTCTTTTTCTTTTCTAATCTCTCACTATTTTTATCAATATTTTTCTATTTTTCTCAACTTTCTTTTTCTTTTGAATTTCCTTTTCTTGAAGCACCTCATATTTTTCATTATTTTTCATAATTTTCTTTTTCTTTTTCTCCCCCCTTTCTCTTTTATATTTTTGCCATACACTCTCAGTAAATACCACAACTTAGTATCTCTCCACTTACTCTCTTTTCGTTCATTCTCATCCCTCGTTCCTAATCTTTCAAAAATAAGAAGGGTAAAGCTGAATTTTCAGAAATGGTGAAGGGTTAAAGGTTAACGTGGCTTATCAAAGAATGTATAAAGGTAAATTTTTCAATAGGCTCAAAGGGGTACTAGAAGGATAAATTTATATGAGGTGGGGTATTCTAAGCACAAACGAGCCAAAGATGGCCTTCAATCATGTCCTTAAAAGATGGTAATTATGTCTATTTATCTTGAGTAGATATACAGTACGTTCTAACACAATAATATGAATTTGATATCATGCAAAGTCACAAGTCAAAATAAAATATATGAGATTGTGCAAAATAATTCGTATTCAAAGAAAACTCCGAGTTTATATATTGACTCATCAACAACGGATATTTGGCTCTAAAGCTTCCTGGGTTTAGTCCCTACTAAGAACCTAAGATTCACCGTTCAAAACAGTTCATCGATTTCTAAGTCTTAGCTTGGTATAAGTCCAAAAATTCTAAGCATGAATTTCAGAGTCATCCACAAATTATCACATTAAGCTTCATTATCCTAGATACAAGTAATCAAAATATGACATCGATATTCTCAAAATTAAATTCACATGCATCATCAACTAAAGTTTGAAAATAATCATAAAGTAACTCATGTATGATGGTTCCAAATAAATATTTTTTTTTTTTTTTTCTAAAATAAGTGATGAAAGATAGATAATTGTACATACCCCCAAACCTAAAAATGATAATGTCCTCATTGATTGAAATAGGTAGCGCACCCCTAAACCTATTGAAAAGTATCTCAACATAAAGATCAGGTGCAGAGAATAGGTGCATCAAATTAGAACATGACCAAAAATTTATTGAAGGTGGCTACACTAATTTGGAAATGAAAAACAACCTAAACTAAACTAAAAAAAACTAATATTCTAGAACTAAACAATTTTTCTTTTTATTTTTATTTTTTTTTATAAATGACGAAATTGGGTTGCCTCCCAATGAGCGCTAGTTTAATGTCGATAGCTCGACCATATGAATTGTTCAGTCAGGGTGATCAATTGGATCGCCCAAGGGAAGAGTGTCAGAGAATGCAATGGCATCCTCTAGGAAAGGTTTTAATCTTTGACCATTAACTCGAAAAACATTCCCGTGTCTCGGGTTGATGACATCAACTGCCCCATTGGGGAGCATTCGAGATATTTTGAACGGACCACTCCAACGGGTTTTTAATTTCCCCGGAAATAGATGAAGTCTGGAATTGTAGAGTAGAACCTGTTGACCAACAACGAAGGATTTACGTAGAATAGACTGATCATGAACCCGTTTCATACGGTCCTTGTACGATTTAGCACAGTCATATGCATCAGCACGGATTTCTTCCAATTCATTTATTTACAAACTCCTCTGGTTGCCAGATTTCAGGAGATCGAAATTCAATGATTTAATGGCCCAAAATGCTCGATGTTCCAGTTCGACCGGGAGGTGGCAACCTTTACCGATACGGTGACATGCCAATCGGAGTTTTAAACGTAGTTCGATATGCCCATAGAGCGTCATTCAGTTTTAGTGACCAGTCATTACGGTTCGGATGAATTATTTTTTCTAAAATCCGCTTAAGTTCCCGATTAGAGACTTCAACTTGGCCACTTGTCTGAGGATGGTATGGTGTAGCAACTTTGTGTGTGACACCATATTTCTTCATTAATTGGGTGAACACTTTATTGTAGAAGTGCTTTCCACCATCGCAAATTATCGCCTTTGGCATACATAAACATGAAAACACTTGATCCTTGAGAAATTTGATCACTACTTTGTGATCATTCGATTTACAGACCATGGCCTCAACCCATTTTGAGACATAATCACCCCGACAAGAATGAACGTATTTCCAAACGAATTCGGGAAAGGACCCATAAAATCGATCCCCCAAACATCGAATAATTCAACTTCTAAAATTGAATTGAGAGGCATCATGTTGCGCTTTGAGACTCAGCCCAGCATTTGACAGTTGTGATAAGATTTACAATGCTGATGACAATCTTTAAAGATCGTCGGCCAGTAAAAACCACTATGGAGGATCTTTGCAGCAGTCTTTTTGGAACTAAAGTGACCTCCGCAAGCTAACTCATGACAGAACGAGATGATCCGTGGTTGATAAGATTTAGGAATGCATCTTCGTATGATTTAGTCGGGACAGTATTTGAATAAATATGAATCCTCAAAAAAGTAGTGTTTCACCCGAGCGAAGAAAATGGATTTCTCATTCTTAGACCAATGGTGAGGTAATTTCTCGGTGACTAGGTAGTTGACAAGATCTGCATACCAAGGTGGGCAATCAATCCTGAATAATTGTTCATCTGGGAAGTGCTCCAAGATCTGAACAGGATCATCCGATTTCTCAATTTGTGACAAGTGATCTGCCACCACATTTTCTGAGCCTTTCTTGTCTTTGATCTCCAAATTGAACTCTTACAATAACAAGATCCATCTGATTAAGCGTGCTTTAGCATCTTTCTTAGCGAACAGATAATGCAGAGCAGCATGATCTGTAAATACCACGACTTCAGATCGTAATAAATAGGATCGAAATTTATCCAGCGCGAAAACTACTGCCAAAGTTCCTTTTCGGTGGTCGAGTAGTTCAACTGGGCATCGTTGAGAGTATGACTCGCATAGTAGATTACATGCGGTAATTTTTCCATTCGTTGTCCCAGAAGAGCTCTGATTGCATAATCAGAGGCGTCGCACATGATTTCGAACAGGAAATCCCAGTTCGGAGATTGAATTAGCGGGGCTTTTATCAATTCAGCCTTAATGGATTCAAAGGCTTGCAAACATTTATCATCAAAGAGGAATGGGACATCCTTTGAAAGTAAGTTGCATAGCGGTCGCGCTATCTTGCTGAAATCTGTAATAAAACGGCGATAAAAACCCGCGTGTCCCAGAAAAGATCTTATTTCCTTAACTGTTCTCGGAGGTGGGAGATTGGAAATTAAATCAACTTTAGCCTTATCAACCTCAATACCCTGAGACGATATGATGTGCCCCAAAACAATGCCATCTTTAACCATGAAGTGACATTTTTCCCAGTTAAGAACTAGGTTCTTCTCCTGGCATCTTGCAAGCACTAGCGACAAATGATTCAAGCAGCTAGTGAAACTGTTTCCATGGATCGAGAAGTCGTCCATAAAAACTTTAAGGAATCGTTCAACCATATCCGAAAAAATACTCAGCATACATCTTTGGAATGTAGCTGGTGCATTACAAAGCCCAAACGGCATTCGTCGATAGGAGAAAGTACCAAAAGAGCATGTGAACGTGATTTTCTCTTGATCCTCAGGTGCAATGACTATTTGGTTATAACCGGAATAGCCATCGAGGAAGCAATAGTAATCATGTCCGACTAGTCTTTCTAACATCTGATCGATGAACGAAAGTAGAAAGTGATCTTTTCTCGTCATCAAATTTAACTTCTGATAATCGATACACACTCTCCAACCTGTTTGAATTTTTGTAGGAATTAGTTTGTTTTCCTCATTCTTCACCACTGTGACTCCCGACTTCTTAGGGAAAACTTGTGTGGGGCTAACCCCTTTACTGTCAAAGATGAGGTATATGATTCCAGCATCTAAAAGTTTTATTACCTCATTTTGGATCACGCCTTGCATTATAGGGTTCAGTCTCCTCTGTGGTTCTCTAGAAGGCTTAGCATTGTCTTCCAAATGAATTCAGTGCATACACACTGTTGGACTAATGCCTTTGATATCTTTTATCGACCATCCGATGGTACTTTTGTGATCTTTGAGCACATTCATGAGTTGGCCTTCCTGAATTGCATCCAATTTTGATGAGATTATGACAGGTTGAGTTTCATTCTCCTCGAGGTAGGCATACTTAAGATTTTTTGGAAGAGGTTTAAGTTCTAATGACTCTTTGTCCTCCTCTTTCGACTCTTCCTTGATTAATTTAATTTGAGCTCCAACATCAATTTTCTTTGCTTCTCCTAAAAGTGGTGTGGAGTCCAACATGTGATTCACTTCTTGGATCATTTGATCCACATCAAAATTTTCTCTGAAATGTGCAAAACAAGCTACTAAAGTATCTTCAATTTTGAATGCATGAAATATTTCTTCCACGATTTCATCGATTATGCAGGCTTGTGCATGTTCATCATCCTCCATAGGCTGCTTGACAATATTAAAAATGTTGAGTTCCACTGTCATATTCCCGAATGACAGATTCATGATCCCGTTTCGACAATTGATTAGCGCATTAGAGGTTGCTAGGAATGGTCTTCCTAGAATCACCGGAATGTTATTCTTCAAATTTGGCACCGGTTCAATATCTAAAACAACAAAATCTACAGGAAAGTAGAAAGAATCCACCTTGATGAGGACATCTTCCACAATTCCTCGCGGGATCTTTACTGATCGATCAGCTAACTGAAGGGTCATCGCAGTGGTCTTCAGCTCTCCCAATTCGAGCTCCTTGTAAACAGAGTAAGGCAACAGATTGACACTTGCTCCTAAATCCAAAAGGGCCTGATCAATACGGTTATCGTCGATGACGATTGAGATTGTAGGACAACCTGGGTCCTTGTATTTGATTGGGAGCTTTGCTTGCAACACTGAACTAACCTGCTCGGTTAGGAAAGCCTTTTTCAGAATATTGGTCTTTCTTTTGATTGTGACCAACTCCTTCAAAAATTTTGCATAAGTAGGTACTTGTTGGATGGCATCGAGGAAAGAAATATTAATTTTTAACTGCTTGAAAATCTCATTTATTCCTTCCACATCACGATTTCTTCATGGTGCCATCAATCTTTACGGGTACTGTGCTTTAGGAATAAAACTTTTCTTTTGTTCACTCTTCTCTTCTATCGATTCTTTTGCTTGTACATTTTCTTCAATTTCTTCTTTCTCTTCAAATTTCTTTTCTCCATCAGACTTTCCCTCCTCCTCTGGCAACACTACTTTGTTATCGACCTGCTTCCCAGACCTCAACGTTGTGATCGCCCGAATTTGTTGTTGATTATCATCTTGTGATGAAGTTGATGTTTGTTCAACAACCATCTGACCCCTTGGGTTAGGAACTGGTTGGCTAGGAAACGATCATTTTTTTCTTTCACAGAGAAAAGTTGCCAATTGCCCAATTTGGGTCCCTATTTTAGAGATTGAGGATGTGTGAGAATGGATAAGTTTCATCAGGTCCTCAGTAGAAGGAGTTTATGTATGAGGACATTGGACAATATTTTCCAGTGGATTGTTAAATCCAGAGGGTGGAAATGTTGGCACAAAATTCTGTTGTGGTTGGTTTTGATAACCTCCCATTGGTTGTACAAACTGATAATTCTGATTTAATTGTCGTGGCTGCCCCATCTGATTTTGATTGTATTGAAATTGATTTGGATTATTGAACCTTTGATGTTGAAATTGCCCTTGACCGTAGTTTTGCTGCGGTCCTTGATTAAAATTTTGTTGGGGATAAAAGTTTGTCCCCTGTTTCCTGGGCTGTATTATTTGATTATCTTGTTTCCATGAGAAATTTGGGTGGCTTCTCAAACTATTTGGGTTATTCTCATTGAAAACATTTCCTTGTTTCCACCCATAGTTATTCACAACATTTAGCTGTTCAGATGTGTCTTCATGGTAGTTCTACATTTAAGGGCAATTATCCGCTATATGCATTGGACTTGCCAAATTGAACATGGCTCGGGTTGTGTATTTACCATATGCACATTCTTCTTTAATTTCAATTCCTCCAATTGTTGAGTGAGGAAATCAATTTTATCCATCAGATCTGGGGAATCATTTACTATGTATAGTCCTCCCTTCTTGGTTGAACTTCCGGCTTGATCACGAGCTTTGACTGGTTGTTCCCAAGTCTTTGTAAAATCCCAGTGCTGAGAACCCTCGGGCAGCTTTTCTAAAAAAGCATAGGATTCAGTTTCCTTTAGGCTCAAGAATCCTCCGCCATTCATTGACTCCACCAAATGTCTATTTGGTTGACTCAATCCATTGTAGAAACACTGGACCAATCTCCACTTTGAGTATCCATGGTGTGGACATTTGAGTAAGAGATCCATGAATCTATCCCAAGCTTCATATAATCTCTCATCTTCCTCTTGCGTGAAATCTGTGATTTCACGTCTAAGTACATTCATCTTCGCCATAGGGAAGAACTTTGACAGAAACTTTTTGACCATCTAATCCCAGGTGGTTATGGATCCCGATGGTAGAGAATTTGACCAAGCTTTTGCTCTATCCTTTATAGAGAAAGGAAACAAGCGTAGCCTAACAGATTCTTCGCTGAAATTTCGGTAAACGGATAAGCAAACTTCGACGAAGTCTTTGACGTGCCGGTATGGGTCTTCTCTCTCCATGCCATGAAAGATTGGAAGAATTTGGATGACATTTGTACGTATTTCAAATCGGCCACCAGGTGTGGCGGGGTATACACTGCATGATGGGGTATTTGTAGTGATTGGAGAGAACAGTTCTCTCAATGTTGGTTCTTCCTCTTGTTCGAGTTGCCCATTCATGTTGTCAGTCATATTGGCTTCAGTGGATGATTCACTAGAGAGTTTTTGCCTTGATCTAACATCTTTATGATTTGACCGACAAGTACGTTCGATCTCAGAATTTAAAGGCTCTAAAGTTCTTTCTTTAGAAGACCTAGTGTGCATGCAGATGACGCACAGAGTGGAGGTTTCAGGCAGGAAAACCTCAAGAAATTTTATTTTTTTTTTAATTTTTTAATTTTATTATTATTTTTTTTCAAATTTCAAATTTTAAAATTGAAATTTCTGAATTTTTTTTTTTTTTCAAAAAAATCACAACAGTCGATCGATCGACTCTTTCGTGTCAATCGATTGACAAAGCGGTGCTCACAACCACAGAACACAGTCGATCGATTGAGAAAGAATTCTCAATCGATTAACTATTAAAAACACACAAATCCCTATCCGAATTAATCAATACATATATATATTTTTTACAGGAATACTATTTTAATCCTCAGAAATTCCTAAAATTAACTGTCTAATTCCAAAAAATTCAGATTTTCTTGATTTGATCCCCGGTAACGGCGCCAAAAACATGATGTGACTTTTTTAATTGTGATGTTTTACTCGCAAGCGCACGAATCAGATTGTATATATTGGGTGCAGAGTATGAGATCGTTCCCACGAGGATCAATGTAGAAAATCTAAAAAAATGAAACAGTAATTCAAGAAATCTACCAAGATTTAACAGTACCCTACCAATATTATGATTTAGGCAGTTTTGTGAGATGATAATTACTGACTACAAAATAAAATTCAATTGATGATTCAAAAATAACGGGAAAGATGAAGATACTAAATCCTCCCATCTTTGGTTTGTTCTTCCCATAATACAAATCTAAGGATTAAACTATGAGATATGCCATTGAAAAGCATCTTTTATGGAAGATATATGATCAAAACCCGGATAGGTTCCACATTGCATCCCTGCAATCAGAACTTAATTTCAGAGATGATTTCCATATATAGATTTGGGATCAAGGGCATGACTCGACACACTTGATCTTAGATTACAAATAAAAATCATCCCCAAAGTGGATAAAAATTCTAACAAGAATACCACCATAGACCTGAAATCAAGGGCATGACTCGGCACACTTGATTTTAGATTAGAGAGTAATTAAGATAAAATTACCATTACAGATCCAAGATCCAGGGCATGACTCGGCACACTCGATCTCAGATCGTAATCGTAAGTAGATCCACACGATAAAAATTGAAAGATCGTATAATAATGATTGGAATAAAATTACCGTCACAGATCTGAGATCTAGGGCATGATTCGACACACTCGATCCCAGTTAGTGGCAGGGATTTCATCCGTTCGTGATAGCACAACAACCATAAAAACAAATTCTCATATTTTAATCCTAAATTCATATTATTAGAAGTACATCTCTCGGATGGGAATCATTAGATCCCCATCCTTAAGAAATTAGCCACACATACTGTAATTAAATGACATAAACAAATAAGGAATGCAATATAATATTAATCTAATCAATAGAAAATACCTCAACTTTCAACGAAAATTCTTTGATCCACGATGATCTTCAGAAACGAAATTAGAAATGCTCTCTACTAATCTTTAAATTTAAAACATGAATCAACAGAACAAAAATAATAAATTTGAGAAATGAATACTGAAAATTTAAAGGGAACAAAGCTCTCAAAAAAAAAAGAATAAAACTCTCTATCTCTAGAACCTAATAATAATCCTAATAATCCCTCTTCAAAACTCATAGCTTCCTTTTTATATGGTCGAACAACCCTAACCCTAATAACCTCAATCGATTGAGAATTAATTCTCAATCATTTGACTTTTAAGTAGGGACAAAGTTGTCTTCTCCTGTCAATCGATTGACACTTAGTCCTCAATCGATTGACATCTAAAAGCAATTTCCGTGAACTCTCGCCCAACTTTGCATCAGATACTGCCTCGGTATTGTGGCCATAACTTTCTATCCCAAAGTCGGATTGAGACAATTCGTGCGGCGTTGGAAAGCTGATGACGAGCTCTACAACGTTTGGGTTTTAGAAATTTCCTGAATTGGATGTCTTGAAGGTCCAAATTGAGCTGTAAGTCCCACTAAGTTCTCGATGACCCAAAGTTGTAGTGTTTTGATATTATTTTTGGGATTCTTGGGCTGTTTTACGTACTTAGATTATATTTATTTGAAACACTTTCAATCTAGTAATTCTCATCAGATAGCCTTCATCAGATAGCTAAATGTAGGTATTTAGGGGTGAAATATCATCATATTTCACTACTCATCACCTGCCATACAGTTTATGAGCAAAGCGGGCCTGATGGCATTAATGAAAGGAATTCCAGCACTAGCCTACCCTAGGCTAGTGCAGTTGTTCTATTAGCAAATTAGGGTCAAGAAGGACAAAGATGGACAGGAGTGCTTGCTGGTGATGATTGATGACTTTGATATGTTAGTGAGCCCCAAGAGGATTGTTGAAGTTTTGGGCATCCCAGCAGCATTCGACCTCAGCTGTGAATATGGCCCCCCTCTGAGTGCATCGATTGATACAATTACACGGGCCCTAAATAGAGGATTAAAAGCCACAGGAGACTCAATCAGAAGGAGAGAATTAGAACCTGAACTCTTGTTCATTGACCAAGTCCTGCGAAAGAACATATATTACTCAGGACATCAGCAGGAGAGGAGAACCCCCATTGCGGATGCTGTCTACTCCTTCCACATGGGCCATGGCTTCCATACAGCCTGGCTAATTTTTGAGGCAATGAAAGACATAGTGGAGAAGATAGGGACAAACAAGAAGCCTCACACACTACCCTATGCAAGAATCATTACCTTGCTGCTGCTCAAGGGGGGATACAAGATAGGAAGGACTGAGCAGACCACCACCCTTACCCCTACTACCTTTGCCAAGAGGCAATGGGGAATCAGCAGGAGCTTGATGGAGGCCCAGAAGAAGAAGAAAGCTGAGGCTCAGTCTCTGCCCAAGCAAGCAGAAGAGGTAGTTGGATCAAGATCTACCCCTGCTACCAAGGAGGTGCCCCCAGAACCTATCAGTACCATCGCTGTAGCAGAACCCATCCCCCCTCCACCTTTTACTCCTGTATCCACTACCCCTCTTGCATCCATCTGTCACCCCCCTCTGTTTCCATTCTCCATGCCCACTCCCCCTTCACCTTTGCTTGGTACCTGGGAGGACTCCCCATCTCCTACCTTACCCCAGTACACAACCACAATTCCTCCACCAGCTCCACCTAAGCCTGGCAGCACCCCACTCATCTCCTACAAAAAATGAAAGACCACTGAGACCATCCCCACCATCTCCCACACCCCACCCTCAATCCCTTCTATCCCCATTGACATTGACTTAACCCTTAACACAACCATAGACTTCCAAGCCTTTATGTCTACCTTCCTTGAAACAATGCCTGCCTACTACACCCCTCTCCCAGACTCCCTAGAACCCCACTCTTCCCCTCCCTCCACTTTCCACCATGTACCTTCCTCACCTTTCCAACCAGTACCCACTTCTTCACAAACCCAACCTCCTAGCCCTGACACACTACCCCTTATCCTTTCCCTTATCCAAGCCATCCAAGCCCAGTTATCCACTAATACCCAAAAACAGGATCAGATGCAGATTGAACTCACCTCCATCCAATCCACCCTTCACACCTTTACCAACCCACCCATCCCTCCACCACCCACTTTAACCCCCTGGTCCTATCCACTGACAAAGAAACCCAAACAGACTTCCCTCCTGACTCCCAACCCCCCCCACCTTCCACATTACCTCTTACCCCCCCCATTTCCTTTCATTCCTTTCACTATTCCCATTTTTCCCCCACCACCACCCCTACTCCTCGAGCCTACCCCATTCTCATTTCCCCCTATACCCTCCATTGCACCTCTTATCCTACCACCTCCAACTTACACAGACACAGACTGACCCAGAACCTATCCCCCTTCCCCTGCAACTAGACTTAGCCCCTGTTACCCCCCCTTCTCCCCCCCAGGACCTCTCACAGCTCCCTCCTGCCACTTCATATCTGCCCATCGCACCAAAACATCATTTTTATAGCCCTCCCTACCTCACCATCCTCCATCACATGAGGGATAATGCTTACCTTCGAAAGGATGTCCTGAGGGGCATGACCAAGCTACGCCAAACCATTGAAACCCCCCTGCTGGAGCAGATTGATGAAATGACATAGGCCCACAGAAAACAACTATTGGGCATCTCCTTGGGGTGGAAAAACATTTTAGAGGCCTATCAGAAGACCAAGGCTACAGCTAAGTATAATGCATTGAATTTGGAGTTGGAGAAATCAAATGCTGCTGCTGAGAAGATGAAGGCCAGAATGTTTGAAAAGAGGCTAAACAATGCCCAGGAGATCTTCAGAATACAAAAGGAAATCCATGAGACTGACCTCCTGAAACACCAAATTCAAATAGCCTCCTTGGAATCTGCATTGGCTGCAGCCAAAAATGTTCCTCTGCAACCCACCCCAATCTCTGTTCAAATGCCCATCCCAGAGCCTAAAGCCACTCCATCTCCACCTGCCCAGTCTGAGGAGGCACAACCTAAGACACAGCATGAGAAAGGCAAGGCCCCAGCTGCTTCTCCCCCATCACCTCCTACAGAACAACCTCCACCTCCAAAGCCCTCTGTTGCACCTCCACAAGAGCACACTTATCCTAAGCAGAGGAAAGTCATTGCTAAGAGGTCTGTTTCTAAAGCTATTCCTTTAAAAATTGGCAAAGAGCCTACTGCCCAATCTGAGGAGGCCCATTCCCCTGCCCAGCCTGAGCCCCAAGGAAAAGAGAAATCCCTAGTGGTCCCCACTGAAGAAGCCAAAGGCAAAGGCAAAGAAAAAGGAAAATCCCCTGCCACCCCCCCTGCTAAGCGCAAAAGGAAAGCCCCTTAAGAACCCACGGAACCAAAAGCTCCCAAGCAACTAAAAGTACGAGTGAGGGCACCTAAAGCTCCAACTACAAAGAAAACACCAGCCAAAAAGAAAAAGGGAAGGGAGGAAAAGAAGAAACAGGGCAGAGATGCCCTTAGGTCACATGCTAAAAAGATGGGCTGGGATTTCTACATAGATTCGGGTTCTGATTACATCCTAGATTCTAGCTTATATATTAGGTTTTGCTTCTTGTAACTACATTTGTAAATATTTTCTTCCACTTTTCTACTTTTTGTCTATTCCTCTGTTTTATGTGTTTGTTTCCGTTTGTTAGTTTTCATTTTATTCTTTTTGTCATTCATGGGAGATGAGTTTAGGGAGGCTATGCTTATTTGACACAGTAACCCATGTGAAAGGTGTGATGTAGATGTTGGCTGAATAAATCTGGGTACATACATGCCTCAAGGATTTCAATGATATTTTTTTTCACATTCATGAGCCATGTCAGGATTGCTCGCGGAGATCCCCAACTCAGCGGCATGAGAAATGTGCAAACTCATCTTCACTGATTATTCTTCGCGAGGACCCCCGCGCAATACACAGGCTCCACTAAAATACCATGCTTATCTTTAGATATTCATTTACTGCTCATTCTCTTTTCCCAGACCCACTTGTCTGTTTCCTCTTTCCCCACACAACGTTCATTTTTGCCAAGTTTGAAAAGGGACACAAATTAATTTCCACCGATTCATGTTCACCATCCAACTCTTTTAAAACGGCCATCAGTTCCTTTTTCATCTCATCCCTCCTACTCTAACCCTAGCCATCCATACCTCCTAACACACATGGCGGATGACAAACCCTTTGGGTTCCCCATCAAATTCTACCCCATCTAGGAGGATCCCCCACCGCCTAAGGAGCCGGACCCCTTACAATTTCTCTGGGATGAGTATGACGAGGTTCAGAGGATCCTCGCCAAGGAGGAAAAGAAAAAGAGGAAGAAAGAGAAGAGAGAGAAGAAAAAGAGAAAACTGGATCCCCCTGCATCTCCCCCACCATCTTACTCACACCCTCCCCCACCGCCTCTCCCTTGATTTCCCCCCATTTAGTCTTTTCTTTTACCCTCTTTTTGTACCATTTTCATTTTTCTTTTCAATGAAAGTTAGCATTATTTTTTTTTTCTGTCTCACTGTTCTCTGCTGTGTTTATTTATGTCTGTCTGATTGGATTCTACTGCCTTTTATCACCTCTGCACCAGTGAGGACACTGCTCTGAATGATTTGGGAGTGTGGCAGTCTGCCAATAAAATAGTTAATTTTAGTGCAGTAATGGTGGTATAACTGAGATGAATAAAGCTAATTTCCTCTTAACTTGATACAATGAGGAAACATGTAAAAATTTAAAAAGTTTTTACAAACTTTTGGAAACAGAAAAAGTTGATCTTGACACCACCATGAAGCTAATATTATAATTTTTTTTGAGTTAAGTACTCAGTGAGCCTAAGAGGAGAGAAACAGACGAAAATACACCCCATGAGTTAAATTTGAAGACCACACCTAATGAGATTTGGGCCCAAAATTTTCTTTTGAAGAGTGTTTTTGGCATTACTTCTACTCTATGGACTAATTGATTCATGACTTTCTCACTAAAAGTTGTACAACTCCTAATCAAAACTAATTGACAGCACTCATGAGACTAAGGAAATGATCCAAGGCCCTCATTTGGACAGTTTGAGCCTGAAAATCTAACCTTTTAAAATCTACCCTTGTGTATACACTAGTCGAGCCTTAAAATCATAATTTTCCTTCACAAACACCAGAACACTTGCACCTTAACCTCATGACCTGAGTCAACCTTACCCTCACTCTGAGAATTCAGAAGGTAAAGGAGAAGGCGGTAAAGATACTGAGAATGGTCCAATATTCTGTGGAAAGGGAAAAAAAGTAACTTGTGAACAGTTGTATATCAAAGGCAGTTATGTGGCATTTATCAAAAGAATGAATAAAGAACTAAAAAGAGAAAAAGAAAGATAAGTCTAGAGAACAACATCATTTGAGAATTGAAAAGAAGAGGAAAAGATGGCCACTTCGAGTCTGAAATATAAATGGAAGAAGAAGTTTTTGCTAAAATGAAGGTTGTGAAGTCATGAACCACTCCTTACCTTGCTGATTTCTCAATATTGGATTCCCTTTTTACCCCTTTATTCTTTACACCCCTCAGCCATAAGCCACATTACAACCATTTAAAAAAGACCTTGTGGATCCAAAGTCAAATGAGCTGTCATGTGGAGATGAAGAGTTGCCCAATCTATGGCGAAAATCCTTGAAGATGTCAGAAATTAGAAGCTTGGCCTATGCTCATGCTTGCAAGCCCATTTGGGGTCTGCAACTGCTCTTAAGCTGTTGAGAATGAGAACACCCTCAGGTTATTAATGTTGAGAGATAGCCCAAGTGAGAAATGGGTCTGAATTTTAACCTCATTAGGGTAGTATCCAACCTGGATTTTGAATTAAAGGCAAGCAGGGTATTGATTTTTATACATTGAAATTCTAATGTTAAATGAATGGCGGTAAGGCAAACACATGTAACTTGTAAGTTTTAAATGGCCTAAAAATTGTTGCAGTTTCCTCTAAGCGTTAAATGGGTGTGGAATGAAACTTTAAACATTTGAATCTGTGTTGTCATTATCTGCACTATACTTAACTGATTTTAATAGTGAAGTTTGTGGGTGTCTTCACTTGAAACCCTCTGGAGACTTCACTCCTCCACTAGGGATCACCTAGGCGTTTAAAAGGCTTGGTACATATGCTAAATGTACCTGTGATCCCTACGAAAGTGACATTTAATTACAGCTTTGCTAAAGGACTAGCAAAGATTAGGTTTGGGGGTGTGTTAAGCCCTGAAAAGTACCACTTTTCACCCCTTAACTTAATCTCTGTTAGGCCCTTAATCATTTAATAAATATGTTTTAAGTCTACTCTGTAGGTAATAAGCAGCAGTTGCAAATAAACCCCTAACCATAACAAGAAGCTTACTGTTGCTCTAGAACTACCTCAGCAGAATGAAGGATGAACCCAGACTGAGAGTTGGCTGAAGCATAGGCACATCAAAGCAGAAATAAACCAAGAAAGGTGCCTTCGCACAGTTGTCGCGGGCTCCTGGAGGAAGCACAAAAACTGGTCGTGCAGTCCTCACGCTGCTCCCACCCGGTTTAAACACAGAAAGAAATGTAGATCAGTCTTCGCATAGTTCTCACGAAGCCCAGCCTTAAGTGAGTGAAGCATTCGCGCAGTCTGGCACAGCTCAAAAGAGGAGTCGTTAGGCTTCGCGCGATTCACTCAGAAGTAAGAGCTCTAGGTATTCCTGCACGCAGCTGTCGCGCAGTGGCCGTGAGATACAGACCTTCAAGGAAATGCTCGCACGACCCAAAAACTCATGAACACTACTTCGCGAAGATTTGTCATGAGATTCACCAAGGGACGGACCGCGCGAGCAATCCCCGCGCCATTCAAAGCTGAAAGAGCAATCTCACGATAGCCATTAGTATCTCGCGATTGCATAAACTTCAAGTCAATTCAACCCTGCGACGACAATTCTACCACGCGGAAGGATCTGAAATCTTTTCTATCCAGTGAGGATCGGGTTCTAAACTTGTCCCCACCTCTGCAAGGGCAATCTGGAGACTTCCAGCAGTTAGGGCACGCACTCTAATGCTCCAATCTCCGTGCACATGCCCCGAGGCATCCAAGGGATAGGAATGGGCAGCAATCACATTGATAAATTAGGGTTTTCCTAACCCTAATAGAGGGAAGCCGACTGCTATATAAGCCTAAGCCTAGCTTAGGTTTGAGGGAGCTCTTTTTGGGACTTAACTTTTGTGCTTCTTCTTGAAACCAACTGTAGAATTACAGTAGGCTAAGGTTAGGGTTTAGGAGTTTTCTTTTTTCCTTTTTGTTTCTCTCCATAGTCCAGCACTTGCTGGCTATGCCTTTTGTATGATTATATGGTATAGATTGTAATGGAGTTTTGTAATAGGATTTATTGCATGTATGGGATGATGTTTTTATTGTGAGTTGTTCTGTACAAGGCTGCTACCTTGATTATATGGTATAGATTGTAATGGAGTTTTGTAATAGGATTTATTGCTTGAATGGGATGATGTTTTTGTTATGAGTTGTTCTGTACAAGGCTGCTACCTTGAGATCCTCCATTGCTAAGTTGTATCGTAAGTAATGGAGGATTGTTTTTAAGGTTTTATTTAGATCCAAGTGACCTGTGTGTCCAAGTTAGGCACATTGCAGGCCTTTCCCCACCATAGGATCCACTAAATCTGAATCCCCATGGGAGCTTGTGTTGGTAGCCTTGTGAATATGGTGGCGGCAGCAATGATCTTGTTCTATCTTAGACCTCTGTGAGGAGGATAGCCTCTGTGGATAGTCTGTGACCATTCAAGTGGATAGGTTATAGCCCTAGGGTGAAGCTAATCCACAGACCTAAGACAGATTCTTCTTCTCTGCACTTGTGCTTGTAGCCTTGTGAGGGATTGTGCAAAGACAGACTCCCCTATATTTGTATAGATCCATGTTCAGATTGCATATCTGATTTGGCTATAGAGATTGTAGGCTTATGACTGGATCACTGCAGTCTTACTAAAGCAGTGAACAGCCATGCTTGAAAGCTAGTACTCAAACTCTTGCTGGTCCTGTGTGTCCAGGCTTGTACACTTTGTAGGCCTAGCCCCACACACAGAACTTTAGAGGATGAGGTTCCTATGGATTCTTGAGCTTGTAGCTTGGATGAAGTAGTGCCTACAATGGTTAGCTTGTTCTGACTCATCTCTGGATTGTGGTTCCCCTATTGGATAGTCTGTGACTATTTAAGTGGACAGGTTATAGCCATAAGGGATTGGATCATGGCACAAGGGTGAGTTGGATTCTTTCTCCTCTTTGGTGATAATGTAGCCATTGGACAGGATTTCTATAGCAACAGATCTGAGTCTGAGTTATAAGACCCATCAGATTTGTACCTAAGAACATACTTCTCACCCTTTTATATTTATTTTCTCACTCCACCATCCTTCTTAACCCTTTCTATAATCTAGATAGTAAGTTGTCTTAGGATTTAGATTATAGTGACTTTAAATCTCCTTCTATTTAGGATTGCCAGACCTGTAGTCAGATCTGGAGAGCCTACTAAAGATAGCTCCCTTGGAGCTTTAGATCAACTTCCCTGTGGGACAAACTCTTACTTATCAAAACTTACTACTACAGGCCTTGTTTCTTACAGGACTGTGCATATTTTAGGCTTGCTGCTCCATAATCCTCACTCTACCTTTCGTTCATTTCTCATTTACCCATTCTTATCACTATCTTCAATAAAGTCAGTAGCAAGCACTTAAAATAAACCAACAGATGCCCCTTGCACCCACAGATTAGGATCTAATGATTCTCCTTTTCGTTTGACTGTCACTCGCAGCAGGTCACGCCAGGCAATGCGATGCCCCTTTGTTATTTACTAAAAAGTACCACTTTTCACCTCTTAACCTAGCCTTTGATAGATAGACCTTAAAGCAGACTAATAATCATTTGTTAAGTGTGTTTTGTAGTTAGTAATAATCTATGTAGCTTAACACAAAATCCACCCTTATTGGCCCAAAGAAGAGGAAGAAGACATGTAAAGATGACAGCTGAACCAAAGCCTAATGAAACACCCTGGTAGTGCTCACCATGGTGACCAGGTGTGATTATCATTGACCAAAAGCCTAGCAGATGAATAAAGTTGGCTGATAATGGAGAAACTACAAAAGTAGTAAGTGCAATGCATCAGAGCATAGAAAGACAGATCTCGCAGAGTTGAGAAGCTCCCTCGCAAAGCAAAAAATGCAGTGGAAGATGCCCTCATGCAGATAGGACGTGAAGTTAAGAGGAGCACTATAAAAATATCATGAAGATCTCACAAAGATCTCACAGATTAAAACCCTCAAAATGTGTGGTCACAAAGCTCTCGCGGAGATCAAGCCTTTAAGCAGCCACGCGAAAAACATAGCAAGTCCATATGTGTACTGAACTAAAATTTACCTCACGGAGTTCGTGCGTGGCCCTAGAAGAGAGAGAGAGATGCTCAGAATTCTCCTTGCACAGATCTCGTGCACTCTGAAGCCTTACCAACTACTAGGCGAGCTCAAGAGCATAACTGTGCGAGTACCTAGCGAGAGAGAGAGATTCTGAAGCTCTACTGTGTGAGAAGTCTAAGCACTCCAGATCATCTCCATGATAGCATTGCAGTGCAAAGGAACTGCATGATTAACTGAAGATTAACTGTGCGAGTGAGCACTTCCCACCAACTAAAAGCTACTTTGCGAAGGCCTTGCAATTGTGCAAATCAGTGAATGCAGATGCCAGCCCCACGAAGCACGGGCTCCCCACTTCTCATTTTTAACTCAAGGACATTTTAGGAATTTCCCAAGGCTATGGGACACATCATGAGGCATAGATTTTGAGGCACATGACTCAAGGCATTCAAGGGATGTAATAGTGCCACATTTGCTAAAAAAATTAGGGTTAATCACTTTAGAGACAAGGCCGTATGGACAGAGTATATAAGCTACACTTAGAGTTTAGTTTTATTATCAACCTTTCTTTTCATCCTCTGTCGACTGCGAGCTCCAGCAGGCTAGGGTTAGGGTTTGATCACCTCTTTTTCCCCCTTTTTCCTCTCTCTTAGCCCAACAGTTACTGGCTAATCCCCTCTAAGCATCTAGGTTTAGTTTTATTTTAGTTTGTAATAGGTTTTGTAAACATTGGGATTGTGTATGAGTAGTTGTGTACAGGCTGCAGCCTGAAGACAGTTCATTATAAGTTTTATATTTGTCAATGGATTGTTGTTTTAATGCCTATTTGAATCTAAAGATCTTATGATTTCTTTTGATGTCTATATGATCCATGTATTTGGGATTAACCCATTCAGTTTCTAATAGATCTATTATTTATCATCTAATTTCCCTTAGTTTGATAGCACCATGGAAAGCAATGCTAGATCTATAGTGAGATCTAGGGAGCTCGAAGGCCTGTGGACCATGGTGGTTGCAGCAATTTTCATGTTCTTTCTCAGACCTCTGTGGTATGGACAGACCAATGGGATACCCTGTGACCATTCGACTGGACAGAGTATAGCCCTAAGGTTGTGTCTATTCATATGTTTGAGAAGGATTCTTCTCCCCTGCACATGAGCTTCTAGTGCCTTGTGATGAGGTTTCTACAGGAACTGGCTCCCCTCTGTTTTACCTAGCTGACATCAGATGTGAGATCTGATCTTTTTGTAGTAATTGTAGCTTAAGGCTGAGCCATTGCAGGCCGTTTGTAGCAATGACCAGTTGAATCTAAAGCCCTATTCAACCTGTTGCATGGCCCTTTTTGTGGGCACTAGTGAGCCGTTAGCCTTAGCAAAGCACTTAGGATCTTATGGGTTGGAATACCTATGGATGTCAGCCAGATCTGTGTGCAGATATGGAGAGCTTGTAGCACTGGCATTACATAGTGCTACAATAGTATTCATGGCTTGATCTGGTCTAGTGTTGGGGAAATGATCAGTCCACTCCTCTGGATTAGTTTGGTAATTTCCAGTTTAACTAATAGGACTTTACAGACTCTATAGGATAGGATGTGACCATTTGAGTGGACAGCCTCTAGCCTTAAGAGCACCCCAAATGGCATGGGTTAAACTAGATATTTTCACCTTGTTGAGGCTTTTGATAGTGTCTCAGCAAGGAGCACTGCAGAGATAGATTAAATCTGAGTTACATTACTGCTCTAAATCTGAACTTAACCTGCTTACTTCTCTCCATTTTGTATATTTTATTTTGGTACACACCATCACTACCTTCTTCTTGACCCCTTTCTTTAGGATAGGGCTATATTTTATTTCTCTATTGTTAGGATTAATATAGTGTAGTCGTGACACCCAACTCCCTTTCTTTAGGATTATCAAATCTGTAGCCAGATCTGGAGGCCTACTATTATAGCCCATTTTGAGTTCTAGATCAATTTCTTTGTGGGACAAACTCTTACTTATCAAACCTTGCTACAATAAGCCCTATATCTTACAGGTCTAGGATTATTTTAGTTGTGCTGAATCCATTCTTTTGTTTTACTTTATTTTTAATTGGTTTCCACCACACATTAAACAAGCACACTGGGTATTCAAACAACTAGAGGACATATATTTATGGAGGCACATCAACTCCCTCTGGTTTTAATTGAATCCCTCTAGAACCTGTTGAGCTACTGACTCACCCATAGCAAACTTTTGTAATATATGTATATAATTTTTGAAGAGTGTTTTACGATTTACGGTATGTAGAAATATGGTCAATCGTAAAAGTCTCTTTTGTTCTATCACAATCACTTAAAGCGTATGGATTTATGATTTCTGGTGATTCGTAGAGTTAAATCATAGTGAGTACGATTTGAAGCGTCAATGAGTCTCACTTTTGTTCTACAGAATTGTAAATGACAATTCTATGGAACATGCGGTTCCAGTGATTGATCTTATCGATTACATTAGAATTCAAACCCATTTAATTCATAGAGGAAGCGGACACGCATCGCATTCAATATCTCCACTTGCCAATTACCCAAGCCTATAAGCTTATACCATGACGCGTGAACCTTTCCCTTTCCTATAAAACCAAACCCTTACCTTCCCCAAGAACTAATCTCTTTCGTCTTCCTTCTATACCCTAACTCTAATGGCGAAAGAACCTAGCCAAATCGATTTCAGTAAGCCACTTGATAGAATCATTGAAGTACACAAGGCTAAGCTCTTGGCTACAGAAAAGAAAGTAGAAGGTCTAAAGCGCCAATGACTTATTCAAGATGTTGAATCATCCTCTGAAACTACCATTCACCCTAAACCTAACCCAAATCTGACATCACATTTCAAGAGCCCATTTTCCTTCACTTCCTAACTTTTATACCAGCACAATCCACCCCAAATGCGAGCTCCTATATGATGATGGTGGGTTGAGCCATCCCTCGCCACCCTCTCCATTACTCATACTTCCCCCTGCCTATGTTACATTCTCTTCACATAGTCTTCGCAAGGGAGCAGTATATGTGATGGGTGATCCAGAGAGGTGCTCACTTCCCCTTTCTCTGAAGGACTTTCACTGTGGCATTGCATTTCTTCCCAAAAAGAAAAAAAAAATGTGATGTGCATTGCTCGACGGGACTTGGAAGACAGAGGGTACGACCCAGCCAAGGTGTCGATACTCCTTTGGTAGGAAGGGATATGAGACTCAAATCAACGGTGGATAGAAACCATGGACAGATCTTTATCAAAGACCACATCTCGGACATTGCTGCAAGTGTCATTATAAATTAGTGTGTGTATAGATTTTTCCTAGGCTTATACTCTTTTCTGTAATTAGTTTTTATATAGTAGTTCTTTAGTATTTATTTTTTTGTTCATTGTAAATAGTCAGTAATATATGAAATTTCCTTTTGACTAATTGACTAACTTTCAATTTTTTTTTACTAACAGTGTGATTGTTACTAACATTTCTAATATTTTTGTTATTGATACTCCGAGAATAAGCCATTGATATTTTCTCCCAAGTTTGGGGGAGAGTATATATTAGGTAATAGATTTTTTTTGGTAAATAATCAATATATCAATAATTTCTAGAAAATAATTTTTTATGTCCCCTATTTTTGTGCCAATGAGGGCATTGTCCGATTTAAGTTTGGGGGGATGCACAATTTCTGTGTATAATAGTAATAGTAGTATAATTAGTGTACCAGTAGTTAGTTTAGTAGTTATTTTTGTAAAGAATATTTTTTTTGAATTTTTAAGTTGTTCAGTACATAGGAATTATGATAGAAAAAATTACAAATCTTGAAAACTTACCATTCATTATAGTAGAAGTTTTAATAATTACAATATATAACAGTTACAATTCATGCTTAGCTCATTGAACACTGTATTATAATGGATGTTTGAAATAATAGATTGATCTAAACTGTCAAAAATTCGACTATAGTTTCAAAATTATAAACCAGTGAGCTTTTGAGCCAATATTTCCTCTTTTATTCAGAGAGAGACTGTTTCTATTTAATCAAAATTTCTTTGAACTTCTACAGTGATATGAAATCTCATATTGTTGAATTTAGAATCAATATATTCTAAGAACATGATGAACTGATTTTTTATCTAGAACTATCTATTAGAAATATCAAAGCAATAAAGCATCTATGCTAGTAAATCGTAAAGATGATTTAAGAGCATCTTTTATTTAAACTAAAGCCAAAAAGCCAAAATCCAATAATATTTTACTTTTTGAACCCATATTAGAAGCCAAAACCAAACTTCTTTGTACAAAAAATTTAATAAACCTTTAACCATATGTATTTCCCAAAGCTTTCTATCTTTAACCCTTACAATTTCTGAGAGTTTAGAAGAAGGGAAGAAGTGGGAGTGGAAAGAGTAAAAGTAGAACATATAAAGGGAATCCAAAAAGAGGTACAACTAAAGAAATAAAAGAAAAAATGATTATGGGAAAAGAAAGAAAAATCATAAATAAATGATTTTTGAAAAAGGAAATTATGATTTAGTAAAAAAAAAAGCTTTCAAAAAAAGAAAAATCGTAAAATATGATTTTACAGCTGAAGAACTGGGATATATATATGTATATTGGAAAAAATGGGAAGAAGTTATCCAATCATGGATACTTACTGAAGTAGAATAAAGAAGTTAGAAGAAGATAGGAAAAAGAAGAACTGAATTCTCAGAAAAACATTGTATCATTTTCTACCTTTTCTTTGATACCTCTTGAAACCCAAAGCCCCATTACAAGCTGAAGGAAAGACCTTTCTAATTTATGATTTGCAAAAGCATAAACATAGCATAGATATGAATATTAGATACTATGGATTATACAAAGAATCATAGAAATAGAATAAGATTATCTTTTCCATCAGATTCATTAATTTTTGCAAAGTATCTTTGACTGAATTTTTCTGAAAAATATATTGAGAGAACCCAAAAAGTTTCGATATCATTTTGAGAGTATGTCAATAGTGAGTTTTTGAATAAAAATATTTTCTAAATCTGTAATTTAAAAAAATTTATGAAGAATAAACTATTCACTAATGCATATATACTATGTGCTTATTATGAATTGAAATTGTTGGAGTTCTAATCAAAGATATCTGTTGTAATGGAAAGCGAGAATAAAATATTGGTAATTTTAGAAAATCATAATAAACTTATGTATTGACAATTTGATCATTTAGGTAATTTAGTTAGTGTATAAAATTAATATAGATTTTTAACTTTTGCTTTCTTTTAATTTTGGAAAAGAAAAATATTTTGAAAAAATAAAAAGTATTTGAAGTTTGTAGGTAACTTCACTAAAAACCTTCAAGAGACTATAACTCCTCCACTAGGGACCACCTAGGGGTTTAAAGGCTTGTTGCATCCGCTAAATGAAATCATGCTCCCTATAAAAGTGGCAATTAATTTAAGTTCTTAGTTTATGTTTCCTTGTTTGCTAGGGACAAGCAAAACGTAAGTTTGGGGGTGTGATCAATCACATAATATACAATTATATCACCCTTATCTTAGTGATGCTAGGACTTAGTTTGGTACTAATAAGTTAATGATGTGCAGATATTATGGATAATTAGTAAAAGAGAGCTAAAGTGTTAATCTTTGTCAGAATGAGCTCAAAAAGAGCAGTAAAAGATAATTAAGAGTAAAAAGACAATTCACCGCCTACTGAAGAATAAAAAATCATATTTTACGATTTTACAGAACGATTGAGTGCTGTACTAAATAAAACTATAAAAAATAATAATTTATGATTCTTCAGAGAAAGAGTATGATGAAGAAGAAAAGCAATGAATCGTAATTTAGAGAACCATCAAGTCATGCTGAGAAAGCTGTGAAAGATAGAAAGTCCTGATTTACAATTTTCTAAGAAAAGAGAAGAAAAGAGAATAATCGTGATTTACAATTATAATATTAGACGCTTTCTCACTGCTACTGCTGTTGTTAATCATGTGAGAATGAACACTGCCATGTACAGAATTAGAAGAACTCTTGAATTAGAAGTTTGGCTAAACATGGATCTAAGAGATTGATGAAGAAGAATTTAAAGAGGGCTCTGCTACTGTATAAAAAGGAACAATCTAGAAGCGCATCAACTAAAGAAAGCAAGGAAGAATAGAATTAGAAGGAGAGTTATAATAGGAATCGTTTATTTCTTTTATTACAATTAGAACTTATAAACCGACTCTTTATGATCTATAAATAAGAGAGCCCGGTGTAGGAATAAACTATCGAAGAAATTCTAAGCATCAATTGATGACTAAGGTTAGGTTTTATTTTGATCAATTTAGAGTAGATTTTTATTGCTTTGTAGATTAGATATCTAAGGTTTCTCAAGAGCAATTAACGACTGCTATTGGGTACTGAAGATTAGTGTAGATATCTGTAATTTCTCAAAAGCAATTGACGACTGCAGCTGAGGGGTGAAGGATATATTGACTTTATTTTCTAGTTTAGATTTTATTTCCTGCTTTGTAAACATCTTCAGATTTAAATTTAATTGACGACTCAGGTTGAAGTTTGCATATTAGTGTAACGATTTTTACTTTTTCGTCTTCAATTTTCTAGAATTTTATTGATGCCCAAGTTTTAGGAGATTGCTGATTAGATTAAATTCGTATTGATAGGGTTCTAATTTTGATTGATGACCAATACTAGGATACTTGAAATATAGTGTAATGGTACTATTTAATTTCATAAATATATGTAGCAGAAGATTGTGATTGACGACCATAATATGAAGTTTGAAGATTATGATTTATTTTATGCAATTTAGATTAATAAATAAATTCTTTATTCATATTTCTCCAGTAGTTTAGGTTCTTAAGAGATAAGTATAAGTTTTTAGAAAAATTAAATTAATATAGTAAACTGATCTCTGTGAGAACGATCCTTTGCTAGTACTATGAGTTCCATTGTGTACTTGCAATAGGTTAAGATTTAATTAGATACACATATAAGTAGCCCAATCACATAACTTCCCACGTCTCTCGAATCACATCACGCCCTTAGTCGGCAAAATTTTAATGAAAATGTGGCCTCCATTCTGAAAAGAATATGGGTGTTAGTATTATACATTTATTATACATAGTTAATTGGAAACATAAGACACCAATGTGAATCAAGTTTACCTGAAACTCGACATTTGTTCTCTTGTGGTCGTCATAGCTTTTTTGTCGGCTCTGAGTGACTTTCAATCTTTCACGAATAATTTAGATGGTCTCATTCATGCTTTCGATGAGTTCTGGGCCTAACAATACTCGTTCTCCAACCTCTTCCTAGTTGAGGGAAGATTTATATCGGCGGCCATAAAGTGCCTCGAAAGGAGCCATCCCGATGCTCTTTTGGTAACTGTTGTTGTATGCGAATTCGATCAAAGCCAAGTGTTTATCTCATGATCCTTGAAAATCTAGCATACAGGCCCTTAGCATGTCTTCAATCACCTGATTCACCCTTTCAGTTTGCCCATAGGTTTGGAGGTGAAATGTCAAGCTGAATTCTAGCCTTGAACCCATTCCTTTTTGAAAAAGTTACCAGAACTACAATGTATACAGTGGGGCCCTGTCTGACACGATGCTAGCAGGCATGTCATGTAATCTGACTATCTCTTTAAGGTACACATCTGCAAGCTTGCTGGCTATATATCAAGTACTATAGGGTAACAAATGGATGAACTTCGTTAATCGATCGATGATTACCCAAATGGCATTATATCCTTTTTGTGTTCTTGACAGTCCAAGGATAAAATCCATGGATATATTCTCCCATTTCCATTCAAGGATTGGTAACAACTGTAATAGACTTGAAGGATGACGATGGTCGACTTTCACTTGCTGACAAACCAGGCATTTCGCTACATACTCTGTGACTTCCTTCTTTAGTCCTTTCCTCTAACAACTCTTCTTGAGGTCTTGGTACATCTTGGTACTACCAAGGTGGATAGCATACATTGACTTGTGAGCTTCATCTAGTATCGCGTGTCGTAGGTCAGTATTATCCAGTATGCATAGTCGGTCTCCGAACACTAACGATCCGTCCTCCTTGATGGAGAAATCAAGCTATTTCCCATCAACTGTTTCTCATCTGATGGTTACAAGTTCTGCATCGGTCCATTGCAACTCGCAGATTTTATCATAGAGTGTTGACCGAATAATAATGTTGATAATTAAGGCTCCAGAATCCTTCACATTGAATGTTGTGTCAATTAAGGCCATATCCTCAAGTAGATGCCAATTGCGTATTTTCATGATGAGGTGTGATAATTGGGTAGATGACTTTCGGCTCAGCGCATCTGCCATCACATTTTCCTTTCTTGGATGGTACTAAATAGAGCAATCGTAATCCTTAAGAAACTCTAGCCATCTCATTTGTTTTAGATTCAAATCCTTTTGGATAAATAAATAATTAAGGCTTTTGTGGTTGATGAATATCTCAAATGTCTCGCCGTAGAGATAGTGCCACCATATCTTCGAGGCAAAGATTATAGCTGCCAGTTCGAGGTTATGTGTGGGATAATTTTGCTTGTGATACTTAAGCTGTCGCGAACCATAGGCAATGACTCTCTTTTTGGTTTAACACACAACCCAAACCACTGTTTGATGTGTCGCTGAACACTATAAATCCTCCACTGCCTGTAGGTATGGTTAGTACGAGTGCAGAGGTTAATCTTCTTTTAAGCTCCTAAAAGCTTTGTTCACATGATTCAGCCCAATCAAATTTGGCATTCTTCCTTGTGAGCTGCGTGAGTGGTCCAACAATTTTGGAGAATCCTTCCACGAATCTCCTATAGTATCCGGCTAATCCCAAAAAGTTGCAAATTTTGGTCACGATTTTCGGTTGCTCCCACTTCATCACGACTTCTATCTTGGCTGGGTCCACTGTTATACCTGCTTCTGAAATGACATGCCCCAAAAAACTCACTTGCTCCAGCCAAAAATAACATTTGCTTAGCTTTGCATACAATTGGTGATCACGAAGTGTCTATAGAGCTATGCGCAAGTGTTGTTCGTGTTCTTATCTCGTCTTTGAATATATAAGGATGTCATCTACAAAGACAACTACGCACCGATCGAGGTGAGGCTTGAACACTCTATTCATAAGGTCCATAAAAGATGGCATCACTAGGAAATCATAGTGACCATATCTCGTGTGGAAGGCTATTTTTGGAATGTCTTCATCTTTCACCTTCAATTGGTGGTAACCTGACCTTAAGTCTATCTTGGAGAAGAATCTTGCCCCTTGTAAGTGATCAAAGAGGTCATCAATCCTTGGGAGCAGATAGCGGTTCTTTATCATCAGTTTATTCAATTACCGATAATCGATACAAAGTCGCATGGATCCTTCCTTCTTCTTGACAAACAATATGGGTGCTCCCCATGGTGAAGCACTCAGCCTAATAAATCCTTTCTTGAGAAGTTCTTGCAACTGCTCCTTGAGTTCTTTCAATTTGGCTGGTGCCTTGTGATATAGAGCTTTCGACACTGGTTCTATGCCTGGACTAAGTCTACTGTGAATTTGACTTCTCTGTCTGACGGTAAACTAGGTAATTCTTTAAGAAATACATCGAGAAACTCAAATGCGATAGTAATATCGATAATGTGAACTTTCTCTTCCTTTTGGCTTTGCATGAACGTAAGATACCCGAGACAATCATCGTTCATCAACCACTCTGCTCGCATAACTAATATAAAAGGTTCTACGCTCGATTGAATGCCATGGAATCTGAATGATCTCCCCTTCTTGGGGTGAAACGAAACTATCTTCTTAAGGCAATCGATATTTGCATAATAGTTAGACAATCAATCCATGCCAAGGATTACATCGAATCCTAGCATATCTAACAAAATCAGATTGGCCATTGTCTCATGACCTTTGATAGCAACGATTACTAATCAACACACTGTATCCATGCTCACTGAGTTCCCGGTTGGAGCTGACACTGACAGAATAAATTCCAATGGCTCGGGAATGATACTCAGTTCTGCCACAAATTGAGATGTTACAAAAGAGTGGTAGACCCTGGGTCTATCAACACTCGTCCCTTTTGATAACAAATGTCTTTTCTCTAGTGCAGGTGATTGGTACCTAGGTTTCATGCATATTTAATTAGGTGCACAAACAAAAGTTCATGACATTCAAATGTGAAAATTGAAAACTGCCATAGAGAATCCTTCAAGTAGGACAAAACTGAACTTAACAATCCAATGGAAAGCATACCTTGGATCACATAATTGTTGGTTTGGGCATCTTGTGCCAAAATGGCTTATGCTCGACCTTGCACCGTAGGTTGTGAGGGTCTCGGAGTAGGCGTGGCTGTGGTAGTTTCTTTCTTCGCTTCGGGGCACTCCCTAATTCTATGTCCTATCTTTTCGCATAGGAAACACGCTCTAGTGGTCCTCCTACACTCCTCAGTTTTGTGTGACTTCCCACATTTCATACAAGATGCCATTGGTGCAGATGATGCAGCTCGAGAAGTTTCTTAAGCCTACAATACCCCAGTTGTAATAATATTTAAGGGGTGAAAAGGCCTTGACGGTGTAGAAATAGGCGTCCTCGAAGATGTGGTTTGAACATGTTGTAAGGTTGGTGGAATCAATAACTTCGACCTCTTGTTAGCCTGCTCGGAGGCATATGACTATGCTCGGCCTTGTCTACTCTTGCTTTGCTCTTCCATTCTCTTTTACATGTTCTCAATGTCCTTTTCAACAACGAGGGCTAACTCCATGACCTCAGTATAGGTTGTTTCCCTAAACAAGGACACCCTATCTTTAATGGTAGCCTTCAAGCTCCGTTCGAATTTCTGGGCCTTCATCAATTCTGTGGCTATATGTAATGGTGCAAAATGAGAGAGACTAGTAAATTCGGCCTCATACTCGCGCACTGTCATCTGACCTTATTTCAATGATGTAAATTTCACTTCCATTTGGTATCTGACTTGTTGATGGAAGAACTGTTCATTAAATACTTTAGTAAATTCTGCCCACATCCATGGGGCATTTGGTGTCACTTGCACCCTAGTCCTCTCGACGGATTTCCACTATGGATCCGCCTCTCCTTCTTCTTTATTTGATTTAACCATTGCTCCACTTTAAGCATACCAGTCTGTCCATAAAAATTATGAGGTCTCATCCTCCTGAACTCTTGGAAGCCAGACGGTTGACGTCTCTCTATGAGCAGTGCCATGGTATTCAACATGATTTCCAGTAACTTCGGTCATTTTCATTATTATTCCCTACCCCTGAGACATTGCCAGCATTGTTCTCCACTCTTGAGGCATTGTTGTTGTTGTTGCCTATAGGAATCACATTTGGACTAGTAGTTATTCCTTCACTATCTGTCGTCCTTCGAGTATGGACATTCCTCGGCGGTCTACCTCTCGGAGGCATACTGACCTGTCATGATCAAGCAAAAGCTTAATCTGAGTGATCGTAAGATTCTAGCCTAAGGTTCGACGGAAATCAATGCCATTGCTTTGAGCTAAAGCCATAGCTCCGATCTCTAGAAGACCTAAAGCCTAAAGCTTTGATACCAACTGTGACGACCCCAAATTTCCACGTGTGAAACTACAATATATGGAAACTCCGAGCTGTCAGATTGTAGGACACGATCTGAGTACAAAATTTTCTTTTGGCATCAAGGGCTCTGATGCTACTGAGATGGCTCGATTTTTCCTCTAAGTATGGACCTAGGAAGATCAGGCCATCAAGTATACAGTATATTCAAGTGAGTGCGGAAGCAAGGTAGATAGACATGAGACAATATGCATAAAAGATTTCCATCATTTATGATATAAACAAAACTATACAAACCACCGGTGATGACCGACCATCATCTAAACAATGGTTTAAACTATGCAAAAATTTCATAGGAGTCTAGTCCAAAAACTATACCAAGTGTCAAAATCAAACTGTCCACACTAAGTCAAAATCTAGAAGAGCTAATCAAGGGTAGAACTCCTTGGGTGACAACACTTCTTCCTCTTCTACATTATAATCAAGATCCTCCGCCAATTCCAAATCCAACTCTGGATCTACACCTGCACCTGTGACGTATAGTCGAGGGGGATGAGCTATAGTCCAAGATCAGTAGGGAAAAAAATAATGCTTAATCATATCTTGTCATTCTACTTCATAGTTTTGATACATAGGGAAAAGCAGTGCGATTTAATATTCATGTCAAATACATCGGAATAAGGCATTTAATAAAAACATAAACCAAAAACAAAAACATATCATGTCATGATGCGGATGGTGTGCGGAACAAATGCATATCAGAGCAAGAATCAAACCAGGGCACAAAATATTTAAGGGGAAACAAGTATATGAGTTAAAGGAATGTGTATCAAAGAATCAAAGCATATCAGAGCATCAAAACATGTTAGAGAGTCGAAACATATCAGAGCACGTCATATCATCGAATTTTAGAACATTAGTGCGAGTATCTCGTAACGGGAATAGAGCTTCCCGTAGCGGGAACAGGGTCTTAAACCCCGGGGACTCATTCCCTCTCTTGTAGATTCCACTCTTCTTACAACTAATGTGGAATCAGAACATCAAGCGCATGTATCATGTCAAAGCATCCCGTAGCGGGAACAGGGTCGTCATCCCAGGGGACTCCACCCCTCTCTTGGAGACTCTACTCCTCTTTGCACATGATCTTAAAATCAGATGGCACATGAATCAGGTTGGAGTTCAAGAATCTGAATTTAACAATTCAAGTGCATCAATATGTCAAGGTACTAGATGTTATGATCATGTGCGAATGCAACATTGCTGAAATATAAATTCATTTAGTAATCACATCAATAGCCATGATTCAAGGAAACATATAATCGGCCAGTGAGATTTTTCCCTACCTTAATGCCAGGTTGTACGGAATTAAATGTGTAAATCAAAGCGCAGCTCCCATCAATGGTCTCCCACATTTATCCTAGATCATAACATGTTCACATACTAAGTATCAGTGACAAGGATTTTGTATGAAGCAAGGTCCTCTCAGCTTTTGCAGACACAAATCTAGACCTTCAGGAACAGGGCAACTCGCTGTAGCGATCTCCCAAAGTCGCTACATTGAGTTCTTCAGATGTCATGTGGAAAACATAACTGGCTACAGTGAGTTTTACCAGTGCTGGTTTGGCTTGAAATTTCATGGTGCACTCACTACAATGAGTGGCTCAGAAAGAACCCCGCTACAGTGAGGTTGCAATGTCACTGTAGCAAGTCTGTAAGAACTCGCAGCCTCTTGGTTTCTTCTTCTAAATCCAAAAATCCTAATTTCCTTGCATAATTTCCATCCCAAGCATTTAATCTAATCTAGTTTCATACTACAAGATTTAATCATGAATTTTTACCTTAAAATCTTACGCATGCAACGTCCGAATCATTGGAATCGACGAAAATCGATGCCTACGCCTCTCACGTGTCTGATCCTTGAAAATTTCTTGCATGAGATCCAGAACCAAATAATCAGGTTCTAAATTTTAGAAAAATCTAAGTTTATAAGATCATTTTAAGACATTTACCTTCTTAGATTTTTCGCATGCATATTTTATGATCATTGGTGTCCGAATTATCGGCGTTTAAGCATCCTATCGTTTGATTGCTCGATTGGAGAAATTTGAAGATCGAGACAGCGCTGCAATGGCTAGAATAGCAGAGGTTCTTCTTGGAAGGCGATTGGTAGGAGCAATAACCTGATGATTAGCTTTTTAAAAGATTGAAGAAGAGAGTTGGTTCTTTTCTTCCTCACTTGGCTCCCTCTTTGTCAACCCAATTCTCTCAACAAAGCACATGCAACATTATGCATGGGGATGCCCCTTATGTTAAGAGTGCTGATGGTGAGTGCAAGTTGGTACACCCAAAACGGTGTACGAACTTTTAAAATAAAACTAAAAGCAAAATGAGGTCTAATGCTCCTCACGTGCCTTGATACCAAGACCATATGGTTACCAACCAAGCTCCTTACCAGGGGTGCTCTCAAGGGGCTTGTGTACTGATTACACAATCTAATACACATATCTTATTGTGAAGGTACACATTTTACAATTCAACTAGAATGATTGTTCTTAAAGTCCAAGGCGCAGATCGCTCCCGGCATTGTACACGTATACCTACCCGATGCATTCGGGTTCAGAATATCTAGGGTGTCACAGATAGGATTTCATTGATTAGTCGTGCCCTTTCTTCCATAATCACGGAGATTTCCTCCGCATCCCGTCGAAGACATTTGAATACCTTGACGAACTTGAACCAACTTGGCTATTTTGCATGGTGAAAAAGGAACCAAAGGATTGGAATGACCGGGGTGGGGTTTTTATTTGTGTACTTATAATCATCACCCATGATAAGGATGTGAAAGGTTGCCATAAATGATGAATATGGAGATGCGTTGAAAAATACAAACCGTTAGGTGGCCATAATAAATATGGTGAGACGTGCCTGCTTGACGTTAATCAAGGTGTCGCCTTTGCTACCAAAAAGTTGTACCATTTCGGTTACAAAGTATGCAGGCTCAGAAAATTCCCTCTACAGTCATAATTAGTACGATGGTTCAGGAGAGACTTCACACTCTATGAGTAGTCATAATAACTACGATTTCTCAAGAATGGAAAATACTTAATTGCTAGTGTCTTAGTCGTACGTAAGTATACTACGTGCGAATGAAGGACAGATACCTAAATGGTCCGAATATTATACAATTGGAAATAATTTAAAGAGTATTATAAACAAATATGCTACGGATGAGTCGGTAGCTCGATGGTGCCCATGAGCATATCAGCCATACTCCGGGTCTTTAAGTGACATTGTGGTCACTTCTCCTTTTTCTTCTAATGATACCATCAATTTAAGTCTCTGCCCATTAACCTTGAATATACGATTGTCCTTGGGATCCTGAATGGTCATAGCTGCATGTGGAAATGCTTCCACGACATTTTAGGGTTCGTCCTAACGACTTCATAGTTTTCCTGGGAATCGCTTTAACCTCGAATTGAATAGCCAAACTTGTTGGCCAGTGTTAAGACCTGAAAAGTACCACTTTTCACCCCTTAACTTAACCTGTGATTAGACCCTTAGCCCTTTAATAAATGTTTGTTAAGCTATTTTTGTAGGTAATAAATAGCAGTGCAATAAGGCCATAAATCCTGCTAAAGAACCCATGATTGGCACCAGAAGTCCCTCAGAAGAATGAGCCATGAATCCAGACCTGAGGTAAGCCTCGTGCAGCTGACAAAGCTCCAAAGGATTCAGAAAAATATGCTTATATCCTCATGAATTCTAAGACTTCACAATAGCTTGAGTGATAGACTAGCTTCAGAATCCTGCCTCGCGCAGCTGTCGCGCAGTAGCCGCGGGATGCAAATGTCAAAGGAGCTGTCACGCAGTTCAGAAAAGCCTCAAAGGTATCATGAGGATCCTCACGAAGTTCCATTAAGAAGTTAGCTTCTCGCGCAATTCTCGCGTTGTTCAGGAAGAAAGCAGCCTCGCGAAGCCAGAGATAGCCTCGCGAAGATCTATTGTGAAATGGAATGCTCGCGCAGTTCCCGCGCTATTCACAAGTAGCAATCCAACTGCGCGAAGCTCAATCCAGCCAGAGCGCACCAACCTCACGACAGCTGAAGCTTCAGAGTTAAACTCAACCACGCGAAGACCAGAGCTACCATGCGACAAGTCTGGGAAATGATGGCTACCTAGCGAAGCTCTAAACTTTAACCTTCCATCGCTTCAGCAGAGGACTTTCTGGGAATTTCCAAGGATTAGGGCACGCACTCTCACGCTCGAATCTCCATGCACGTGCCCCGAGGCATCTAAGGATCATTAATAGGCCACGTGGCATCGCTAAAATTAGGGTTTCCTAACCCTAATGCACCGCCACACCACTGCTATATAAACCCAAACTTGGTTTAGGTTTAAGAGTCCAGACCTTATCACTGATACGAAATCTGAGATCATTTTCTTTTCTGTTCTTCTGTAGTTATAAGTAGTTTTCCTTTTTCTTTTTCTTTCTCTCCATAGTCCAGCACTTGTTGGCTATGCCTTTGTATGTATTTTTGGAACTAGTTTAATGGATGTTTTGTAATAGGATATGTACTTTTATGAGATGTGTGTGAATGAGAGTTGCTCTGTGCAAGGCTGCTGCCTTGTGATCCGCCATTGCTTTGGCTATGATTCAAAGCATTGGAGGGCTGATTCTAAGGATCCATTCAGATCCAAGTGACCTGTGTGTCTGGGCTATCATTGTCTGATACAACCTTAGCCCCACCACAGGACCCACTAGATCTGAAATCCCTATGGGAGCCTGAGCTGGTAGCCTTGTGACCATGGTGGTGGCAACAATATTACTATTCTGTTTTGGACTCTATGAGGAGGATAGCCTCTGGGATAGTCTGTGACCATTCAAGTGGACAGGCTATAGCCTTAGGGTGAAGCCAATCCGTAGGATCCAAGATGGATTCTTCTTCTCTGCACATGTGCTTGTAGCCTTGTGGGAGATTATACAGAGGCAAACTCTCCTATATTTGTATAGACCCGCCATCAGATGTTAGATCTGATCTGGTTATGGAGATTGTAGGCTTGTGACTGGACCATTGTAGTCCCACTCAAGCAATGGACAGCTAGATCGAAGGTTGTACTTAATCCCTTGCTGGTTCTATGTGTCTGGGCTAACATGGTCCTATACAGCCCTAGCCCCACACATAGAGCTTTAGAGGTTGAGGTTCCCTATGGATTCTTGAGCTTGTAGCCTGGATGAAGTAGTGCCTACAATGATTAACTTGTTTTAACCCATCTCTGGACTGTGGTTCCCCAATGGGATAGTCTCTGACCATTTGAGTGGACAGGTTATAGCCTTAAGGGATTGGATCACGGCACAGAGATGGGTTGGATTCTTTCTCCTCAGTGGTGATAATGTAGCCATTGGACGGGATTTCTATAACATCATATCTGAATCTGAGTTATAAAACTCCTCTGATCTAGACCCAATAGCATACTTCTCACCCTTTTATATTTATTTTCCCACACTCCATCAATCTTCTCAACCCTTTCTGTAGTTAATTCATTAGGCTACCTTAGGATATTTAGAATAAGTGACCCTAAACTCCCTTCCTTTTAGGACTGCCAGATCTGTAGTCAGATCTAGAGGGACTACTAGAGATGGCTCCCTTGGAGCCGTAGATCTCCTTTTCCCTGTGGGACAAACTTTTACTTATCAAAACTTGCTACAATGGACCTTGTATCTTGCAGGTCTAGGATTTCTCAGTTGTGCTAATTCCATCTCCTGTTTTACTTTGATTTTAAGTTGCTTTTACCACCAACAAATAAAGTAAGCACACTGGGTGTCGCAACAAGTTTTTAGCGCCGTTGCCGGGGATAAGATGATCTATTAGTAGACCCTTAGTTTTTGTATTTTTAGTATTCTTTGTAGCTGTGAATAATTGAACTGCTGATGTAATTTTAAATCTTTCTTGCAGATTTAGATAGCACAGAGAAGGACAGTGGACTGCATTTGGAGATTAGCTACCTCTATTTGTAATTCTCTGAAAATTCCATAGCAGTTATTTAGTATAGTTGTAAATTTCTGTTTTCTTACATAGCTGTAAATTTGTTAGAAAATTCTTTGAGTCAACTACAATGTGCCTGTAAGGAGTTGTCCCTGCTGGTGGTGCGTTTGTATGATAGGTAGGAGATCTCTTAGTCCAACTTTAGAGCCTTTCAACCCTGAGATAGAAAGGGGTAGAAGACTTAGAAGAAACAGGCACACCACAGTTGAGGCCCCAATTGAATCTGAGACAGTAGTCATGGGTGAAGAACAACCGAGAACTCTCAAGGAGTTGAATGCTCCAGATGACTATAACTCTCCATTTAGCATTCAATTCCCTGATGTTCAGGGGAATTATGAAATTAAAACTTCAATCATCCAGATGCTGCCCTCTTTCCATGGGCTTAGCAAGGAAGACCCTTACAAGCATATTGACCAGTTCTTCACCTTGTGCACCACATTCAATATCGCTGGTTTGGGACCAGAGGCTACTAGGCTCAGACTCTTTCCCTTCTCTCTGAAGGATAAGGCTAGTACCTGGTTGGCTACTCTTCCCAACAATGACATCACTTCGTGGAAAAGCCTACAGACCAAGTTCCTGACAAAGTTCTTCCCTGAGACCAAAACTAGCCAGTTGAGGAAGGCAATTCTTGCTTTTTCCCAATCCCCAACTGAGGATTTTAATCAAGCCTGGGATAGGTTTAAGGAAATGCTCAAACAATGCCCCCACCACAAGATCCCAGATTGGCAGCTTGTACAAAGCTTCTACAATGGGATTGATGAGAAAAATAGAGATATGGTTGATGCCTCTTGTGGTGGAACCTACATGCACAAGACTGCTGATGAGGCATGGGAATTGTTTAAAGTAATCAGTGAAATTTTTTTTCAAAAGCTATCCCTGGCAAGAACTAGTCAGGAGTCTGTGTCAAAAGTGGGGCCTGCTGCATTGTCAAAAGGAAAAATTTATGAGGTGTCTGGGAAGAACGATCTGCAGCTGCAGATGGCAAACCTCTCAGAGAAGTTTGATAAATTACTGACTGTGATGCAACCCAGAAGGGCTGCTCATGTGGTGGAGGCATGTCTGATATGCCAATCCCCACAGCACACAGTAGAGGAATGTCCATCTGTAGGGCAATATCCTGAATTGGTATTGGAACATGCTGCTGTTGCATAATCTTTTGGCCAGAAACAATCTGGTGGCTACAACAGACAACCATTTGGATACCAGCACCAAAATGCTAGTTACCAATGGAGAGACCACCCAAATATGAGGTGGAGGCAAGACAATTATATGCAGCCCCAGCAAATATTGGCCTTACCCCAAAGGCCACAGCAGCAGTTCAATCAGGAATATGCCCCTAGGTCTAATTTCCAACACCAGCAGCAGCCCCATCAGCAACAAAATCAATTGGTCTTACCCCCATCTCAACCCAGAAATACTTCTTTCGAGGACCAGGTCTTGACCTCACTGCAAAACCTGGGGTCCGTGGCTCAAACTGTGAATTCTCATGGTCAGAGCATAAAGAAGATGGAAGAGCAAATTGGCCAACTAGCGAATGCCTTAGCTAAAAGAGAGGAGGGGAGGTTGCCCAGTCAGCCAGTTGTTAATCCCAAGGGCCAATTTTTTATTGGTGAAGGATCCTCAAACCTTGAGGGGCAGGGGGAACTTTCATTAAATTGATTCACAGAACTGTGCATTGTGTATGTTATGTATTTTAGTATGATTCATTTTTTTTTCTGTTTATAGGAATTTCTAGTGATCTTGTCGGAGTCTGAGTGTATATGACCTGAAAATTCTTCTGCCTGCTTTGCTTCTTGTCCCCTTTGAATTGATGATTTTGAGTGAATGAATGATGATTATACTGTTTTGATAATGAGAATGCTTTTTTTTGGATATGAGGTTTTGATTAAATGCTTTTTGAGTAATTGCATGGTTAATTATTGGGAAAGCACGGAGAGTCCTATTTAGAATGACTAAGGGTGTCCCTGGAAAAGAGAATGTGAAAGAATCCACCCACAAAACAAAGGAAAATGACAGACTAATGGGTGTGTGATCCTTGCCTCTGTTTTAGCTGTCGTGAGGTTCTGAAAAATAGGCGTGGTTTCTTCTCGCGCAGTTCATAAGATGTTATCCTGCTAAGTTGTCGCGAGATTCAATACAATTGTGTGGACTCTCTCGCGCGATCCAAATGAAAATCCAATCTCGTGACCTACTCATTTCTATCCAGCGAGCAGATAATTTTAAAGCGCGCCAAGCCTCGCAATATATATAATCCAACCTCGCGCTGCTTTCCTTTTCTATTTTCTCTTTCTTCTCCAGCCAGCGAAACCCTAGCTCTGACTCCCATTAATCTCTCTCCTCCAGCATCCTTTTTACAGTCCTCCATTCACCTTCAAATTCTGGGGATTTGCTCCTACGGCTTCCATCACTAGTTGCCCTCTGATAGGAGCTCTCGCGGTCTTTCGTGCATCAGATTGAACAGAACCCTAAGTTTTAGGGTAAGACTCAACTCTCAACCTTTTCTTTTCATTTTTCAAACTACACATTCACAAAGGAGAAGTTCAATGGCCCCTAAGGGCACACCTGTGAAAAGAGCAAGGGATAAGGCTCCCGTGGAGCCCACTCCCAAGAAGGCCAAGTCCTCAAAGGCACCGCAAAAAGGGAAAGAAGTGGTTTAGAAAGTGGCTGAGCTAACACCTGATTACTCTACACCCTCTGAGCTCCTGACTCCCATTCCCTTGGAGCCTGAAGCTATTTTTGACCTATCTTTCTTTGAAACGGAACCTCTGTCGGCCCCTGCCATTGAGTTCATGCGCAAGGCTGGTTTGACCCCCCTGCTGCTAGCTATCCCTGCACTAGCCTACCCTAGACTAGTGCAACTCTTTTACCAGCTCATTAGGGCTAGACCAGACCAACGTGGGCAGCCAGGCCTCCTTGTGTTAGTTGACAATTTTGAAATGTTACTCAGCCCTGAGTTGATTGCTGAAGTGATGGGCATCCCTGCTTTCTTTGACCCCAACTATGGATATGGCCCCCCTGTGAGTGCCCCCATTGATTCCAATGCACGGGCCCTTACCAGAGGATTGATGGCCACAGGGGATTCCATCAGGAGAAGAGACCTGGACCCTAAACTTCTGTTCATTGATCAAGTTCTGCAGAAGAACATTTATTGTGCCGGCCATCAGCAGGAGAGGGCCCCTATTGCTGATGCTGTTTATTCCTTTTCTCTGGGCCACAGTTTTCATGCTGCAAGGTTAATTTTTGAAGCAATGAAGGATGTGATGGTGAAGCTAGGACAGAAAAAGAAGCCCTACACTCTCCCCTATGCAAGACTCATTACCAAATTACTTTTGAGGGGGGGGTACAAGATACCAGTGGGAGAATTAACTGATGACCTCACCCCTACAACTTTTGCAAAGAGGTAATGGGGGATCAGCAAGAGTCTAATGGATCCCCAAAAGAAGAAGAAGAAGGTTGAGGCTCAGGTTGCTACAGAGCAAGGAGCAGGAGCTGCTGTTGCAATGGCCACCCTGCTCCCAAAAAGATGGTTAGAGCACCTGCTCTGAAGAAGGTGGTGGAAGCTCCTGTCATCTCTACTACTGCAGCAGTCCCTCTATCCACCACACCTCCTACTCCAGCCCTCCCTGTCCCTCCATCAGTTCCTTTGCCTATTCCATCTTTCCCTTTTCCTCTTTTGTCTCCCTTATCCATACCCTCAATTTCCCATGACAGCCCTTTACCTTCACCTACCTTACCTCAATACCTAGCCCCAATTCCTCCATCACTGGCACAGAACCTTGACAGCCCTCCCCTGATATCCAACCTAAAAAGGAAGACCACAACCTCTACCATTCCCTCACAGACACACCCTACTCTTTGTACAACCATTGCATCCATACACATTGACCCAGTCACCATCCCAGCCATGCCTACTTCACCTCCACTCACAGACCTTGACTTTAACCTCACCACTACTTTCAGATATCAGGCCTTCATGACTACATTGCTTGACACCATGCCAACCCATGATATCCCTCTCCCAGATTCCCCACTTCCTTCCCCACATCACTCACCAGACCCTCCATCTCCTTCTCCTACAACCTTCCATCATGCCCCTACTTCCCCTTTCCAACCTATTCCCTCTTCTTCTGATACTCCACCCCAACCAAACTCAGACACACTTACCCATATCCTTTCCCTAATACATGACATTCAGACCCAACTATCAACCACAATACATACCCAAGACCAAATGCAGATTGACATCACCAACATCAAATCCACCCTTCAAACATTGACAAAATCACCCATCTCTGCCCAAACACCTCCTACCCCACAAATCCAGTCCCCTTCCACCTCTGACTCCACAGTGCAACCAGATCTTTCCCCCATTGACTTAACTACAACCCTCACCCTCCAAGACACCATACCCCGCCACTCCTTCCCCACTCTACCTATCCTTCCCCCACTCATATTACCTCCACCACAATTTACCAACACTTCCATCCAAACAGACCCCATTCCTTTCCCGTCCACATTTTCCATCCACCCACACACACTTTTGGCCCCACCAGTTCCTTTCATCCCATTCACTATTCCCTATTACCCCTCCTTAGCTCCACCCACTTTCACTGCATCCACTTCATTTTCTTTTCCACCCATGCCCTCCATTCCACCTCTCATATTACCTCCTCCTAGATTCTCTGACAACTCGACTCAAACAGATCCATAACTTTTTGCTCAGCCCCCACATGTGAATGTCCTCCCTACCACCATTACTCCACCCCTCCAGGACCCATCACCTTCTATTTCTTCCACTCCCTTTCTACCTATCCTACCAAGACATTCCTATTACACCCCTCCTTACTTCACCCTCCTCCATGCCATGAGGGACAATGCCTACATCAAGAGGGATGTTCTCAGGGGAATGGCCCAACTTAGACAATCCATTGAATCTCTTTGGCTGCAGAAATTGAGTGACTTGAAGCTTGCTCACAGACAACAGCTAAGAGATATTTCAAAGGGGTGGGAGAAAATTTTGGAGACCCTCAATGAGAAAAAGTCTGCGGCAACTTACTATAAACTGAATGCGAAGATGGAGAAAGCCAATGCCGAACTGGAGCAAAAGAGAGCCCGGATGTATGAAAAGAAACTACACAATGCTCAGGAGATCCACAGGCTCACTAAGGGGCTTTCTGATGCCAAACTCCTCTATGCAGAAAAGCAGATTGAAATTTTGCAAAAAAGGATTGCATCTTTGTTAGGCCAACCAATTCAGGCCACCCCTCTTGCTACAGCACCCCCTGAGGCCCCACCTTCCACACACCTCGGACCATCTTCTTCCATTCCCCCTGCTCCTACATCTACATCTCAAGTACCTCCTCCACCTCCTACTCAAGTACCTCCACCACCTCCTGCTCCAGTGCCTCCCCCTGCTAAATCTCCTGCACCCAAGAGAAAAAGGGCTACTTCCAAGAAACCTTCTCCATCCAAAAGAGCCACTGCTGCCCAGAAAGGGAAAAAGCCTGCACCCCCATCCCCTGCCCCCTCCACTCAACCCCTTCCACCACCTTCTCAGCCCCCACATCCTTGATCCCTCTCTCCTTTCTTCTTAGGAGTTTTATTTTTGTAATCTTTTAGTCTTAATGAAATTTTCTTTCCTTGTTATTCTGTAAAGTTCACTGTTTTTGGTTGTTTTCATTCTTGCTGTTTTCTTTTCTCTGACAATAAATCTCCTGCACACCCACTTTTGAATCAGTGGGGACACTGATCCTCATAGGTTTGGGGGTGTGGCAGGCAGATCCTACCGATGGAATAGTTAACCTAAGTGCAGCAGAATCATGTGAGTAAGATGGAAATGGGTCATGTTCACTGGAGAATTAGAAAAATAATGAAATTTAAAATTTTTTCCAAACTTTAGGCATTACAAACTTTTAAAATTTTACATTTCCATGATGAGATCACCAAGGAAACTCACTTGTATCAGCACTTAGTGAATCATTAGAGAGAGAAAAAGGTAAGGGCATACTTAAAAATTCAAAGGAAGACCATAACCAGTGAGACTTGGGCCTATACAAAATTTTTTTTCTTTGAGGGGTGACTAAGGCAAAATTCTTCTAGCTCTAAGGACTGGCTGAGTCACTGTGCTCACTAGAAGTTAGGCAACTCCAAGTTGAAACAACTGACAGTACTCATGAGACTTAGGAAAAGATCAAGGCCTTCTTTTGGACAGTTTGAGCCTAAACAGACAAACCTTAAGCAACTGCCCTTGTCCATACCCCCTTTGAGCCTTAAATCCTAAATTTCTTCAAAAATACATGTGAGTACTTGTACCTGAACCTATGAACCTGATTCAGCCTACCCTCACTCTGAGAATTCAGAAGGTAAAGGAACAAGAGTTGAAGATGGACTAGCTATGGTCAACATTAGGTGAATGGAGAAAAAGTATCTCAAAATTCTGGCAGTATGGTAACTGAGAAAATGGTGGCATTTCAGAAAAGCAAAAACAAAATAAAAAGAAGAAAAATGCATAAAAAAGAAATAAAAACAATAATGAAGAGGAGTAAGAGACGAGTCAAGAGGGAACTTTCATTGGGAAAATCGAAATCAAGAAGAGAAACCGATCACTTCAAATCTGAAAACCTCAAAGAAGATGAAAGGAGCTGAATTAAAGAAGGTGAAGTCATGAATCACCTCCTTCACCTACTGATTTCTCAATTTTGAACACCTTTTCAACCTTCCATTCTATTTATAACCCATACCATAAGCCCAATTACAGCCCAGTTAAAGCCCTTGAGATCCAGAGTTGAGTGAGCTATCATATGGAGATAAAGAGTTATCCAATTTATGGTGAGGATCTATCAATGATACCAGAACTTCAGAGCTATGCCTATGCTCATGCTTACAGACCCATTTGGGGGATGTAACTGCTCTTGAGCTTGAGAGAAAGTGAAACCCTTAAAAGTTCCTCATGAGAGTATGCCCTAGAGAGTTTTGGGTCTGATATTGAATGCATTAAGTATGATCTACAACCTAATTTTTGATCCAGTGATGAGCTCAATGTTGTCACACCTGTCTAGTGTCTCTGGTGTAAACTGATTGGAAATGCTATGCTTTCATGAGAAGCTTATACTGTTTAAATTTTTGTGCAGCCAAGGTGTTTGAATTTCTTACTGATTCAAGGGTGAACTAACTCTATTTCTTGACTGCTCACTTGATAATAATGCACTCTTGTTAACTGTCTCATTGAGAAGTTTGTGGGTGTTTTCACTGAAAACTCTCAGGAGACTTCACTCCTCCACTAGGGATCACCTAGGGGTTTAAAAGTCAAGGTACATGCGCTAAATGTATCTGTGCTCCCTACGAAAGTGGCATTTAATTTCTATAGTTATTTTAGTGTAGCTTTGCTAAGAGACTAGCAAAGATTAGGTTTGGGGGTGTGTTAAGACCTGAAAAGTACCACTTTTCACCCCTTAACTTAACCTGTGATTAGACCCTTAACCCTTTAATAAATATTTGTTAAGCTATTTTTATAGGTAATAAACGCAGTGCAATAAGGCCATAAATCCTACTAAGGAACCCATGATTGGCACCAGAAGTCCCTCAGAAGAATGAGCCATGAATCCAGACCTGAGGTAAGCCTCGCGCAGCTGACAAAGCTCTAAAGGATTCAGAAAAATATGCTTCGCACAGTCCTCACGAATTCCCAAGACTTCACAACAACTTCTCGCACAGTTGAGTGACAGACTAGCTTCAAAATCCTACCTCGCGCAGTAGCCGCGAGATGCAAATGTCAAAGGAGCTGTCGCGTAGTTCAGAAAAGCCTCAAAGCTATCGCGAGGATCCTCGCGAAGTTCCATTAAGAAGTGAACTTCTCGCGCAGTTCTTGCACTGTTTAGGAAGAAAGCAGCCTCGCGAAGCCAGAGTTATCCTCGCAAAGATCTATTGTGAAATGGAATGCTCGCACAGTTCCCGCGCTATTCACAAGTAGCAATCCAACTACGCGAAGCTCAATCCAGCGAGAGCGCACCAACCTCGCGACAGCTGAAACTTCAGAGTTAAACTCAACCACGCGAAGAACAGAGCTACCACGTGACGAGTCTGGGAAACAATGGCTACCTAGCGAAGCCCTGAACTTTAACCTTCCATCGCTTCAGTAGAGGACTTTTTGAGAATTTCTAAGGATTAGGGAACGCACTCCCACGCTCGAATCTCTGTGCATGCACCCCGAGGCATCCAAGGATCATTAATAGGCCATGTGGCATCACTAAAATTAGGGTTTCCTAACCCTAATGCACCGCCACACCACTGCTATATAAACCCAAACTTGGTTTAGGTTTAAGAGTCCAGACCTTATCACTCATACAAGATCTGAGATCATTTTCTTTTCTATTCTTCTGTAGTTGTAAGTAGTTTTCCTTTTTCTTTTTCTTTCTCTCCATAGTCCAACACTTGCTGGCTATGCCTTTGTATGTATTTTTGGAACTAGTTTAATGGATGTTTTGTAATAGGATATGTACTTTTATAGGATGTGTGTGAATGAGAGTTACTCTGTGCAAGGCTGCTGCCTTGTGATCCGCCATTGCTTTGGCTGTGATTCAAAGCAATGGAGGACTAATTCTAAGGATCCATTCAGATCCAAGTGACCTGTCTGTCTGGGCTATCATGGTCCGATAGAGTCTTATCCCCACCACAGGACCCACTAGATCTGAAATCTCCATGGGAGCCTGAGCTGGTGGCCTTGTGACCATGGTGGTGGCAGCAATATTACTATTCTATTTTAGACTCTATGAGGAGGATAGCCTCTGGGATAGTCTGTGACCATTCAAGTGGACAGGCTAAAGCCTTAGGGTGAAGCCAATCCGTAGGATCCAAGATGGATTCTTCTTCTCTGCACATGTGCTTATAGCCTTGTGGGAGATTGTATAGAGGTAGACTCCCCTATATTTATATAGACCTGCCATCAGATGTTAGATTTAATCTGGTTATGGAGATTGTAGGCTTGTGACTGGACCATTGTAGTCCCACTCAAGCAATGGACAGCTAGATCGAAGGTTGTACTCAATCCCTTGTAGGTTCTATGTGTCTGGGCTAACATGGTCCTATACAGCCCTAGCCCCACACATAGAGCTTTAGAGGTTGAGGTTCCCTATGGATTCTTGAGCTTGTAGCCATGATGAAGTAGTGCCTACAATGATTAACTTGTTTTAACCCATCTCTGGACTGTGGTTCCCCTATGGGATAGTCTGTGACCATTTGAGTGGACAGGTTATAGCCTTAAGGGATTGGATCACGGCACAGAGATGGGTTGGATTCTTTCTCCTCAGTGGTGATAATGTAGCCATTGGACAGGATTTCTATAACATCAGATCTGAATCTGAGTTATAAAACTCCTCTGATCTAGACCCAATAGCATACTTCTCACCCTTTTATATTTATTTTCCCACACTCCATCCATCTTCTCAACCCTTTCTGTAGTTAATTCATTAGGCTACCTTTGGATATTTAGAATAAGTGACCCTAAACTCCCTTCCTTTTAGGACTGCCAGATCTGTAGTCAGATCTGGAGGGACTACTAGAGATGGCTCCCTTGGAGCCGTAGATCACCTTTTCCCTGTGGGACAAACTCTTACTTATCAAAACTTGCTACAATGGACCCTGTATCTTGCAGGTCTAGGATTTCTCTATTGTGCTGATTCCATCCCCAGTTTTACTTTGATTTTAAATTATTTTTACCACCAACAAATAAAGTAAGCACACTGGGTGTCGCAACAGCCAGGCTCAAAACTCTTTCTCAAGATGTGTTTATCATGGAATGCTTTGGTTTTAGCCTTGTAAATTCGAGCATTTTCATCAGCATCATTGTGAATTTCCTCTAACTCGTTGAGTTCAAGTTGTCATTGCTCACTAGATGTGGACAACTCAAAATTTAATACCTTGATAGCCCATAAAGCTCTATGCTCTAATTCCACAGGTAGGTGACAGGCTTTTCCGTATATCAACCGATAAGGCAACATGCCAATGGGTGTTTTATAAGCTGTTCTATAGGCCCATAGGGCATCATGCAATCTTAGGGACCAATCTTTCCTATCAGGGTGAATCGTTCTCTCTAATATTTTCTTTATTTCTCGGTTGGAAACCTCCACTTGCCCACTAGCGTGCGGGTGATAGGGAGTTGCGATTTTATGAGTAACACCATATTTCTTGAGAAGGTTCTCAAAATATCTATTATAAAAATGGCTTCCTCCATCACTTATGATAGCTCGTGGAGTACCAAACCGTGAGAGTATATTTTTCTTCATGAAAGATATTATCACCTTATGATCATTTGTTTTAGTGGCCGATGCCTCGACCCACTTTGAAACATAGTCAACAGTCACAAGTATGTACTTAAATTCGAAGGAAGGTGGGAATGAGCCCATAAAGTCTATGTCCTTAAAATCGAATGGTTTTATGACCAATATTGTTTGGAGATACATCATGTTCCTTCGAGACATGGCCCCTACCTTTTGACATAGGTCACAGGCTAAATAGAAGTTCTAAGATCTTTTAATAACGATGGCCTATAAAATCTCGATTATAGCACCTTGACAGCTATTTTCTTTCCACCAAAGTGGCCCCCACAAGCATAAGTGTGACAAAATTGTAGAATATTGTCGGTGTCACTATCGAAAATACATTTCTAAATTATTTGGTCTGGGCATATCTTAAATAAGTAAGGATCCTCCCAGATATAATATTTTACATTGGAAAAGAAAATATACCTGTCTTGTTTGGACCAAGTCGGGGGAATCTTACCTGTGGGCAAATAATTCACAATGTTAGAGTACCATGGCACCATCGATTGGATGGCAAAAAGCTGCACAAAAAGGTATCGTGCAGAGATTCTTTGTTGAAGATTTCTGGTAATTCTATTTTGGACAGGTGGTCAGCGACCACATTCTCAACGCCCTTTCTGTCTATGATCTCGAAATTGAATTTAGGCAAAACTAGGATCCATCTGATTAGCCTAGGCTTGGCATCCTTTTTTGACAATAAATATTTTTGTGCGGAATGATTAGAGAAGATGACAATCTTTGATCCCAATATGTACTGTCGTAATTTATCTAGTATGAATATGACAGCAAGAAGCTCTTTCTCAGTGGTGGTGTAGTTCACCCAAGCTTCAATCAAGGTTCGGATTGAATAGTAAATTACATGAGGCACCTTGTCCTTCTGCTGTCCAAGGACTGCACCTATTGCATAATTAGAGGCATCACACATTACTTCGAAAGATAGGGAGTAGTTCGGAGGTTGAATAATTGGTGCTGATGAGAGAAGTGCTCGAAGCATATTGAATGCGTCAAGGCAGATATCGTCGAAGTTAAAGGGTACATCATTCATTAATAGATGGCACTAAGGTCTCGAGATTTTTGAGAAATCTTTGATAAAGCGATGATAGAAGCCAGCATGACCAAGGAAGGATCGAATCTGCCGTATCGAAGATGGCGGCGGTAGATTTGCTATTATATTAATTTTTGCCCTGTCAACTTCTATTTCTCTCTTAGAAATGATGTGCCCCAAGTCTATGCCTTCCTGAACCATAAAATGGCTCTTCTCCTAACTTAACACCAGATTAGTCTCCTCACATCTTTCTAAGACGAGGGTAAGGTGATCAAGACAAGAGTCCAACATTCGGCCAAATACCGAAAAGTCATCTATGAATACCTCAAGAAACTTGTCTATCTTGTTTGAAAAGATGGCCATCATACACCTTTGGAATGTTGCTGGCATATTACATAACCCAAAGGGCATACGGTGATAAGCAAACATTCCAAAAGGACATGATAGACAAATTATGCAATGTTTTTCCAGCGTGTAGTTTCTAGCTCTTCCTTAGATAACCCAAAGGGCATCCTTAGATAAGCAAATGTTCCAAAAGGACACGATAGAAACTTCATGGGAAGAAGTGTCCAACAAATAGATCACCTCCTCAGATTGCTCCGGTTCTCCTGCTTCTGCATACCAGAGTGTAGTTTCTAGCTCATCCTTAGATGAGACTTTAGGTAATGCTTCTTCTACTATTTCATCAATTTCATCCACATAGAAGCATTCCTCGTCATCGATTGAAGCCATCTGGTTGGCTGTCGAGAAGACATTTAGCTGAATTTGCATGTCTCCAAAGAAACTTCCATCTCTCCAATTTTACAGTTTATGCAAGCATTGGTCGTGGCCAAGAATGGTCTATCGAGAGTAACGAGAATTTGTGTTGGAGATTTTGAACTCGGTTCCTTGTCTAGTACTAAGAAATTGACAGGAAAGATAAATTTGTCAACCCCAACCATTACATCTTCAATAATTCCTACTGGCCTTCTTTCTGATCTATCGACTAACTAAAGAGTTAGAGATGTAGGCCTCATATTTCCTAGTCCCAGTTTCTCATATATAGAGTATAGTAGCAGATTTACGCTGGCTCCCAGATCCAGAAGTACTTTATTTATTACATGATCACCTATGATACATGGAATTGTGGGCACTCCAGGATTGTTAAGCTTGGGTGGAGTTCTAGCTTGCAAGACTAAACTTACTTGCTCTGTCAAGAAGACTTTTTATGATAAGTTATTTCGCCTCTTTCTCTTCTGCGTACCCATCTCTTTCAGAAAACGAGCATAAGCTGGGACTTGCTTTATTGCCTCTAGGAGGGGTAAGTTAATCTCCACCTTTTGAAGATTTCAGTAATTTCTTCTAACTTTTTAGGGTTTTTATCAAAAGGGGACAGTGTACCAAAGGCATTAGGAAATGGTAACTTCGGTACATAAGGTACTTCAGTTATAAAGTTAGGTGCACTGACTTTCTTATTATCTTATTATTTTTCATTTTCTAATTTTTTTGGTCTTCTGGTAGTGGAACTTCTTCTATGGCTTCATATTCATTTTCCTCGGTCTTAGGGATAACTACTTATGTAGGCATCTCTACCCTATTATCAATAGTTTTTCCACTCCTTAAGGTCTGAACAACTTGAATGTGTGCCGTGGGAATTGGTGTATTTTCCTCATGAAACTGTCCTCCCAAGTTGTTCATTTATTGTGAACATGCTCAGTTATCCTCTCTTTCTACCCATTGCGTAGCTAGTTGCCCAATTTGGATTTCTAGGTTTGTAATGGATTGAGTGCAAGAATGTAAGTTTTGAGAGATTTGGGTGAGTTAAGATAACTCTCTGGAACGTCGATGCACCTGTTGTTGCAGATCTTGACAATAATAGCATCGCCATTATTACCCTAAGGACTAAACTATTGTTCAAAAGATTGATTTGAGGCATATGACCGTTGGAAGTTTTGAGGATATTGTGGGTATGCATAAGATAATTCTTGTTGAGTTACCCTTGGGAAGCCATAATGATTTCCCCACTGAGGATTATAGGAATTCCCAAAATTACCTCACTGAGATACCAAGACTTGCTCTGTTCTTGTTACAGTTGAATAAAAGGGGGTAGTCGGGTATTCCATTAGGACATAGGCCGAATTATCACTTAGCCAAAATGGTCCATCATGGCCTTGCATATCTATTTATTTTTGTGTTTTTAATTTTTATCTGTTTTTTATTTTAGAAAGAAGAGAGTGAAAACAAATCTGATCCTCTAGCTTCTCTTGTCAGAAGAGGTGTTGAAACCTTTGATTCACTGCTCTGAATAAACTCACAAAAGATTAAGAAGTGAGTAAAGAAAAATTAAAATATAAAGAAAAATTGAAAAGAGAAAGAAAAATATTGGTTTTCAAAACAACAACGACAAAGAATAAAATCCGCTTCCTCGGCAATGACGCCAAAAACTTATTCGGGCTTTTATTATTGTACTAAGTCTTAACCTATTGGAAGTGCACAATGGAAATTGCAACAATAGTATAGGATCGTTCCCACAAGGAAGGTGATTATTCTTCTTTGTTTGTTCTCTTAAAAACTTTTATTTGTCTTTTAAGATCCAAAGTTACTGGAGAAATATGAATAAAAGAATGGGTTGTTTAAACTAATTACGGAAAATAAATGTGAAACTGCATATTTTTGAGGATCTTGCCGCTATGATGCGTACTCGCCAAAAATATAGAGTCGCCACTAGGAGCTTTTGGTGTCCCGGGAAACCTAAATAAATTTTATGAGCACCAAAGTGCCAAAAATGTGACTCTGATTCACCGGTCTACGCCAAATGCTCTTGGGTAGGGGTTTCGATTATCGATCAGGAAGGTGTCAGGCACCCGATCAACCCGCTCAAAAGTGGTCTCTACTTATGGCCAAAATAGAAGAAAAATAAAAAGAAAAGAGCACTTCCTCTTGCCCGAAGGCACTTGGATCCTATTTGTATTCCTCCGCAATTACCGAGATTTTGGCAGCATAACGACACAAATTCAAGGATAAAGGAAAACCTAAGAAGGTAGAGGAGTAGAGGGGAGAGCCGGAGCTCTCAATCCCTTGTAGCACAGCTGTGGACCTTCGCGTAGGTGCACTTAACGAGCTTCCGGTAGCTTGGATGATGGAAGAGTGGGTTCTAACCTCTAAAGATTGCTAGCTAGGGGGTAGGAGAGGAGGGCTAGGGGGTAGCACTCACCTAAAGTAGGAGATTTTTGATGAATGGTGGGGTCTAAAGGGAACTTTGATGTTCTGGAATTTGCATGAAAATTGTGCACGAAAGGGAAGGAAAGCTCTCTCATAATCTTTTCTCTCTTTTGGAATTTTTTCAAGTCATTTACAAGGGGTGCCTCTCTATTTATAGAAAAAGAGATTAGGGGGGTACTTAGAAGCTAAGGTTAGCAATTAGGTAATCTAACATCTAAGGTTTCCTAGGATTTTAAAGTTATGGATATGTGTGAGGATAGGTTCAATGGTAGATGATAGGGTGGGGTTTTAAATGACTAAAGGGTTGCAAATAGGGTAAAATGGGGTGCAACAGTCCTAATGAAATCCACCCTAAACATTGGGGTGGTTAGCAAGTCAAACCCTAAAAGTAAAATTTGAGCAAAAACTAGAGGTTACTGTAGCTAAGCTTGGCATGTGTATTATCCACACCAAGCATAGCTACAGTGTCCTGGAACTCAGAGCCCATATGGGGGCCCACCTATACTTGGTGTGTGTAATAGACACGCCAAGCCATTTCTGGAAAAAAATAACTTGGCATGTGTAATATATAGGCCATGCATGCCTCAACTAGGTGCATTTTGGTCACTTTTTGGATCGCCGTAACTTTTGAAGTACAACTCCGATTGAGGTGATTTTTAGCTTGTTAGAAAGCTAGGAACCTCTACTTTTCAATTGTATAAGATTTGGTCTCAGTAGAGGTCCCTACCAGCCCTAGTATATCTCACTCTAACCATTGCCTGGGAAGGTTAACTAAGGGTTTCGGAGTGTCTAAGGGTTTGGGAAGATTACTAAGGGTACGAGAGGTGCTATCAGAAGCTCGGGGGTGCGCCTCTCTTGAAGTATGTCTCGATCGGGCCTTGGGCCAAATTTGGATGTCTACAGATGCCCCTCTTTGATATCCGATCACTAATGATCGAATGCCAAAGACAAGAGACATCCGAAGAGGCCCAAGGCATCATTGATGGGTCCGCCGTATTCAAAACGAACCTCAAACATTAGGTGGGTAATATGGTGAGTGAACAGAAGCCCTATATGTCAAGAAAAACGTCCGTTCCTCAAAGTTATCGTACCCCAAATGCTTAGCGACATTATTGGACATAACCAAGATGGAGCGAGTTGCGAAAGCCCAATATACTAAGAAAAATGTCCCCTTCTCAAGATGGTTGAAGATGTTCGATGTTCGAGTTTCATTTTGAATATAATAGCTCCATAAGTGAGAGGGTGATCGACCCATACTGAAAGATAGGCGCGAAGCAAATACGCAAAGTTCCACAGGTTGTGTCCAATCATACGAGGCATTGATTGCCCCATTTGACTGGTCACAGGTGCCCCTACGTGAAGTAGGTTCAAGGTCTTTGGGTGAACCCATCGATCTCGAAGTTAATTTAGCATGACTACCCGAGCAAAGTGAACTGATGTCGCAACACTTTTGGGAGTACATGCCGCCTTTTGAAGGACTCATGCATATGTGCATTTTATGTTATTTTTTTAGTATTTTCACATGGAATTTTTTTGTTATTTTATGTGAGTTTCTTTTTGTGATTTTATGTGGATTTGTTTTGTTATTTTATGTGAGATTTTTTTGTTATTTTGTGTGGGACATTTTTGTTATTTTATGTGAGTTTTTTTTGTCGATTTTTTGTTATTTTATGTAGGATTTTTTTTTATGTTCGGGATTTTGAGCGATGCTCATCTATCCTGAACCATTTATTCTAGCACAACCTCCCAAGCTGATCAAATGGAGATTGACGTGCCGTTCCAGGGGCATATGCACCACTTCGGGTCCGAGGAGGATCAAACTCGGTGTGTACAATACACACGTAAAGACAAACTTGGCCAGGAAGAGCTTAGCGTGTGTATTATACACGCCAAGCCAAATCGGGCAAAGTTTAGCTTGGCGTATTACGCACGCCCAGCCTCATTGGGGTCAAAACATGCTTGGCATGTATTTTATACATGCCAAGCAAAACTTGGGGGGGGGGTTTAAAAACCATCGAGCCCGAGCCAAATAGGGCTATTTTCAAAATCTATTCCTCTCCCCCTCTCCAAACCGAAATGGAACCTCTTCCTAGGGTTCCCTTGAGTTGCTTTGAACCTCGTTCTATTGCTGGAGTTTGCTCCCGCCGTTCAAATACACGCTCTACGCCAGATCAAGGATCCATTTTTCTTGAAGGTAATCAATGTTTCCTCATTCTTCTTCTTTTTTCTTTTCTTGAATAATTTGCAATGTGGTTTGGATTTTTGCTTTTTAGATGATGAATGGGTGATTCTTCTTGCAAGTATGATTATTTATGACTCATTTGATTTCTTCCATGTGCATTGGCCTCAATTTTGAGCAAAAATATGATTTTTTTGTGATGCCCTACTCTTTTTCTTCACTTGTTGATGTGATTAGGGGCGTCTTTTTCTTTTTCTTTCTTATTTGGATCTAGATGGTGATTTTCAATGCAAGATGATTGTGGTGATTTTTTTTGTTTTTGCTTTTGCATGTTTATTGTGTATGCATATATATATATTTATTTATTTTTGTTTGCTGGGAAAAGAAAGGCTTTCTCTTTTTTGTGTATGTTCATACATGTTTTGCATTTTTTCTTCCTTTTTTTATTTTTATTTTTTTGTATATTTATTGTGTATGCATGTATATATATATATATATATATATATATATATATATATATATATATATATATATATAAACATATATTTTTTGATTTTTTTATTTTTTTTGGTTTGTTGGAAAAAAGAAAGACTCTCCTTTTGTGTATGTTCATACATGTTTTGTCCCCCCTTTTTTTTCTTTTTTTTATTGGATTTTTCTAACATAAATGTATACACATCCTTTTTTTGTTTGTTTTGTTTTTTGTATTTTTGTTACATAAATGTACACACACTCTTTTTTGCTTTTCTTTCTTTTTTTTTGGATTTTTTCTACATAAATGTACACACATTCTTTTTTTGTTTGTTTGTTTTCTTTTTTTCTTGTTTATTTTTATTATTATTATATATTTTTTTTGCTTTCTCTTTTTTGAAATGTGGGAGTTTTGGGCCTCACCCACTTTTTTGATGTATTTCTTAGAAATGATGATGATTTAAGATTGATTGAAAATAAGAGGGGCATACTTGCCTTCTTTTGGCTTGCAGCAAACAGTTTCTTGCTATTAACATGTTTTGATATTGTTGTTTGTTTCCATCTCATGATGTCGAGTGAGGAAGAGCACAGGCAAGAGGTGGGACCGGAGGTGGTCTACAGGCCCCGGGGGGAGCAGCTTTTGGTAGTGCAGCACTTAATTTCCTAGCCTTGATACGAAATGCAAGGCGAGGCATCCCGTACTGATATACTCAATCAATAGTATACCCATATCTCAAATTTTGGGATTACTGGCAAGGTAATAAAATAAGTTTTATTTTGCCGACTTGTCCTTTCTTTGTGAAAGCTTGCTTCACCTGCAGGATCTGACACCTCTTCATCTTGATGTAGAACTTGTCACCCATTATATTCCATGGAGGTTGGCTTGACCACCAGCGCCTTTACCGCTATCTCCCTCTGGTGGTGAAATTTCTCCTTGCCTAGGCCGGTTTTGGGGATTTCCTTTCGTCCCTTGCCATGAGGGGCGACTCAGCCTACGTGAAGGCCCTGATTTAACGTTTTCGGTCTAAGACCATGACCTTCCATATGGTGATGGTTGAGATGGCTATTACCCCTGTCGATTGGTTGATGATTATGGGGATAAGGATTGGGGGCATGCCGGTGACCAACCTTCGTGTTCCAAGCCTTGATGAGGTGGTGTAATTAATCGGGAATTACCCCTCCGCCTAAAACAAGCATGGCTCTGAGGTTAAATTATCTGGGCTGGCCGAGTTGTTTGGTGAGCATGAGTTGGTGGATCAGGGCCAGCTAGATGTGGATATCTTCCTTGAGCCTGAGCGTGCCCTATGTTGGCTTGCATCTCGCTCCTCTTCATCTTAGGCAAAACCCCTTTTGCAAATGCCAGCGGAGGCTGGATTTCATTGTCCTTGCTCAGCCTTATGGGAAATTAGAAAAACATGCATCGGTACGACTTGGGTGGGGCCAAATATGCCATGCTGATGTCTAGTCTAGCCCGAGCCTCAGTTGGGAACACAACTTCTGTCATCGGTTTCTGGCCTATGATTGAGGTAACCCCTGACTCTCCCACTTTCCTTGGTTCATTGGCTAGTCATTAATCCTGCATCTGACACATCTTTTATGCTTACTGATCTTTTCAGATTTGGGGGTACTTGCAATTTCGGCCTGGCCGCCCACTCCTTTTCTCTGGTGTCTACACATATCCACTCATGAGTAATTGGCACAAGAATCATCATAGGGATGTTGGCATGAAGAATTTAGAGATGGGCCTGAGGTCTCAATTTGACTTGTTGATCCTCGCGCAGATCACGCGTATTCTGAAGCTTTACCAATTACTACACGAGCGGAGGAGCATAACTGCGCGAGTACCTAGCGAGAGAGAGAACTTCTGAAGCTCTACTGCACGAGAAGTCTAGGCACTCCAGATCATCTCCGCGATAGCATTGTAGTGCGAATCAACTGTGCGATTAACTGAAGATTAACTGCACGAGTGAGCACTTCCCACCAATAAAAAGCTACTCCTCGAAGGCCCTACAATTGTGCAAATAGGTAAATGCATATGCCAGCCCCATGAAGCACGGGCTCCCAACTTCTCAGTTTAACTCAAGGACCTTTTGAGAATTTCCTAAGGCTAGGGCGCACATCTCGAGGCACGGATTTTGAGGCACACATGTCAAGGCATTCAAGGGATATAATCGTGCCATGTTTGCTAGAGAAATTAGGGTTAATCCCTTCAGAGCCAAGGCAATATGGATAGAGTATATAGGCTACACTTAGAGTTTAGTTTTATCATCAACCCCTCTTTTCATCCTCTGTTGGCTGTGAGCTCTAGCAGGCTAGGGTTAGGGTTTGATCACCTCTTTTTCCCTTTTTTCTTCTCTCTTAGCCCAACACTTGCTGGCTAATCCCCCTGTAAGCAGCTAGGTTTAGTTTTATTTCAGTTTATAATAGGTTTTGTATACATTGGGATTGTGGATGAGTAGTTATATACAGGTTGCAGCCTAGAGACAGTTCATTGTAAGTTTTGTGTTTATCAATGGATTGATGTTATAATGCCTAATTAGATCTAATGATCTTATGGTTTCTTTAGATGTCTATAGGATCCATGTATTTAGGACTAGCCCATTCAGTTTCTAATAGATCTATTATTTACCATATGATTTCACTTAGTTTGATAGCTATTGTTGCTTCTTAGTGTGCTTGATTTATGTGTGTTTTGAAAACAGGTTTGCAACTGCTAAATTATATTGAAAAAAATAAAGAAATATCAGCACAGGTAGAAGTGAATTAGCCTGCAAGATCAGGGCCAATTGTAGCAAGTTTTAAATGTAAGTGAGTGAAAGATCGTCCACAGAGAATTTGTCTAAAATGCAAGATAAACCTCCAGATCTAAGCTACCAGATCTGGCCTCTTATCCTATCTAGAAAGCACATAAGATGGGAGGTTGAATTTGTCACATTAACTAAATGATAAAAGTAAAAGTTAAACTAAATGATCCAGATCCGAGTTGGGGGAATGTTTGAGGTAAACTTATAAAAATTGGAGAAGTAATATCTAACTTTTATTTGGTCCTTGAAATCTAATGAGAATGACTGCAGCTCAACTGAGAGATGATCCAATCTTCATCTGGCTACAAGCGCAGATGTAAGAGAAATAAATCTAATTTAAGGATTAGGTTTAAGCTTATGGCTATGGTCTGTCCACTTTAATGGCCACAAACCATCCAATAGTCTTTAATCCAAAGCTTTAGTTTAGAACAAGAAGCATCACTACAAATGCCGTGAGAGACTAGGTTACCAACACTAATTCTCACAGGATTAATGAATCAAGGGAAATTGCATGAAAAACGGTAAATCTAAAGGAGTCTAATGCAATAAGGAGATCAGAGGGAACCCTTAACATGCGTCCAATTGAGAATATACGGTTTACAGCAACCTTTTCAAATCCACCATTACAATTACAGAGCATAGCTTAAACAGCTCTCAGATTTGTAGTCTTGAATACAACTCTCTTTTGAATTACAGAAATGTCTCACAACTCTCAATTGCAAGTCAAAGTGAAGCTATTACAGGGATTTCAGACAAACTATCTGGTTTGGAAATGGGGGAATAGGAATGAAACTCAAAATCTGGATGCCCAAATTGGGCAAATGGTTCGTCTATTTATAGTTTTCCCAAAGTCCAGCTCAAATGTGTATCAACCAATCAGAGGTGCTCAGATCTGTATTGACCAATGGTGGTCGAGCACGAGGATCCAGATCTATTCTGGCCAATCAAAATTCCTCGATCTGGTTCAGCCAATCAGGTGAAAAAGGCATCAATTATGTTATACATTTTGTAAATCTGTTAGAGTTTCTAGAAGTTCCCGCCAAGTTATTTCATCTCTAGGTGCTCACGTGGGGTGGAATATGCCTTCGCTTCATGCTTAGAATCCTCTGAAACGTCCCTAGGTTTTTAAATGCATTGGGACGCGTGAAACAAATTATTGAATTGCCCTTGCAAAAGCTGAGATCCTCCAGAATACCTTTTCACAAAGTTTAGGGGGCTTTTCGCAAGGTGTTGTAGCTCCTGAAGCTCTTTTCGCAAGGTTCTGATTCTGTTCGAATTGAGTTTTCTCCTTTTCAAAAAGGTAAATCATCTCTTCGAAGAGTTCAGATGCTCTTCGAAAGCTAAGCCTGGAGTTTTTGTTCTTTTCGCAGAGTTTCAGGTTCTATGCGAACAGTTCAGGTTCTTTACGAAAAGTACTTTGTAGTGCATTTTTCTGTTCGAATTGCTCCATACTTCTTTTTTGGGTTGAGACCACGTCTTTGCATCTTCAATTCGGACCTTTCAACAACTAGTGAGGTTGTTTCTTCTTCTTCTTCCTTTGGATTGACATGGAATGTCATCTTTTTGGCACTTTTGAGCTACTTTCAAGGTTAAGCCTGCCTTTATTGTTAGCTGTAAAACAAACACTTAAAACACTTATTTAGTTCTCTCAAGGGTCTATCAAGGCCCAGATTAAGGGGTGAAAAATGGTATTTTCCAGTTCTCAACACACCCCCAAACCTAAGCTTTGCTAGTCCCTGAGCAAAGACAAAATTTAAAAATAGAATGAAAAGTCATTTTTATAGGGAGCACAGTTGCATTTAGTATATGCAACAAGCCTTTTAAACCCCTAGGTGATCCCTAGTGGAGGAGTGAAGTCTCCTGAGGGTTTTTAGTGAAGGTACCCACAAACTTCTCCAATAAATCAGTTAAGATCAATGCAGTTTTGTTAAAGCAAACTTTCATCCAATCAGATTATTCACACCTGCATCAGTCAGGTTGTAAGAAAATTTTCAAGAAAACATCAGTTCAAAACTAAAATTCTGCTGTAATTCCTTTACCATTCACTCAGTTGGTGTCAAAAAGTTTTTACAAGAAAAATTAATGAAAGGCTTGCCTTCTATTTGAGAATTCAGTTTTGATGTTACCCCAAATAATTTGATTTCAAACTCAACTCTCACCAGGGTTTTCACTCACCATTGAAATATGAGGGTTGCACTATTTCACACAGCTCAAGAGCAATTACAGTCCTCAAATAGGATTGTAAGCAGGAGCATAGGCATTGCTTTTCAGTTCTAAATTTACTACTTTTTTCACCATAGATTACACAAATCCTTATCTCCATGTGACAGCTCAATCCATCATTGATCAGTAAGGACTTTAACTTGGGTTGTAATGTGGCTTATGGGTGAAATTTATCAAGAATAAAGGGGTGGAATGGAGTTCAAAAATGAGAAGTCAGTCAAGGTAAGGAGGTGATAGACACACCTTCTTCAATTCAGCACAATTTCATCTTCTTTTTTGAATTTTCAGAGCCAAAGTGGCCACCTTTTTTCTCTTTCGTTTTCAAACTTCCAATGAAATGACTTCTCCCAATTTTCTCAAATCAACATTGACTGGAATGCCCTATTTCTTCTGCTGATACATCGTTGCCTTCAATTATTTTTCTTTTTCTTTTACCAAACTATTACCCAACTCACCTTTCTTCAGCTTTCTTTCCTTTACCTTCTGAATTCTCAGAGTGAGGGTTAGGCTAAATGAGGTTGATGAGGTTTCAAAGAAATCTTTGATTTATAAAGCTCAAATGGTGTGTATCAAGGGCAGTTTTTTTAAAAGGTGGGGCTTTTTGAAGTTCAAACTGTCCAAAAGAAGGCCCTACATCATGTCTTTAATATCATGATTGCTGTCAAACAATTTCAACTTGGATATATGTAACTTCTAGTGATAACAAGCAGGTTCAAACAGTCCCTAGAGCAGAAAAAATTGCCAATTCATACCTCCAAAGAATACGTTTCCGGTCCAAATCTCACTGGGTGTGGTTTTCTATCAAATTCCTGAGGTATATCATCACTGTTTTCTCTCTTTTTAGGTTTACTGAAACATCAATTTTCTTTTGGAAATTTTCTGACATTCATTTCATGAAAGTATTAGAATTGCAGTAGAAATTAATTTTAAAAAGTTCTAACTTCCTCATTTTTCAAAACAACAGGTGTGAAATTACTTCATTTTCAAAAGTTCTACTGATCATAAGCTGCACCAAGCATTAACTTACTTATTTTTTTGGCATACCTGCCATACCCCCAAACCAAAGGAGAGCAGGGTCCGCACTTGTCCAAAGCAAAGAAAAGAAGCAATCAAGAAAAAAAAATATATATATATATAATGACAAAAAGAAAGAACATAAATGCATAGTAATTTCACAGAAAAATCAAAATTTTATATTACAAACTCATAACACAGATAAGTACAATGTGATCTAATAACTGGGGTCAAAATCTGTATCATAAGTTGGTTCAATTGGCTCAGAACTGGAGTCACTGTCAGAATCAGAACTGGAATCAGTATTGGAGTCTGAACTTGATTGAGCCTTCTCCTGGATTGTGTTTTGCAGCTCAGTGTATTCCTCTGATTTTATCTTTTTGGTGAGGCCAATGTACTTGCCAAGTCTAGTGGTCTTCAGTTTTTCTTGGTCAAGCTGTGCTTGTAACATGGTCACCTTGTGCTGCTCGCTCCTAACCATCTGAAAGGTTTGACCCAGCAAGTCCTTCATTTTCTCTCTCTCAAATTTCATAAATAACTCTAACTTTCGAATCTGGTTTTCATAAGGGGTTCGAATGTAGGCTTGTAAATCAGCTAACCCTTTTAGAACATCTCTGCAGATATAAGGATTTTCTTCCATGGCTCTTCTGAGGGAGGCAAATCGGGGAAGGGGAATGGAATGGTAGGGGACCAAAGGTGTCCCAGCTGTGGGAGGGGGAGAAGAAGTGTCCAGAAGGAGGACTGCAGGGTCGATCTGAGTGGCTTGCCCAGTGAAAGTGGGGAGTGGTGAAGGGGATGCCACCAGAGGGACTTCAGGTTCATTTTGGGTTGCATGGGTAGTGGTGGGGGTGGGCGATCATCCAATACTACCTGGTTGATTTGGGTAGCATGGGAATCAACAGAGGTAATGGGGTAATGGTGGTTGTGTGTGATGTGGAGGCTAAGGTTTGAGTAGGTCATTGGTCAGACTGGTTTTCGTGTTGATTTAGAGTTGGGCTTGGATGGATTGGAGGTAGGCAAGTATTTGGGCGATGGGGAGAAGTGGGCATAGGTGGACTGTACAACTGAAGTGGAGGGTGGAGGTGCAATGGCTGTAAAGGGGGAAGTAGGTAAATGGGTGAAATGATGAGGGTCAGGTATAGGGGAAGGTTCAAGTCCCATGGTGTCAAAAATAGATCCCATTAGGGAAGAATAAGCCTCAGAGTGAAAGGCTGTTCAGTGTATGGGATACTTGTGTGTAATAATGAGTGTGAATTTGAGGGGCTTTGGAGCAGAGGAGTGCAGGGAGATGGGGCAATAAAATCTGTAGCTAAGACATGGGCATTGGTGGGAGAAATTGGTGGTGTGAGTATGGTTGGAGTGGTTGGTGTAGAGGGGGAATCTATAATTGGAATAATGGAGGGTATGGGAGATGGGACAGCTGGGATAGGTGAAGTGGCAGGGGCTAGAATAGGGGAGGAGGGTGAAAGGCCAACTTCCTCAAAAATTGGTGTAGCAGAAGAGCTGGTCACCATGGGAAGGAAAGTTTCTTCAACAATGGGTGCAGCTAAAGAGCTGGTCACCACAGGGTCTGGCAGAGGAGCTTCGAGAAGTGGTGCAGCTAAAGAGCTGGTCACCACAGATTCTGCCAAAACTAGTTCTAAGGGAACTAGGCGGATTCAGTCTTGAGTGTTCATTACATTCTGAGTGCAGTGAGTTCACCTTCCTCTCTCATTCTTCTCAGCATGGCTTGGCTTGTAGTCCAAGCTTTTTTCCCAAAATTGTGAGGAGCAATGACTTCGAATGGCTCCTCATTATCAATGTCAAACTTGGCTCTGAGGAGGGCTGTAATCAATCTACCAAATGGGAGGCCAGCTAATTTCTGTTCCTTTTTCAACTTGGCACTAATATCAGCCATGGCTTCAAAAATTAACATAAGGGCATTGAAAAACTGCCCCTTAGAAAAGTGAAAAAGAGCCTCTAGAATTGGTGTTCTCCTCTCTTGGCTATGCCCGGTAACATAAAAACTTCCCCTCAAAATGGAGTCCATCAATAGAAATTGGGGGGCTAGGTCTCTCCTCATGATGGACTGTCCAGTGTCCACAATTCCTTGGGTCAAATGTGCAGCCATTTCTCTAAAGGAGGCCGTTTCTGGAGTAGCCAATGGCCCAGCAGGATCAAATTGGAAGGGTATTCCCAAAGCATTCCCTATGTCTTCAAATGTGACCGTAAGATCGCAATCATCAATAGAGATAACTGTAGTAGGGACATCAAAGATCTCTTTCGGACCTTGATTAGGTTTTGGTACCATAACTTCACCATTCGTGGGTAAATTTTATCTGGCAAAGGGGTAAGGATATTGCTTAGTGCGGCCTCCCTTATGTATCTTAAAGATAACAGGCACTCTGGTTTGTTGACGAAAAAAGTTTCGTCCACAATCAGCTCAGGAATTAACTTCTGAGCTTCAATGAATGGATTTGGCAGTACAAAATGTATAGTTAGAGGAGGAAGCTCAGGCTCAGGACTAGCAGTAGCAGAGATGGGTTCCTCATGTCTCACTTTCTTCCCTTTCTCCACCCTATCCGCTTTATCCATAGATAGTTTTCTTTTGGCTGAAGTTTTGGCTTTTCCCTTGGGGGTAGGTTTGCTAACTTTCTTAGCAGAGGATTTTGGGAACATGGCAGCCAATGATTTCTCTGCTTTTCCCATTCGAAATTGATGTATGAAAATGCCCACAACAGATGCTGACACAAATTGAAAATTTTCAAATGATAAACAGAGAGAATGTGCAGAGAAATACCGAGATCTAGGGTTTTTAATTGAACGAGTTGTTTGCTTGCAGAAATCCCCCAGACTAGAAGCTAAAATCCTTCTCTGAAAACTCAAATGATCAAACAAAGGTGAAGAAAAATGTAGCAAGCTTCTCAAATTGCGCATGGAAAGAATGAAATAGGGTTTCCGTGGAACAGGTCGCTCTTCAGAAAGCTTTCGAATATGAAACCCCTACTTCGAAAGGGTTTAAATATACTCAGAGTTAATTTTGCAAAGTTCTTTATAAGTTTTTGAAAAGTTCTAAAATAGACCTTTTTACAACTGTGAATGGCATCAGTACCATTCGAAAAGTTAATCGCTTCGGAAACATCTTTTCGAAAAGAACAAGCTTTAGAACGAACTATTCGAAAAGCAAATCCTTGCTTTCGAGTAGTTCGTTACCAATCCAGAGTCTATGCGAAAAGTAAATTGAACTTTGCGAAAAGAGAATTATTGCTTTGCGAATTATCTTGGAGCATATTTAAACCATGCGAAAAGAGACAATTCAGGAATAAAAACAGAAACAACGAAACTAAGCAAAAACTATGAAATAAAAACATAATGTATAGTTATCTACCATCAGATTTTTGGAGGTTTGTGATGACAGATGGGCAGCACAGGCTCCTGGGTATTTTCAATGCATGGTTTGAGCCTCTGACCATTTACTTTCAGGATTCTTCCATTACTTGGATCAAGGATGTCATGACTCCGAAGGGGTTTATGCGAATAATGTGTATGGCCCTTCCCATCTGGATCTCAGCTTTCCTGGGAAAAACTTGAGTTTTGAGTTAAATAACCATACCTTAGAGCAAGCTGTGAACTCTTTTCTCAATAAATTTTTATCATGGAAAGTTTTGACTTTCTCTTTGTACAATCTTGAATTTATGTATGCATCCATTCTCAGCTCCTCCAACTCAGCAAGTTGTAGTTTCCTGCCATTACCAGCAGTAGTTAGATCCATGTTCAATGTTTTAATGGCCCAAAAAGCTTTATATTCTAACTCTCCTGGTAAATGGCATGCTTTGCCATAGACCAACCTGAATGGGGACATACCAATTGGGGTTTTATAGGCTGTCCTGTATGCCCATAATGCATCATTCAGCTTAAAGGACCAATCCTTTCTGTCCTTCTTCACAGTCTTTTCCAAAATATGTTTGATTTCTCTATTGGAAATCTCCACTTGTCCACTGGTTTGTGGATGATATGGAGTGGCTACTCTATGAGTCACAGAGTATTTTTTCACTAAAGTTTCAAAATATTTATTACAAAAATGGCTTCCCCCATCACTTATAATGGCTCTGGGAAAACCAAACCTGAAAAAATGTGATCCTTAAGAAATTTAAGACCCACTTTGTGATCATTTGTTTTAGTGGCTGTGGCTTCAATCCATTTGGATACATAATCCACAGCTACTAAAATGTAATTATACCCATTGAAAGGAGGAAAGGGACCCATGAAGTCTATCCCCCAAACATCAAACAACTCAACTACCAAAATAGGCTGTAAAGGCATTGAGTTTCTCTTGGAAATGCTGTCCAATTTTTGACAGTTTTGGCAAGGCTTACAATGCTGCAGAGCATCTTTGAAAAGTGCAGGCCAATAAAATCCGCACTGCAAAACCTTTGCAGCAGTTTTGTTTCCACTAAAATGACCTCCACAAGCCTGATCATGACACATAGAAAGTATTCTATGAAATTCTTGGTCAAGGACACATTTTCTTATTATTTTGTCTGCACAACTCTTAAACAGATGAGGATCTTCCCAGATGAAATGTTTAACCTTTGCGAAGAAAAGATCTTTATCCATTTTATTCCAATGTTGAGGAATTCTTCCAAAAAAAGTTGACTATGTTTGCAAACCAAGGAGTGTGTACACTAATGGCAAAAGTTGCTCATCGTGGAAAGATTCATTGATAGGCGTACTATCAATATCGATTAAAATTCTAGACAGGTGATCAGCCACCACATTCTCCACCCCCTTTTTATCTTTTATCTGTAAATCAAATTCCTGTAATAGGAGAATCCACCTGATTAATCTTGGTTTGGTGCCTTCTTAGACAGAAGGTATTTCAAAGCAGAGTGGTCAGTGAACACCACTATTTGTGAACCCAAGACATATGACCTGAATTTTTCTAAAGCAAAAACAATTGCTAGCAGCTCCTTCTCAGTTGTTGTGTAATTGAGTTGTGCATCAATCATTGATCTACTGGCATAAGCTATGACATGAGGTAGCTTTTCTTTTCTCTGTCCAAGGACAGCTCCCAAAGCATAATCTGATGCATCACACATCAGTTCAAAAGGTAATGAATAATCTGGAGACTGTAATATTGGAGCTGAAATCAAACAGTTTTTAGGAATTCAAAAGCCTTCATGCATTCATTATTGAAAACAAAAGGGACATCTTGACACAGCAAATGACAAAGAGGTTTGGTTATTTTACTGAAGTCCTTGATGAACCTTCTGTAAAATCCAGCATGTCCCAAAAAACTTCTGATTTGCTTAACAGTTTTGGGAGGTGGTAAATGTGCAATTATATCAATTTTTGCTTTGTCCACCTCAATGCCCTTGTGAGAAACAACATGGCCAAGGACAATGCCTTGGGTGACCATGAAATGGCTCTTTTCCTAGCTCAAAACTAGATTGGTTTCTTCACATCTCTGTAATACCAATTTGAGATGATGTAAACACTGGGAAAAACTGTCTCCATAGATTGAAAAATCATCCATAAAAATCTCCATAAATTGGTCAATCATATCTGAAAAAATGGAATACATGCATCTTTGAAAGGTAGCAGGAGCATTACAAAGACCAAAAGGCATTCTCCTATAGGCAAAAGTGCCAAAAGGGCAAGTGAATGTGGTCTTTTCCTGATCTTGTGGGTACACAGGAATCTGGTTGTACCTAGAGTAACCATCAAGAAAACAGTAATAAGCTTTTCCTGCTAGCTTATCTAAAATCTGATCAATGAATGGGAGGGGGAAATGGCCTTTTCTGGTCATTGCATTTAATTTTCTGTAATCAATACAAACCCTCCATCCAGTTGTTTGTCTAGTTGACATAAGCTCACCAGAATCTGAGGTTACAACAGTGATCCCAGATTTCTTAGGTACCACCTGTGTAGGTGCCACCCAAGCTGAATCTGAAATGGGGTAAATGACCCCTGCATCCAACAACGTACCACGCTTTATCATGACCACTTCTTGCATGTGAGGGTTCAGCCTCCTTTGCATTTCCCTAGAAGGCTTTGCATTTTCTTCCAAATGGATTTTGTGCATGCAAACAGCTGGGCTGATTCCTCCCAAATCAGCAATAGTCCATCCAATTGCCCTTCTATGTTCTTTCAAAACAACCAACAGCTCTTCCTCTTGCTCCTTTGTGAGGGAGGAAGAAATAATTGCAGGCAATGATTTATGATTTCCTAAAAACACATATTTCAAATTTTCTCGGCATTGCTTTAGTTCTAAATCGTGGTGGAGAAAAGAAGGTAACAAAATTACCTTAGGCTGTTTGTGGAAGGGGAAGAGTAGCGAGTTTCAAGAAGAGAAACTTCGATTGATTATGATCGTTCTTGCACAACATTTATTTCCTCAGAACTTGAGATACAAACTATTTTTTCTTCAGAATTTCCCCAGGCATCTTTAATATTTGTGGTGAAATCTTCACACTGCAGAAACTAATGTAAAGTCCCTTCTACAAGTTCATCCAATAGATCAACATGAAAACATTCTTCAGAGCTGAATTGAAATTTGTCATTTGCATTATAAACATTTAATTTTACCTTCATGTTTCTAAAAGAGACTTCCATAATACCGGACACGCATTGGATGCAAGCATTTCTTGTAGCTGTGAGAATGGTCTTCCCAAAATGACAGGGATGGAAGTTTTGCTTTTGGTTGGTTCCATGTCCAAAACTAGAAAATCAGCAGGATAGAAAAATTTATCTACTCCTACCAATACATCTTCAATCATTCCAACTGGCTTCCTTTCAGATCTGTCTGCTAGTTGTAACACCACATGAGTGGGTTTTAATTCTCCCAAACCTAGTTTCTCATATACAGAATATGGAAGTAGGTTGACACTAGCACCCAGATCTAATAAAGCCTTTTCAATGGTATGTTCCCCAATAATGCAAGGGATTGTAGGGATTCCAGGATCTTGAAGTTTAGGAGGTGTGGCAATGGATAACACCTGATTAATTCTTTCCACAGCAAAGACCTTCTTGGACAACTGTATCCTAGACTGTCTTTTGTGAGTGCAAACATCTTTCAAAAATTTTGCATATGCTGGAATTTGTTTGATTGCCTCAAGCAAAGGTAGATTTATCTTGACTTGCTTAAAAGTCTCCATCATTTCATCTATTTTTGTGTTCCCTTTATCAAAAGGGGATACGGATTTCATTGCATGTGGAAATGGTAAATGAGGAACTAGTCCTTCATCTACAGATTTGGAAGCATTTTCAGAAACTTTTTGGATTTTTTGTTTTTCATTTTTTTGATTTTTCTGAGGTCCATCAGCACCCCCACTGCTATCACTGTGTTGCTCTTGCTGCATATCTTTATCATTTTCCTTATTTTTTTCTTCTTCAGTACCTACTTTGTTATTTATGATTCTTCCACTTCTCAAAGTGGTAACAGTTTTTACTTCTTCACGTGAATTAGAAGCTTCTCCAACCATGAACTGTCCTTTGGGATTGTTCAAAGGTTGCCTGGGTAACTTTCCTTCCTCTCTTTTTGCCAAAGTATTTGAAAGCTGTCCCAATGTTTCTTCAATCTTCTTTATGCTCGGCATGAAAATTCACGATCGAGTTAAAGATCCTAAATTCGAGTGAATTTAGGACTTGATCTTCAAGAAGGGACTGGAAGGGTTTGAATGGGCGATTGTTGCACGTTGTTGTGGAATGGGTCTGAAAATTTGGTTTGGCATAAAATTTCATTGATAAGGTCGTGCGCTTTGAAAGGCATTTGGTTCTTTGGTTGTTACTGCTGTTGGGATTGATAATTTCCTTGGTTCCACCTCAAATTGGGGTGTCCTCTCCTTGGATATTCATTTGACTGCATCTGTCCAAATGATTGAGCAGCATGAGCCTGTTCCACCATTAAATCTGGAACGTAGAGGACATTGGTCAATTGAATGAGTAGGGGACTGGCATATCAGACATGCCTCCTCTACTCTTGCAACATTTGGATTTTTAAGTGAGTCCATCAATCTATCAAACTTTGTGGTTAAATTGTCCATCTTTCTTTCTAACTCATTCACCTCATAAATCTTCCCTTTGGTGGGTTGCTGATTGTTCAACCTAGCAGGATTTTCAATATCTCTTAACAGAGATTCCTGTTGAGTTGAGTTTTCACCAATTACTTCAAACAAGTCCCAAACCTCCTCAACTTTTTTTTGCAAGTAAGTGCCTCCATAGGAGGCATCCACCATATTTTTGCCTTTTTGATCAATTCCTTGATAGAAGCTTTGAACCAGCTGCCATCTGGGAATTTGATGATAAGGACATTGCCTTAAAAGTTCCTTAAATCGTTCCCATGCTTCATGGAAAGTTTCAGTTGAGTTTTGTGAGAAGGAAATGATACTTTGTCTCAATTGACTTGTTTTAGACATTGGGAAATATTTGGCTAAAAATTGACACTGCAAATCATTCCAAGAAGAGATACTATTTGGTGCTAACATAAATAACCATGCTCTAGCTTTATCCTTTAATGAAAAAGGAAAGAGCCTAAGCTTGGTTTATACAGACCAAGTCTATGTTGAATATGGTGCAAAGAGCCAAGAATTCATCCACATGTTTGTATGGATCTTCCTTACTCAACCCATGGAAGGAAGGAAGCATTTGGATAGTTGATGATTTGATCTCATAATTTCCTTCAACAGTAGGAAATTGAATGCAAAAGGGAGAATTATAAGCACCAGGTGCAAAGTAGTCCCTCAAAACTCGAGGTTCTTCACCCATAGTAGCAGAATTCTGTGTTGTTTGTTTGGTTCGTAGCAGCCTTCAACTTCTAAATTCAGTGGGACAATCTCAGGGCTGAGAGTCCTCCTACCAAACATACAACTCAGAACACAAAAAATCTTATTATTCACAGCAAACCTTCAGAATTTATTTTTAAGTAGTTTCCCTTCTTCAAAAATTGGACATGAATAACTGCACAGGTATAAACAATAGAATAATTTAGTAATGATATAAAAATAAAAGTAAAAACTTAGGTCTACCTATTTTAGAACAAATTCCCCGGCAACGGCGCCAAAAACTTGTTGTTGCTTCTTAGTGTGCTTAATTTATGTGTGTTTTGAAAACAGGTTTGCAACTGCTAAATTATACTGAAAAAAATAAAGAAATATCAGCACAGGTAGAAGTGAATTAGCCTACAAGATTAGGGCCAATTGTAGCAAATTTTAAATGTAAGTTAGTGAAAGATCGTCCACAGAGAATTTGTCTAAAATGCAAGATAAACCTCCAGATCTGAGCTACCAGATCTGGCCTCTTATCCTATCTAGAAAGCACATAAGATGGGAGGTTGAATTTGTCACATTAACTAAATGATAAAAGTAAAAGTTAAACTAAATGATCCAGATCCGAGTTGGGGGAATGTTTGAGGTAAACTTATAAAAATTGGAGAAGTAATATCTAACTTTTATTTGGTCCTTGAAATCTAATGAGAATGACTGCAGCTCAACTGAGAGATGATCCAATCTTCATCTGGCTACAAGCGCAGATGTAAGAGAAATAAATCTAATCTAAGGATTAGGTTTAAGCTTATGGCTATGTTCTGTCCACTTTAATGGCCACAAACCATCCAATAGTCTTTAATCCAAAGCCTTAGTTTAGAACAAGAAGCATCACTACAAATGCCGTGAGAGATTAGGTTACCAACACTAATTCTCACAGGATTAATGAATCAAGGGAAATTGCATGAAAAACGGTAAATCTAAAGGAGTCTAATGCAATAAGGAGATCAGAGGGAACCCTTAACTTGAGTCCAATTGAGAATATACGATTTACAGCAACCTTTTCAAATCCACCATTACAATTATAGAGCACAGCTTAAACAGCTCTCAGATTTGTAGTCTTGAATACAACTCTCTTTTGAATTACAGAAATGTCTCACAACTTCCAATTGCAAGTCAAAGTGAAGCTATTACAGGGATTTCAGACAAACTATCTGGTTTGGAAATGGGGGAATAGGAATGAAACTCAAAATCTGGATGCCCAAATTGGGCAAATGGTTCATCTATTTATAGTTTTCCCAAAGTCCAGCTCAAATGTGTATCAACCAATCAGAGGTGCTCAGATCTGTATTGACCAATGGTGGTCGAGCACGAGGATCTAGATCTGTTCTGGCCAATCAGAATTCCTCGATCTGGTTCAGCCAATCCGGTGAAAAAGGCATCAACTCTGTTATGCATTTTGCAAATCTGTTAGAGTTTCTAGAAGTTCTCGCCAAGTTATTTCATCTCTGGGTGCTCACGTGGGGTGGAATATGCCTTCGCTTCATGCTTAGAATCCTCTGGAACGTCCCTAGGTTTTTAAATGCATTAGGACGCGTGAAATAGATTACTGAATTGCCCTTGCAAAAGCTGAGATCCTCCAGAATACCTTTTCGCAAAGTTTAGGGGGCTTTTCGCAAGGTGTTGTAGCTCCTGAAGCTCTTTTCGCAAGGTTCTGGTTCTGTTCGAATTGAGTTTTCTCCTTTTCGAAAAGGTAAATCATCTCTTCGAAGAGTTCAAATGCTCTTCGAAAGCTAAGCCTTGAGTTTTTGTTCTTTTCGCAGAGTTTCAGGTTCTTTGCGAAAAGTACTCTGTAGTGCATTTTTCTGTTTGAATTGCTCCATACTTCTTTTCTGGGTTGAGACCACATTTTTGCCTCTTCAATTTGGACCTTTCAACAACTAGTGAGGTTGTTTCTTCTTCTTCTTCCTTTGGATTGACATGGAATGTCATCTTTTTGGCACTTTTGAGCTACTTTCAAGGTTAAGCCTGCCTTTATTGTTAGCTATAAAACAAACACTTAAAACACTTATTTAGTTCTCTCAAGGGTCTATCAAGGCCCAGATTAAGGGGTGAAAAATGATATTTTCCAGTTCTCAACAATAGCCCCATGGAAAGCAATGCTGGATCTGTAGTGAGATCTGGAGAGCTCAGAGGCCTGTGGACCATAATGGTTGCAGCAGTTTTCATGTTCTTTCTCAGGCCTCTATGGGATGGACAGACCAATGGGATACCCTGTGACCATTCGAGTGGATAGAGTATAGCCCTAAGATTGTATCCATTCACATATTTGAGAAGGATTCTTCTCCCCTGCACATGAGCTTCTAGAGCCTTGGCTCCCCTCTGTTTTACCTAGCTGACATCAGATGTTAGATCTAATCTCTCTGTAGTAATTACAGCTTGAGGCTGAGTTATTGCAGGTCGTTTGTAGCAATGACCAGCAGAATCTAAAGCCCTATTCAACCTGTTGAATGGTCCTTTTTGTGGGCACTAGTGAGCCATTGGCCTTAGCAAAGCACTTAGGATCTTATGGGTTAGAATACCTGTGGATGTCAGCCAGATCTATGCACAGATCTAGGGTGCTTGTAGCATTGGCATTAGATAGTGCTGTAATAGTATTCATTGCTTGATCTGGTCTAGTGGCTAGGAAAATGATCAGCCTAGTATTCATGGCTTGATCTGATCCATTGGCCGTTTGATAGCCTTTATAGGATAGGTTGTGACCATTTGAGTGGACAACCTATAGCCTTAAGAACACCCCCAATGGCATGGGTTAAACTAGATATTTCTACCTTGTTGAGGCTTTTGATAGCATCTCAGTAAGGAACACTGCAGAGAAAAATTAAATCTGAGTTACATTACTGCTTTAAATTTGAACTTAACCTGCTTACTTCTCACCATTTTGTATATTTTACTTTGGTACACGCCATCACCACCTTCTTCTTGACCCCTTTCTTCAGGATAGGGTAACATTTTATTTCTCTGTTGTTAAGATTAATATAGTGTAGTCGTGACCCCCAACTCCCTTTCTTTAGGATTGTTAGATTTGTAGCCAGATCTGGAGGCCTACTATTATATCCCATTTTGGGTTCTAGATTAATTTCTCTATGGGACAAACTCTTACTTATCAAAACTTGCTACAATAGGCCCTATATCTTGCAGGTCTAGGATTACTTTAGTTGTGCTAAATCCATTCTTTTATTTTACTTTATTTTTAATTGGTTTCCACCACACAATAAACAAGCACAATGGGGTACTAACAATAAGTTTTTGGTGCCGCTGCCGGGGATATTGATCTTTTTAGTAGACCTGAGTTGTACTATAATGTAGATATTCGAATTCTTTATAGCTGTACCTAAAGTAGAATAAAAGTACTATTAATTCTTTGTGGAATTTTACAAAATAGACAGCAGAAGAAGGGAAAAGATAGAGCTGCAGTTGGAGTGTAGCTAGCTCTGTTTGCACTTTTTTTCCCCTCAATCTCACTCCATTTATGTTAAATCCTCAGTTATTTTGTTTAGTATAAATCTGTGTAGTTATTACTTTTTGTTTGAAATTCTTTCTGTGTGCTTGTAAGCATTTTCATTACTGTTGGTGAGTGTATGCTCGGTAGGAGGCCCTTTAACCCTGACTTGGAACCCCCAAATCCAGAGGTGGAAAGGATCGTTAGACCTAGACACACCACACAAAGCCCTGCTATTGAAACCGAACCAAGTGTCATGGCTAAGAGGCAGAGAGCATTAAAGGAGTACAATGCACCTGGGGAGTACACCTCTCTCTTTTGCATTCAATTCTCCTCTGTTGAAGGGAATTATGAGATTAAATCCTCCACCATCAATATGTTGCCTTCGTTTCATGGGCTTGGTAAAGAAGATCCCTACAAGCATATAGTCCAATTTTTAACACTTTACACTACCTTCAATATTGTTGGCTTGGGACTTGAGGTCACCAAACTGAGGCTTTTTCCTTTCTCATTAAAGGACAAAGCCAGCACATGGCTATCAAAGCTCCCAGCCAATAGCATACAGTCATGGAATGACCTTCAAACCAAATTCTTGGCCAAATTCTTTCCCATGAATAAAACCAATCAGATGAGGACAAATATTTTGTCATTCACTCAGTCCTCAATTGAGGATTTTTATAAAGCTTGGGAAAGATTCTAGGAGATGTTAAAATAATGCCTCCACCACCAAATCCCAATGTGGCAGCTTGTCCAAGTGTTTTATCAAGGAATTAATGCCATGAGCAAGAATATGGTGGATGCTTCCTATGGTGGTAGTTACCTCCATAGACAGCTAAGGAAGCATGAGAGCTATTTGACATAATAGGAGAAAATTCCATGCAGCAGGAGTCTCTATCATGAAATGATAGCCAGACTCCAGCTAAGATGGTAAAAGAGGCCACCCTTAGAGGTGGAATATTTGAAGTGAAGGTGCAAGGTGATCTGGAGAGGAAGGTGGACAATCTGAGCTTGAAATTTGACAAACTCATGAATGTGATGCAGCCCCGAGTGGTTGCACAGGTGGAGGAAGAATATCTGATATGCCAGTCTCCCACACATTCTATTCATGATTGTCCATCTGCCACCCAGTTTCCAGATTTTGTTATGGAACAAGCCAATGCTGCTTAAACTTTTGGGCAACAGCCTGCTGGGTATTCTTGGAAGAACCACCCAAATATGAGGTGGAGTCAAGATTCCTATCCTCAACCCCAGCAGTAGCAAATGGTAGCTCATTACAGACCCCATCACCAGTTTAATCAAGTGTACCCACCAAGACAATTTTTTATTACCTGCCCCACAGTCTAACCAGTTGGCCCTGCCCCCACAACAGCCCAGATCCTCTTCATTTAAAGAGCAGATGCTAGCTTCAATGCAGAATTTGGGGAGCTTGGTGCAAACTGTCAATTCTCATGGATAGAGTATCAAGAAGATTGAGGACCAGCTAGGCCAGATTTGTAATATTCTGAATAGGAGGGAAGAAGGAAAATTGCCTCGTCAGCCCCTGACAAATCCAAAAGGTCAATATATGATTGGTGATGCATCCTCTACAGCAGAGGAAGCTAGTGCTCAGTGATCTGAACATTGGTAATAAGTGTATCATATGTATGAAATTTCTGTATTAATTTGTGTTCTTTAGACTTCTATCAGTTTAGTTTTTTGTGTGATTTGAATGGATTGTGTTGCTTTGTCTGTGTTTGCATTTCATTACTAAATACATGTGCATATTTGTCCGCTGATTTTGTTGTGTGTAGTTGTTGATGAATGGTTGAGGTGCCTTTGTCATAATGTGTATGAAGTTGAGCTGAAAAGCGATTTTTAGAATCCTTCAATGTTGATGAATTGTTGACTTAAATGGGCATATGTGTTTCATGATTGAAATGAATTATCTGTTTGAGGGTTGATGCTCATGCACAGTGGTTGGGTGCACAATAGCATGAATGCACTAACCACTGTGATGCACTGAGCTAACTGAGTAAAGGTTGAGAAGTTATGCTGTCCCACAGAGCTAGAAGTCTAAAATTTCCTACGTGAGCCATCACTTGCCTTCCTCGCGCATAAAAGCCTGAGCAATGGCTATCAAAATGCCTCGCGGAGCTGCCTTTCTGCTCCGCGAGCTCAAGCTAGAAGAGAAGCATGGCTCAGTGTTTTTCTGCACGAGCACCACACGAGATAAATTTTTGAGGCAACACATGGCCTCGCGCACTACCATAAAAGATTCAGCTCCGCGAGTTCAATGAGAGGCAGTTTGTTCTTCTGTGCAATAGAATGCCTCGCAGTCTTAAAGGCCAACTATGCGAGAATTTTACTCCACAAGCTCCTATTGCCAACTTCGCGAACCGTGGGATTTGCTCTATAAACTCAGTGAAGCCCCTCATTTTCTTCATTTCCTCTGTCTGCCCTAGTTTCTCAGCACAAGAATCGGCGTCCCTTTCCCCTCCTTTCTTCTCTACTTTGTAATCCACACTACCTCAGGCATTTTTCTCCCATCATATTGTTCCCCAGCTACTCCTGATAACTACGAGCAAGGTTTGGGGGGATTTGAGCTACTGTGCACAATTTCAAGGGGAAGCCTAGCTCTCAATTGGTACGATCTCCATTTTTCTCTCTGCCATGTGTTTGATTTATATAAAAGAAGAAAAGAAGGGGAGAATTTGAAGCTTTTGTGCTTACTCAGAGTGGGTGGCATTTTCTCAAAGTTGTAAACCCAAATTTTGCTAATCTGAGCACCTATGGCCTCAGATTCAAAATTTATAAATACCCTCATCACGATGTTGAGCCCGTCTATCAATGGCAGCCCTGTGGCCACTAGAAAATCGGTTAGGATTGCAGAGGCCTCCACATTGGAGACCTCTGAGGCTCCTTCACCTGTCATTGAGCCCTCCATTCCAAAAGAAAAGAAAAAATCTGCTCTAAATAAGAAGGCCAGAGTGCACCCACCTGCTACAAACCCTGAAAAATCACAGAAGAAGCAGAAAAAGGACAAAGCTATGGCCCCTGCGATACCTGAGGTTGAGGAGGAAGCAACTACTGATTGTCTCAGGGTCCCTTCTGACTTTGCATAAGCAATCCAGCTAGAGGCTGAAACCATTTTCGATAAAGCCTTCTTTGAGGGGCTACCTGAGACCTCTGCCTCTATTGAATATCTTGTAAAGGCATCTCTGCTACCCCTGTTGCGACCCTCAATGCAGATGGTTTTCCCACGATTGGTAAGATTATTATATCAGAATATGAAGTTAAAAATTGGTGATGATGGGAACCCAGCACTGCTGGTTTTAATTGATGATTTTGAGATGCTATTCAGCCTTGTAGATATTGCAAGGATACTAGGGATACCAGCCAGGTATAACCCTGAGTGGGGCTTGGGTCCTCCTTTGACTGCCACCATTACTGAGATAGGCAAGGATTTAACTGGAGGGATTACTACCTCAGGTGACTCAATCAGAAAGAGGGATCTGCACCCCAACCTTAGGCTAATGGATGTTGTGTTACGCAAAAATGTATATTGCTCTGGGCATGAGCAGGAGAGGAGGTACCCTATAGCTGATGCCCTCTTATCTTTTCACAGAAATCACTACTTGGATTTAGCCAAGTTAGTTTTTAAGGGGATTATAGATCTATGCGAGAAGGTGAAGATATTAAAGAAACCTCATGCCCTTTCCTATTGTAAATTGATTACTGCATTGTTGAAGTGGGGGAAGTACCCATTTCAAAGGAGGAGACTGTGGCACTGAACTCCAAACAGAGTGGGAAGAAGCAATGGGGAATCAGTGGCACCATGATGGCAGGGAAGAAGAAGAGGAGGGAGGAGTTAATGAGAGATGCAACCCCCACCATTCAAGAAGCAGCAGCTGCTGCTGCTGCAACCTCTCCCTCACTTGTGCCAGCCAGCACCACACTCACCACCTCTTCTATTACCCCCACCTCCATGCCTCCTACACCTTCCACCTAGACATCACAGCCCATCACAAGCCCACTACCCTTACCTTACCCTATTTCACTGACCACCATAGCCACAGCCACCTTACCAATTCCCATAGCTACCTTACCTATTTTTCTAGCCCACCCTAGCCCACCTGTCAAGACCCCATACCAGAAGAAAAGAAAAACTTCCAAAACCCCTACTACACCCTAACCCACCTATATAACCCAAACGATTCTAATCCTTGAAACCATAACAATTCCAAACCCCATACCTACACCCTATGAACCTGAAGCCCATACCTTTGAAGCCCCACATTATTCCATTAAGACTTCCCCACCTTTTTTACCTATCCCTAGTGAACCTATAGACCAATCCATTCCCTTATCCTATTATAGTGAGTCATTTTCAAGAGAGGAATTTTCCACTATGATGTCTACTATCCCAGGAGACATCAACCTTGAGTACACACCTCTCCGAGACTCACCTCACCCTCCACACCTTACCCCTCCACATCAGACACCACAGGTTACTACCTTCACTCATAGACCCACATCTCCCTTCCAACCAGTTTCACTCATCCAACCCACACCCAATACCATACCAAACCTCTTACCCCAAATCCCACACCTCTTACTTTCCCTACAGTCTCAAATGCTGGCTAACACTCAAAACCAAGCCTCCATTGAGACATACATTCAATCCCTAACATCCACTCTCTAAAACCAGGCCTGCCTAGAAACCTACCTCTAAGCCATCCAATCAACTTTAGCTACTTTACCCCAACCCTTATCCTTAGCAATCACCACACCCCCTCCTGCTTACACTGAAGCCTCCACATTAACTGACCCAGATACTCCCCCTATTGTAGCCACCTCCGATGCTACAATAGATGTGGATGACCTCATACCCACCTCTACCAAGTCAATCCAAACTGAACCAGATCTGGAACCCCAACCTAAGCTTAAATATGAAATTCCCCAAACCACTCCTTTTTCGTTCCATGCTGGCCCTTCTTCAAGTGTGGACTAGCCTTTGATTCCTTCCTCTTCTTTTTCAATCCCCCTCTACTCCACCCTCCTTCATGCAATGCAATCCAACCCTTACCTCAAAAAGGATGTCATTCAAGGGATGGCTACTATCCGAACATCCATCAAGATACCCTATGAAGAGAGGATCCATCGAATAAAGTTGGATAACGAGATGCAACTCAAGAACATTGCTAAAGGGTGGAGACAAATGTTGCGTTTATATAAAGCCCAAGAGAGTATAGCTGCCCAAGAGAAGTAGAATGTTGAACATGAAAAATGGCTGCTGCAATAGAGAAGCTAAGAGCTGATGGATTAGAGAAGAGGTTGACTACTTCAAAGGAGATCAGGCAACTCCTTATCTCCCGAGCTGAATTGGCAGAACAGAAAGCTGAAATCCTGGAAAGGCAATTAGCTCTAGCAACTGGGAGAAAACCTCCACCTGCTGTTGGGGAATCCGAGAAAGGGAAAGGAGCCAAAATTAAAGATGAACCAGCAAATATTTAGCCACAGACTCTGATGATTAAATTGTGCACTTGTATTTAGTTAGGAAATAGTGTGTCTTTTTTTGTGTAGTTTACTTCCACATACTTTGTACATACTTTAGCTTTTATAATAACATTGCTCTTTGTTTTATTTTGTTTCATTTACAATCTGTCTTTCTGTATATCTGTGTGTTTGTTTTTATATTGTTTGTTATGTGTTTTTCCATGTTGAAGTTTCTGTTCTGTTAACCTCTAGGTCTTGAGCCTGCTGCACATCCACCTTTGAATTAGTGAGGATACTGCTCCTCATAGGTTTAGGGGTGTGGCAAGCTAGGTCTTCCAATAGAACAGTTAACCTTAGTGCAGCAGTGTTGGTCTAATTGGGATGAATAAAATCAATTCCCACCTAACTTGTTAGAATGAGTAAATTTCTGGAAAATTAAAAATTTTTGCAGACATTTTGAAACTAAAAATTTTAAAATCTGTGCAACACCATGAAGTTGACATCAGAAAATTTTTCAGTTGGTACTTAGTGAACCTAAGAGGAGAGAAAAAGGTGAAAATAAATCCCATGGGTTAATTTGAGGACCATACCAAGTGAGATTTGGGCCCATCATTTTCTTTTGAAGAGTGTTTTTGCCATTATTTTTGCTCTGAGGACTGATTGAGTCAAGACCTTTTCACTAGAAGTTAGGCACCTCTAAATCAAAACTAATTGACAGTACTCATGACATTAAGGAAATGATCCAAGGCCTCATTTGGATAGTTTGAGCCTGAAAATCCAACCTTTTAAAACTTCCCTTTTGCATACACTCGTTGAGCCTTAAAAATCCTACTCTTCTTTGGCAAACACTGGAGTACTTGCGCCTTAACCTCTTGACCTGATTCAACTGCACCCTCACTCTTAGAATTCAGAAGGTAAAGGAGAAGGATTTGAAGATAGTGAGAGTGGTCCAACATTTGGTGGAAGGAGAAGAAAAGCAACATATGAGTAGTAGTGTATCAGTGGTTTTTATGTGGCAGTTCATCCTAAAAATAAAAAAATAAATAAATAAAAGAGAGAAAAGACTAGAGAAGGACATCATCTAAAAATTGTAAAAAAGAGGAGAAGCTGGCCACTTTGATTCTAAAATATATCAAGTAAGATGAAGTTGGGCTGAAATGAAGGTAGTGAAGTCATCAATCACTCCTTATCTTGTAAATTTCTCAATTTTGAATCCTTTTTACCCCTTCATTTTTTATATCTCTCACCTATAAGCCACATTACAACCCATTCAAAAAAGACCTTGTAGATCCAAAGTGAAATGAGCTGTCATGTGGAGATGAAGATTTTTCTAATCTATGGTGAAAATTCATGAGGATGTCAGAAATCAGAAGCTTTGCCTATGCTCATGCTTGCAGGCCCATTTGGGGTCTGTAACTACTCTTGAGCTTATGAGAATGTAAATACCCTTTTGATTTTCAATGTTGAGAGATAGCCCTGGTGAGAAGTAGGTCTGAATTTTAAATTCTTTGGAGTTGTATCCAACCTGATTTTCGAATTTAAGGCAAGCTTTGTACTGATTATATGCATAATGTATTCTTGATGTGAGCTAATTGGTGGTGATGCACATGAATGTTGATTTTGAGTTTTAAATGGTTGCATTACTGCTGTAATTTCCTTTGATTTTAAAGGATAGGTGTGGACTAAGGCTTTATTCATTGAAATTTGTTTTGTCATTGACTGCACTATTTTTAACTATTTTAATGGTGAAGTTTATGGGTACCTTCACTGAAAACTCTCAGGAGACTTCACTCCTCCACTAGGGATCACCTAGGGGTTTAAAAGGCTTGGAACATATGCTAAATGTATCTATGCTCCCTACAAAAGTGGCATTTAAATTCTTAGAATAGTTGTTTTAAATTTTCCTTTTCTCAAGGACTAACAAAGATTAGGTTTGGGGGTGTGTTATTCACCAAAAAGTATAACTTTTCACCTCATAACCTAGCCTTTGATAGACCTTGAAGCAGACTAATAATCATCTGTTAAGTGTGTTTTGTAGTTAGCAATCATCTGTGCAGCTTAACATAAAATCCATCCTTATTGGCCCAAAGAAGAGGAAGAAGACATGCAAATATGACAGCTGAACCAAAGCCTAATGGAACACCCTGATAGTACTCACCATGGTGACCAGGTGTTGATCATCATTGACCAAATGCCTAGTAGATTAATGAAGTTGGCTGAGAGTGGAGAAACTATAAAAGTAGTAAGTGCAATGCATCGGAGCATAGAAAGACAGATCTTGTAGTATTGAGGAGCTCCCTCGCGAAGCTAAAGATGCAGTGGAAGATGCCCTAGAGCAGATAGGACACACAGTTAAGAGGTGAGCTGTAAAGACATCGTGAAGATCTCACGGAGATCTCACAGATTAAAACCCTCAGAATTTGTGGTCGCGAAGATCAAGCCTTAAAGCAACCGCACGAAGAACATAGCGAGTCCATGTGTGTACTGAACTAAAATTCACCTCGCGGAGTTCGTGCTTGGCCCTGGAAGAGAGAGACGCCCAGAATTCTCCTCATGCAGATCTTGCACACTCTGAAGCCTTACCAATTACTATGTGAGGGCAGGAGCATAACTGCATGAGTACCTAGCGAGAGAGAGAGCTTCTGAAGCTCTACTGCGCGAGAAGTCTAGGCACTCCAGATCATTTCTATGACAACATTGTAGCGCAAAGTAAGTGTGAGATTAACTGCGCGAGTAAGCACTTCCCACCAACCAAAAGCTACTCTGCGAAGGCCCTGCAACTGCATGAATAGGTAAATGCATATGTCAGCCTCACGAAGCACGGGCTCCCCACTTCTTAATTTAACTCAAGGACCTTTTGGGAATTTCTCAAGGCTAGGGCACACATATCGAGGCATAGATTTTGAGGCACACATCTCAAGGCATTCAAGGGATGTAACAGTGCCATGTTTACTGGAGAAATTAGGGTTAATCCCTTCAGAGCCAAGGCAGTATGGACAGAGTATATAAGCTACACTTAGAGTTTAGTTTTATCATCAACCCTTCTTTTCATCCTCTGTCGACTGCGAGCTCCAGCAGGCTAGTGTTAGAGTCCTCTTTTTCCCTTTTTTCTTCTCTCTTAGCCCAGCACTTACTAGCTAATCCCCCTGTAAGTAGCTAGGTTTAGTTTTATTTCAGTTTGTAATAGGTTTTGTATACATTGGGATTGTGGATGAGCAGTTGTGTACAGGCTGTAGCCTGGAGATAGTTCATTGTAAGTTTTATGTTTATCAATGGATTTCTATTTTAATGCCTAATTGGATCTAAAGATCTTATGGTTTCTTTAGATGTCTAGCCCATTCAGTTTCTTGTAGATTAATTATTTAGCATCTGATTTTCCTTGGTTTGATAGCCCCATGGAAAGCAATGCTGGATCTATAGTGAGATCTAGGGAGCTCGGAGGCCTGTGGACTATGGTGGTTGCAGCAGTTTTCATATTCTTTCTTAGGCCTCTATGGGATTGACAGACTAATGGGATACCCTGTGACCATTTGAGTGGACAGAGTATAGCCCTAAGGTTGTATCCATTCACATGTTTGAGAAGGATTATTCTCCCCTACACATGAGCTTCTAGAGCCTTGTGAGGAGGTTTGTACAGGAACAGGCTCCCCTTTGTTTTACCTAGCCAACATAAGATGTTAGATCTGATCTCTCTATAGTAATTACAGCTTGAGGCTAAGTCATTGCAGGCCGTTTGTAGAAATGACCAACTGAATCTAAAGCCCTATTCAACCTGTTGCATGGTCCTTTTTGTGAGCACTAGTGAGTCGTTGGCCTTAGCAAAGAACTTAGGATCTTATGGGTTGGAATAGTTATGGATGTCAGCCAGATCTATGTGCAGATTTGGGGAGCTTGTAGCACTGACATTGCATAGTGTTGTAATAGTATTCATGGCTTGATCTGGTCCATTGGCTGGAGAAATGATCAGTCCACTCCTCTAGATTAGTTTGGAAATTTCTGGTTTAACTAATAGGATTTGACAACCTCTATAGGATAGGTTGTGACCATGTGAGTGGACAGCCTATAACCTTAAGAGCATCCCAAATGGCATGGGTTAAACTAGATATTTCTACCTTGTTGGGCTTTTGATAGCATCTCAGCAAGGAGCACTGCAGAGATAGATTAAATATGAGTTACATTACTGCTCTAAATATGAACTTAACCTGCTTACTTCTCACCATTTTGTATATTTTTCTTTGGTATACGCCATCACCACCTTCTTCTTGACCCCTTTCTTTAGGATAGGGCTACATTTCATTTCTCTATTGTTAGGATTATTGTAGTGTAGTTGTGACACCCAACACCCTTTCTTTAGGATTGTCAGATCTGTAGCCAGATCTAAAGGCCTACTATTATAGCCCATTTTGGGCTCTAGATCAATTTCTCTGTGGGACAAACTCTTATCAAAACTTGCTACAATAGGCCTTTATCTTGCAGGTCTAGGATTACATTAATTGTGCTGAATCCATTCTTTTATTTTACTTTATTTTTAATTGGTTTCCACCACACAATAAACAAGCACAATGGGGTACCAAAAATAGTACGACTATTTCTCTCTTTTCTTTCACAGTATTTCTTTTTATGCTACCTGTTTGGCTGATGGGACACTTTTTTTTTTGGGCAAGTCATCTATGACCCTTATGTTGGTTCTCCCTTATGGGAACGAGCCATCGTGGGTCTGTCCCACTTTTCCATTGATCACCGCATCGTCTTCTTTTACGGGGCCTGGGCTCGGGCATACTACCTGGGAGAGAGAGTGGTATATCAATATCGAGACCACCTTGCCATACCGTAGGCTTCTCCTACAGATGTTATGGCTCCTGAGGGTACTATTGAGGAGCTTTCTGCCAGGTTTCTCCATCATGGGGTCCCCATTGATAATCTTCTCATGCCTGGGGGATACCTACTATGTTATGAGTCCTTGCCTTATCAGTCTATTCTGTCGCGTTTTGTACCTGGTGTAAACTTCCTAGCCCTTGGTTGCCCGCCATCTCAGGTAGTTCCACTTTTTAAGCAAGTTTCCATTGGTTTTGATTCAATTTTTTCCTCCATTGACTAATACCCTGCTTCTTTTCACAGTTCGACCGGGAAGACTATTCTGACAACAATGATGCGATGGCAGCAGGTCCTGCTGAGGCTACGGGTGCTGGTCCTTTAGACCCCTCTGGCACGGGTGCTTTTGGTGGCTCTACTGCTGAGGTTCAGGGGACTTTTAAACGCCTTAATAATGCTTTTCTCTCAAGCTTATGTGCTGATGTAGAAGAGCAGGCCCGCCTATCTGCTAAAGTGGTCTAGGTCCCCCCTCCTGAATTGGTTCTCGGGGTAAGTTTCTTTCCTTTTTGTACTTTTTCTTTCTAGAGAAAGGCCTATGTTTGCACCTGTGGCTCCTGTAACTGACATCTCCTTTTTCTTTTATGCAGAACTACGAATCGGTTGTGAATCAGGCCAAGTACTACTGGAATATTGCCGACCTCCAGGATGTAGAGATGGCGAGTGTCATACTGACTGGTTTCAATCATTTCCTTACTATTTTTTCTTTCAATTGATCATGATTGATGGCTTTGGATATGACTTACAGCATGCTCTTGAAAAGGAATCGCGCTCCCTGCTTAGCTAACTTTCAAAGGCGTGGTCCCGAGTGGAGGAGGTTCAGACGTACCATAGTACCTCGCGTCGTCGTAAAAAATCAAAGGGTGCTACCAAGGATTAAGCTTTTACTCTGCTTTGTTTAGACACTTTTGTACTCGTAAGATTTTTTTGTTTTTATTTTGGGAAGATGTATCGGAGAACATATTTTTAGACATCTTTTATTTTTGAATGAATGTCATTGCTTTTCCCTCTTTGTTGCCTGCTCCATCTCTTTCTCCTTTTTCTGTTTATTGTGGTATGTTGGCTCTCTTCTATAGGATGGACCCAATTTAAAAAAGAATGGCCTTAGGGCCATGCACTTGGTTAACATTTGGCCGCCATTTTCATGTCTGTGCAGACTTTTCCTACATAGAAAATCATATGTAAGGTGGATGTGACCAAATTTTTTATATCTCTGTATGTGGGCTAGTGTGCTTTTTAAGCAAATGACATGAAATGCAGGTGGGCTATCTAGAGAATCAGTAAAATGACCTCCCCTACACTCACTTTTCCTCCTTGGGTGGCAGTAATGGTCTGGCATGTGTAATACACACGCCAGAGTAAATCTAGGCGAAAGTAGCTTGGCGTGTGTAATACACACGTTAGAGCAAATCTGGGAAAAAGTGGCTTGGCGTGTGTAATACACACGCCAGGTGCCGCCAGAGCAAATTTGGGAAAAGTGGCTTGGCGTGTGTAATACACACGCCAGGTGCCGCCAGAGCAAATTTGGGAAAAAGTGGCTTGGTGTGTGTAATACACACGCCATAACAAATTTAGGAAAAAGTGGCTTGGCGTGTGTAATACACACGCCAGGTGCCATCAGGGGAAGGTGAGGCCTTTTAAGCCCGAGAATGTATTCTTTTCTCCTCCTTTTGATTTTGACTTGATATTTTTTACTCCCATTTTTTCTTTTCTTGCCCAAAGGTGGGTCCATTGTCCTACATTGAATTGTATCTCGGGAACATCTTTGTACTACAATGGGCCTGCATTCTGGCCCTGCCTCTTGTGGAGGGTCCGGAACCACCATACTTTCCTCTTTGGGTGTGGGACCCAGTTTTTTGAAGAAGTGGCTTGAGAGTTTGAATGAGAGCGAGCTCGCGGGATTGGATCAGCTTAGACTGGCCCGTCTCTCATCTTTTCTTGAAGTCCCTCCACTTTCAAATTTTATACATGCGGTGACCTCTTTTTTGGAAGTGGGCAACCATGTCCTCTGTTTTGGGAACCGTGAGCTGACTCCTACACTTGAGGAACTCTCTAGCCTGTCGGGTTTGAAGCTGCATAGACCCCTTGCCAGAGTAATACCAAAGTCAGGTTACGTCAAAGCTGTTCATACAACTTTGGGCTTGAGAAAGGCTGATTATGAGAGAAGTCTCATTGGTGGGCCCACCAGGTGTTCGATGAAATTCCTAAGAGAACTTTTTGGTGATGATAGCCTGCGAAATTGCCGATTAGAAACATTTACAATGTGAAGGCTTTTTCTCTCTGTCTCATCTCAGAGGTCCTTTTCTACACTGGGGGAGGGGGTTTCTCGCTTGCCCATTGCGATGATTTGGTGAAATTAGAGGGAGGTCGATTCGTGATGCATATGATTTTGGCAAAGCTCTATCGCTTCCTTGACGCTTTTGCATTGGGCACGGTGGAGTGCCTTAGGGGTTGTCTACTTCTGTTCCAAGTCTGGCTAGGGGAGTACCTTGCCATTTTGGGGCCCGTACCTCACTTCTATATTGCTCGTGGTGAGGTGGCCCGCTGCTTTTTAGGTAGATGCCCTATTCTTCTATGAGGGGATATACAAGGGCTGATGCTTTAGTTGGTTGACGCTGAGTTGGTGTGGAGGCTTCCTTGGTTAGACATGACTTTCCGAGTGGCTCGCTTCAGAGATCATGAGGGCATCACTCTCCTTTGTTTGATCGGCAACACTTATTATTTCCCATTTTGGGTGTTGCGCCAGTTTAGTTACGCTCAGCAAGTGCCTTGTCTGACAAAACCACCCCTATGTGACTTAATTTTCTCTCAGGAGTCCTCTAAGGATATGGATAGGATAGCTGCCCTCTAGGAAATGCGTCAATCAACACTCATGTGTGATCTAGAGCAGGGGAATTCGGTCTTGTCCTCCCCAGAGTATGAGGCTTGGCCACTGTTTGAGATGTCTCCGGCTTGTCACCCGGACCAGGCAGAGAGCAGTGATGTAGGGGGCCTTGGCTAAGGAAGGAGTCGATGCTTCAAAACTGATTTGAGCTACTGATGGATGAGAAGTTAATCCTGTATGAGCATTTAGAGAAACAGACGGTTAGAGCAGAGGTGGCAGAAGCCAGAGCTGATGTAGCTGAGTATGAGGTCCTTTGTCTGGAAGGATCGTTGAGTGAATCTCTTAGTGCTACTGATGCTTCCCAAAAGCGGTATAGGAGTCTTCATGGCCGTTGGATAGCAGAGCGGGATGTAAGGGAGGATGATTTACGTGCAGAGATCCGTGGCCTAAAGTACGAGTTGGGTCGTTGATTACCTCCTGTACATACTTTTTGCATAGATCAGATTACCACACGAAGGTGCATAAGAACCCCTGCCAGATTTTTTTTTGGTATATATACTTTCTTTATATTTTTTTATTTTTGGCTTTTTATAAAAAAGGAAAGGGAGCGAGACATCATACTGATTATTTTTTGGGAGGTGTGGTGTAAACAAAGTATAGACTTGTAAATGGAAAAGGGAAACCTATTATCTTACAAAATTTTTATCTTTTCTCTTTTTTTTTTTTGTAAAATGGGGGGATTATGCCGATTATTCTTTTAGAGATGTGGCACACACAGTGTCAACCTGAAATGCTAAAGGAAACTTTATTATTTTTTTCAAATGTGGTCTTTCCAGTCATCAAACCAATCATCTCGGAGTGGTGGGTGCATAGTGCTGGCCTGAAAGGAAAGGAAATTTATTATCTTTTGCAAATGACTTTTTTGTTTTTATTTTTTTTCGATGCCTTGGGCGCGAGGGGACGTAGCGGGTCCAAATTTGAGCATAGTCGAACTCGTTCAATGGTCGAACCTGGGTGAGGTCTAGAATACCCATCCATTTGGAACTTTAAAAATAGCATTTCACTGGCCAAACAAAACTTACAATGATCTACCTCAAGCCTACAGTCTGTGCATGATCCGAAGCTCTTCACAATGAATTTATAGACTTATTTACAATTATAAACTAGATCTGCGGTGCTATCTAGATCTAATCCAACAGGCTAGATTAGAGAGATAATGTAGAAGAGAAAAAGGAAAAAATAAAATCTAAACTAAACCTAAATGAGCTAAGGAGAACCAAAGCTATTCTATGGATTCCTTGCTAAGAAATTATAGCAGCAAGGAATTTTATTTATACAAGTGCAGTGATCCATGTGCTATGGATTGCAGCCAATCAAAGGAGATAATTCGATTTTTCATTTATGCTAATCCCTATTTTAACATTCCAACCAATCAGAGAGCAGAGATGGATCTGGTTTTACTGTGCTTAGCTGAAGCTTCCCGCCAAAGTTTTAGAAATCAGTTATTGCCCATGTGCAGACCTCTCTTTTATGTTTTGCATTTCTCAAAAATACCCCTACTGCCCATTGATATTTCCTTCATGAAAACCAAAAATAACTTCTGCTGCAGCTATCCCTATTTTGGAGTTTCCAAAACTACCCCTGCCAACCAATAATATTTTACCCAAAAATAAAACTCAAGCTGCAGCCTTTATCAAAATAGCCTTCTCACTTTAGATTTGAAGGAGCCCGAGTTGGATCAGCTTAAGGAACCATGGGCTGATGCAGCTTTATTAATGGTTATTCAAATCTGCAGTTTCAACAATGTGGTGGAGAAGATGGATGTGCATGGATATGCAGTAGTTTCAGCACCTCTTCGCAAGGAAGGTGGAGTTCTCGAGATGATAGCAGGTGGTTGTCGAGAGGTTCAATGGGAGCTGCAAATGCTGGTTGATAGGTTTGGGGCATCTGCTTGAGATGTTGGCTGGAGGGAACTCAAAGTTGTCGACAGGATGAGTGATCATCTGTTCGGGAGGTTACTGGTTCTGCAAGTTACAAGCTCGACAGGATTCAGGGGCTCCATAGGAACTCTTCGATAGGTTTACTAAAGATTTAAAGTGCACTTCGACAGGATGTAGAAGAAAGCTGAAGCTTGCATGGTTAATAGGTTCAAGACTCAAATGGTCGACAGGTTGGAAGCTGCACCTATCGATAGATTTGCATGGGAGGTTGGCTGGAGCTGGGAGTGTGTGTACCTCAGCAAGATTGAAGGTTTGTTGGTCAACAGGATTGAAGCAATGCCTTCCATCCTTTCGTGAGGTTGGCTGAGGGGGTTTTGGAATCTTGACAAGATTGGCTTGGAGTTTGCTCGAGAGGTTTGAGGAGGTTTCAAGTTACTGTTTGTCGACAGGTTTGGGATTATTGGAGTGACCTCTTTAACAGTTGGAGGGCTGCAGCTGACAAGTTTGATGAAGCTATAACTTGAAGGTGTCGATTGGTTAAAAGCTCCAAATGGTCGGTAGGTTGCACACTTTGCTTGTCTCGAGAGGATGAACTTGGAGCTAAAGGACATCAACAAGTTGGCTAGCTGGAGTTCGAAGCAAATGTCGACAGGTTAGCTGTTGCCATTGAATGCACATCGATAGGTTCAGTTGGTAGCTCATCTACTGGCTTGGTTGTGGAATAGGGGGCTGCTGCTGCATCTACCAATCAATAGGTAGGCTGAGTGCACCAATCCATTTGATAGGTGTTGAGGCTGAAGCTTGAGACTGCACTCTCCAATAGGTTTGCTGCTGCTATGATGGGTCTACTTGACAAGTGTTCTTCCCAGCTGTGTGCACACCTTAAAGATAATGAAGTGTGCAGCTAGGTGTGTGTGTGCACACAACTCCCCACATATTGCTGTTATACTATTTTTTGATGCTCAGCTGCTGTATGTGTGCAGGACCTTGATAGGATGGCTTCATGGCTGGTTGGTGCAGCTGGTTATTTTGAGGGGTTCAAGGGGCTGCTGGAGTGTGCATCCAATTGAGCATATATATATATATATATATATATATATATATATATATATATATATATATCTGCAGCTGCTATGGAGGTTTCAAGTGCAAATTGCATGTGTGCAACCAACTGAATTGTTGATAGAATTATATGAAAGCTCCATTTCTTTGAGAAGATGTCTGTAGATGTGCAACTAGTATGTACCCAACTGAAGATGCTGCTATCATATCTTTCTTGGGCTGTTTGGATACAATGATGCTCAAAGGTGTACCTTGCAGTAATTTGGGAGTGAACCTCGAGGAACCTCTAATGTGCAAAGAGCTGAAGCCCTTCTATTCACATTGTAGCTGTTTGCTTCCTCATCAGCTGGCCATAACACCATTCCATTCATTTCTCATTCCCAGCTATTGCTTGATTCCAAAACTCCTCTACATGGCACTTTTTAACTAAAAACTGTACTAAAGCTGCAATTACCTCCTTACTGCAAAACAATATTAAAAAGCAATTATTGAGTACTCTGAGGCTTAGCAAAAGCCAGGTTTAAAGGGTAAAATATGGTAAAAATCATTGACTAACAGTGCCTGCCCCTTGACCGACTTCTATATGACATATGTGATGTCAAATTCAGATAGGAGAAGTTGTTAGCGTGCAGTTCAGCCAGTGGGAGCCGACTTCTCGAATAGGTACTTCAATGGATCCATTCACGCTAGGAGTAGAACAGCTTGGGATAGTAAGTAATGGCGGGCCTCTAGGTAGCCCATACGAGAGCCAGGTATGCTTTCTCTAGATGAGAATAGCGTGTCTCGTAATCAGTAAATTTCTTGCTCAAGTAATAAATGGACTGCTCTCTTCTTCCTGATTCATCATGTTGCCCTAAGACACATCCCCTTAAAACTTTCGTCGTGGAGAGATACATTAATAGTGGTCTCCTGGGTTCGGACAACACCAAAACTGGCGGATTGAGGAGATAACCCTTGATTTTATCAAATGTTGCCTAACAGTATGGTCGATCTTGTTATGCATATTAAAATTATATTTAAACTTAAGTCTTAACCTATTGCAACTACACAATGGAAATCATAGTACTAGCATAGGATCGTTCTCACAAGAAAGTTTATTTATCTAATTACTTCTTATCTATATCTTCTATTTAAATTCTTATCTTAAAAACTTCTATTTACCTTTAAGATCTAATCTACTAGAGAAATATGAGTAAAAGAATGGTTTCTAATCTAAAATGCATAAAATAAATCCTAAATCTTCCTTCTTCAGATTGAGGTCGTCAATCCCAACCTTCAGCTATCGGATATTTATGCAAATAAACAGTACCGTTATACCATATCTCTAGTTTCTTAACATTGGTCTTCAATCAAGTCTAAGATCCTATCAACATAGATTTAATCTAATCGACAACTTCCTAAAATTTGAGCGTCAATCAAACCTTAGAAAACTAAATATGAAAAAGTAAAAACCGTTATACTAATTTGCAAATTCTAACCTGAGTTGTCAATTTAAATTAAAACTTAGAGATGTTTACAAAGCTGTAAATAAAAGAAAATAAAATCTAAACTATAAAGCAAATAACAATATCTTTCAATCCTTAGCCGTAGTAGTCAATTGCTTCTGAGAAACTAGGATATCTACACTAATCTTCAGCACTCAATTGTAGCCGTCAATTGCTCTTGAGAAACTTCTGATATCTAATCTACTCTAACTATTATACACTACTTTCATCGGAAGAAAATCCAACCACAGGCGTCAATTGATGCTGAAATTCTTCAATGCTTATTCCTACACTATGCTCTCTTATTTATAGTTTTACAAGGAGTCGATTTACAAAGACTTCTAATTCTAATAAAAGAAACTACTAAAAATAAAAGATTCCTAATAAAACTCTAATTCCTAATTTTATCTTTCCATGCTCAGGCGGTAGATGTACTTCTGGATTGTTCTCCTTTATTTCAGCAATCGAGATTTCCTAAAACTTATCTTCATCAATCTTCTTAGATCCGTGAGTCACCAGACTTTAAATCTTATATATCTTCTAATTCTATTCATGGCGATGCAATATGCACGTGATCAACAACAACAACAACAGTTGGAAAGCTTCTTTTTTGAGAAATTGCAAATCATAATTTCTCATTTACTTCTTTTTCTTAGAAAATCGTTAATTATAATTTTCTATCTTTCATAGCTTCCTTAGTTGACGATTCTCTGAATTACGATTTTTCACTTTTCTTCCTTTTATCTCTTTTTGAAGAATCATAAATTACGATTCTCCAGCTTTCAGTAGGCGAAAAATATATTTTTCATTCAATTGTCTTTCTTATTGCCTTTTGAGTTTATTTTGATGAATATTAACACTTTTACTCTATTTTACTGGTTATCTCTAATATCTACATATCATCAACTTGTTAGTAACAAACTATGGCCTAGCATCACTAAGTTAAGAGTGATAAAATGGTAAATTATGTGATTGATTACACCCCCAAACTTAAGCTTTGCTAGTCCCTAGCAAACAAGAAAACATAAAATATCTAAGCTATAAATTTAAATGCCACTTTCGTAGGAAGCATGGTTGCATTTAGCAAATGCAACAAGCCTTTAAACTCCTAGGTGATCCCTAGTGGAGGAGTTGTAGTCACCTGAAGGTTTTCAATAAAGTTACCTACAAACTTTCAAATATTTTTTTGGATTTTTCAAAATACCGATTTCTTTTCAAAACTAAAATATAAATTTTATATACTAATAATCAATATATGTTCATTATTTTTCCAAAAATCTTCCAATCTTTTCATTTCGGTATAGCGTAGAGTGTGTGCATATCAGTGAAAAGTTTATTAATCATAGATTTATCTAAACTGCAATTTTTAAAAAATATTTTCATCCAAATTCTCACTTATTGCCATAATCTCAAAAATAATCGAAATCTTGGGTTCTCATAATATTGTAGATATATATATGAAAATTTCATCGGACAAGTAACTTAGGAGATAAATCTCATGGAAAGGATAATCAATTCTGTTCATATCATTTCTTCATTTATTCATAGTATCTAATTTATATATCTCTACTAGACTTATATTTTTGCAAATCATAAATCACAAAGGTCTTTTCTTAGACTTGTAATGGGGCTTTGGGTTTTTAGAAGGTTTCAAAGAAAAGGGTAAAGATGATTCAAAATTATTTATGAGAATTTAGCTCTTCTTTCTCTTCTTCTTCTATATTGTTCAGTTTCAGTAAGTATCCTTATTTTGGATAACTTCTTCCCATTTTTTTTATAGTATAAATCCCATTTTCTCTTTTTTTGTTTTTTTCAACTGGAAGCTTTTTGCTTCTCTTTTTCATAGAATCGTCTTTTACGATTTCTTTTTCTTTTCCCATATTTCCATACAATTATTTTTCTTTTTACTTGTACCTTTTTTCAATAGATCCTTTATCTGTTACGCATATACTCCTTTCACTCCCTCTTCTTCCCTTCTTTTTACATTCTAAACTCTCAAAAATTATAAGGGTCAAAGGATAGAAAGCTTTGGATAGTACATATGGTTAAAGGTTTATAAAATTTTGGTACAAAGAAATTCGATTTCAGGCTTCTAATATGGGTTCAAAGGATAAAATGTTCTGAGATTTTTGGCTTTTTGGCTCTGGTTAAACAAAAGATGGCCTTTCATCATCCTCACGATTTACTAATATGCATGACTTATTGCTTTAATATATTCATTAGACAGTTCTAAACAAATAAATCATCATATTTACAGAATATCTTGATTCCAAGTACAACAATATGAGATTAATAGTAGAGAAGTTCAAGGAAATTTAGCATGAATAAAAATAGTCTCTCTTTCTCAGAAGAGGAAATAGGCTCTATTGCTCACTGGTTATATGATTTTAAAACTATAATCTAAAATATATGCAGTTCAAATCAATCATATAATTTTAAACATTCTCTTGATGCAGTGTTCTAGTGATGCTTCACTCTGAATTGTAACTATTTCTATTTTGATTTTGAACTACTACTATGATGGGTTGCTAAGAACTTCGGATTGTCATATTTTTCTTTATAAATCTCATATAATGATTAACTAAAAACTCAAAAAAAAAAAAAAACTATACTAATATATTATATTTTCAAAAATGATATGTATATCCCCCCAAACTTAAATAGGACAATGTCCTCATTGTGCAAAATAGGGGACATACAGGAAAATATTATCTATTACTTTACTTCTATGTTCGTGACCGGGTTTATAATCTGCAAAAGAAGCAAAATTCTTCCCCCAAACTTAGGAGAGAAATGCAACTGGTTCTAATAGAATAAAAATAATGTTAGATGTTAGTAACACTATTAGTAATAAAAAAAATTTATATATAACTGGATATTTACAATGATCAGCAAGAAAAATGAGAATCTATAGGGATTATACCTGTGAGGTTTGTAATGTTCTATAAGGTTTTTACTCACTGGTAGAATATGATACATGGGTGGCATCATTGGGTTCATCTAACCCATCGGACATCTCTGCCGTTGAACAACCATCCTTTTCTATAGTTGAATCTCCCTGTGCTACCATTTCAGCTTCTACTGTATGTCCTTTGTTTGCAATCCATGGATAAGAAGTACCTTTCAGACACTGTTTTTCTTTATCAGCCTTTCTTTGAGAACCGTAGTAAGCTTCTTGATGATGGTAAATTTTAGTTGATTTTCTGTTCTCAGCTTTTCTGCCTTGGCTTTATCCTTTGCAAATGCGATAAGGTAATTCTTAGTTTGCGACTCAATTATTTTTACTTGTTTGTCATTGACTGAGCATAGGGAATCTCTGTCCTCTTGAAGTTATCTTACTTTCCCTTATGCTACCGTAAGTAAATGAGCCTTTTCTTTTAGTTGTTGATGGAGGGATTTTTGGTAGTCCTTAAGGGCTTTTTCTCGCACAGTTTTTACATCATCAGGAACTACCATCAAACTGCCAAGTTGTTCAAGGATACTGGCAATTTTCTCTTCATATACTCTCTTCTCTTCTCCCCAAGCCTTCTATTTTTCACTCATTTCTATAGTTTGGTACACTAGTTGGGTTTGAAGGGATGAGGTAGCATCCTGAACTTTTTTTTTTGTCTCTGTTGCCCATCTCGCACCTTGTTCTTATAGAGCTTTCCTTCGCAAGTTGTCCATTATCTCTGCCTGTTCTAGAGCAGTCAAGGTGGTATCATGAACTCTCTTTTTTAATCCTTGAAATTCCCCCATCCACTTTCTTACTATTCCTGATAGTTGTATCAAAAGTGGAGCATTTGTGGACATCCAGTGCTCTAGTTCTCTCACTTTTCTATTTACTTCTGGTAATGGTAATAGGTTAGGTTCATGTATGAGTTGCCATTGCTCTATTGCTTTTAGTCTCCTTTCTAACTCATGAATTGATGTGGTGGGGACTGGAGGGTCCTTAGTGGGTGCTTCTTCTTCATGTAGCAATTCTGTAAAGCTCTCTCTTGGTAACTCTAAGCTTTGCTCTGTTTCTACTACTTGGGCTGTGAGAGTTTGCTCTGTATTGATTATAGGCTGAGCAACAGGTTCTACTGGTATGCGGACATGGGTAGAAGTAACCATTCCCACAGTCTGTTGATCAATTGCGGGATGGGTTTCTTCTAATCTTTCGAGAATTGGGTTCATAGGGGTCTGCTTCTATAGTGATCGGCAGTCTGTCTGCCTATGTTGAAGGGGGCATGGCAGGCCCTACGGGTGAGTCCAAAGCGGGGTCATACAAACTGAGTTGGTCTGCAACTGGGGTTCTTAGGTCGGTTATTCCTGCGACTATTAGAGAGCTTGTCTCTGCTCTCTTTTGAGGTGGAGTAATCACACCTTCTAAAACTGCATCTTCTAACCTCACAATTTTTGTTGTATGTACTATCTCAGTCTCCTCTCTTTCCTCAGGAATTTGAGAGACTTGTGGTACAGAGGGGGTGCTTTTGGTGCGAGGAGCTAAGGGAATTCTCTTCTTATTTTTAGCACCTAAAGTTCTCCTATAGGCTAAAACTGTTGAGCCTTCTTGTGGTCTGGGTAAATTTTTTTCTTTGGTGTCTATATTATACCCCACATTCATCAGCAAATTATTAATGAGTCCTCCAAATGGCAGGGCCAACTTCTTCTTCTGGTATTTTTCTTGACTCAACTTCTCTCTCACGGCAGAGATTACCTTAAAAAGTTAAGATGGCACATTAAACCAATAGCGATTTGCCATTAAGTACAATGCCTTAACAAACAAGGCTCTTCTCTGTGTTCCATGTCCCGTGGGATGAATAGTTTTATGGATAAGCACATTGAAAAAATAGAGTGATAAGCTCCTTGTTTCTAGATCCTTTCTAAGGAAAAAGGACCTGTCTCGTGTAGCTTTTCCTAACAATTCAATTACCATTTGGGGGAAATTGGGAAGGGTATCTGATGGCATCCTCAAAAGGTTGGCTTCGGGGTTATCCTAGGACAATTGTGGTATTTCTAGGGGTGCATTCATAACCCTGGAGATCATTTCTTTCTAAATTTTGATCAAAAGTTCATCAATACTGGTGGAGATGGTAGGGGTAATCCTTGGCTGCTTTTAGTCACATTTTTATAAAACAGCCTCACCAATCTGGGATAGACTAGTGTGACTCCGTGCTCTAAGAAATCGGTCAACCGAGCATCTTTGAAGTATTTAATAACTTCTCCACCCATTTTTAATTTTTCTAATGATTCAACATCCACTTCTATTTCAGCACCCACAATATGATGTTTCATTGACGTAGGAACTTTATCTGCTATCATAGCAGAGGATGCTGGCTTCTTTCCTTTATCTATTTTTAAGCCCTTTTGAGGGACAGACACGGACTCTGTCCCAGTTGTGTCTGTAGGACCTTCTCTTATAACTACCCCTAAGGATTTGGTTTTGTTCTTGGGAGGGCTTGTTGCTTTTGATTTAGCTTTAATGGTAACAGACTGTGCAATTCGATGAATGATTGGGGTGCTATCGGAATTGTTACCTTCTTCTTCTTCCTGTTCTTCCCTTTGTCGTTTGCTTGTTTCGTTCGTCATACCTCCACTCACCTTTCTGCAAAGTTTAATATCAACACCATTAATTAAATTTAAAGTCCATGTATTGAATAAAGTCTCTTGCAGCAATCCTTCCATTTAACAATTAAAATCACCACCTTACCTTTTTAAAGATTGAAACCTTAATTTATAATTGTAAAATAGAACGTGCGTAGGGATCTTCAGATTTAAATAGTAGGAGTAAGGGGTTGTAAGAAATAAACGATTAGATTGGGTGGAAGAACGGTTAAGATTATGGACGATTTGAAAAAGAGAGGGAAGGTAGGAGGAGAAACTTGGAAGGTTTTTAAAAATGGGGTCGACACATCCTTTTTACGAATATGTAGGTCCCGTCTTCAGTGATGACTTGCTAAGCCGGTCATTACTGAGTTTTAACCTAGAATCGTAAGTCGATTCTAGCCTTTAGAAAAATTGCAATCACTGCATTATAAACTACAAACAATCGTAAATCCATACGATTGTCCACTTATGCTATACAGTAGGTATAAATTATGATTTATCGTTTAGTGAAACAAGTCGTGTTATAATACCTAAAAAAAAAAGAGAAATAGTTTACATAATTTACACATGGTGCTATGGATGAGTCGGTAGCACGGCAATTCGAGAGGTCTTTAAATTGGATTTTGGGGAACAACTATCTCGCCCAGGAAAGGTTGGCCTCTAGGATTATTTATTGGTTGCATAGGCAATTAACCACTTTCTGTCCTTGCCACCTGCAAAGCTAGTTGTCAAATCTGGCTTTCCAGCTTTGTGATGAACTGAGAAGAATTAAGCAAGTTGGTGCAAATATTTTGAATGTTGATGCGACTGTTGTTGCAAATCTTGAAGGATTTGAACAATCGTAGCATCATAGACATTGCTCCATGGTCCAATCTGGGGCTGTGCCGCCTATATTTGGGGTCTCTGATGAAAACTTAGGTTTGGGGAAATTTGGGCTACACAACTATTGGTGCTAACTTCGATCCCACAGTGGAGCCATAGTTAATTCCTGGATGATTTCTCCACAACAGCTTTTTGGTATTCTGATAATCTCCCCTCTGAAAAGCCATTACCTATTCCATTTCCATAATTCTTGGTATTGTGGCACAGTAGGGTTTTCAGTATATGTGTGAATCTGGCTATTGGAATGGTTTGTCGTGGGTCTACCCAGAGTATTTGAGTTGGAGTTCATCAGTGTGGCAATTTTCTGCTCAAGGGCTAAACTTTTGCACTCATATCATCCTTAGCTTTCACATTATCCTTACGGACCTCATAAACCCCTCCTCTAGAGAGTGGGGTATGACGAGCGATATCTAGATCAGTCTACAGCAAAGCCTGCTTCTGCTTTGAAGTGTTGGCCAGTTTCTCAAATAAATTCTAGGTCTGCTAGCTGTTTTGAGCCATGAAGGCTCCTCCACTTACGGCATCAACTGTGGACTGGTTAGTCTCAGTCAATCCTTGATAAAATTTTTGTGCTATAGACCAATTATGCACCTTGTGATGAGGGCATTTCCGTAGCAAATCCTTCATCCGTTGCCAACTCTCATGAAATAATTCCCTAGGCTTTTGCCTAAAGCTTTGGATTGTTTGGAAATTTTGGTTGGTTCTTCCTATCGAAAAGTATTCTGCTAAAAATTTAGACTGTAACTCCCCCCAAGTAGTTATACTTCGGGCCGGTAGTGAAATTAACCATGCCTTTGCCCTATCTTTGAGAGAGAAAGGGAACATATGCACTCTTATGGCTTCTTTATTGGTCGTGGTCTGCAGCATTGTGCAAAGTTCCATGAAGTCCCTTAGATTTTGGTAGGGATCTTTCCTATCAAGCCCATGAAAAGTGGGCATAGTTTGAAGTGTGTGGGGGCTTGATTTCATAGTTTTGACCTTTTGCCTCCGGTATAACTATGCATGAGGGCTCGATCAAAGCTATAGGGCTGAAATGCGCTTCAATTGAAAGCTCGTCAGCCATGGTTCGAGGATCTCTTGCAGAGAATTGGTTTAATGCGAGTTTAATGCGAGTTTGCGCAGGAGATTCTGCTCAATTTCTGGGTTGTATTCAAAATTGTCTAGACTCGTAGATGGGGTATGATGCCTACACCAGAATTTTTTTTTTATTATTAGTATTTTTTTTAGAAGTGCAGGGAGAGAGAACAAATCTAGGCCTCCGACTTCTCTTATCAAGGGAAGTTGAAACCTTGATTTGCTTATTTCGAATAAACCTCTAAAAGATTAAGAAGTGATTAAAGAAATTTAAAATATAAAGAAATATCAAAAGAGAAAGATAAATATTGGTTTCCAAAAGAATAAAAATATCAGATAAAAATAGAAATAAAGGCAAATTCTGCTTCCCCGGCAACGGCACCAAAAACTTAGTCGATCTTATTATGCATATTAAAATTATTTTTAAACTCAAGTCTTAACCTATTGCAAGCACACAATGGAAATCATAGTACTAGCATAGGATCGTTCCCACGAGGAAGTTTATTTATCTAATTACTTCTTATCTATATCTTCTATTTAAATTTGTATCTTAAAAACTTCTATTTACCTTTGAGATCTAATCTACTGGAGAAATATGAATAAAAGAATGGTTTCTAATCTAAAATGCATAAAATAAATCTTAAATCTTCCTTCTTCAAATTGAGGTCGTCAATCCCAATCTTCAGCTACCGGATATTTATGAAAATAAATAGTACCGTTACACCATATCTCTAGTTTCTTAGTGTTAAGTAGTGAAAAATGCCAGTTTTCACCCCTTAACCTAACCTTTGTAGGACCTGTGAGCACATTAATAAACCTTTGTTGAGTCTGTTTTGTAGATAGCAATAAAAGATAGGGAAAATGCAGAAAACCATTCAAGAATGCCACACAAGGAAGTTTATCTCTCGACAAGATGAGACTCCAGGAAGCACACCATTGGACCCTTGGTGTGGCAATAACGAGGCAAAGGCGAAAAAGTGAAAATCCTATTGAGAGGCTATCTGAAGACTTCGATAAGAGCTGAGAGCGAAAAATGGAGGAATTTGTGCAGTTGAAAAGGTTTCGATAGGATCTGAAGGCAGAGAAAGGATGGATTCGTGTGGATTGAGGAGTTCGATAGGATCCAATAACCTATCGAGCAGCTGAAAGAAAGGAAGAAACCATCCTATCGAAAGCCTGCCTGAGGTGTAAGGGGAACCTATCGAATGGTTTCCTTAACCTATCGACATGGAGACACTGGAACAGAACCTACCGAAGGGTGCTTGAGCCTTTCGATAGGAGTGAGAGCAATCCTATCGGAATGATGGCATGCAGAGCTGAACCTATCGAAATGGTCCTCAACCTGTCGAAAAGCTTCTCCAACCTGTCGAATGCTTCAGACAAAGGGCTGAGAATGCTAAAGCTTTAAGAGAAGAGCCAACCTATCGAAATGATGGATCACCCACCATATACCTATCGAAAGGAGGATTCCACCTATCAGAATCCTATCGAATCATTCCATTTTAAAGTTTTATTCGCTATGATTTCGATAGGATGCCTTGACCTATCGGAATCATTCATCTCATCCTATTGAAATCGTCTTTCATTCTCTATAACCTTTCGTTAGGACAGTCTCTTCCATTCGACACCTATTGAAAACCCTAGCTCCCTCTTCCTCATTTGCCCTTCTTACTATCAGAGCACGTGTTCATCCTTATCCACAAATCGGTGTCTTAGCATTCATTGCACATACTTCTTTGACTTAACTACCACTCCTAAAAATAGCCCATCATGTAGTCCGCGCTCTATTTCCCACACAACAACCACCGCTCCATTTATTCCCACTTTCACTTTCAGCCTACAAGAATGCAAAAATTTATTACACCGATTCATATTCCAACGCCCATGCACCTTAAATATCAGCCTTGTCCAGCCCTTCCACATCCATTGCCCCTTAACCTGTGCAATCCTTCCACCCCACACTCATGGCCGACTACAAACCTCAAGACCTACCAACCAAGTTCTACCCACTCTGGCCACCACCACCACAACCGGTCAAGCCTGATCCTCTCTAATTTCTCTGGGATAATACGAAGAGGTACAAAGAATCCTAGCCAAGGAGGAAAGGAAAAAGAACAAGAGGGAGAAGAAGAGACAGAAGACCGAGCCTCCGGCATCCCCACCTCCATCATTCCCCACTACCCCACCCCCTGCCGCCTGATCCATAATTATTTTTTTTCTTTTTCCTTTTCTTCCTCCCATCCTGGCTTGTAGTTCCTCTTCCACCGAAAGCAGGATGAGGATATCCCTGCGTCAGGGGGACAACGAATTTTGTTGACAACAGATTTTGTTATTCTGTAGAGATAAATCTCATATTTGTAGTGTGTTACTTTCAATAAAATGTCTTTTTAATGTTATCTGTGCTTGTATACTTTCAATTTTTGTTTCTCTAATATTATGTCTTACCTGTTTCCTTACTACCATGCTCCCAACAGTGAGGACACTATTTAGTTTAGGTTTTGGGGTATGGCAGGTATGTCAATGAAATGAGTTAATGATAGTGCAGCTAGACTAAAAAGGAGTGTTTGGAATTAGAGTAAATTCTCACTTGATTTTTTTTTGGAAAAGAGGAAATTAAAAAAAAAATAAAAATATATTTGAAACTGAAATAAGCTGCAGTTCAACATTTGTCATGAAGCAAATGTCAAGAATTTTTGAAATTTTTTTTGATGTGTAATAAACCTGGAATGAGAGAAGATTGTGAAGATACACCCCAGAAAATTTGATGGAAGGCCATATCCAGTGAGATTCGGGCCTGAGAATTTATCTTTGAAGAGTGTCTTGCCAAATTCTTTTGCTCTAAGGACTAATTGGACTCAATTCTGCTCACTAGAAGTTAGGCAAATCCAAGTTGAAACAGCTTGACAACATTCATGATATTGAAGACATGAAATAAGGCCATCCCTTGGACAGTTTGAGCCTAAAATTCCCCACCATTGAACTGTCCTTGATACACCCCTTTTGAGCCCTAAAAATCCCAATTTTTCTTTGATGAAAACCAAAAAAATGTAAACCCAAAACCTTTTGACCTGTTTTAGTTCACCCTCAATCTGAGAAATCAGGAAATAAGAGGACAAGTGAGGTTAGATGTGTAAGGTTCGATGTTGGGTTAAAAGAAGAAGAAAGTATATTTGAAGGCTAGTGTGAGGTATAGTTGTGGCATCCCAATCCATAAAAAAAAAAAAAAAAAATAGAAAAGTAAAACAAAATGAATGAGAAAGAGAAGTCATTTCATTGACAAATTGAAAAGAGGATTAGAAACTGGTCACTTCAAATATGAAAATTCAAGAAGCAAATGAAATTGTGCTGAGATGAAGAAGGCTGAGTTACAAATCACCTCCTTACCTTTACTGATTTCTCAGTTTGAATCCCTTTTACCCTTTCATTCTTTTACAAACCTTATCTCTAACCCACATTACAACCCAATAAAAAGACCTTACTGATCTGAAATGAATTGAGCTGTCATGTGGAGATAAGGATTTGTTTAATGTATGGTGTAAAGAGCTAGAAAATTTCAGGAATTAGAGCAATGTCTATGCTCATGCTTACAGTCCTATTTGAGGGTTGTAACTGCTCTTGAGCTGTGTGAAATTCTACACCCTTCATTTTTTTGTTGTGAGTGAACAGCCCTGGTGAGACTTGGGTCTGAAATCCAATTTGTTGGGGTAATATCAGAGTAGAATTCTAGAATTGATGGTGAGCCATGCTTTATTTTTAGAAGAAATGCCTTGACATGAACTGAGTAATGGTGAAGGATTACAGCAGACTTTCAAGTTTTGAACTGATGCTTTTACTGTTAAAATTCCTCTAATGAATTGAATGGACATGGTGTGAATTTATTTTATTTACTTAAACTTTGTTTTAGCAGGATGCACTACTATTAACTAACTATATTGTAAAAGTTTGTGGGTACCTTCACTGAAAACCCTCAGGAGACTTCACTCCTCCACTAGGGATCACCTAGGGGTTTAAAAGGCTTGATGCATATGCTAAATACATTCGTGATCCCTATGAAAGTGGCATTTTAACTTTCTTTAATTTTACTTTGCTCAGGGACTAGCAAAGCTTAGGTTTGGGTGTGTGTTCAGTAGTGAAAAATGCCAGTTTTCACCCCTTAACCTGACCTTTGCAGGACCTGTGAGCACATTAATAAACCTTTGTTGAGTCTGTTTTGTAGATAGCAATAAAAGATAGGAAAAATACAGAAAACCATTCAAGAATGCCACACAAGAAAGTTTATCTCTCAGCATAGTACAGACCCAGCAATAGCACACCATTAAACCCTTGGGGCGCGTGGCAACAGCAAGGCAAGGTGAAGGAAGTGAAAACAAGCTGAAAACATCCTATCGAGAGGCTATCTGAAGACTTAGATAGGAGCTGAGAGCAAAAAATGGAGGAGTTCGTATAGTTGGAAAGGTTTCAATAGGATCTGAAGGCAGAGAAAGGATGGATTCGTGTGGATTGAGGAGTTCGATAGGATCCAATAACCTATCAAGCAACTGAAAGAAAGGAAGAAACCATCCTATCGAAAGCCTACCTGAGGTGTAAGGGGAACCTATCAAGATGGAGACGCTGGAATAGAACCTACCGAAGGGTGGTTGAGCCTTTCGATAAGAGTGAGAGCAATCCTATCGGAGTGATGGCATGCAGAGCTGAACCTATCGAAATGGTCCTCCAACATGTCGAATGCTCCAGACAAAGGGCTGAGAATGCTGAAGCTTTAAGAGAAGAATCATCCTATCAAAACCTATTGAAGTGACCTGAGAACCTATCGAAAGGGGCCACAAAGCTCCATTTGAACCTGTCGAAAGCTTTCAGAACCTATTGAAATAGTGTGAAGAACTTCTTAGAAAATCAGCTATGCACACACTGTAACTTAGTGACCTGCTGCATGCAAACCGAGGAACATTGGTGACCGACACGATGATCCAAAAGATGCCCTAGGAAATCCTAACCAACCCACGTGCTCTAACAGAACTCTAACAAACTTTGAGGACCTTTTAGAAGGGATGATTGGCAGAAAAAATAAGAGAGAAAGCTATATATTGAGATCCCCAATTGTAATTGGGGGAGATCAAGATTTGGATAAAATTCTGGAGATCAGAGCTTACAGCGAAATTCCATTTTCCCTCTTTTAGTTCAACTATGGTTGGCTAATTCCCTAGGAGCAGTGAGGAGAGAGGTTAGATCTGTAATTGGGTAAGGTTGAGAGTGTTATTATTGGTTAATTGTTGCACAGATTACAGATCTGAGAGCATTTCATTGTAGAGCGAGTTTTATTGCAATGTAAATGTTGTTTTTATTGATTTAATTAGATCTATAGTTCCTTTGGTTTCATTTGGTGCTCGATCGGATTTGTGTAGAGGAGTCTGTTGATCCGCTCACCCACTTAACTGGTAGACCTCTTGGATACCATCTGATCTCCCTAGATCGGATATCCCCGCAATTTCTTGTGTATGTGACCTGGAAATTATATCATCTGTAGTGGTTTTCATGCTCTGGTTGAAACCTTTGGTTTGGAGGAATTCCCTAGTATGATCTGTGACCATTAAAGTGGACAGATCATAGCCTTAAGAGTAGTCCAATCTCTGGTTTTAATTGGATTATTCTACCATAAACCTTTGGATCGGATGAAGTCCATAGGATGGTTTGAGACCATTGAAGTGTACAGACCATAGCCTTAAGATCAGTTAAATCCTTTGGTTTAGAGTGGAGCCTTCTACCCTGCAGCTGTGCTTGTAGCCAGCTGAGGGATTTGTGTGCTCTAAATCCCTGTGACATGATCAACTCAACCTGATTGCAGTGAGACCAAATTCCAAGCTGCTCTTCTCCATTTTCTATTTTTAAATCCTTCCAGTTAGTTTGCATTTCAAGTGTAGTTTAGTTCAAGTGACAACCCTGTTTAACCTCTCCCCTTTCTTTTAGCTGACTTAGCATTAGTTAGGGTGTCAGATCTCTTACAGATCTGGAGATTTACCATATTTTGAACTCACCTCCTTGTGGACATTCCCTTACTTATTAAAACTGGCTACAAAGGACCCTATATCTTGCAGGTCTAGGATATTTTTGTTGTATTGAATCCATCCCCTGTTTTACTCTGATTTTATTTTGTCTTTATCATTACACAATAAATCATACTGAAATTCCCCAATACTTAGCAATGGTCATCAATCAAGTCTAAGATCCTATCAACACAGTTTTAATCTAATCAACAACTTCCTAAAATCTGGGTGTCAATCAAACCTTAGAAAACTGAAGATGGAAAAGTAAAAATCGTTACACTAATCTGCAAATTCTAACCTAGGTCGTCAATTCAAATTAAAACTTGGAGATGTTTACAAAGCTATAAATAAAAGAAAATAAAATCTAAACTAAAAAGAAAATATATATATCTTTCACCCCTCAGCCGCAGTTGTCAATTACTTTTGAGAAACTAGGATATCTACACTAATCTTCAGCATTTAATTGCAGTTGTTAATTACTCTTGAGAAACTTCTGATATCTAATCTGCTCTAACTATTATACACTACTTTGATCAGAAGAAAATTCAACCTCATGCGTCAATTGATGCTAAAATTCTTCGATGCTTATTCCTACACCACGCTCTCTTATAGATCATAAAGAGTCAGTTTACAAAGACTTCTAATTCTAATAAAATAAACTACTAAAAATAAAAGATTCCTCATAAAACTCTAATTACTAATTTTATCTTTCCTTGTTCAAACGGTAGATGTGCTTCTGGATTGTTCTTTATTTCAGCAACCGAGATGTCCTAAAGCTTATCTTCAACAATCTTCTTAGATCTGTGATTCACCAGACTTATAATCTCATATATCTTCTAATTCTGTTCATAGAGATGTAATATGCACATGATCAATAGCAACTGTAATAGTAGGAAAGCTTCTTTTTTGGGAAATCGCAAATCACAATTTCTCATTTTCTGCTTTTTCTTAGAAAATCGTTAAATATAATTTTCTATCTTTCATAGCTTCCTTAGTTGATGATTCTTTGAATTATGATTTTTCGCTTTTCTTCTTTTTATCTCTTTTTATAGAATTATAAATTATGATTCTCTAGTTTTCAGTAGGCGGAAAACGTCTGTAGACACCCAAATTTGGCCCAAGGCCCGATCGAAACACCTTTTGAGAGAGGTGCAATTCTGAGCTTTTGATGACATGTATGGAACCTTTAGGAACCCTCTAAAACCCTTAGGAACCTTTCCAAACCCTTAGGAATCACCCTAGATCCCTTAGGAACCGGACCAGAGCCTTTAGAAATCAATCCCGACCCTTAGAACCCGTTTTCAACCTAAACCTAGCCTTATCAAGCAAATGGTTGAGGAGGGGTGCATCGAAACTAGCTATGGCCCTCTACTATAATCAAATCTCATACCATTGAAAAGTAGAGGTCATCAACTTTCCAACGGTTCAAGAATCGCCCCAATCAGAGATATATATCAAAAGATACGGCAAACCGAGCCTGGAGGGCATAAGAGTAAAATCAAGTATGGGTCCCCCTAGGGATTTGGCGCAACAAATAATTGCGCCAAGCTATTTCTCCCCAGAAATAGCCTGGCACAACTAATAGTTGTGCCAATTATAATTTTGCCTGGCGTAACTATTAGTTGCGCCAGGCCACTTCTCCCAGGATTTAAGCCTGGCGCAACTAATAGTTGTGCCAGTATTAATTGTGGACCCCACCCTCGCGAGCTAACTTCTAGGCACTGTTTAAAATTATTTTACTGTACATTTGCCTGGTGTAACTATTAGTTGTGCCAGGCATATGAACAGTAACCTTTGAATTTTGCCCCAAAAATTATGTTGGGGTTTGACTTATTGACCCCCTTGATCTTTGGGTTGTGTTTTGCTAGTTCTGTTGCACCCATTCCCTACCTATTTGTAACCCTTCAAGTGGCTTATGGCCTCACCCCATCATCCACCATTGGAGGACCTTCTCACACATCTCAAGGCTCTAAAATCCTAGGAATCCTTAGATGTGAGATTACCTAATTGCTAAACCCATTTAGCTCTTAAGTGGTCTCCTAATCTACCCATTTCCTATAAATAGAGCCCCCCACCCCTTGGTTTAAGGGTTGAGAATTTTTGCCTAAGAGAGAAAGAGCTTAAAGTGAGAAGATCTTTCTCCCTTTGGTGAACCATTGTTCATACAAATTCCAGAATTCCAAAACCTCATTCCATGCCTTACCTTTCCTAAAAAGCCTCTAGGTTAGGTGTGCGCTATCCATTTGCCTCCCTTCTCTACCTCTTAGCTAGTAAGCCTTAGTGGTTAGAACCCCACTTTCCACCATTCAAGCCTTCAAAAGCTTGTGAAAAGCAAGCCACTCAAGGCTCTCCTAAAGTGCTACAAGGGCCCGAGGGCTCCGGCTCTCCCCTTTCTTCTCCTATCTCTTCCTTAGCTCTTCCTATCCTCTCATTTGTGCCGTTACGCCGCCGAATGTTCAGTAGGAACGAAGGGGCACAAATAGGATTTGAGGCCCATTTGGGCAAGAGGAAGCCATTTTCTTTTCTTTTACTTTATTTTTGTGTTAGCCATTAGTAGAGACCGCGTTAAGCAGGTTGATCGGGTGCCTAACACCTTCCCGATCGATAACTGAAGCCCCTACCCAAGAGCCTTTGGTGTGGACCGGATTCAGAGTCATATTTGTGGCACTTCGGTGCTTATAAAAATGATATAGATATCTAGGGATACCAAAAGCTCCGGGTGGCGACTCTATATTTTTTGCAAGCGGGTGCATCACCGCTAAGGGATCGTCAAAATTCTCACGGTTGCACAAATGGCGACTCTGCTAGGGATAGCTTGTAGAGTTTCTCCTTGAAATTTGACCTTTTTATTTTTATTTTACTAACCATTTTGCTATTTTTTTATTATTTATTTTATTTTATTTTTGTTTTACTCACCCCTACTTTTCTGTCATTTACATGCCTTAGCCAATCGGTAGGCTTACTTGTGCATTGTCTTTAGTTTTTCCATACATTTCCGTTATTTTTGGTGCCTTAGCCGATTGGCGGGCCCTACTTGAGCATTGTCTTTTAATTTCTTTAATTTTCCGTCATTTAAAGTTCCTTAGCCGATTGGCGGCATACTTGTGCAAATATATCCCAACAGTGGACACCGGCCCGTAGTGGCGGCACGGGATCATCACCCTCGGTCTTTGAACTAAAGAAAACTTCCAAAAAAAAAGAAGAAAAGCTTTGAAAAAATTAAAATTGAACCAAGTTAGGGAGCTTAATTAATTTGCTTTTACGGGATAGATTTTAAAGGGGTTGGGATTAGGCAAACACACAAACACCCGGATCTTAGTATGGTGGTAGCCCCTAGTGGTGATGATCCAGAAAAGTCCCAGCCCACCTAGTATCTGAGAAGGCGCTTGCGCTGGAGGTATATCGGGTGGGTTCCCATTCTGAAGCTTAAAACCCTTGGGGAGCGCGCTAGCGAGTTATACCGGACTCAAACCCTTTAGGTGCGGGGAGGAGAGAATCGATCACCAAAAAATTAGCTCAGTTCCCGAAAACCTAGCTTCCATAAAAACTAAAACAAGAGATTCATTTTGGGTTGTTGTCTATGCTGTTATACATTCTGAAACACCATTTTTTGTCTGGCGCAGGTATTAGTTGCACCAGTATAAAAAATTGGAATTTATTAATAGTTGCGCCAGCTTTAAAATCCAAAGTTTTACCTTGGAGCAACTAATAGTTGCGCTACTGAAAAAAGGGTGTCCTGCAAACTGGGCGCATGTATTAGTTCCGCCAGGTCTGTTTAACACCACACCAGCCCGAATCTGTGGCCTTCTTCACCTCTCGAGTCCCCCGATCAGTGTGCTTAGTGTCTTGTTTGGGCTCCGCCATCTCCGACACCTAATACGCCTCGGCCGGTCACAGAAATCGAGGCAAACAACCCGGGGGATCGGGTTATTTGTCTCGATTTCTGTGCCTTCAATAGATCAAAGGTTCTCCTTCGATTCTTTCGAAGGATGTCAAAATCGTAGCCGCGGGACTTGAATTAGGGTACAAGTGCCACCCGAGAAGGGAATTCTAAGGCCTCGAAACCTTTGTTTATCAAAAACTTTTTCCAAACAAAAAAATTAAAAAATAATAAAAAGCAAATCAAAAACTAAAAAAATATATTTTGTGGTGTCGGCACAACGGCATCATCCTGCCCTCTGTCGTCCCGTAGGGGAAGGAGGAGGATTTTTGGGCCTTATCCAAGGCAGCCTTACCCAACCAGCTCCTGTAGAATGTCGTGGGTAGTGGACCCGGCTTACACCGATCCTGACTAATACCCGCCACATCCTCCAAAAGTTTTTTCCACCATCCCCTTCACCCAACCCACCTTTTCCGTTACCGGCCCATTTGGCGCCCCCATTTTCCCAACCACTACCCCCCAAAATATCCAAAATTTGACCATCTTTTGCCCAAGCCATGCCCATGTCAAGTCCAACTCATTTCCCACCCACATCCATACAAAACCCAAACCCATTCTCCCATTCCACATCCATGCCCCAATTCCCATCTTCCCCCTATAGGCCCGATCTACCCACATTCATATACACCACCTCCGCCCTATCCAACCCCCCACAAATCCCCCCATCTACTCGGGTCATGCCCATTTTTACCGGGGCCATGCCCGATTTCTTCCAAACATCCACACCCCACCAACCGCCATCCCTAAACATCCCTAATCCCTCCCCATCCTTTACCCCACCTCAACTCTCCAATCCATCCCATATCCCACCTCTTACCATGGCCATGCCCGATCATACCTGGGCCATGCCCAATTTCCCCTCTCCACCGCCCACGTCCAATCCTCCTTCCATGACCATGATGGAGATGTTCCAAGCCTACTCCATGTGGAAGGCTTCTCAAAACACCCTCTTCCTCCGCACCCCATGTCCCTAAAGCCATCTCACACCCTAGCCAATCTCCATGCCTCCCTCCCCAATGACCCCCATCAACCACCCCATAATCCACACCATCCAAACCCCCATTACCCACATACCCCAAGGCCCCATGGCCCAACCTCCCACTACCTATACACCCCAAGGCCAAGTGACCCAATCTCCAACCTCCCACATACCCCAAGGCCCATTGGCCCAAATTACCTTTTCCCACATATCCTACGGCCCCATGGCTCAATACGCCACCACCCAAACCTACCCAGGACCCATGGCCCAGACCCATAAAAGGCCCATTGGGTCAGACCCATCAGGGTCCATGGCTCAGACCCACCAAGGGCCCATGGCCCAGACCCATAAAGGCCCATTGGGTCAGACCCATCAGGACCCGCGGCCCAGACCCACCAAGGGCCCATGGCCCAGGCCCACCAAGGGTCCATGGCCCAAACCCACCAAGGGCCCATGGACCAGACCCATCTAAGGCCCATGGCTTAAACCTACCCAGGGCCCATAGCCCATACCCACCAAGGGCCCATGGCCCATACCCATCTAGGGCACATGGCCCAAACCTACCCAGGGCCTATAGCCCAAATCCATCAAGGGCCCATGGCCCATACCCACCAATGGCCCATGGCCCATACCCCTCAAAATCTAGTGGGCCAGGCCCACATACCCCAAGGGCCCACAGTACAGACCCATCTGGCCCAGGCCCATACCCACCAATGGCCCATGGCCAAAGCCCTCTAAAGCCCAATGGGCCATACCCATCAAGGCCTAATAGGCCAAGATCCCCCAAATCCCATGCCCTCTACCCAAACCCAACTTGATCAAGGCCTTGTGGCCCAAACCTACCCCAGGCCCATGGCCCAAGCCCAAACCTCTTACCCTCCACAATACCCCCAAAATTTCACCCACCCTCAACCTTCACAATCGGGTCAAACCCATGCCATACCTTAAACCCAATTTTCTCATGGCCCCATACCCCAAGACCATATCCAAACCTTCTCCCATATCCAACGACCCCATCAAGCCCCACCCCTAAACCAAACCACTACTCATCCCATCACCCCACAACACCTCCCTTACATTCAAGGGGCTCACCCAACCCACATCCAATCCAATCCTATCCAGTCCATGCAACAATAGTATGAGAACACCGTCCTCACTGCACCCTACATAGATCAACAATATGAGGAGGACGAGATAAAAAATAATGGTGCCTATGTCAGGATAGTGACCACTATTAATCCTCCACCGGTAGCAATCCCACCCCCAATAGCACAGAGCGAGTCCCAGTCAACTGTTGAAAAAATGGCCCCATGTCCAGAGAATCGAAACAGTTAAGGGAGCAAATAGACAAGATCCAGAAACAACTGTTAAAGATGGGTGGTGCTGAAATCCATGCCACAGATTTCACGGATTTGTGTCTGTTTGCCGAGGTCCCCCTACCCCCCAAATTTAAAATGCCAGCCTTCGACAGATATAATGGCACCAGTAATCCTATTACGCACTTGAAGTCCTACTGTGAGGACATGTGCCAATACGGAGGAGACGAAAGACTACTAATAAAAGTCTTTCAAAAGAGTCTGACTAGGCCGGCTTTGAGATGGTTCACATCTTTAGAACCATCCATGATAAAAACATGGAGGGACCTGACGCACCTCTTTCAAGAATAATATGTCTACAATATAGACATTGAGCCGCGTCAGTCAGACTTGGCCCATATGAAATAGAACCAGAATGAGACCTTCAGCAACTACTTGGGATGCTGGAGAGCCCTGACAGCTCAGCTCAGAAACATAATACCTAATGATGAGCAGATTGAGATGATCTCAAAGAATACTCTGCCAGTGATCTCAGACTTTTTGCTGTCCCAACAGCAGTCCAGCTTTGCTGATCTGGTGAGAAATGCTAACTGATGTGAGGATGCCATCAGGGAGGGCTGCCTGAGTAAGAGCATGCCAAGTGGACCCAATGGGGTTAGGAGGTTTTCAGAGCAAAGGAACGATAAGAGAACAGGGGGTGATGTCCATAACATTGCCAATACTAGGCCCAATAACAGTACAACCCCATTTCAATTTCAGGCTGGCTCGCTAGCACCAGTCAGGCCTGAGCAAATGCAGAGAATAGGGAATGGGCAAGGAATGCAAATGACTCTGGAGCAGAGGAGAGCCCGCTACGATCGAGTTTTCACGCCCCTAGGGCAATCGTTGAGTGAACTTCTGCCTTTGTTAGTGGAAAAGGGATTAGTCACTATCCATCAACTGCAACCTCCTCCTCACCCGATCTCAAAGAACTATGACTCGAATACCCACTACAATTTTTATCAGGGTCCAGGTCACTGAACTGATCGCTGCTTCCCATTGAAGCACGTAATCCAGGATTTGATTGACGTCGGGAAAATCATTCCCCCTGCACCTTCTCAGCATGCTAATATTCACCAAGTGCCACTACCCCCACATCCTACCGTAGGAGCAGGTCCCAGACCCACCGTCAGAATGATAGAAGATGAGGAGGAGTTTAAATTTGACCCATCCGATTATATCAGTGATCGAGAGAGTTATGTAGCACCATTGTCAAGAAACATGGAAGAGAGGAACATAGGGGTAATTGAACCCTTAAATTTGTCAGAATATTTCCCCAACCCGACCTCGCATATTGAATCCTTGGATCTCAGGGCATACTTTCCATCCACCACACCCGTCAATTATGTACATATCAATGCATACCAACCATACACCACCACCCCCAGCAACTACATGATGAGCCAACAGGTCCCCCAATCCTACGCCTACACCCTTCAGTTATCAATGGCCCTCGCCCACCCCATTTCCCCAGTTCAACTACCGACAGACTCCACCGCCCCCATCAATTATCCAATAAGCCATCAGGCCCCAAATCCCACACCCACACTCGTTAGTTATCATTGGCCTGTGCCCATCCCATCACCCCAAGTTCTACTTGCGAACTCCACCACCTCGATCAATTACCTAACGGCCCATCAGCCCCCCCATCTCCTGCCAGCACCCACCAGCTATCAATGGCAAACTTTTACCTCCGTCCCTCCGATGCCACCACCCTCAAGCTTCACCACCCCTATCTGGCCCAATTTTTCCACCCAACCCGCTACCACCAAAATAAATCAGGTGTTGCCCACACCTCCTGAGCCGACAGTGCAAGTGTCTCAAGTATCGGCAGCCATACCTTTCCAGCTCTCGGGACCAACATATGAACCTCATCAGGTCCCACTAAGCTACGAGCAAACTGATGTTAACACTGGCAGGAGCAGAGAAGGGGCAGTGGACTTTATCACATGGTCTGGGAGGATATCAAAGTAGCCAGAAGCGCCAGCAGCAGCACAGGTTCAACCAGAGGGGAAGAAAGACATCGCTGTGAACCCCTTCAAAAAAATGAGTCGGGAACATATACTAGAGACTCAATAGAGAAGAATGCTCGCCCATATAACTGTCTGGGATCTATTGATGACGTTCCTACTTCATTTTTAAGCATTAATGGGGGCGTTAAAAAATGCACATGTATCACTCCAAGTTAGCCCAGATGAAGTTGGGCAGATAATTGGGCAAGTGATGGCACCGAATGCCATTTCATTCTCTGATGCTGATTTACCTGAAGAAGGGTGTAGCCACTCCAAGTTATTAAACATAACCGTTGAGTCTAGAAATATGGTCATTCCCCTGGTTTTAATTAATAATGGGTCGATCCATGCATGTTGAGGCCCACTAGAACCAGCGCAAGAGGGTTTGACAATACCAGGAGAGAAATAATTGGAGAAGTTGATCTTGAGTTGTTGATAGGGCTAATGACCTTTTTCATCTTGTTTCAAGTCATGGATATCAAATCTTCATTTAATCTATTATTGGGGTGCCCGTGGCTGTACGAGGTCGGAGCCATACCTTCCACATTACACCAAAAACTCAAATTTGCCTCTGGGCATAAGATTATTACAATCATCGGTGAGGGGCATAGTGAGAAAGAAAAAGCCGCCAATAGCGTCGAAAAACCTAATGTGTTGGATATACTGCACACCATTGAGGATGTCGACCTCCACAGTTTTGAATATGAGGTGTCAGTGATACTCCCGGAGCCCATTGAGGGCATCATGCCTAAAACAGGAGGCGGTATGGTAGTGGCGGTGGTTATGCTCCAAAAGTGGGGCTATCAGAAAGGTCAAGGGCTCAGGCCTAGATTACAAGGTAGAAGAGAGCCAGTTGTTGGTAAGGGGAAAAGGTTAAATTTGGGCTGGGATACAAGCCCACGGAGGAAGAGGTCCGAGAGGCCAAAGAAAAACCCAGGGTCACTACAGCTGCAAGTGCTCGAAGAATCAACATAGAAGAGAAACCTCGCCCTAGGCTGCACATTACGGAATCCTTTGTCAGCGCTGGGGTCGTAAAGATCGATCGAAATGGAGTAACCCATTTGACCCCACACAAACCCACAACCCCAATACATCCCACCAATCCTCAGATCTTCCTTCCCAGCCAGGAAATAGATTTGGCTATGTTGTCCCTCTTTGAGGAATGACGACCAGTACCTGAACAAACACCCCCTGTGGTAAATCACCACAAAATAGTATTGACGTTTAAGGACATCATCTCGGACGAATTAGGGATCAATATGATGGAGGCTAATTCTAATGAGCCATATTAGTTAGCACCCTCCATCTTAATAGATAAAGGATCGACCCCTTAGGTACGCAAATGGGTATCTTTACCCCAAACCCTGGAAGCGAGGAGTGGCCTAACATTTGGCACCCATTTCACAAAAAAAAAATAGCCTATAAAAAGTGAGATAAGCCCTTGGCTGGAAATACCTTGTATATATAGTAACCCGCATTGCCAAGGGTCTATCTCCGAAAAAATCAAATATCTCAAAAACATGGAAAAAATACAAAATCTCAAAAACATTAAAAAAATCCAAAGTCTAAAAATATCATCATTTAAGATTCTAGGAAAAGTCCCACAAAATGATGCCTTAACCAAAATACCCATCCCATGTAAAATCGACCTCTTTCCTGTAGAAATACAAGAAGAGGTAGGAGTTATGAGTATGGATGAGGATAGTCCTTTGGAGGAGCTCCCTAATGGGCTCCTTGACCGGTTCACCGACTTTGATCATGGCCCTACCCCGATCATCGAAGAGACCGAAGATGTCAATCTAGGGACTGAGGAGATTCCCAGAATAACCAAAATCGGAACGTTGCTGTCTCCCAAAGAAAGAAAAAGCATGATCGACTTCCTTCAGTCATACCAAGACATTTTTACCTGGTCGTATGAGGACATGCCTGGTCTGGACACCGATTTGGTCAAGCATGAGTTGCCTCTCTACCCTGATATGAAGCCGGTCAAGCAGAAGCTGAGACGTCTCTGACTGGAGTGGATGTTAAAAGTCAAAGATGAAGTCATCAAGCAGTATGATGCGAGGTTTCTCATGGTATCCAAGTACCCGCATTGGCTAGCCAATATCGTGCTTATACCAAAGAAAGATGGAAAGGTCTGCATGTGCATCGATTTTCATAATTTGAATAGAGCGAGCCCAAAAGATGATTTCCCATTACCACACATCGACATCTAGGTCGATAACACTGCTATACACGGGATGCTCTCTTTCATAGATGGATTTTCGAGATACAATCAGATAAAGATGGCAGAGGTTGATTGCGAGAAGACAGTGTTCATTACCCCCTAGGGAACCTTTTACTATCAGGTCATGCCGTTTGGGCTGAAGAATGCCAGTGCAACGTATCAGAGAGCTATGACTGCGCTATTCCATGACATGATGCACTGAGAGATTGAGGTGTATGTTGACGATATGATAGCCAAGTCACCGGAGTGAGGCGATCACTTGGTAAACCTTCAGAACCTGTTTGAGAGGTTAAGAAAGTATCGGCTACATCTAAATCCATAGAAGTGTGAATTTGGTGCTATGTCTAAAAAGTTGTTGGGGTTCATTGTCAACAGGAGAGGGATCGAGGTTGACCTAGTCAAAGTCAAAGCTATCACAAAAATGCCACCATCATCTCCTGAGAAAGAAGTTAGAGGGTTCTTGGGCAGAATACAGTATATTAGTCAATTCATTGCACAACTAACACCTATCTGCACGCCGATCTTTAAGCTATTAAGGAAGAACTTACCTGTTGAATGGAACAACGACTGTCTGGCAGCGTTCGATAAAATCAAAAGCTACCTCCTCAACCCACCTATTTTGGTACCACTCGAGCCAGGGAGACCACTCTTAATGTACCTCTCCACGACAGAAGTTTCGATGGGATGCGTCTTAGGGCAGCGTGACGAGACAGGAAGAAGAGAGCAGGCCATTTACTATCTGAGCAAGAAGTTTACTGATTATGAAACGCATTATTCTCATCTAGAGAAAGCATGCCTGGGTCTTGTATGTGCTACTCAGAGGCTCCGCCATTACTTGTTATCCCAAGTTGTTCTACTTTCGGCCCGAATGGACCAATTGAAATACCTGTTCGAGAAGCTAGCTCTCACGGGGCGAATCGCATGATGGCAGCTTTTATTATCTGAGTTTGACATCACGTATGTCACTCAGAAGTCGATTAAGGGGTAGGCACTCACCGATCATCTTGCCGACAACCTTTGCCAGATTATGAACCTTTGAGAACTGAGTTCCCAGATGAAGATACCTTGTTCATGATGGAAGATGATACTCAGGAGGCAGAGGAATCATGGGTAATGCACTTTGACGGGGCAGCAAACACCAAGGGCCAGGGAGTTGGCACCATTCTAATCTCGCCAAAAGGATCCCACGTACTCGTCTCTATCAAGCTCAACCTCCCTTACACTAATAACATGGTTGAGTATGAAGCTTGTGCCACTGGTCTGGAGGCGGCTCTCGATCTAAATATAACTCACCTATGAAGGTGATTCACAGTTAATCATATGTCAGATGAATGGTGACTGGAAGATGAAAGACAAGAAACTGATCCCCTATCATGAACACCTCGAGGATCTGATAGCTTACTTCCAAGACGTGACATTCTCATATATCCCCCGGATAAGGAATCGCTTCGCTGATGCACTAGCAATGTTGGCTTCGATGATAGAAATCCCATATGGTGTTGAGATGAAGCCAATCATGATTGAGTAGAGGAATGAGCCGGCCTTCTGCCTACAGATAGAGGAACCTACAAAGCTTTATTATGAGACACCTTGGTTCTCGAATATCAAGAATTTCCTCGAGACCCTAACTTTCCCTTAGGGTACATCCATGACGCACCGACGAACCATCTAGCGTCTAGCAGCAGGCTATGTCCTTTATGGGGAATGTCTTTACAAGCGGTCGTACAATAACATCTTACTCAGGTGCCTTACAGAGAGTGAAGCGACCACCATCATGAGAGAGATCCATGAAGGAGTATGCAGAGCCCACGTCAGTGGTCACATGCTTGCTAAGAAAATTCTGCGACAGGGATACTTTTGGACCACTATGGAATCAGATTGCTGCCAACATGTTCAGAAATGCTATAGGTGTCAGGAACACTCCAGTCAGATACACGCTCCTGTCATCGATCTTTATTGCATGACCACTCCTTGGCCATTTGCTACTTGGGGCCTAGACATTGTTGGAATGATTCACCCAAAAGAATATAATGGACATCGGTTCATCCTCATCACCATTGAATACTTCACCAAGTGGGTAGAAGCGGCATCATATGCCAACATCACGGTCAGTCACGTAGAGAAGTTCCTCAAGAGTAATATTGTGTGCCAATTTGGAGTACCCAAAGATATCATCATAGACAATGGCACCAATTTTATGAATAAGCGCATCCGAGCTTTCTGCAAGCAATACAAAATCAGGCACCATCGCTCATCACCTTATCGACCTCAAACTAATGGAGCCGTGGAAGCTGTGAACAAGACGGTCATCCACATCCTTGAGAAGATGGTCGTCACCTACCGAGATTAGAGCAAAATGCTACCGTTTGCTTTGTGGGCCTACAGAACATCGATTTGTACCGCTACAGGGGCAACACCATTCTCCCTTGTGTATGGAACCGAGGTTGTCCTACCAGTTGAGGTTAAAGTACCGTCACTCCAAATTCTCATAGAATCAGGCTTACCCGAAGCAGAGAGAGAGAGATCACGTTTTGATCAGTTGAGTTTACTGGATGAGAACAGGCTCCTAGCCTTGTTTCCTACTCAAGTTTACCAGGGGAGAATCACAAGCGCTTACAATAAACGTGTCTGCGGTTGAGATCTAAAGGTAGGAGACACTGTATTGAAGAAGATCTTCCCATCCCTCCACGCCGATTCGAGAGGAAAGTTCAAGCCAAATTGGGAAGGACCTTATGTCATTCGAGAAGTACTACCGGGATACACCATCCGCCTCGCCACCATAGACGGAGATCATCTTTCTGAGCCCATCAACGCTGGATACGTCCGACGGTTCTACTCTTAGTCTATCACGACAAGGTAAGTATTGGAAAAACAGATACATGATTGCTTAAGAACCACCCAAAAGAGGCCATCATTCCAAACACAGTAGCCAAAAAGCATCCCTAAAAATGATGATATCCTTTGCTACCCCATTTAAGCTTGGGGCTTTCTTTCAATAACCACCTTCCCCAAAAAAATGTGTCTGTACATATACAAAAAAGGGAAGTAAAGTTATTATCAAAATCTTAAAAAATCAAAAAAGCAAAACCTCAAAAAGAGATTGCTTGGAATGGAGCAAAAAGAATAAAAAAAATGTAGAAGAATCACGTGGCATGTACAGTAAAAACCCCCAAGGAAGAAAGTATGTTGAGAAAACTGAAGTCGTATCAAGGAAACCCTTTTAGCCTAGCATACCTTCAAATCCTAACCTAACCCATGGCCAAGCTACACCCTAAAGAAAGCCCTGTTTTAGGTCTACAAGCAGTCATAATATCTATTAAGTCAACACGAACCAAGTTGTGAGACGACACAAGAGCCCCATCCGGCCGGCTATGACGGAATGATGTCTATGTCGTGGCTTTAAAAAAAAAAGAAATAATAAAAAGAAAAAGATAAGATAAAATACAAGCTCAAAGCAAGATGGATGAAGTGAAAACTTGAAAGGGCATTACGGGTAAAAGCAGCGAGCTTGTATGGACCAGGTGAAAACCCGAAAGGGCGCTTGGGGTAAGAGAGCTAAACCCATGGAAGTGGTGAAAACTCGAAAGGGTGCGATGGGTAAAAAAAGGAGATAAAAAAAAAAGGAAAAGAGAAAAAAATTGAAAAAGAAAGGTTTGGACTGATTGAGAAGATTGATGTTTGAGGAACCCTTTTGTTACTCTTCCTGTACTCTCTTGTCCGACTGGGTCGCTCATGCTAGTTCGAATCGGGTCTTGACCAGAATTGTGTTTGTGAAACCACACCGTCAAACGTATGACCCAAGGCAAGGAGAAATGTTTAACTCAATCCAAAGGGATCAATGTTCCGACCTTGGTAAAATCTGGAAACTCACTCAGGTCTGACTGCATGAAAGAGTTCGACTATGCTCAAAATGGGACCCATTTCTCCGTCTCATTGTCAAGGCATCAAAACAAAAGAGAGAGAAAGCCAAAAACAAAAAATCAAGAAATATCCAATTACCAAAAAATATGCATATATTTCTACTCATATTTCTAGCATCATATTTCAATCTCAAAATTGAAGGAAAATAACAAAAATTCTCCGAAAACAAAAATCTAAAAAAATATCTTGAAAATAAAAAAATGTAAGTAGAAATCTACTTTTCCTTTTGTTGTTTATGATGCATTTTCTTTATATGTATAAACAAAAAAGGGACTGACCTTTTCTCGAGAATATGCAGGAACATCACACGGTCCAAAGCCTCGAAGCTGGCAACTTCTCAGCAATGGACAAATTAGATGAAGTATCTCACCACTGACATCAGGTCTATTCAAAAAAAGAGAAAATTATTTTGAAAAAGAAAGAATAAATCTGTGCTTCCCCACAGAGCTACGCACATGCGTGTTCTGATGCGGTAAAATATCGATATTTTATCAGCAACACCACTGTGCTATAGTAACATCCTAAGTCTAAGGCACGCCTTGGATTCTGGATCCTACTTCAAGGAAGGAGCAACGGTGTCAGTCCCGATCAAACAGTTAATGTTTTGATCGAGTCAACTCCACAGCTAAATCTTTATGACGAACATTCTATTTTGGATTCATGTGAACTTAAGTATCTTAAGCTTTAGATTCTCCATTGGAAAAGGTCAATCGTCAGCTTTCCAACGGTCTAAGAATCACCCCAATCGGAGGTATACATCAAAAGATACAGCAAACCGAGCCCGGAGGGCATAAGAGTAAAATCAAGTGGGTCCCCCTAGGGAGTTGGCGTAACTAATAGTTGCGCTAGGCTATTTCTCCCCAGAAATGGCCTGGCGCAACTAATAGTTGCACCAATAATAATTTTTCCAGGCGCAACTATTAGTTGCGCCCTACCACTTCTCCCAGGATATAAGCCTAGCGTAGCTAATAGTTGCGCCAGTATTAATTATGGACCCCACCCTCACGGGCTAACTTCCAGGCACTATTTAAAACTATTTTACTGTACATTTTTCTGGTGCAACTATTAGTTACGCCAGGCATATGAACAGTAACCTCTGGATTTTACCCCAAAAATTGTGATTGGGGTTTGACTTGTTGACAACCTTGATCTTTGGGGTATGTTTTGCTAGTTCTGTTGCACCCATTCCCTACCTATTTGCAACCCTTCAAGTGGCTTAAGGCCTCACCCCATCATCCACCATTGGAGGACCTTCTCACACATCTCAAGGCTTCAAAAACCCTAGGAATCCTTAGATATAAGATTACCTAATTGCTAAACCCATTTAGCTCTTAAGTGGTCTTCTAATCCACCCATTTCCTATAAATAGAGCCCCCAATCCCTTGGTTTAAGGGTTGAGAATTTTTTCCTAAGAGAGAAAAAGCTTAAAGTGAGAAGATCTTTCTCCCTTTGGTGCACCATTCCTCATACAAATTCTAAAATTCTAAAACCTCATTCCATGCCTTACCTTTCCTAAAAAGCCTCTAGGTTAGGTGTCTGCTATCCATTTGCCTCCTCTACCTCTTAGCTAGTAAGTCTTCAAAAGCCTTCAAAAGCTCATCAAAAGCAAGCCACGCAAGGCTCTCCTACGATTCTACAAGGGCCCGAGGGCTCCGGCTCTCCCTTTTCTTCTCCTATCTCTTCCTTAGCTCTTCCTATCCTCCCATTTCTGCCATTATGCCATCGAATTTTCGGTAGGAATGGAGGGGCACAAATAGGATTTGAGGTCCATTTGGGCAATAGGAAGCCATTTTCTTTTTTTTTTCACTTTATTTTTGTGTTGGCCATTAGTAGAGACCGCGTTAAGCAGGTTGATCGGGTGCCTAACACCTTCTCGATCGATAACCGAAGCTCCTACCCAAAAGCCTTTTGTGTGGACCAGATTCAGAGTCATATTTGTGGCACTTCGGTGCTTATAAAAATGATATAGGTATCTCAGGACACCAAAAGCTCCTTGTGGCGACTCTATATTTTTTGCAAGTGGGCGCATTGCCACGAAGGGATCGTCAAAAATCCCATGGTTGCACGTCTTTTTTGTTCAATCGTTTTTTTTATTGCTTTTTGAGTTTATTTTGATGAATATTAATACTTTTACTCCAATTTGCTGGTTATCTCTAATATCTGCACATCATCAACTTGTTTATAACAAACTATAGCCTAGCATCACTAAGTTAAGGGTGATAAAATGATAAATTATGTGACTAATCATAGTCGTCATTCCATTTGACTAGCGAATCTTTCCTTAGTAGCTTGTAGATCGGCATGCAAATAGGAGTGAATTGTGAAAAGAACTGACTAATGTACTGTATTCTGCCAAAGAAGCCTCTGATTTCTTTCTCTGTAGATGGCAGTGGCATTTCTACGATGACTTTTACCTTGATCGGGTCACCCTCGATGCCACTTCTACTGACATTGAAGCCCATTAGTTTTCCTGACATGGCACTGAATGCACACTTCTGAGGGTTCAGGCGTAACCTGTATTTTCTCAGCCTCTTAAATAGCTTTTAGAGATTTACCAAATGGTCACTTCGTTCTAGTGACTTGGCGATCATGTTGTCGACGTACACCTCAATTTTTCGGTGCATCATGTCATGGAATAGTGCTGTCATAGCTCTCTGATACGTTACACTAGCATTTTTCAACCCGAATGGCATAACTTGGTAACAGAAAGTTTCCCAAGGAGTAATGAATGTTGTCATTTCTTGGTCTGCCTCTGTGATCTTGATTTTATTATATCCAAAAAATCTATCTATAAATGAGAGCATCTCATGCCTTGCAGTGTTATCTACCAAGATATCAATGTGTGGCAACGGGAAGTCATCCTTTGGGCTTGCTTTGTTCAGGTTTCTAAAGTCGATGCACATGCGAACCTTTCCATCTTTCTTCAACATAAGATATTGGCTAGCCATTGCGGGTACTTGGAGACCATGAGAAAGCCCGCGTTGTACTGCTTGATGACCTCATCCTTCACTATCAGCATTCATTCTGGCGCCTGAGGTTTCTCAACTTTTGCTTAACCGACTTAGCATCTGGATATAATGTCAGCTCATGCTCGACTAAATCGATATCTATACCAGGCATATCCTCATACGACCATGCGAAGACGTCTTGGTATGACCGAAAGAAATCAATCATGCTTTTTCTTTCCTTGGGAGATAGCGACATTCCGATCTTGGTGATTCTAGGAATCTCCTTTCTACCCAAGTTGACATCCTTTGTTTCTTCAACGATCGGGGTAGGACTATGCTCAAAGTTAGCAAACCGCTCAAAGAGTTCACTAGGAAGCTCCTCAGCAGGGATTTCCTCATCCAAACTCGTGACTCCTACCTCTCGTTCTATTTCTATAAGAAAGGGGTCGATTTCAAGTGGGACAGGTTTTTCAATTAAGGGATCCTTTTCTTTGATTTTCTCAAGAATTTTGAAAGACAATTTTTTTGAATTTTATATTTTTTCTATGTTTTTATCTTTATCTTTTTCTATTTTTTTAGTTTTTTCTTTTTCTTCGGGGATCGGCCCTTGGAAGGACGGGCCTCTATACATGCACGGTGTTGCCTGCCAAGGGTTAACCTCACTTTTTATAGGTTATTTTTTTTTAGAAAATGGGTGCTGAATTTCAGGTCACTTGCCGCTTCTAGAGTTTGGGGCATGGATGCCCAATTCCTTACCTGTCGTGCTTCACCTACCCTGATAGAGGAGGTTGTCTAGTATGATTCCTCGGAGTCAGGATCCATCATGTTGATCTTGGGTTTGTCTAAGATTCTGTCCTCAAACATCAGCAAGGTCCTGTGGCGGTTTACCACAGGGGAGATTGTGCGAGTATGGAAAACTCTTCCTCGAAAAGGGACAGAGAGGCCAGGTCTATTTCCAGGTTGGGAGGGATAATTTGGAGATTGGTGGGGCAGACAGGGGCTGCCAGTTTATGTGGTGTTAACTGTGTTGCTCCATTCTGATCAATCTTCACAATTCCGGTGCTCATGAAGGTGTTCCGGATGTGAGGTCTAGGGCGAGATTTCTCTTCCAAGTTTATTCCCCTGGCTCTTACTGCAGCAATGGTTCGGGCCTTTTCCTTAGCCTCTCTCACTTCTTCTTTTGTGGCCTTATAGCTAACCCAAATCTGATCTGCTGCCCGCCCTTGGCCTTGACTGGCTTCTCCTTCCTTGTAATCAGGGTCCTAATCCCTTTCCCTTTTGATAGCCCCATTTTTAGAGCATGGCTACAGCTGCCACCATTCTACCTCTGGTTTTCAAGGTGATGCTTTCTGGGGGCTCTGGGACTACCGCTGATACCTCATAATCAAAGCTGTGGAGGTTTGTATCTTCGATCATGTGCGGCACATCTAGTACTTTGGGGTTTTCAATACTGTGGGTGGCTTTTTTTCTTTCGTCATGCCCTTCACCAATGATGGTGATGATCTTCTACCCAGACACAAATTTGAGATTTTGATGCAATGTTGACGGAATTGCCCCCCCCCTCATGTAACCAAGGGCTCCTTAATAATAGATTGAAGGAGAACTTGATGTCCATTATTTGGAACGGTATGGAAAAGGTCATTGGCCCGATTAGGAGCTCAAGGTCAACTTCGCCCATTATCTCTCTTCTTGTGTTTTCAAAACCTCTGGCGCTGGTTTTTGTCAATCTTAACATACATGGATCTACCCCTATTTTGGTAGCGGTTCTCAAAGGGCACACATTTAAAGAAGACCCATTGTCAATCAACACTAATAGGATTATCATATTTCTAGTCTCTACAGTGATATTGAGGGATTTAAAATGATTATTTCCCTCCTCTGGTAAATCATCATCTGAAAAAGAGATGGTGTTGGGAGCCATCACTTGCCTGATTATCTGGCCGACCTCATCTGGGCTCACCTGGAGAGATACATGTGCATTTTTTAATGCCCCCATCAAAGCTTGAAAATAAAGGGGGAATGCCATTAATAGATCCCAGACTATGATATGAGCTGGCATTCTCCTGAGCTGGGTTTCAAGTATGTGCTCTGGGCTCATTTTATCAAATGGGTTTACCGCAGTAGTATCCTTCTTTCCGTCCGGTTGGGCTGACTCTGGTATTAGTGCGTCTGGTTGCTTGGAGATCTTCCCTGACCTAGTGACGAAATCCACTACCGCCTCGTTGCTGTTGCCGGTATTAATATTTGTTTGATTATAACTGAGTGGGACCTGATGGGGATCGTAAGTCAGTCCCGAGATCTGGAGCAGGGTGAAAGGGGGTACCGAAGATGCCTGTGCCAATGGATCGAGATGGGCAGGGAACACGTGGTTAACTTCTGAAAGGGTGGAGAAGGTGGGCGAATTAGGGTTGGCGAGGATTACGGATGACTGAATTGGGAGTGATGTAGCCGGGGTGAGCCATTGATAACTAATGGGTGATGGAGGGGGATGGGGGCACCATTGGTTAGTGGGTAGTTGGCGGGGGTGGTGGTGTATGGTTGGTAGGAATTGATTTGGACATAGTTGACAAGAGCTGGTGATGGGAAATATACCCTAAGATCTAAGGGTTCTGCTTGTGGTGTAGGGTTTGGAAAGTAATAAGCCAGATTCAATGGTTCAATCACCCCAATGCTTCTATCTTATCGGCCTCTCTGCCACGGTGCTATGAAATCTTCCTGGGCGAGGATATAATCTGACAAATCAAACTCCTTGTCACCCTCCTCTACCATGCTGACAGTTGGTCTCGGACCTGCCCCTCTTGGTGGGTGCGGGGGTAGCGGTACTTGTTGAATGTTGGAATGTTAGTTGGCTTGGGGAACTGCGGGAGGGATGATTTTATCTGCCTCTATCAATTCTTGTATTACATGTTTTAAAGGGAAATAATGATCAGTTGGGTGGCTCAGTCCCTGATGGAAGTTACAATGGGTGTTAGGGTCATAATTTCTCGAGATCGGATTCGACGGTGGCAGTGGCTGGAGTGCTATGACCAGACCCTTTTCAATTAACAATGGAAACAAAATATTCAATGACTGCCCCAAGGGTGTGAAGACTTGATCAAAATTGGTTTTTCTTTATTTCAGGGTCATCTGTGCTCCCTGGCCATTTTCATTTCTCTATATCTGTTCACTTCTGAGTGGGGTTGGCTAAGCTACCCTAAATTGAAATGGGGGCGTGCTGATAGCGGGTGGCATTTTGCCAATTGTCCACACATCTGCCTCGGTTCTTTGTTTGTTTCTCTGATCGGCGAACCATCGGACCCCGTTGCTTGTAGTTTTATTCAAACGCCTTTCTCTTATCGCATCCTCACAGTGATTGGCATTCCTAACCAAATCAGTAAAACTGGATTGTTGTTGGTATACTAAAAAGTCCGAGATGATTGGCAAGGTATTCTTCGATTTCATTTCAATCTCCTCATCATCAAGTATTCTATTTCTGACCTGAGAAGCCAATGCCCTCCATTGCCCAAGGTAATCACTAAATGCTTCATCGAGCTTCTGCTTTAACCGGGCTAGATCAGACTTCCGTGATTCTATGTCGATGTTATAGACATATTATTCTTGAAACAGATGGGCCAAGTCTTTCCAAATTTTAATCATGGAGGTTCAAGTGATGTGAACCACCATAAAGCTGGACCCGTAAAGCTCTTTTGGAAGACCTTTATAAGCAAGTGCTCATCCCCTCCGTACTGTCACATGTCCCCGCAGTAGGACTTGAGATGTGCGATGGGGTTACCCGTGCCATTATATTTATTGAAGACTGGCACTTTGAATTTTAGGGGTAAGGGGACATCGGAGAACAGACATAAATTGGAAAAGTTCGTTGCGTGGATCTCATCTCCACCCATTTTCATCAATTATTTTAGGATCTTATCTAGTTGTTCTTTCAACTCCTTGAATTCTTTGGACAGGGGTGTTGTTCTTTCGACAGTCGGTCTCCATTCACTCTGTGCTGCCAGGGGGTTGGTGATTATGGGTGGTGGGGGATTGATGCTGGTGAGTGCCCCTGCATACGGTCCGTTGTTCCTGATCTTGTCTTCCTCATATTGTGGGTTTATATATGGTGGAGTGGGGGTGAGATTTTCCCGTTGGTGCAGAACAAATTGAATGGGTGCTGGGTTGGACCATTGTATGTGAGGGAAGTTCTGTGGAGTGATAGGATGAGTGGAAGTTTGATTTTGGGTTAAGACCGGATGAGGCCATTGGGTTTGGAGGGATACTTGAGGATGGCCTTGAGGTGCATGAAGATGGGTGAATTGGGGTTGGTGAAGGGTAGGTACCAGTTCCCGCCTGGGGCTGGGTAAGAGTATTGTGGGTGAGTGAGATATTGAGGGAATTTTTGAGGGTATGGGTTGAGGATCCAAGGCTTGGGCCTTGCTGGGCTTGGGTATAAGGTTAGGAGCTTGGATGGATTTGGACCATAGGATCGGGATGGATTGGGATCATGGTGCTTTGATGGGTTGGGCCCATTGGGCCTTAGTGGGTCTGACCATTGGGCCTTGGTGCCCATTCCACGTATCTCTCGGTAAATGGGGGGCTTGAAGGGTATGGATGATGGGGGGTTGATGGGGGTCATGGGGGAAGAGGCATGGAGACTTGATAATGTATGAGATGGGCTTTTGAGGGGTGGATGAGGGAGGCTATCTTGTGAGGCCTTCCATATAGTTTAGGCCTTCAACATCTCATCCATCATGGCCATCAGATTGGGTGGTGGGATGGATGCAAAGGGTGCATCCGATGGAGGGGGAGCATGTGGCATGGATGGGGTGGGTATATGGGTGAAATTGGGCATGACCTGGGTTGATGGGGGGATGTATGATGGATTGGGTTTGGGGGGAGGATGTGGAGTGGATATGGGAGGATTATTCATGGCCTGGGTGTATGTGAAGGAATGTGATATGTTTGGATTAGATGGGGATGATGGGGGTATGTTTGATGTGGTAGGAAGATGGGGTGAATTTGGGTTTGAGGTGGGGAAAGAGTATGATGAAACATAGGGTGGGCTTTGGGTGATGGTGGAGAAGGAAAAATTAGAGTTGTTTGGGTTTGAGGGGAAATGGGGTAAAAACGGGGCATATGCAGGATGGATGGATCTTGAATGGATGTGGGCGGGGAGAGGTAAATTTTGTATGGGTGCGGATGGGAAGATGGGTGCACCGAAGGGTCCGGTGACGGTAAATGGTCGTTGGGTGAGTGGGATGGAGGTAAAATTTTTGAATGGGAATGAGTTGGGGAATGTGGTGGGGATGAGTCAGGATCGGTGTATGCCGGATCCACTGCCCACAACATGGATTGGTGGCAGGTTTGGTACGGGTGCCTCGGATGGGGCCTGTAAAGTTTCCTCTTTCTCCCTTTGCGGGACGACGGGGGTAAGGCGATACCACAAAGTTTTTCCTTTTTCGATGTTTTTATTTTTTTTGGCGATGACTCTTTTTTATTTTTTATTTTTTAAATGGCAAGTGAATACTTTACGATGAAGAATTCTGGAGCCTTGGAATACCCATTTCAGGTGGTGTTCGTACCATAAATATCTCCCACAACAGGATCCCGAGGCACTTTGAAAGAATCAAAGGGAAACCTTTTGATCTATTAAAGGCATGGGAATCAATGCAAATAACTGATCCCCCGGAGCGAGTAAAAAAGAAGTTACCCTCTTTTGACTAGCGGGGGAGTATTGGGTGTCGAAGAGTGCGAGATTTATCCGAGGTGCTAAACCACTAAGCGGGGAACTCGGGGAGGTGAAGATTGGCCTCAGATTTGGGTTGCCTAACCCAGGACAGACTTGGCGTGTGTATTATATGCGTTAGGCCAAATTTTGGAGAATATGGCTTGGCGTGTGTATTATACACGTCAGGCTAATTCTGTTCAGTTTTGGCTTGGCATGTGTAATATACACGCTAGAGTAATTCTGGGTAAAAATGGTTTGCGCGGATTTTACACATGCAAGGCAAAAATAGAATATATAACTATAGTGATAGCAAAACAACAAGCCCAGAATTAGTCCTTTATTGTGGTTTTCTGGAAGTGATGCTTTCGGGGACTGACTTTCTTGTTATAACGGGTCCCTCCTCTCCGATCCTAGGGATACAAGGTTTGATTTGGGGCAACTAAACGCACTCCCCCAGGGTTTTAAGCTTTGTAATCGACTCTGTCACCCACTCGATATACCTCCAGTGCAAGCGCCTTCTTAGATACTAGATGAGGTGGTTCTTTTCAGGATCATCACCACTAGGGGCTGCCGCCGTAATAAGAACCAGGATGTTTGTATCTTTGCCTAAATTCCCACCCTTTTGTAAAATCTATCAAATGTAAAAATTCAATTAAGTCCCCCTCTTGGTTCAATTTTAATTTCAATTTTAAGGGCGACTTGCTTAATGTTCAAAAACTGGGGATGTTGGTCCCGTGCCGCTGTTGAGCACTGAAAAATACCATTTTTTTACCCCTCAACCTAGCCTTTGATGGACCTTTGAGAATATTAATAATGTTTTTTAAGTGTGTTTTGCAAATAACAGGAAATAAGAGATTAATGATACAATCCATGCTTTTTCAAGCCAAGAAGAGTGAATTTAATGCCAATCTGGGCAGTTGAGGCAAAATCAGAGAATGCACCATGGTGGCACACACCATGATGACCATATTGCATGCCAAGGTGGGTCCTAGAAGTCCAATGGATGAGAGGAAGGTGGACCCAAGTTAAGGAGGCTATTGTAGTAGGCTAAGCACAGTAGCAGTGTAATAGAGATAAGCCCTCGCGAGGTTCAATTGAACCTATCACGAGGTTCACTTTATTCAGAAGAGTGCCTCCCACAGTTGGCATGAGGCTCTTAGACCTGCAACATATGCAAGCTCACGCAGTCCATGGCAGAACTCGTGCAACTCAGTGAAGAATTGGCCTCAAGAAGCACCTCGCGCAATAGTCGCAAGGTTCACAAGCCTGCAACACCAAAACCCACAGCAGATCTCGTACAGACAGAGCTTTAGGAAGGCATGTCGCCTAGCTCTCGCACAGATCCCGCATGCTGCAATTCAACCTCTCGAGGAATGGCCTCGCTCACTTAGGTCTTCACGTTAGGTTTTATTTCAGGGTTTATGTTAGGATTTCTTTTCTTCCTTTCCCCTTTCTTCTTACCCTAGCATAGCAGCAATGCTGGGCTAGGTTCTATGTAATAGTTAGTTTTATTTCATGTTTTGCAATCGGTTTTGTATGAAATGGAGTGAGCTGATTTGGGGTTTGCACAGGCTGATACCTTGAGGGCAGAACATTGTAAGTTTCATTTTAATCAATGTAATGCTTATTTTAATGTTTATTCAATCTGTTATTTTTCTATTTGCCCATAGTTTTGTTCAATCTATGCCACGCATTTAGGATTTGAGCCGATTTGAAATACTCATGGAAGCTTGAGCTTGTAGCCCTGCAACCATGGTGGTAGCAGCAGTTTACATGTTCCATCTCATCATCTATGGGTAAGGCAGCCTCTATGGATAGCCTATGAGCATTTGAGTGGATAGACTATAGCCCTAGGGCAGTTCTTGGTCATAGATCTGAGATGGATTCTTTTTCTCTGCACTTGAGCTTGTAGCTAGTGAGATATTGTGCAGAGCCAAACCTACTCTGTTTTGCATCACCATTATCAGTGTGTAGATCTGAGTTGTTGTAGAGATTACAGACTTGTGAGCTGGGTCATTACAGGCCTTTTATAGCAATGACCAGCTGATTCTAAGTTCTCATTCAGCCTGGAATTTCTTGTGGCTTCCACCTGATTTTCCAGATCTATTTGCCCCTATGAATGCATGAGCTTGTAGCCTTACAAACATAGTTTCTGCAATGGTATTCCTACCCAGACTTTTAATTCATTGGTTGGAAGAAATCTATTGGATAGTCTGTGACCATTGAAGTGGACAGATTATAGCCTTAAGATCAATCCATTCCTTTGGGTGAGGTTAGTTTTCTGACTTAATCAATGGGATTTGACAAACTCTATTGGATAGTCTGTGACCATTTAAGTGAACAGGTTCTAGCTTTAAGAGCAGTCTAAATGGCATGAGTTGAGTTGGATTCTTCTACCTTGTAGATGTGCTTATAGCCATCTAAAAGATTGCTACAGATCCATGCCTAACACTGAGTTGCATAACTGATTTATGCCTAACTGTTTACTTCTCCATATTTTTTTTCTTTATTTTATCATGCACATCATCATCCTTCTTTACCCCTTTCTTTAGTTATAGTTTATTCCTGTTTTTCTTAGTTTTTAGTATAGCTTAGTGACACCTAAACTTCCTCTCATTACCTTTAGGTTTAGAGTTGCCAGATTTGTAGCTAGATCTGGAGGTTACTGTATGACCCTTGTGGTTTCAGATCAATAATCCTTGTGGGACAAACTCTTGCTTCGTAAAACTTGCTACAATAGCCCTGGATTCTTGTAGGACTGTGGGTTTCGATTTTGTGCTTTTGTGTGTTCATTCCATCTTTTGATTTTATTTTGTTTTATATTTTATGTGTGATTCTTTCCACATCTGTTTTCAAACTAATATAAATAAGTACACAACCCAAAATTTAACCAACAAGTTTTCTACGGGCCAGCGTCCACTGTTAGGATATGATTGCGAAAAGTAAAAGCTCACATAGGCCCGCCAAACATCTAAGGCGTGTAAATGAGCAAGTAAGCCCACCAATTGGCTAAAGCATGTAAATGATGGGAAAGTAAAGGACAGTAAAGACGATGCACAAGTAGGCCCGCCAATCGGCTAAGGCACGTAAATGACAAAAAGGTAGGGGTGAGTAAAAATAAACAGAATCGTAGGGGTGAGTAAAACCAAGGGAAAAATAGCCAAGTGTTAGTAAACATAAAGGAAAAGGCCAACTTTCAAGGGGAAGCTCTACTAGATATTCCCCAGAAGAGTCGCCATCTGTGCAACTGCAGATTTTTAACGATCCCGTCGCGAGAATGTGCACTCGCAAAAAATATAGAGTCGCTATCCGGAGCTTTTGGTGTCCCGAGAAATCTAAATTAACTTTATGAGCACCGAAGTGTTAAAAATGTGACTCTAATTCACCGGTCTATGCTAAAGGCTCTTTGGTAGGGGCTTTGGTTTTCGATCGGGAAGGTGTTAGGCACCCGATCAACCCGTTCAAAAGCAGTCTCTACTTATGGCCAAAATGAAAGAAAAACAAAAAGAAAAGAGCACTTCCTCTTGTTTGAAGGCACTTGGATCCTATTTGTGCCCCTCCGCAATTACCAAGATTTCGGCGGCATAACGACACAAATTCAAGGATAAAGGAAGAGTTGAGAAGGAAGAGGAGTAGAGGGGAGAGCCGGAGTTCTTGGGCCTTGTAGCACAGTTGTGGACCTTCGTGTAGGTGCACTTGACGAGCTTCCAGTAGCTTGGATGATGGAAGAGTGGGTTCTAACCTCTAAAGCTTGCTAGCTAGGGGGTAGGAGAGGAGGGCTAGGGGGTAGCTCTCACCTAAACTAGGAGATTTTTGATGAAAGGTGGGGTCTAAAGGGGACTTTGAAGTTCTAGAATTTACATGAAAATTGTGCACCAAAGGAAAGGAAATCTCTCTCTTAATCTTTTCTCTCTTTTGGACTTTTTTCAAGCCATTTGCAAGGGGGGCTGCCTCTCTATTTATAGAAAAAAGAGAGGGTGGGTAGGGAGGTACTTAGAAGCTAACTAAGGTTAGCAATTAGGTAATCTAACATCTAAGGTTTCCTAGGATTTTAAGGTTATGGCTATGTGTAAGGATAGGTTTTCTGGTAGATGATAGGGTGGGGTTTTAAATAACTAGAGGGCTATAAATAGGATAAACAGGGGTGCAACAGTCCTAATGAAACCCACCCTAAACATTGGTGTGGTCAACAAGTCAAATCCTAAAAGTAAAATTCGAGCAAAAACCAGAGGTTACTGTAGCTAAGTTTGGCATGTGTATTGCCCATGCCAAGCATAGTTACAGTGTCCTGAAAGTCAGAGCCTGCAGGGGGGCCCACCTATACTTAGCGTGTGTAATATACATGCCATGCATGCCTTTACTAGGTGCATTTTGGTCACATTTCAGATCGTCGTAACTTTTGAAGTACAACTTGGATTGAGGTGATTTTTTATTTGTTGAAAAGTTGGGAACCTCTACTTTTCAATGGTATAAGATTTGGTCTCAGTAGAGGTCCCTACCAGGCTTGGTACATATCACTCTAACCATTGCCTAAGAAGGTTAACTAAGGGTTTCGAAGAGGTTTCTAAAGGTTGGGGGGTAATCCCTAAGGGTTTGGGTAAGTTTCTAAGGGTTTGCAAAGATTCCTAAGGGTACGAGAGGTGTTATCGAAAGCTCGGGGGTGCGCCTCTCTCGAAGTATGTCTCGATCGGGCCTTGGGACAAATTTAGGTATCTATAATAAATCTAAATCCTCCTCCTTCTAGATTATGGTCGTCAATCACAATCCTTCAGTTCTCGGATGTTTATAAAATAAATTATCGTTATACTGTATCTGAGTCCTCTAGAATTTGGGCATCAATTAAAAGCTAGAATTCCTTTGCACAGATTTATACTAATCAACAATCTTCTTGAAATTTGGGCATCAATCAAATTCAAGAAAACTGAAGATGGAAAAGTAAAACCGTAACACTAATATGCAAATTCTCAATCATAGTCATCAAATCAAAGAAAAAACTTTTAGACGTTTACAAAGCAGTAAAAATACATGAAAATAAATCTAAACTAGAAAGCAAGAAAATGATCTTTCATCCCTCAGTTGCAGGAATCAATTTCTTCTGAGAAACTACAGATACTCTACTCTAATCTTCTAGCTCTCGATCACAAGCATCAATTGCTCTCGAGAAACCTTGGTTATCTAAGCTACTCTACTCTACTTTTGATCGGAAGAAAACTCTACCTCAGTCATTAATTGATGCTAAGAATTCTTTCGATAACTCTATTCCTATGTCGAGCCCTCTTATTTATAGATCAAAAGTGGTCTGTTTACATTGTTCTAATTCTAGTCAAAGAAACTACTAAACAAGAGATTCCTAATATAACTCTACTTATGATCCTAGTTATTCCTTGCTCTGGATGGTAGATGAGTGCTGACCTTTTCTCCTTGATTTTAGCAGCAGAGATCTTTTAAGTTCTTTCACCAATCTTCTTTGAACTGTATGTTATCAAACTTCTAATCCAAGAGATCTTCTAATTTTGTGCATGGCAATGTAGACTTCACATGATCAGCAGCATGAGCTTTATTTCATACTTTAGTGTGTATGATTGTTCTTCTTTCTGTTATATTTCTGCTATGTCAAACGTTTAAGATTTTACTTTAGTTTCTTCAGTCGTAGCTTCTTTCATACGTTCGTGAATCACGATTTCTTTTTTTTTTTTTTTTTTTCGCTTGTTCGAGATTCACATTCGTTCAATATTTCTTTTTCTTGGCTTATCGACTAGTCTTTCGTTCAAGTGGATCATTTCTTCGCATGATCGTAGTTCTTGCTACTTTTTAAGTTTATTTTGGCAAAGATTAACACTTCGGCTCTATTCTCATCATTATTCTAAATATCCGCAAATAACATCTTATTAGTAACAATCTAAAGTCTAGCAGCACTAAGTTAAGGGTGGTAAAGTGATATATTATGTGACTGATCAGCTATCATGTATAAGAATATTGCCACTGCCTCCTCGACCATCATCCTTTGGGTGTCTTTTAAGAGACCCCTCACCCTAAGAGCATTACAAAAGCTCATAAATGCAGGTGTTCACATACAAACGATTTCATATGAAATTTTTGGATGACCATTGTGCGACCGTGGATCCTCTCGAACCAGTCGCGGCGATGCGCTCGCCTTTGATGAAAATGTAGAGTCGCCACCCGGAGCTTTTGCTGACCCGGGAAACCTTCAAATCGATATTTTGAGCACCGAAGTGCTAAATATGACTCTGATTTACCGGTCTTTGCCAAAGGCTCTAGGGTAGGGGCTTTGTTGAGAACTGAAAAATACCATTTTTCACCCCTTAACCTGAGTCTTGATAGACCTTTGAGAGAACTAAATAAGTGTTTTAAGTGCTTGTGTTGTAGCTAAAAATAAAGACAGGCTTAACCATAAAAGCAGCTTAAAAGTGCCAAAAAGATGACAATCCATGTCAATCCAAAGGAAGAAAGAGAAGAGACAACCTCACTAGCTGTTAAAAGGTCTGAACTGAAGAGGCAAAGACCTGGTCTCAACCCAGAAAAGAAGTATGGAGCAATTCAAACAGAAAAATGCACTACAGAGTACTTTTCGCAAAGAACCTGAACTGTTTGCAAAGCACCTGAACTCTGCGAAAAGAACTAAAACTCCAGGCTTAGCTTTCGAAGAGCACCTGAACTCTTCGAAGAGATGATTGACCTTTTTGAAAAGAAGAAAACTCAATTCGAACAGAACCAGAATATTGCGAAAAGAGCTTCAGGAGTTACAATACCTTACGAAAAGTCCCCTAAGCTATGCGAAAAGGTATTCTGGAGATTCCCAGCTTTTGCAAGGGCAATTCAGTAATCTATTTCACGCATCCCAATGCATTTAAAAACCTAGGGACATTTCAGAGGGACATTCCAGAGGATTCTAAGCATGAAGCGAAGGCATATTCCACCCCACGTGAGCACCTAGAGATGAAATAACTTGGCGGGAACTTCTAGAAACTCTAACAGACTTTCAAAATGCATAACAGAATTGATGCTTTTGTCACCTGATTGGCTGAACCAAATCGAGAAATTCTGATTGGCCAGAACAGATCTGGATCCTTGTGCTCGACTACCATTGGTAGATACAGATCTGAGCACTTCTGATTGGTTGATACACATCTGAGCTGGACTTAGGGAAAACTATAAATAGACGAACCATTTGCCCAATTTGGGCATCAAGATTTGGAGTTTCATTCCTATTCCCCCATTTCCAAATCAGATAGTTTGTCTGAAATTCCTATAATAGCCTCACTTTTACTTGCAATTGAGAGCTGTGAGATACTTCTGTAATTCAAAGGAGAGTTGTATTCAAGGCTACAAATCTGAGAGCTGTTTAAGCTGTGCTCTGTAATTATAATGGTGAATTTGAAAAGGTTGCTGTAAACCGTGCATTCTCCATTGGACTCATATTAAGGGTTCCCTCTGATCTCCTTATTGCATTAGACTCCTTTAGATTTACTATTTTTCATGCAATTTCCCTTGATTCATTAATCCTGTGAGAGTTAGTGTTTGTAACCTAGTCTCTCACGGCATTTGTAGTGATGTTTCTTGTTCTAAATTGAGGATTTGGATTAAAGACTATTGGATGGTTTGTGGCCATTAAAGTGGACAGACCATAGCCATAAGCTTAAACCTAATCCTTGAATTAGATTTATTTCTCTTACATCTGTGCTTGTAGCCAGATGAAGATTGGATCATCTCTTAGTTGAGCTATAGTCATTCTCATTAGATTTCAAGGACCAAATCAAAGTTAGATATTACTTCTCCATTTTTTACCTCAAACATTCCCCCAACTCGGATCTGGATCATTTAGTTTAACTTTTACTTTTATCATTTAGTTAATGTGACAAATTCAACCTCCCATCTTATGTACTTTCTAGATAGGATAAGAGGCCAGATCTGGTAGCTCAGATCTGGAGGTTTATCTTGCATTTTAGACAAATTCTCTATGGACGATCTTTTACTCACTTACATTTAAAACTTGCTACAATTGACCCTGATCTTGCAGGCTAATTCACTTCTATCTGTGCTGATATTTCTTTACTCTTTTTAATATTCTAGATTCATTATAACTTAGCAGTTGCAAACCTGTTTTCAAAACACAAATAAATCAAGCGCACTTAGAAGAACAACAAGTTTTTGGGGCCGTTGCCGGGGAATTTGTTCTAAAATAGGTAGAACTAAGTTTTCACTTTTATTTTTATATCAGTACTAAACTATTTTATTGTTTATACCTGTGCAGTTATTCATATCCAATTTTTGAAGAAGGGAAACTACTTAAAAAGGAATCCTGAAGGTTTGCTGTGAATAATCAGATTTTTTTATTCTGAGTTGTATGTTTGGTAGGAGGACTCTCAGCCCTGAGATTGTCCCACTAAATTTAGAAGTTGAAAGGCTACTACGAACCAAACAAACAACACAGAATTTTGCTACTATGGGTGAAGAACCTCGACTCTTGAGGGATTACTTTGCACCTGGTGCTTAGCACCTGGTGCTTATAATTCTCCCTTTTGCATTCAATTTCTTACAGTTGAAGGAAATTATGAGATCAAATCATCGACCATCCAAATGCTTCCTTCCTTCCATGTGTTGAGTAAGGAAGATCCATACAAACATGTGGATGAATTCTTGGCTCTTTGCACCACATTCAACATAGTTGGACTTGGTCCAGAAGCAACCAAGTTTAGGCTCTTTCCTTTTTCATTAAAGGATAAAGCTAGAGCATGGTTATCTATGTTAGCACCAAATAGTATCGCTTCTTGGAATGATTTGCATTGTCATTTTTTAGCCAAATATTTCCCAATGTCTAAAACAAGCCAATTGAGACAAAGTATCATTTCTTTCTCACAAAACTCAACTGAAACTTTCCATGAAGCATGGGAACGATTTAAGGAACTTTTAAGGCAATGTCCTCATCATCAAATTCCCAGATGGCAGTTGGTTCAAAGCTTCTATCAAGGAATTGATCAAAAAGGCAAAAATATGGTGGATGCCTCCTGTGGAGGCACTTACTTGCAAAAAGCAGTTGAGGAGGTTTGGGACTTATTTGAAGTAATTGGTGAAAACTCAACTCAACAGGAATCTCTGTCAAGAGATATTGAAAATCCTGCTAGGTTGAACAATCAGCAACCCACCAAAGGGAAGATTTATGAGGTGAATGAGTTGGAAAGAAAGATGGACAATTTAACCACAAAGTTTGATAGATTGATGGACTCACTTAAAAATCCAAATGTTGCAAGAGTAGAGGAGGCATGTCTGATATGCCAGTCCCCTACTCATTCAATTGACCAATGTCCTGTTGCACCACAGTTCCCAGATTTAATGGTGGAACAAGCTCATGCTGCTTAATCATTTGGATAGATGTAGTCAAATGAATATCCATGGAGAGGGCACCCCAATTTGAGGTGGAACCAAGGGAATTATCAATCACAACAGCAGCAACAACCAAAGAACCAAATGCCTTTCAAAACTGCACAGCCTTATCAGCAGAATTTTTATGCCAAACCAAATTTTCAGCAGCCCATTCCACAACAACTGTGCGACAATGCTCCGATTCAAACCCTTCGGGTCCCTTCTTTTGAAGATCAAGTCCTAAATTCATTCCAATTTAGGATCTTTAACTTCATCGTGAATTTTCACCGAGCATAAAGAAGATTGAAGAAACATTGGGACTTTCAAATACTTTGGCCCAAAGAGAGGAAGGAAAGTTACCACCAACCTTTGAACAATCCCAAAGGATTCATGGTTGGAGAAGCTTCTAATTCACATGAAGAAGTAAAAGCATCACAACTTTGAGAAGTGGAAGAATTATAAATAACAAAGTGGGCAATCAAGAAGAAAAAATGAGGAAAATGATAAAGATATGCAACAAGAGCGATAATGATAGCGATTAGGGTCTTGATGGACCTCAGAAAAATCAAACAAATGAAAAATAAAAAATTCAAAAAATTTCTGAAAATGCTTCCAAAGCTGTAGATGAAGGACTAATTCCTCATTCACCATTTCCTCATGCAATGAAATCTGTATCCCCTTTTGATAAAGGGAACACAAAAATAGATGAAATGATGGAGACTTTCAAGCAAGTCAAGATAAATCTACCTTTGCTTGAGGCAATCAAACAAATTCCAGCATATGCAAAATTTTTGAAAGATGTTTGCACTCACAAAAGACAGTCTAGGATACAGTTATCCAAGAAGGTCTTTACTGTGGAAAGAGTTAATCAGGTGTTATCCATTGCCACACCTCCTAAACTTCAAGATCCTGGAATCCCCACAATCCCTTGCATTATTAGGGAACATACCATTGAAAAGGCTTTATTAGATCTGGGTGCTAGTGTCAACCTACTTCCATATTCTGTATATGAGAAACTAGGTTTGGGAGAATTAAAACCCACTCATGTGGTGTTACAACCAGCGTATGATCCGAAGAAGCCAGTTGGGATGATTGAAGATGTATTGGTGGGAGTAGACAAATTTTTCTATCCTGCTGATTTTCTAGTTTTGGATATGGAACCTACTAAAAGTAAAACTTCCATCCCTATCATTTTGGGAAGACCATTCCTGGCTACAGCAAATGCTTGCATTCAATGCAGGTCTGGTATTATGGAAGTCTCTTTTGGAAACATGAAGGTAAAATTAAATGTTTATAATGCAACACATACCTCAATTCAGCTCGAGAATGTTTTCATGTTGATCTATTGGATGAACTGGTAGAAGGACTTTACATGATTTCGCAGGTGAAGATTTCACCACAGATGTTAAAGATGCTTGGGGAAATTCTGAGGAAGAAACAGGTTGTATCTCAAATTCTGAGGAAATAAATGTTGTGCAAGGAACTCATAATCAATCAGCAAGTTTCTCTTCTTGGAAACCTGCTACTCTTCCCCTTCCACAAATAGCTAAGGTACCTTTGTTACCTTCTTTTCTCAACACGATTTAGAACCCAAGCAATGCGAAAAATTTGAAATATGTGTTTTTAGGAGATCATAAATCATTGCCTGCAATTATTTCTTCCTCCCTCACAAAGGAGAAAGAGGAAGAGCTGTTGATTGTTTTGAAAGAACATAGAAGGGCAATTGGCTGGACTATTGCTGATTTGGGAGGAATCAGTCCAGCTTTTTGCATGCACAAAATCCATTTAGATGAAGATGCAAAGGAGGCTGAACCCTCATATGCAAGAAGTGGTCATGAAAGAGGTTGTTAAGTTGTTGGATGCAGGGGTCATTTACCCCATTTCAGATTCAGCTTGGGTGGCACCTACACAGGTGGTACCTAAGAAATCTGGGATCACTGTTGTAACCTCAGATTCTGGTGAGCCTATGTCAACCAGACAAACAACTAGGTGGAGGGTCTGTATTGATTACAGAAAATTAAATGCAATGACCAGGAAAGACCATTTCCCCCTCCCATTCATTGATCAGATTTTAGATAAGCTAGCAGGAAAAACTTATTACTGTTTTCTTGATGGTTACTCTGGTTACAACTAGATTCCTGTGTACCCACAAGATCAGGAAAAGACCACATTCACTTGCCCTTTTGGCACTTTTGCCTATAGGAGAATGCCTTTTGGTCTTTGTAATGCTCCTGCTATGTTTCAAAGATGCATGTATTCCATTTTCTCTGATATGATTGACCAATTTATGGAGATTTTTATGGATGATTTTTCAATCTACGGAGATAGTTTTTCCCAGTGTTTACATCATCTCAAATTGGTATTACAGAGATGTGAAGAAACTAATCTAGTTTTGAGCTGGGAAAAGAGCCATTTCATGGTCACCCAAGGCATTGTCCTTGGCCATGTTGTTTCCCACAAGGGCATTGAGGTGAGCAGAGCAAAAATTGATTTAATTGCACATTTACCACCTCCCAAAACTGTTAAACAAATCAGAAGTTTTCTAGGACATGCTGGATTTTACAGAAGGTTCATTAAGGACTTCAGTAAAATAACAAAGCCTCTTTGTCATTTGTTGTGCCAAGATGTCCCTTTTGTTTTCAATAATGAATGCATGAAGGCTTTTGAATTCTTAAAAAACTGTTTGATTTCAGCTCCCATATTGCAGTCTCTAGATTATTCACTACCTTTTGAATTGATGTGTGATGCATCAGATTATGCTTTGGGAGCTGTCCTTGGATAGAGAAAGGAAAAGCTGCCTCATGTCATAGCTTATGCCAGTAGATCAATGATTGATGCACAGATCAATTACACAACAACTGAGAAGGAGTTGCTGGCAATTGTTTTTGCTTTAGAGAAATTTAGGTCATATGTCTTGGGTTCACAAATAGTGGTGTTCACTGACCACTCTGCTTTGAAATACCTTCTGTCTAAGAAGGACACCAAACCAAGATTAATCAGGTGGATTCTCCTATTATAGGAATTTGATTTACAGATCAAAGATAAAAAGGGGGTGGAGAATGTGGTGGCTGATCACCTGTCTAGAATTTTAGCACGAGATTGATAGGCTGCCTATCAATGAATCTTTCCCTGATGAGCAACTTTTTGCCATTAGTGTACACACTCCTTGGTTTGCAAACATAGTCAACTTTTTGGCTATTGGAAGAATTCCTCAGCATTGGAATAAAATGGATAAAGATCTTTCCTTCTCAAAGGTTAAACATTTCATCTGGGAAGATCCTTATCTGTTTAAGAGTTTGAGACTAAATAATAAGAAAATGTGTCCCCGACTCAAGAATTTCATAGAATACTTTCTATGTGTCATGAACAGGCTGTGGAGGTCATTTTAGTGGAAACAAAACTCTGCAAAGGTTTTGCGGTGGATTTTATTGGCCTACACTTTTCAAAAATGCTGACATTGTAAGTCTTGCCAAAGCTTCGAAATTGGGCAGATTTCCAAGAGAAACTCAATGCCTTCTGACCTATTTTGGTAGTTGAGTTGTTTGATGTTTGGGGATAGACTTCATGGGTCCCTTTCCTCCTTCCAATGGGTATAATTTCATTTTAGTAGCTGGATTATGTATCCAAATGGATTGAAGCCACGACCACTAAAACAAACGATCACAAAGTGGTTCTTAAATTTCTTAAGAATCACATTTTTCCGTTTGGTTTTCCTAGAGCCATTATCGGTGATGGGGAAGCCATTTTGTAATAAACATTTTGAAACTTTATTGAAAAAATACTCTGGACTCATAGAGTAGCCACTCCATATCATCCACAAACCAAGGTGGACAAGTGGAGATTTCAATAGAGAAATCAAACATATTCTGAAAAGACTATGAAGAAGGATGAAGGATTGGTCCTTGTGAATGATGCATTGTGGGCATACAGATGGACTATAAAACCCCAATTGGCATGTCCCCATTCAGGTTGGTCTATAAAGCATGCCATTTACCGAGAGTTAGAATATAAAGCCTTTTGGGCCATTAATACATTGAACATGGATCTAACGGATCTAATCAGGAAACACCGCAACTTCTTTGAGTTGGAGGAGCTGAGAATGGATGCTTACACAAATTCAAGATTTTACAAAGAGAAAGTCAAAACTTTCCATGATAAAAATTTATTGAGAGAAGAGTTCACAGCTGGCTCTAAAGTTTGGTTATTTAACTCAAAACTCAAGTTTTTTCCAGGAAAGCTGAGATCCAGATGGGAAGGGCCATACACTGTCATTCAGGCAGCTCCTTCAGGAGCTGTTGACATCCTTGATCCAAGTAATGGAAGAATCTTGAAAGTAAATGGTCAGAGGCTCAAACCATGCATTGAAAATACCCAAAAGCCTGTGTTGCCCATCTATCATCACGAACCTCCTAAAATCTGATGGTAGATAACTGTACATTATGTTTTTATTTCATAGTTTTTGCTTAGTTTCTTTGTTTCTGTTTTTATTCATGATTTGCCTCTTTTCGCATGGTTTAAATATGTAAAAAGTTAAGTCGCAAAGTAATAATTATCTTTTCGCAAAGTTTAATTTACTTTTCGAAAAGACTCTGGATTTGTAACGAACTGCTCGAAAGCAAAGATTTGCTTTTCGAATAGTTGATTCTGAAGCTAGTTTCTTTTCGAAAAGATGTTTCTGAAGCTATTAACTTTTTGAATGGTACTGATGCCATTCACAGTTGTCAAAAGGTCTATTTTGGAACTTTTCGAAAACTTAAAAAGGACTTTGCGAAATTAACTCTGAGCATATTTAAACCCTTTCGAAGTAAGGGTTTCATATTCGAAAGCTTTCTGAAGAGCGACTTGTTCCACTGAAACCCTATTTCTTTCTTTCCTTGCGCGATTTGAGAATCTTGCTATATTTTTCTTCACCTTTGTTCGATCATTTGAGTTTTCAGAGAAGGATTTTAGCTTCTAGTCTGGGGGATTTCAGCAAGCAAACAACACGTTCAATCAAAAACCCTAGATCTCGGTATTTCTCTGCACATTCTCTCTGTTTATCATTTGAAAATTTTGATTTTGTGTCAGCATCTGTTGTGGGCATTTTCATATATCAATTTAGAATGGGAAAAGCAGAGAAATCGTTGGCTGCCATGTTCCCAAAATCCTCTGCTAAGAAAGTTAGCAAACCTACCCCAAAAGGAAAAACCAAAACTTCAGCCAAAAGAAAACTATCAATGGATAAAGCGGATAGGGTGGAGAAAGGGAAGAAAGTGAGACATGAGGAACCCATCCCTGCAGCTGCTAGTCCTGAGCCTGAGCTTCCTCCTCTGCCTATACATTTGGTACTCCCAAATCATTGAAGCTCAGAAGCTAATTCCTGAGCTGATTGTGGACGAAACTTTTTTCGTCAACAAACTAGATTGCCTGTTATCTTTAAGATACATAAGAGATGCCTCACTAAGCAATATCCTTACCCCCTTGCCAGAGAAAATTTACCCACGAATGGTGAAGTTATGGTACTAAAACCTAGTCAAGGTCACTGAAAGAGATGCTGATGTCCCTACCCTGGTTATCTTTATTGATGATTGCGATCTTACTGTCACATTTGAAGACATAGGGAATGCTTTGGGGATACCCTTCCAATTTGATCCTTCTAGTCCATTGGCTTCTCTAGAAACAGCCTCCTTTAGAGAAATGGCTGCACATTTAATCCAAGGAATTGTTGGCACTGGACAGTCCATCATGAGGACAGACCTAGCCCCCCAATTTCTATTGATGGATTCCATTTTGAGGGGAAGTTTTTATATCACCGGGCATAGCCAAGAGAGGAGAACACCAATTCTGGAGGCTCTCTTTCATTTTTCTAAGGGGCAATTTTTCAATGCCCCTATGTTAATTTTTGAAGCCATGGCTGATATTAGTGCCAAGTTGAAAAAGGAGCAGAAATTAGCTGGCCTCCCATTTGGTAGATTGATCACAGCCCTCCTCAGAGCCAAGTTTGACATTGATAACGAGGAGCCATTTGAAGTCATTGCTCCTCACAATTTTGGGAAAAAGGCTTGGACTACAAGCCAAGCCATGCTGAGAAGAATGAGAGAGGAAGGTGAACCTGCACCTGCACCTGCAGCTGTTAATGAACCTGCACCTGCACCTACAGCTGTTAATGAACCTGCCCCTGCAGTTCCCTTAGAACCGGTTTTGCCAGATCCTGAGGTGACCAGCTCTTTAGCTGCACCACTTCTTGAAGCAGCTCTGCCAGACCCTGTGGTGACCAGCTCTTTAGCTGCACCCATTTTTGAAGAAACTATCCTTCCCATGGTGACCAGCTCTTCAGCTGCACCAATTCTTGAGGAAGTTGGCCTTTTACCCTCCTCCCCTAGTCCAGCCCCTGCCACTTCACCTATCCCAGCTGTCCCATCTCCCATACCCTCCATTATTCCAATTATAGATTCCCCCTCTACACCAACCACTCCAACCATACTCACACCACCAATTTCTCCCACCAATGCCCATGTTTTGGCTGCAGACTTTATTGCCCAATCTCCCTGCACTCCTCTGCTCCAAAGCCCCTCAAATTCACCTGCTCATTCAGCCCACACACCTGAAGTATCCCATACACCTGAACCTGAGCCTTTCACTACAGAGGCTTATTCCTCCTTAATGGGATCTATTTTTGAAACCGTGGGGCTTGAACCTATCCCTATACCTGACCCTCATCATTTCACTCACTTACCTACTTCTCCCTTTACAGCCATTGCACCTCCACCCTCCACTTCAGTTGTACCAGTCCCTGCTATGCCCACCTCTCCCCCACCTGCATCTATTAACCAAATACTTGCCTACCTCCAATCCATCCAAGCCCAACTACAACTCAACACAGAAAACCAGTCTGTGACCAATGACCTTCTCCAAACCTTAGCCTCCACAGCCCACACAACCACCATTACCCTTGTACCTACTGTTGATTCCCATGCTACCCAAACTGAACCAGAGGTAGTATTGGTTGATCTGCCCACCCCCACCACTACTGCCCATGCTACCCAAACTGAACCTGAAGTCCCCTTGGTTGCGTCCCCTTCACCACTCCTCACTTTCTAGCCACGACCACTTTCACGCCCTCCTTCCGGACACTTCTTCTCCCTCCCATTTGGGACACCTTTGGTCCCCTACCATTCCATTCCCTTCCCGATTTGCCACCCTCAGAAGAGCCGTGGAAGAAAACCCTTATTTCTGTAGAGTTGTTCTAAAGGGGTTAGCTGATTTACAAGCCTACATTAGAACCCCTTATGAAAACCAGATTCGGAAATTGGAGTTATTTATGAAATTTGAGAGAGAAATGAAGGACTTGCTTTGGGTCAAACCTTTCGAGATGGTTCGGAGGAGTGAAAGACAAGGTGACCATGTTGCAAGCACAACTTGACAGAAAAGCGAAGACCACTAGACTTGGCAAGTACATTGGCCTCACCAAAAGATCAAATAACAAAATACAATCCAGAGAAAGCTCACTCAAGTTCGAGACTCAACATCGATTCTAGTTCGATTCGATTGACTCCGATTCGAGCCAATTGAACCAACTTATGATACAGATTTTGACCCCAGTTACTAAAGCACTTTGTACTTATCTGTGGTATAAGTTTGTAATATAAATTTTGGTTTTTCTTGTGAAATTACTGTGCATTTCTGTCTGTCCTCTTGTCATCATGAATTTTTTTTTCTTGCTTATGTCTCTTCTCTGCTTTGGACCAGTGTGGACCTACTCCCCTTTGGTTTGGGGGTGTGACAGAAATGTCAATAATCAATAATTGAGTTAACATCAGTACAGCTTATGATTAGTGGAATTTTTGAAAATAAAGTAATTTCACACCTGCTGTTTTGAAAAAAAAAGAAAAATATGAAGAAGTTAAAAAACTTTTTTGAAACTAATTTCTAGTGTAATTCTAATACTTTCATGAAGTGAATGTCAGGAAATTTCCATAGGAAAGTTGATGTTTTAGTAAACCTAAAAAGAAGGAAAATAGTGAGGATACACCTCAGGAATTTGATAAAAAAAACCACACCCAGTGAGGTTTGGGCCTGAAATGTATTCTTTGGAGGTATGAATTGGCAATTTTTTCTGCTTTTGGGACTGATTGAATCTTCTTACTTGCACTAGAAGTTACACATATCCAAATTGAAATAATTTGATAGCACTCGTGATATTAAAGACATGATGTAAGGCCTCCTTTTGGACAGTTTGAACCTTACAAAGCCCCACCTTTTGAAACTGCCCTTGATACACACCATTTGAGCTGTACAAATCAAAGATTCCTTTGAAACCTCATCAACTTCATTTAGCCTAACCCTCACTCCGAGAAGTCAGAAGAGAAAGGGAAGGAAGCTGAAGAAAGGAGAATTGAGTAACAATTTGATAACAAAAGAAGAGTACAAGTTGAAGGCAATGATGTAACAGCAGAGGAAATGTGGCATTCCAGTCAATGCTAATTTGAAAAAAAAAAAATATATATATATATATATATATATATATATATATATATATATATATTTGAGCAAAACAAAAAGAGAGAAGGCATTTCATTGGAAGTTTGAAAAAGAAAGAGAAAAAGATGGCCACTTTGGCTCTGGAAATTCAAAGAAGAAAATGAAAATATGCTGAAGTAAAGAAGGTTTGTATATCACCTCCTTACCTTGACTGACTTCTCAAATTTGAACACCATTCCACCCCTTTATTCTTGAGAAATTTCACCCATAAGCCACATTACAACCCCAGTAAAGTCCTTACTGATCAATGATGGATTGAGCTATCACATGGAGATAAGAATTTGTGTAATCTATGGTGAAAAGAGCAGTGAATTCCGAACTAAAAGCAATGCCTATGCTCATGCTTACAGTCCTATTTGAGGGCTGTAACTGCTCTTGAGCCGTGTGAAATAGTACAACCCTCTTACTTGCATGTTGAGTGAAAATCCTGGTGAGAGTTGGGTTTGAAATCAACTCATTGGGGTAACATCGAAGCTGGATTCCTAAATAGAAGGCATGCTGTTCATTAATTTTTCTTGTAAATAACCTTTGGCATAAATTGACTGAGTAGTAACAAGAATTACAGCAGAATTTTAGTTTTGAACTGATGTTTTTCTTGAAAAATCTTCTTACAACATGACTGATGCAGGTGTGAATAAACAGATTGGATGAAAGTTCGCTGTAACAGAACTGCTGTAATCTTAACTGATTCATTGGAGAAGTTTGTGGGTACCTTCACTGAAAACCCTCAGGAGACTTCACTCCTCCACTAGGGATCACCTAGGGGTTTAAAAGGCTTGTTGCATATGCTAAATGCAACTGTGCTCCCTACAAAAGTGGCTGTATACTTTGTTTTTATTTTGTCTTTGCTCAGGGACTAGCAAAGCTTAGGTTTGGGGGTGTGTTGAAAACTGAAAAATACCATTTTTCACCCCTTAACCTGAGTCTTGATAGACCTTTGAGAGAACTAAATAAGTGTTTTAAATGCATGTATTGCAGCTAACAATAAAGACAGGCTTAACCATAAAAGCAGCTTAAAAGTGCCAAAAAGATAACAATCCATGTCAATCCAAAGGAAGAAAGAGAAGAGACAACCTCACTAGCTGTTAAAAGGTCTCAACTGAAGAGGCAAAGACCTGGTCTCAACCTAGAAAAGAAGTATGGAGCAATTCAAACAGAAAAATGCACTACAGAGTACTTTTCGCAAAGAACCTGAACTGTTCGCAAAGCACCTGAACTCTGCGAAAAGAACTAAAGCTCCAGGCTTAACTTTCGAAGAGCACTTGAACTCTTCGAGGAGATGATTGACCTTTTCGAAAAGAAGAAAACTCAATTCGAACAGAACCAGAACATTGCAAAAAGAGCTTCAGGAGTTACAATACCTTGCGAAAAGTCCCCTAAGCTATGCGAAAAGGCATCCCAATGCATTTAAAAACCTAGGGACATTCCAGAGGATTCTAAGCATGAAGCGAAGGCATATTCCACCCCATGTGAGCACCCAGAGATGAAATAACTTGGCGAAAACTTCTAGAAACTCTAACAGACTTTCAAAATGCATATCAGAATTGGTGCTTTTGTCACCTGATTGGCTGAACCAGATCGAGAAATTTTGATTCGCCAGAACAGATCTGGATCCTTGTGCTCGACTACCATTGGTCGATACAGATCTGAGCACTTCTGATTGGTTGATACACATCTGAGCTGGACTTAGGGAAAACTATAAATAGACGAACCATTTGCCCAATTTGGGCATCCAGATTTTGAGTTTCATTCCTATTCCCCCATTTCCAAATCAGATAGTTTGTCTGAAATCCCTGTAATAGCCTCACTTTTACTTGCAATTGAGAGCTGTGAGATACTTCTGTAATTCAAAGGAGAGTTATATTCAAGACTACAAATCTGAGAGCTGTTTAAGCTGTGCTCTGTAATTGTAATGGTGAATTTGAAAAGGTTGCTGTAAACCGTGCATTCTCCATTGGACTCATGTTAAGGGTTCCCTCTGATCTCCTTATTGCATTAGACTCCTTTAGATTTACTATTTTTCATGCAATTTCCCTTGATTCATTAATCCTGTGAGAGTTAGTGTTTGTAACCTAGTCTCTCACGGCATTTGTAGTGATGTTTCTTGTTCTAAATTGAGGATTTGGATTAAAGACTATTGGATGGTTTGTGGCCATTAAAGTGGACAGACCATAGCCATAAGCTTAAACCTAATCCTTGAATTAGATTTATTTCTCTTACATCTGCGCTTGTAGCCAGATGAAGATTGGATCATCTCTCAGTTGAGCTGCAATCATTCTCATTAGATTTCAAGGACCAAATCAAAGTTAGATAGTACTTCTCCATTTTTTACCTCAAACATTCCCCCAACTCGGATCTGGATCATTTAGTTTAACTTTTACTTTTATCATTTAGTTAATGTGACAAATTCAACCTCCCATCTTATGTGCTTTCTAGATAAGATAAGAGGCCAGATCTGGTAGCTCAGATCTGGAGGTTTATCTTGCATTTTAGACAAATTCTCTGTGGACGATCTTTTACTCACTTACATTTAAAACTTGCTACAATTGGCCCTGATCTTGCAGGCTAATTCACTTCTATTTGTGATGATATTTCTTTACTCTTTTTAATATTCTAGATTCATTATAACTCAGCAGTTGCAAACCTATTTTCAAAACACAAATAAATCAAGCGCACTTAGAAGAACAACAGGCTTCGATTATCGATTGGGAAGGGTTTAGGCACCCGATCAACCCGCACGTAGCGGTCTCTATCTATGGCCAAAAATAAAATAAAAAGGGCGGAGTTTCCCCTTGCCCAAAGGCAATACGATCCTATCAAGCTTTGAGCCAAACCGAATTTTTGGCGGCGTAACGACTTGAATCCTTGGACGGAGGAGACACCAAGAAGGTAGAGGAAGAGAGGGGTGAGCCGGAGCTCACGGGCCCTTGTTGCACCGTGGAAGATCTTCGCTTTGGCGTGCTTCTGGGCTTAAATGGTATGAAAATGGGTTCTAATGCTAGGATTCAAAAAAGTAGGGGGTGTAGAGTGAAGCTAGAGGCTAGGTTTTAGCTAAAAGGAGTGATCTAATGGTGGAAATGGACTGAAATAGGTGAGGTATGCATGCTGGAATTCTGAGAAAATATTGGCATTTTCTCTCACTAGGGTTCTCTCTTAAGCACTCTCTAATCCTTCAACAAAACTTCAACCCTTTGGGAAGAGGGGGAGCCTCTCTATTTATAGAGAAGGGATGGGTTAGGGGCTTACTTAAGAGCTAATTGGTTTAGCAATTAGGTAATCCCGCATCTAAGGTTTTTTGGGTTTTCAAGGTCCTAGGGTTTTGGGAAACTGGTTTCAATGGCGGATGATGGGGTGGGACCATGGGTGACTTAAGGGTTGCCAATAAGCTCAAAGGGGGTGCAACCAATCTCAAGACACCCACCTCAACCAAGGGGATGGTCAAAGGGTCAAACTAGATGGAGAAAATTCGAACTACTGATGACAATTACTGTAACTAAGCTGGGCGTATATATTATATACGCCCAGTTTAGGAAGAGTAAATTTCACCAAAATCAGGGGAGTTTTGAGAAGATGAAGCCCGTGGTGGGTCCCACCTATACTGGGCGTATATATTATATACGCCAGGCTAAATTTTCCCCAAAATAGGCAGGCATATATAATATATACGCCTGACTAATCTGGGGCAAAAATGGCTGGGCGTATGTAATATCTATGCCTGAGTAAAAGTCCTATGATTTTATGTGAAACATAAAACGACCATAACTTTTGAACCGTAGCTCCAAATTGGGTGATCTTTGGCTTGTTGGAAAGCTAGAGAAGTTCTCTTTCCAATGATATATGGCTTAGCCTTGGTAATAGTCTATGTGAAATTCTGTAGCTCTCCTCCCATCAACCGCCAGAAGGGTTTAAGTTAGGTCTGGGAAGGGATTCCAGGGTGTAGGGGTGACTTCTAAGGATTGGGGGAATGGCTCTAAAGGTCTTAGGGTGATTCCTATTGGCCTAGGTAGGTTCCTAAGGGTTCAGGGGGGTGCCATCGGAAGCACAGGGGTACATCTCTCCCGAAGTACAGATTGATCGGGCCTTGGGCCGAATTTGGGTGTCTACAACCATTGAGCATTTCTTGGGCATACATCGGGCCCGTTAAAATAGACATGTGATGACGTTACCTTTCAAGACCTAGAGTGGAATAGTAGGCTGTCGCAACATAGATGACACCAATCGTTACCATCCCTATTAGTTCGTCATCAGATAAGGGAGGTGCCATCGAACCTAAATATGAATGCATGAATTAAATAGTACTCCCATATTAAATCTAACATCAAAATAAAGTAAAGTAAATTCATTAATTCTCAAATTACAATAGTGAATAATTTTGTTTAAGACCGATACTACACTCAGAACTAAGGCCACGGGCTGCCGAAGAAGGTGAATAGGTAACCTTGGCAATTACTTGGGTGCATCGCCACCACTGTCTCCACTAACCGTGACGTAGTGGTGGTGACGTGCACACAATATTTTTTACAAAGGATATTGTCTATGTAGTCGTTTGCCTTCATCTCTCCTAAAATTTTCATAAATTATTCAAGAGGTTTGGGTGTAGCATCTCGTTGTGCTATAATATCGGATATCTGCTCTCTAGAGCCTCATAACTCATGAAGAATTCCATATTGAAGGTATGTGCTTTTTCTTTTCTTTCTCGAGTTGGTAGACCTTGAACTATCACGCCCACCTGGCATAGATCGGTTGGTCGAAGTCGGCCTACTTTCTGTTGTGTAGGGAGAGTGTGCATGACCTTGCCCGTCCACTTGGGGCATATTGGGGTTGTTCGTTATGTTCAAATTGGGGGTGGTAGGAGTCACCATTGTCAGAGTCCCCTAGGGCTGTGACTGGCTCTCGCGTATGAAGGTCTCCAGCATGAAACTCCTCAGCCCCAATGTAGATGGTATTATCGAAAACGAGGCAGAGAAGATCATAGTCTTGCACCTTCCTATTTGGGTAGTTCCTACCATATTGGTGCCCCTGGAGAGGGACATAACGATTATAGCTTTTATTAATTGTAATAATATTAAGCGAAATATAAATGTTGCCAACTTAAAGAAATCATCTCACCAGTCGATTGCAATATGTATCTCATATGTCCTCCACAAAAGCCTATTTTTTACATTGATCCCATCCAAAATCACTTGTATTGAGGATATCTTTCATTTGAGTGTAATATGTTCTCAGTGTTCTCAATTGGTTGTAAGACTCGTCTTTTGTCAACTCATCGGTCTTCACAATGAAGCAATGGTGAGATCGGAGCTTAGTGGCTAGCACCAACCACACATTTTTTTGCCATCACCCATTAGCCAATTTCTGGCCTAAGTGTAACTGGTCAACCATTTCACTTATGAAGGTCTCCTCCATTTTAGGAATCCATACAAAATTCTCTCCCATATCGTCTGAGTCCTTCACAATTCCTTTACACTTAGGAGCCCTACTAGATATTGTTGTTAAGTCCGTAATAAGGAACAACACCGATATTGCAACTGGGCATCAGAACTACAACCTACATGTTCATTTATCAGTATTAACTTATCCTGATCTATTTTGGACTAGCGAAATTATTTTCAATCAATTTTGGGATTGAGATTTGAGTTGTTTTATTGTAATTCAATTATAAGGATAATAAAGCCTGGTACACCCATATCTCAAGTGATTTTGGTCCTACTTTGTTGAAAGGGATTTGGTTCTATAACAACTGATTTTGGTCCTATGTTCTGTTTGATATGGTAAAAACCTATAAGCATTCTCATCCAATAGCAGCAACTATTCCAATATACTGCTGTATTCCAGTATATTGGGTATATGCTGTTGTATTCTAGTACTATGGGAAGCTTTTATAATAAACTGCAACAACTATAACAACAACTTCTATCACAATAAGCTATATTCTAGTATACACCATGTTGCACTACAACAAAGTTAGACAACAGCAGTAGAGTTCCAATATGCTGCTATAAAAATTAGAAATTTTTGATACAAGAATAGCAGCAGCAAGTATAATTTGAAACCATTATAATGTGCTAAAAAATGAACCTTTGTTGACATCAGCTTAATGAAATGGCTGTGATTGAAGAAACTATGTGATTTCAGTTGTTTTATTGTGTGGCTATGTTTAAGCATTCTCAAGTATGGTTAGAACCTATAAATGGCCATTCTAATGCACCTGCTCAGAAAAAATTTAAAAACTATCAATTGCATCTTGAATAACAGCAGCTGCATAAAAACTTCTATCAATCTTACTCTACTAAGATGGCCTACTACCAGCTAAGATGGTCTACTAGCTGGATCAAGTATAACAACAACTTCTATAAGGTAGCTACTATAAAAGCAATATGAGTCATCTACCAAGATCATCTACCTTTGCAATGAGTATAACAACAATTTCGGATGCACATTCTCTAATGAGTATAACAATAGCTACTACAACAGAGGCTATAAAACAATGATAGCTACATAGTGGTAAACACCCAAATTCGACCCAAGGACTGATTAACACGTATTTTGAGAAAGGTGTACTTCTGAGCTTTCGAAAGCACCTCCCAAACCCTTAGATCTTAAACCTGAAACCTTAAAACCCTTCCCAAACCCTTAGAAGGCCCAGCCAGACCCATAGAACCCATAACTGAATCCCATGAACCTTTAGTGGACATGTCTCGGGCCTAATATTTGAAGCCTGTTGTGTCCCTCCCAAGAGCTGGGCCTTGGGTATACTTTATATACGAAAGGCAAAATTTCTCAAAAATTGGCCTTACGTATATAAAATATACGCAAGGCTTATTTTTGCTTTAGGCTTCAGCTGTGGGCTCTAAGCTTCTCTATTATCTCAAGAACACTGTTCCTAAGCCTAGCGTATATAAAGTATACGCAAGGCCTATGAATAGTAATTTTTGGAAAATGGTCGAATTTCACTTTTTGGGTTTGACTTGTTGACCACCCCAATGTTTGGGGTGGGTTTCTTTAAGACTGTTGCACCCCCTTTAATTCTATTTGCAACCCTTTATCGATTTAAAATCCCCACCCTATCATCTACAATTAAACCCAATTCCCACCTATCTAAGCTCCCAAAAATCGAGAAAATCTTAGATCCCTATTACCTAATTGCTAAACTAATTAGCACCTCAAGCCCTTCACTAATCCTCGTTTTCTCTATATATAGAGAGCCCCCCGCCCCCTTGCTTAAGGGCTTGAAAAAATTCTAAAAAGAGAGAAGAATATAAAGAGATTTTCCTTTCCATTTTCAAGTTCTAAACCCTCAAATTCCTGAACCTAAGCTCATCCTTTATACCCCATATCCCATCATAAATCCCTCACCTTTAGCAAGATCACGGCCTTAGCCTACCTCTCCTACCCTCTAGCCCCCTAGCCTTAGAGGTTCAAACCCCTTCCTTAGCCCATTCTCCATCGGAAGGTCATTGGAAGCGCATCCATGTGAAGGTCCACAGCAGTGCTAGAAGGCCCGAGAGCTTTGGCTCTCCCCTCTATTCCTCTAACTTCTTTTGCTTTCCTTCTATCCTAGAATTTGAGCCGTTATGCTATCAAAATTATGGTGATTGCGGGGTGCTCAAATAGGATCTAGTGCCTTCGGGAAAGGTGCAGTGCCGTAAATTTTTTCTTTTTTTATATACTTTAGCTATAAGTAGAGCCTGCTTACGAGCGAGTTGATTAGGTGCCTAACACCTTCTTGATCGATAACCAAAGCCCCTACCCAAGACCCTTTGGCAAAGACCGGTAAATCAGAGTCATATTTTGCACCTAGGCGCTCATATATCGATTTTAAGGTATTCCGGGTAACCAAAAGCTCCGGATGGTGGCTCCATTTTTTTTAGCGAGCACATCATCGTGACGGATTGATAAAATCCATCGTTTCACAGATGGCGACTCCACTGGGATAGCTTGTAGAACTTCTCATTATAGTTTTAGCTTTTATTTTGCATATGTTCTTTGTTTTCTTTTCTTGCTTACTAACTTTTCATTTTTGCATCCTTATCCCTACGATTCTGCACTTTTTATACTTATCCCTACGATTTCACATTGTTTATACTTACCCCTATGATTTTGTCATTTACGTGCTTTAGCCAATTGGCGAACCTACTTTATCACTTTTATACTTACCCCTACGATTTTTTCATTTACACGCCTTAGCCGATCGGCGGGCCTACTTGATGCAATTTACATTTCTTGCCTACTCGCTTGACTGGCCCTGCAATTTTCTTACTCCTTGAACATATATAAATAATGGATACCGGCCCGTAGAGGCAGCACGGGATTCTCACCACCCGTTTTTGAACTTAAGAAAACATCCTTAAAATTGAATTCTATAATTGAATCAAGAAGGGGACTTAATTGAATCTTTGCGCAGGTAGATTTTGCAAAAGGGGGAAAAAATAGGTTACGATACACCCGTCCCGGTTCCCGATAGAGCTGCAGCCCTAGTGGTGATGATCTAGAAAGGAACCACCCTATCCAGTATCTGAGAATACATTCGTGTCGGAGGTATATCGGGTGGGTGACCGAACTTCAAAAAAAGCCTTAAAACCCTTGGGGAGCGCATTAGTCATCCTGAAATGGCCTTGTATCCCTAGGTACAGAGAAGAGGGACCCGAAAGAACAAGAAAAAAAATAGTCCCTGGAACCATTGCTTCTAAGAAAACCAAAAAAAAGAGACCAACTCAGGTCTGCTGCTGTTGTTCAATATATATATATATATATATATATATATATATATGTACTTTTTAGCATTGCGTATATAAAGTATACGCTAGGCAAAAAAACCCCAGAAATAGCCTTGCATATATAATATATATGTAAGACCAAAATTTTGAAATTTTAACCTTGCGTATATAAAATATACGCTAGCCTATTCTGGCTGAGCAGCCCAAATCTAAGGCCTTTTTCACTATTCCCAGACTCCACGCTTAGGCAGTTTTTGTAGCCGTGATAAACCCCACACTTTGACACCAAAAATGTCGTCACCGGTCAAGAGAAGTTACCCTGTTAGTGACTCTTCCGAGGGATCGGGTTGTCACTTGGATTCTCGTGCCTTTACATAGAACAAAGGATTTCCTTTATTTCTTCTAAAGCACAGTGAGATCCCACTGTGGGAGGTATTAGGGGTGTGAATGCCACCTGAAAAGGGAGTTCCAAGGCCCCAGAAAATCACCAAGAGAAGGGAGCTCAAATTTTTATCATCCAAAAAAAAAAAACCCCAAAACCAAATTAAAAATATATATATATAATCAAAAATCTAAAAAAAAGAGACTTTGTGATGTCGGGACAACGACATCGCCTTACCCTCCATCATCCCATAGGGAAAGGAGGAAGAAAGTGTTCGGGCCTCAACTGAGGAATCCATTCCCGACTCGCCACCAAACCATGTCTTGGGCTGTCGATCCGGCTTATGCCGATGCTGATTCATCCCCACTACATTCCCCAACACATTCCTATATGGAGGAGATACCCATCTCCTATTCCCCCTGATCCCCATTCAATGTCACCGGACCTTTCGGTGCACCCGTCTTTCCATCCAGCACCACTCAAAATCCACCCCATTTCTCCCCCTACTTTTCCTCCACTACCACTTAAAATTCACCCCCTTTTCCTTCCACATCTACTCCAAATCTCCCCCATTTTTTCCAAACCATCCAAAATCCATCTGTAGACACTCAAATTTTTGCCTAAGGCCTGATCGAAACACATTTCGAAAGAGGCACATTTTTGAGCTTTTCGATGGCATGTATGGAACCCTTAGGAATTACCCCAAATCCTTAGGAACCACCTTAGATCCCTTAGGAACCTATCCCGAGCCTTTAGAAGCTAATCTCGACTCTTAGAACCCATTTCGAACCCTAAACCTAACCTTCTTGGGCAATGGATGAAGACTGGTGCACCAAGACTAGCTAAGGTCTTCTAATAATATCAAATCATATACCATTGGAAAGATGCCTTCTCCAGCTTTTCAACGAGTCAAAAATCACCTCAATCGGAGTTGTATATCAAACGTTATGACAATTTTAAAATCAAGCTTTTTTGGAGGGATTTTTACCTGGCGCAACTAATAGTTGCGCCAGGCCATTTTTCCCCTGGATTTGCCTAGCGCAACTAATAGTTGCGCCAAGTATTTTTCCCCTAGAAATGGCTTGGAGCAACTAATATTTGTTTCAGGTATAAATGGGTCCCCCCACTCCTCGCGAATCCAACTTCTAGGCTACTGTTCATTATTGTTTTATTGTACATTTGAATGGCGCAACTATTAGTTGCGCCAGGCATATGAATAGTGACTGTTGGATTTTAACCCCGAATTTTATGTTTGGGGTTTAACTTGTTGACCACCTTGACCTTTGGGGTATGTTTTGATAGTTATGTTGCACCCATTCACTACCTATTTGCAACCCCTTAAGTGGCTTAAGGCCTCACCCCATCATCCACCATTGGAGGACCTTCCCACACATTTCAAGGCTCCAAAAACCCTAGGAAACCTTAGATTTCCCATTACCTAATAGCTAATCCAATTAGGACTTTAAGCCCTCACTAATCCTCCCTTCCTCTATAAATAGAGAGCCACCCCTCTTGCTTAAGGGTTGAGAATTTTTCTTAAGAGAGAAAGAGCTCCAAGTGAGAAGTTCTTGCTCCCTTTGGTGCACTATTTTCACCTAAAATTCAGAATTCCAAAACCTCTTCCCACCCTTAGCATTTCATAGAAAACCCTTAGGTTAGGTGTGTGTGATCCCCTAGCCTCCTTTCCCTACCTCTTAGCTTCAAGCCTTAAGAGTTAGAACCCCACTTTCCACCATACAAAGCCTTCAAGAGCTCATCAAAGCAAGCCACACAAGGCTCTCGTACGGTGCTACAAGGGCCCGAGGGCTCCGGCTCTCCCCTTTCTTCACTTATCTCTTTCTAGCTCCCTCCATCCTTTCATTTGTGCCGTTACGCTGTCGACTTTTCGGTAGGAACGGTGGGGCACAAAAAGGATTCTAATCCCTTTTAGGGAAGAGGAAGTTATTTTCTTTTCTTTTACTTCATTTTATTTTTAGCCATTAGTAGAGACCACGTTAAGTGGGTTGATCGGGTGCCTAACACCTTCCCGATCGATAATCGAAGCCCCTACCCAAGAGCCTTTGTTGTGGACCAGATTCAGAATCATATTTTTAACACTACGATGCTCATAAAAATTAACTAGGTATCCCGGGACACTGAAAGCTCCGGGTGGTGACTCTATATTTTTCGTTATAGAGCACATCATCGCGACGGGATCGTCCTGACTCCCATGGTTGCACAGATGGCGACTCTGCTGGGGACTAGCTTGTAGAGCTTCCCCTTGAACTTGGCCTTGTTTTTTTATTTTTACTACATGTTATTGCTATTTTGTTAGTTTATTTTTACTGTGTTTTTACTCACCCCTCCAACTAAGTCGTTTTACTTACCTCTACTTTTCCGTCATTTACAAGCCTTAGCCGATTGGCGGGCCTACATGCGCATTGTCTTTTAAAATTCCCTACTTTTCTGTCATTTTAGTGCCTTAGCTGATTGGTGGGCCTACTTGAGCTTTGTCTTTCAATTTCTTTAAATTTCCGTCATTTAAAGTGCCTTAGCCGATTGGCGGGCCTACTTGTGCACTCATGTTCCATCAGTGGACGCCGGCCTATAGTGGCAGTACGGGATAATCACCCCCGGTCTTTGAACTAAAGAAAACTTCCAAAAAAGAGAAAAGCTTTGAAAAAACTAAAATTGAACCAAGTTAGGGAGCTTAATTAACTTGCTTTTACGGGATAGATTTTAAAGGGGTTGGGATCATGCAAACACACAACCACCCGGGTCTTAGTATGGCGGCAGCCCCTAGTGGTGATGATCCAGAAAAGTCCCAGCCCACCTAGTATCTGAGAAGGCGCTCGCGCCGGAGGTATATCAAGTGGGTTCTCATTCCAAAAAGCTTAAAACCATTAGGGAGCGCGCTAGCGAGTTATACCTGACTCAAACCCTCTGGGTGCGGTGAGGAGAGAATCGATCACCAAAAAATAGCTCAGTTCCCGGAAGCCTAGCTTCCATAAAAACTAAAAAAAGAGACTCATTTCGGGCATTGGTGGCTGCTGTCTTCTGTTCTAGAGGACCAGTTTTTACCTGGCGCAAGTATTAGTTGCGCCAGTGTAAAAATACTAGAATTTATAACTAGCGCAACTAATAGTTGCGCCAGCTTTAAAATCCCAAGTTTTACCTTGGCATAACTAATAGTTGCGCCAGTGTAAAATTGGTCCCCTGCAACTTGGGCGCAGGTATTAGTTGAGCCAGGTCTATTTAACAGCACCTCCACCCGAATCTGTGGCCTTCTTCACATCCCGAGTTCCCCAATTAGTGTGCTTAGTGCCTTGTTTGGGCCCCGCCATCTCTGACACCCAATACGCCCCCGCCGATCAAAAGAGGGCAACTTCTTTTTGGCTCATTCCGGGGGATCGGGTTATTTGCCTTGATTTTTGTGCCTTCAATAGATCGAAGGTTCTCCTTCAATTCTTCCGAAGTGCATCGGAATTGTCACTGCAAGTCTTGAATTAAGGTACGAGAACCACCCGAAAAGGGAATTCCAAGGCCTCGGAACCTTTGTTTTTCAAAAACTTTTTTCAAAAAATTCAGAAAAAAAAAATATATATATATATATAATCAAAACCTAAAAAGAAATAGATAGTTTGTGGTGCCAGCACAACGGCACCATCTTGCCCTCCGCCGTCCCGTAGGGGAAGAAGGAGGAGGATTTTTGGGCCTTATCCAAGGCACCCTTACCCAACCCGCTCCTGTAGAATGTCGTGGGTAGTGGATCCGGCTTACGCCGATCCCGACTCATCCCCACCACATTCCCTAACCCACTCCCATGCGGGAGAAGTCTTTTCCACCACCCCCCTCACCCAACCCCCCTTTCCCATTACCGGCCCATTTGGCGCCCCCATTTTCCCAACCACGACCCCCCAAAAATATCCAAAATCCAACCCCCCATTCTCCATCTTTTGCCCAAGCCATGCCCATGCCAAGTCCAACTCATCTCCCATCCACATCCATACAAAACCCAAACCCATTTTCCCAATCCACATCCATGCCCCAATTCCTATCATCCCCCTATAGACCCGATCCACCCACATTCACATACACCACTTCCACCCTATCCAACTCCCCGCAAAATCTCCCATCCATCCGGGTCATGCCCATTGTTATCGGGGCCATGCCCAACTTTCCTCATCCCTCCTCATCATGCCCCCCATCATCTCAAAACATACCCAATACATCCCCTCATCCACCCCATACCCCCCACCTACCGTGGCCATGCCCGATTATACCGGGGCCATGCCTAATTTTTCCACCACCTCCATCCCATCTATGCCCCATCACCCCTTAAATCTCCCATCTCCATCCAACCCTTCCTCCATGACTGATGGAGGAGATGTTCCAAGCCTATTCATGTGGAAGGCTTCTCAAAACACCCCCTCTCCTCCACACCCCATGCCCATGAACTCATCCCATACCCTAGCCAATCTCCATGCCTCACTCTCCCATGACCCCCATCAATCCCCCATAATCCACACCACCCAAACCCCTATTACCCACTTACCCCAAGGCCCCATGGCCCAATTTCCAAACTCCCCCATACCCCAACGCCCATTGGCCCAAACCCCCTTTTTCCACATATCCCAGGACCCCATGACCCAATAACCCACCACCCAAGCCTACCTAGGGCCCATGGCCCAGACCCACCAAGGGCCCAGACCCACCAAGGGCCCATAGCCCAGACCCACCAAGGCCCCGTGGCCCAGACCCATCAAGGCCCCTTGGCCCAAACCTACCCAGGCCCACTGGCCCACACCCACCAAGGGTCCATGGCCCAAACCTATCAATGGCCTGTGGCCCAAAATGACCAAGGGTTCATGGCCCAAACCCAAACCCCACACTCATACCTTCCACAATACCCCCAACATTCACAGTCGGGTCAAAACCATGCCATACCTCAAACCCAATTCTCCCATGGCCCCACACCCCAAGGCCATCTCCAAATCTTCCCCCATACCTAATGGCCCTATCAAGCCCCACCTCAAAGCCAAATTCCCATCACCCAACAAACCTTTCCTCACCCCCAATGGGCTCACCCAACCCCCATTCATGTCATTCCCATCCAACCCATGCAACAACAACAGGAGAATCCCGCCCTCGCTACACTCTATGCTGACCAGCAGTATGAAGAGGACGAGATTAGAAATAGCAGGGCCTATGTTGGGGCATTGACCAGCCTAAACCCTCCTCCTTTAATTGCCCATCCCCTAATAGCCCAAAGTGAAGTCCAACCAACTGCCGAGAAAGTAGCTCCCGTGTTCAAAGAATCAGAGCAGCTGAAAGAACAGCTGGATAAAATACCGAAGCAATTAATGAAAATGGGTGGTACTGAAATCCACGCAACGAACTTCACAGTCTTATGCCTGTTCGTTGAGGTCCCTCTGCCCCTCAATTCAAAATGCCAACCTTCGACAAATATAATGGCACTGGCAATCCTATTGCGCACCTGAAGTCCTACTGTGGGGACATGTGCCAATACGAGGAGAACGAAAGACTACTAATAAAAGTCTTTCAAAAGAGTCTGACCAGTCTGACTTTGAGATGGTTCACATCATTAGAGCCATCTATGATGAAAACATGGAGGGACTTGAAGCTTCTCTTTCAAGAACAGTATGTCTACAATATAGACATCGAGCCGCATAAGTCTGACTTGGCCCGTTTAAAGCAAAACGAGAACGAGACCTTTAGCGACTACTTGGGGTGATGGAGAGCATTGGCAGCTCAGGTCAAGAACAAAATACCTGATGATGAACAGATAGAGATGATTTCGAAGAATACTCTGCCAGTGATTTCAGACTTTTTGGTATACCAGCAGCAGCCCAGCTTTGCTGATCTGGTAAGGAATGCTAATCGATGTGAGGATGGCATCAAGGAGGGATGTCTGAATAAAAACATGCCGAGTGGACCCAGTGGGGTTAGAAGATTTTCAGAGCAGAGGAACGAGAAGAGAACAGGGGGCGATGTCCAGAACATAGTCAATACCAGGCCCAATAATAATACTATCCCATTTCAATTTCAGGCAGCCCCACCAGTACCTGTTAGGCCTGAGCAGACACAAAGAATGGGGAATGGGCAAGGAATGCAAATGACCCCAGAACAGAGGAGAGCCCACTACGACAGAGTCTTCACACCTCTGGGGCAATCATTGAGTGTACTTTTGCCCCTGTTAGTAGAAAAGGGATTAGTGGCTATCCGCCAACCACAACCTCCTCCACACTCCATCCCAAGGTACTATGACCCAAATACCCATTGTAATTTTTATCACGGTTCGGGTCACCCTACTGATCACTGCTTCCCATTGAAGCACGCCATCCAGGGTTTGATCGATGCCGGGAAAATCATTCCCCCTGCACCCTCTCAGCATGCTAATATTCATCAAGTGCCACTACCCCCACATCCCACTGGAGGAGCAGGTCCTAGACCCACCGTCGGAATGATAGAAGATGAGGAGTTTAAATTTGACCCATCTAATTATATCAGTGATCGGGAGAATTATGAGGCACCATGGCCGAGGAATGATGAAGAAAGGAATGTTGGGGTAATTGAACCCCTAAATTTGTCTGAATATTTCCCCAACCCAACCCCACAATTTGAACCTTTGCATCTCCGGGCATACTTTCCGTCCACCACACCCGTCAATTATGTAAATATCAATGCATACCAACCATACACCACAACCCCCATCGATTACCCTTTAAGCCACCAGACCCCCAATCCAACACCCGCACCCATCAGTTATCAATGGCCTGTGCCCACCCCATCACCCCCAATTCAGCCACCGGTAAACCCCACCACCCCGGTTAATTACCTAACGGCCCATCAGACCCCCCATTTGCCGCCAGCACCCACCAACTATCAATGACCTACTTTTACCTCCTTCCCTCCAATGCCACCACCCTCAAGCTTCACCACCCCCATTTGGCCCAATCTTTCCACCCAACCCGCTGCCACCGAGGTGAATCAAGTATTGCCCACACCTCCTGAGCTGACAGTACAAGTGCCTCAAGTATCGACAGCCATACCTTTCCAGCTCTCGAGACCCACATATGATCCTCATCAGGTCCCGCTAAGCTACGAACAAATAGATGTTCAATGCCGGTAGCAGCAGTAGCAGCAGAGAAGGGGTAGAAGATTATGTTACCAGGTCAGGGAGGATGTCAAAGCAGTCAGAAGAATTCCTGCCCATATCACTGTATGGGATCTGTTGATGACGTCCCCACTCCATTTCTAAGCATTAATGGGGGCATTAAAAAATGTGTATGTATCACTTCAAGTTAGCCCGAATGAAGTCGGGCAGACAATTGGTCAAGTGATGGCTCCAAATGCCATTTCATTTTCTGATGCCAATTTACCTGAGGAAGGAGGTAGTCACTCAAAATCCTTGAATATAACCGTTGAGTCCGAAAATATGATTATCCCCTTGGTACTTATTGATAATGGGTCTGCATTGAATATATGCCCATTAAGAATCGCCACCATGATCGAGGTTGATCCGTGCATGTTAAGGCCCACCAGAACCAGCGCTAGAGGGTTTGACAATACTAGGAGAGAAATAATGGGAGAATTGATCTTGAGCTGTTGATAGGGCCAATGACTTTTCCATCTTGTTTCAAGGCATGGATATCAAATCTTCATTTAATCTATTGTTGGGGAACCCGTGGCTGCACGAGGTTGGAGCCATACCCTCCACTTTGTACCAGAAACTTAAGTTTGCGTCCGAGCATAAAATTATTACTATCATTGGCGAGGGGCACAACGACAAAGAGAAGGCCACCAACAGCGTGGAGAAACCTAACATACTGGATATACCACACACTGCTGAGGATGTCGACCTCCACAATTTTAAATATGAGGTGTCGGCTATACTCCCAGAACCCATCGAGGGCATCATGTCTAAAACAAGAGGCGGTATGGTAGCGGTAGTGGCAATTCTCCAAAAGTGGGGCTATCAGAAAGGAAGAGATCTGGGACCAAAATTACAAGGTAGAAGAGAGTCAGTTGTGGCTAAGGAACAGAAAGTAAGATTCAGGTTAGGATACAAGCCCACAGAGTAAGAGGTTCGAGAGGCCAAAGAGAAGGCCAGGATCGTCGCAACAGCAAGAGCTTGAGGAATCAACATAGAAGAGAAGTCTCGCCCTAGGCCGCACATTAGGGATTCCTTCATTAGCGCAGGGGTCATAAAGATCGATCGAAATGGGGCAACCCATTTGACCCCACACAAACCCACAACCCCAATCCATCCCACCAATCCCCAAATCTCCCTTCCTATCTTGGAGATAGATTTGGCCGCATTGTCCTTTTTTGAGGAACGACGGTTGGTACCTGAACAAACCCCCCTATGGTGAATCACCACAAAATCGAGTTGTCGTTTGAGGACATGATCTTAGATGAAATGGGGATCAATATGATGGAGGCTGACTCCAATGAGCCATATCAGTCAGCACCCTCCATCCCAATAGGTAAAGAAGCGGCCCCTCAGATACGCAACTGGGCATCTTTGCCCCAAACCCTGGAAGCGGGGAGTGGCCTAACATTTGGCACCCATTTCCCAAAAAAAAACAACCTATAAAAAGTGAGAGAAGTCTTTGGCAAACAATACCTTGTGTATATAGCAACCCGCCTTGCCAAGGGTCCGTCTCCGAAGAAAACAAAAATCTTAAAAACATGGAAAAAATACAAAATCTCAAAAATATGGAAAACAATACAAAATCTCAAAAACATGAAAAAAACACAAAATCCCAAAAACATTAAAAAAATCTAAAGTCCAAAAATATTGTCATTTAAAATTCCATAAAATATCCCACAAAAGGATGCCTTAATCAAAATGCCCGTCCTACGTGAAATCGACCCCTTCCCTATAGAGATACAAGAAGAGGTAGGGATCACGAGTTTGGACGAGGATGTCCCCTTCGAGGAGCTCCCCAATGATCTCCTTGACTGATTTGCCGACTTTGAGTATGGCCCTACCCCCATTGTCGAAGAGACTGAAGAGGTCAATCTAGGAACTAAGGAGGTTCCCATGATAACCAAGATCGAAACATCACTGTCTCCTAAGGAAAGAAAAAGCATGATCGACTTCCTTCAGTCATACCAAGACATTTTTACCTGGTTGTACGAGGACATGCTTGGTCTGGATACTGATTTGGTCGAGCATGAGTTGCCCTCTACCCTGATATGAAGCCCAAGGTAAGGGCGTCTCCACCCAAATGGATCTTTGAAAGTCAAAGGCGAGGTCATCAAGCAGTATGATGCAGGGTTTCTCATGGTATCCAAATACCCATAATGGCTAGCCAATATCGTGCCCATACCAAAGAAGGACGGAAAGGTCCGCATGTGTATCGATTTCCACAATTTGAATAGAGCAAGCCCAAAGGACGATTTCCACTACCACACATCGACATCTTGGTAGACAACACTGCTAAGCATGGAATGCTCTCATTCATGGATGGATTCTCAGGATACAACCAGATCAAAATGGCAGAGGTTGATCATGAGAAGACACCGTTCATTACCCCCTGGGGAATTTTTTACTATCGAGTCATGCCATTCGGGCTGAAGAATGCCGGTACAATGTACCAGAGAGCTATGACTGCACTATTTCATGACATGATGCACCGAGAGATTAAAGTGTATGTGGACGACATGATAGCCAAGTCACCGAAGCAAAGCGACCATCTGGTAAACCTTCAGAAGCTGTTTGAAAGGTTGAGGAAGTATCAACTACGACTGAATCCATAGAAGTGCGCATTTGGTGCTATGTCAGGGAAACTTCTAGGGTTCATCGTCAGCAGGAGGGAGATCGAGGTCGACCTAATCAAAGTCAAAGCCATCACTGAAATGACACCGTCGTCAACCGAGAAAGAGGTTAGAGGGTTTCTGGGCAGAATATAGTATATCAGTCGGTTCATTGCACAGCTAACTCTAATATGCACGCCGATCTTCATGTTACTAAGGAAGAATTCACCCGTTGAATGGAACGATGATTGTCAGGCAACATTTGAAAAAATCATAAGCTACCTCCTTAATCCACCTGTTTTGGTATCACCTGAGCCAGGGAGACCACTCTTGATGTATCTCTCCATGACGGAAGTTTCGACGGGATGTGTCTTAGGGCAGCATGATGGAACAGGAAGAAGAGAGCAGGCCATTTACTATATGAGCAAGAAGTTTACTGATTATGAAGCACGCTACTCTCATCTGGAGAAAGCATGCCTAGCTCTTGTATGGGATACTCAAAGGCTCCTCCACTACTTGCTATCTCAAGATGTTTTGCTCTTAGCCTGAATAGATCTGTTAAAATACCTGTTTGAGAAGCCAGCTCTCACTGGACGAATCGCACGATGGCAACTTTTATTATCTGAGTTTGACATCACATATGTCACTTAGAAATCGATCAAGGGGCAGGCGCTTGCTGATCATCTTGCCGACAATCCTTTACCTGATTATGAGCCTTTGAGAACTGAGTTCCCCGATGAAGATATCTTGTTCATGACGGAAGACGATACTGAATAAGAAGAGGAATCTTGGATAATGCACTTTGACGGGGCAACAAATGCCGAGGGTCAAGGAGTCGGTGCCATCTTAATTCCACCAAAAGGATCCCATGTACCAGTCTCTATCAAGCTCAACTTCCCTTGCACTAACAATATGGATGAGTACGAAGCTTGTGCCGCTGGTCTACAGGCGGCTCTCGATCTGAATGTAACTCACCTTCGAGTATTTGGTGATTCATGGTTAATCATATGCCAGACAAATGGTGACTGGAAGATGAAAGATGAGAAACTGATCCCCTATCATGAACACCTCGAGGATCTGATAGCTTGCTTCCAAGATGTGACTTTCTCATACGTCCCCCAGATAAGGAATCGCTTTGTCGACGCATTAGCAACTTTGGCGTCAATGATTGAAATCTCCTATGGTGTTGAAATGAAGCCGATCAGGATCGAGCAGAGGAATGAGCCGGCCTTCTACCTCCAGATTGAGGAACCTACAAAGCCTGATGATGAGCCACCTTCGTTCTCAGATATCAAGAATTTCCTCGAGACCCTAACTTTCCCAGAGGGTACATCCAAGACAGACCGATGAACCATTCAACGTTTAGCGATAGGTTACGTCATTTGTAGGGAATGCCTTTACAAGCAATCATACAATAACATCTTACTTAGGTGCCTCACTGAAAGTGAAGCGGTCAATATTCTAAAAAAAATCCATGAGGGAGTCTGCGGAGCCCACGTCAGCGGTCACATGCTTGGTAAGAAAATCCTATGATAGGGATAATTCTGGACCACTATGGAATCAGATTGTTGTAAACATGTTAAAAAATGCTATAAGTGTCAAGAACACTCCAGTCTGATACACGCTCCTGCCATTGATCTTCACTGCATGACCACTCCTTGGCCATTTGCTACCTGGGGCCTTGACGATGTCGGAATGATTAATCCGAAAGCATTAAATGGGCATTGGTTCATCCTCGTCGCTAGTGAATACTTCACCAAGTGGGTAGAAGCAGCGTCATATGCCAACATCACGGCCAGTCACGTTGAGAAGTTTTTCAAGAACAATATTGTGTGCCGATTTGGAGTACCCAAAGATATCATCACGGACAACGGCACAAACTTTGCAAATAAGCGCATCCGAGACTTTTGCGAGCAATACAAGATAAAGCACCATTGCTCATCCCCTTATTGGCCTCAAACTAATGGAGCCGTAGAAGTCGTAAACAAGACAGTCATCCGCATCCTTGAGAAAATGGTCGTCACTTATCGAAATTGGAGCGAAATGCTGCCATTTGCTTTATGGGCCTACCAAATGTCGATTTGTACCGCTATAGGGGCAACACCATTCTCCCTAGTGTATGGAACCGAGGCCGCCCTCCCGGTAGAGGTTGAAGTACCCTTGCTTCGAATCCTCATGGAATCAGGCTTACCCGAGGCAGAGAGAGAGAGAGATCCCGCTTTGAACAATTAAACTTATTGGATGAGAAGAGACTCCTAGCCTTGTGTCACACTCAAGTTTACCAGGGGCGAATCGCACGCGCTTACAATAAACGTGTCCAGGGTCGAAATCTAAAGGTAGGAGACACTGTGATGAAGAAGATCTTCCCATCCCTCCATGCTGATCCAAGAGGAAAGTTCAAGCCAAACTGGGAAGGACCTTATGTCATTCGAGAAGTGTTGTCGGGATACGCCATCTGCCTTGCCACAATGGAAGGGGATCATCTTCCTGAGCCCATCAACGCTGGATACGTCCGACGGTTCTACTCTTAGTCTATCACGATAAGGTAAGTATTGATGAACCAGATACGTGACTGCTTAAGAACCACCCAAAAGAGGCCATCATTCCAAGCACAGTAGCCAAAAAAAAAGCATCCCCTAAAAAAATGATGATATCTTTTGCTACCCCATTTGAGCCTGGGCCTTTTTTCTTTCAATAACTCCTATCCCAAAAAAATGTGTGTATGTACATTCAAAAAAGGGGAAGTAAAGTTACCATCAAAATCCAAAAAAATTAAAAAAGCAAAACCTCAAAAAGAGATTGCCTGAAATGGAGCAAAAAGAACAAAAAAAATGAAGAAGAATAACGGGGCATGTACAGCAAAACCCTCAAGGAAGAAAGGGCGCTACGAGTAAAAATAGCGAGTTTGTGCGGACCAGGTAAAAACCCGAAAGGGCGCTTGGGGTAAGAGAGCTAAACCCATGGACTAGGTGAAAACCCGAAAGGGCGCCATGGGTAAAAAAAGGGAGACAAAAAAAAAGGAGAAAATTTTGAAAAAGAAAGGTTTGGACTGATTAAGAAGATTGATGTTTGAGGAACCCTTCTGTTACTCTTCATGTACCCGCTTGTCCGACTGGGCTGCTCATGCTAGTTCGAATCGGGTCCCGACCAGAATTGTCTTTGTGATACCCGCACCGTCAAACGTATGACCCAAGGCAAGGAGAAAGGTTTAACTCAATCCAAAGGGATCAATGTTTCAGCCTTCGTAAAATCCGGAAACTCACTCAGGTCCGACTGCATGAAAGAGTTTGACTATGCTCAAAATGGGACCCATTACTCCTTCTCATTATCAAGGCATCAAGAACAAAAAAAGAAGAAAAGCCAAAAATAAAAAATCAAGAAAAATCTAAACACCAAAAAAATGTGTATATATTTCTACTCATTTTCATGTACATATTTCCAGCATCATATTTCAATCTCAAAAATGAAGAAAAATAACAAAAAATCTCTAAAAATAAAAATCCAAAAAATATTTTGAAAATGAAAAAGTGTAGGTAGAAATCTACTTTTTCTTCCGTTGTTTAAGATGCATTTTCTTTATATGTATAAACAAAAAAGGGACTGACGTTTTCTCGAGAATGTCCAGGAACATCACACGGTCCAAAGCCTCGAAGTAGGCAACTTCTCAGCGATGGACAAATCAGATAAAGCATCTCACCACCGACGTCAGGTCTAACAAAAAAAAATGATGAAAACTATTTTGAAAAGAAAAAGAAATCTATGCTTTTATGCTACGCACAGCTACGCACTCACATATTTTCAATGCAGTAAAATGTCAATATTTTACCGGCAACGCAGCTGTGCAAAATTAATGTCTTAGGTCTAAGGTTCACCTTGGATCCATGGATCTTATTTCAAAATAGGAGCGACGGTGTCAATTTTGGTCAAACAGTAAATGCTTGGATTGGATTGATTCCACCACTAAATCTTCGCCCTGATCGCTCCATATTTTGGTTTCAGGTGAACTTGAGTACGTTGGCTTCAGTTTCGTCCTAAACTATTGTGGAGGCATAGGCTCTTGGTATGCGTTGTCTGGGCGTGCGCCTCCCAGGAGTTCGAGGTCTTGATAATGCTTGTTTTTTTTAAAAAAATGAAAAATAATAATTTTAAAAATAATAAAAAATAATTAAAAAAAAAAGAGAAAAATAATAAATCTGTACTTCCCCACAGAGCTACGCACATGTGTGTTCTGATGCGATAAAATGTCGATATTTTATCAGCAACACCACTGTGATATAATAACGTCCTAAGTCTGAGGCACGCCTTGGATTCTAAATCCTACTTTAAGGAAGGAGCAACGGTGTCATTCCCGATCAAACAGTCAATGTTTCGATCAAGTCGACTCTACTGCTAAATCTTTGCGATGAGTGCTCTGTTTTGGATTCATGTGAACTTAAGTGTCTTAAGCTTCAGATTCTTCATTTGAAATGGTCAATCATTGGTTGAGACCAACCTGCTGAGAATGAGATTATGTGTCAATCAAACTATGTGCAACCATGCATTCAGAAGGGATCATTTCCCTATTTATTTTTTACAGGCTTAAAACCTGTATGGGCAGCGGTATCCCTGTAAAGTATACGTCATGCATCTGGGTATCCGTATGATGGTCGTTTGTCCCTATATATTGTACCCGGGTGGGTCCGGGTCTGGGCTTCCATCGCCTTTGTTGTTGCTTATTACCCCCGATGGGTGCATGATTATGCATAGTTAATTGATGATTATGATTATTGTAAACAAAGGCCAGGATTGGATACCCCCTTTTGGGAGGCACCCAATGTTTAGTTGGATCTGTTCAAGTTAGTTGAAGTTGGATGCTCTAAGTCATGTTGATCCAGGGTACATTTTCAAAAAATGGCACGTACTCCCAAAAAGCGTTGTGACATCTATCCACTTCGCTCGGACAGTCATGCTAAATAAACTTCAGGGTCGATGGGTCGCCCAAAGATCTCAAACCCTGCTTTCAGCAGGGGCACCCGCGAATAATCCATTGAGGTCATCAAATGCCTTGTAGGATTGGACGCAAACTGTGGAGCCTTGCGTATGTTTGCTTCACGCCTATCTTTGAATGTGGGTCGATCACCCCTCTTACTCCAGAAGCTGCTGCATTAAAAATAAATTTTAAAGCATCAAACACCTTCAAATCATCTCGAGAGGCGGACATTTTTCTCGACTAATAGGCTTTCACAACTCAAGGGGCGAAAGTTTTTCCTAGCTATTGGGCTTTTGCAACTCATTCCACCTCAGTTATGCCCAATAATGTCGCTAAGCTCTTGGGAATCGATTACCTCGAGAAACAAATGATTAGCCTGGCACCCCAGGGCTTTTGTTTTCTCATCGTGTTACTCACCTGATGTTTGAAGTTCATTCTAAATATAGCGGACCCATCAATAATGCCTTGGGCCTCTTTGGATGTCTCTTTTCTTTGGCATTCGATCACTAGTGATTGGATACCAAAGAGGGGCATCTGTAGACACTAAAATTTGCCCCAAGGCCCGATCAAAACACATTTCGAGAGAGGCGCATTTTTGAGATTTTTGATGGCATGTATGGAACCCTTAGGAATCACCCCAAACCCTTAGGAATCACCCTAGATCCCTTAGGAACCTATCCCGAACCTTTAGAAACCAATTCCGACCCTTAGAACCCATTTCAAACCCTAAACCTAACCTTCCCGGGTAATGGATGAAGAGTGGTACACCAAGACTAGCTAAGGTCTTCTACTAATATTAAATCATATACTGTTGGAAAGAGGACTTCTCCAGATTTCCAACGAGCTAAAGATCACCTCAATCGGAGTTGTATATTAAACGTTATGACCATTTAAATATTGGGCTTTTTTTAAAGGATTTTTGCCTGGTGTAACTATTTTCCCCCTGGATTTGCCTGGCGCAACTATTAGTTGCGCCAGGTCTTTTTCCCCCAGAAATGGCCTGGCATAACTAATAGTTGTGCCAGGTATAAATGAGTCCCCCTATCCCTCGCGAAGCCAACTTTCGTGCATCGTTCATTATCGCTTTATCAGACATTTGCCTAGCAACTATTAGTTGCACTGCATATGAACTTTACCACAATTTTGTGTTTGGGGTATGTTTTGATAGTTCTGTTGCACCCATTCACTACCTATTTGGAACCCCTTTAGTGGCTTAAGGCCTCATCATCCACCATTGGAGGACCTTCCCACACATTTCAAGGCTCCAAAAACCCTAGGAAACCTTAGATTGCCCATTACCTAATTGCTAATCCAATTAGGACTTTAACTCCTCACTAATCCTCCCTTCCTCTATAAATAGAGAGCCATCCCTCATGCTTAAGGGTTGAGAATTTTGCTTTAAGAGAGAAAGATCTCCAAGTGAGAAGTTCTTCCTCCTTTGGTGCACTATTTTCACCTAAAATCCAGAATTCCAAAACCTCTTCCCACCCTTAGCATTTCATAGAAAACCTTAGGTTAGGTGTGTGTGATCCCCTAGCTTCCCTTCCCTACCTCTTAGCTTCAAGCTTTAAGAGTTAGAACCCCACTTTCCACCATACAAAGCCTTCAAGAGCTCATCAAAGCAAGCCACGCAAGGCTCTCCTACGGTGCTACAAGGGCCCGAGGGCTCCGGCTCTCCCCTTTCTTCTCCTATCTCTTTCTAGCTCCCTCCATCCTTCCATTTGTGCCGTTATGTCGCCGAGTTTTCGGTGGGAACGGAGGGGCACAAATATGATTCTAAGCCCTTTTGGGCAAGAGGAAGCTAGTTTCTTTTCTTTTACTTAATTTTATTTTTTGCCATTAGTAGAGACCGCATTAAGTGGGTTAATCGGGTGCCTAACACCTTCCCGATCAATAACCGAAGCCCCTATCCAAGAGCCTTTGGTGTGGACCGGATTCAGAGTCATATTTTAAGCACTTCGGTGCTCATAAAAATTAACTAGGTATCCCGGGACACCGAAAGCTCCGGGTGGCGACTCTATATTTTTTGTTAGAGAGCGCATCGTCTCGACGGGATCGTCCCAATTCCCACGGTTGCAGACCATCCTATTTTTCTGCCACCTCCTTACCCCATTTTTCCCCAACATCCACCCAAAATTTACCCCATTCTCCCTCCACATTGACCCAACCTACAACACATTTTCCCCCATCTTCCATGCCCAATTTTCTCACCTTTACCCAAGCCATGCCTCACTTTCCATCCACCCAACACACACCCAATGTTCCCCAATCCACCCAAGTCATGCCAAATTTTCCCCAATCTACACATGCCATGCCTAATTTTTCCTAACCACCCCCTCATCGGAAGGGCCTTCCACTTCCAACCCCATTCCTGACCCCATGTCCATGATGGAGGACATCATGAGGGTCTATTCGGCCTGAAAGGCCTCCCAAAGCCTTCCTCATCCACCCTAAACACCCAATCCACAATAAACCCTCCAAAAACTCCACACCCCATTTATCCAAAATACCAATCCTACCCAACCACCCATAATCCACACCACCCAACATCAACCTTGAGGCCACCCTAGTGGACCTCAAAGGCCCATTATCCAATCCCAAGCCCATCAAGGCCCAAACTCGAGGGTGATATTTTCAAACCCTCCATTATTCCCCCAATTTCTCAAATTCACCTACACCCAACAAACCCCCATTCCCCCTCAAATGGTTAACCAATCTCACCCAATCCCCATATCCGGCCTAAGCCCTATTCATCCACATTCCTCACACCCTTCGTTCCAGTTACGTATTGCTTGACCCCCATAGGTATGTCATCCAGACAATCCACTAAAGAATGATTGCTCTTGGATAAAGTTGAGAACTACTTAGACCTAACATCCCATACAAATCCACCATTTATTCACCCCGTCACCCCACAAATCCACCGTCAAGGCTTCCCCTAAATGCAATGGCTCCATCTGACACCCACTCAAACCATCCAAAACCCCTAATTTGCACACCCTCTTACCCCCCAGCTAAGTCATCAAAATCCTAACCCACCCCATCAACCACGGTGGCCTCCTCAAGCACGCACTCAACCCACTCAGAATCCACCCAATAATCTCATCCCTCCACCCTTCGTTGATGCAGGTCATCAATATGAGGAGGACGAGGCCAAAAATAATGGGGCCTACATGGGGGCATTTGCCAATTTCAAACCCCCACCACCTGTATTCATCAACCTACAGGCAGCCCAGCATGAAGGGGGCAGCCCATCGGGGGACCTGCCCTAGTACTATCATCCCGGGAGTCAGAGCTATTAAAAGAACATATAGACAAGATCTAAAAACAACTGCTGAAGATGGGTGGAGTCGAAATCCATGCCACTGATTTTTTTGACCTATGCTTATTTGTTGAGGTACCACTTCCCCACAAATTCAAAATGCCTACTTTCGATAAGTACAATGGCATGGGAACCCCATTGCCCATCTAAAATCTTATTGCGAGGGCATGTGCTGATATGACAGAGATGAACAACTCCTCATCAAAGTGTTCTAAGAAAGTCTCAAAAGACCCGCACTAAGATGGTTCACTTCTCTCAAACCATCCATGTTAAAAACTTGGAAGGATTTCAGTCACCTATTCCAAGAGCAATATATCTACAACATGGACATCGAGCCACGCAAATCCGATCTTGCTTAGTTGAAACAAAAGCTCAATGAGACATTTAGTGAGTACCTTAGAAAATGGAGGGCCCTAGCAGTCCAAGTAAGAAACAACATCCCTAATGAGGTGGAAATCAAGATGATCTCGAAAATAGCCTTACCTACTATCTCTGATTTCATAGTATACCAACAACAATTAAGATTCGCTGACTTGGTAAGGAACGCCAACCGCTGTGAAGACGCATTGAGAGAAGGACGGCTGAACTATAGCACAACTAGTGGGGCCAATGGGGTTTAAAAATTTGTCGAGCAAAGAAGAATCGGGATAGATGTTTAGATAATAATAAATACACAACCCAATACCGACATAACACCATTCCAAGTCAGGGCGACACAATCAGCCCCCGCACCAGTTGAGCTAGCACAGAGGACCAGCAATGGGCAAGGCCCACAGATGACCCTAGAATAAAGGAGTTCTCGCTTTAGCCGAGTGTTCACACCATTAGGGCAACAAGCCCTGAATATTCTTTTACCATTGTTGGTTGAAAAAGGCCTTATCACACCCTTTCAGCCACATCCACCACCAAATCCACTCCTAAAAAATTATGATCCTAACACCCATTGTAATTTTCATCAAGGGCCGAGTCACTCAACTGATCGATGCTTTCCTCTGAAGAATGCGATACAAAAGTTAATAGAAGCTTGAAAGATCATCCCTCCGACACTTCCGCAGACAAATCAGCACACCAACATCCATCAGGTTCCGCTGCCACCACACCCACCAGGGGGAGTAGGCCTGAGGCCCACCATCAACATGATAGAAGTAGACAAAGAGGATTTTGATCCTTAGAAATACATCAACACCTGAGGAAACTTCATAGCACCAAAGTGGGGGGATCAAGAAGACAAAAGCATAGGAGTAATCAAGCCTTTAAACTTGGCTAATTACTTCCCCAATCTGGCACCTCAAGCAGAACCCTTAGATCTGAGGATGTACTTCCCAGCGCTAGCCCCCAGTGATTACGCTCAAATTAGGCTAACTCCATACCATCCGTATGCTATTGCAACCCTTACCAATTTCCTGATGCCTAGTTTTTCCCCATTACCCCCTCCAGCACCGATCAACTACCAGTGGCCTCGCTCCTCCGCATCACTCCCAGTACGGTCATCCACCAGTCCCGAAGACCATATTTGGCCTATTTTTGTCGCTCTTCCAACCTATCCACCTCTAGCATAAGTTAACCATGTTTTATCCAGTTATCCTGCCCCATAAATCTAGGCACCCTCAATACCCTCACCCAATCCGTTTCAGATCCTAGGGCCAACTATGACCCCCACCAGGTCCCGCTCATTTATAATTAGACTAATGTCAATGCAGGCAGTAACATCAAGGGGGCAGTTTAATTCATTACACGATCAGGGAGGATCTCTAAGCAACAGGAGGTACCACTACCATCCTGGCTAGAAGAGAAAAAGGAACCTCTTGCAATACACCCTATGGAACAAATGAGCAGAGAGCACGTGTTGGACACACAGCTGAAAAGAATGCCAACTCACATCACCGTCTGGGACCTATTAATGACATCCCCACTCCACTTTCAAGCTGTAATGGGAGCCTTGAAAGATACACATATATCTAGCAAAGTGCCCGCAGATGAAGTAGGGCAGATAATCGGATAGGTGTTGGCTCTCAACGCCATCTCATTTTCTGACACAGATCTTTTGAATGAGGGAAGAAATCATTCCAAACCCCTAAACATCTAGGTAGAAGCAGGGAGCTTGGTGATTCTATTAGTGCTGATAGACAATAGATCGACATTAAATGTGTGTCCTCTAAGAACTGTGACCAAGATAGGGGCGGATCCCTGTTATTCACTGAAAAGTATCACTTTTGACCTCTTAACCTAGCCTTTACTACACCTTGAAGCTGACTAATAACTCTTTGTTTAACTTTTTTTGTAGTTAGTAATAATTTATGTAGCTTACTACAAAGTCTATGCTTTTGATGCCAAAAAGAGAGAGAATTCAAGCCAAGGATGATTGTTGAATCGAAGACTGATGCAACACTATGGTGGTACACACCATGGTGACTATTTTGCATGTCATGATGGACCAAAGAAGTCTAGCAGATGAAAGAAGTGGTATGTGAGTGGAGAAGGCTGCAACAGCAGCATATGCATTATAGCAGAGGAGCAGAGTTGTTATTTTGGACAGTCAAGAGTGCTGCCTCGCGTGTCTAAATCCGTAACAAAGCTTCCTCGTGCAGCTGATACATGCAGCACAAGTGAACTCATGGAGAACTCACACAACTCAGTGAAGGATTAACCTCAGAGAACTGCTTCACTGAGTAGTCGCGCACTTGATTTGTTCTCAACACTCCAAGAACTCGCATAGCAGTCGCACACTAAATCTTCAGAAATCCAACTCGCGAAGTTCTCGAAGGGATCAAGTCTTATATATCAGTCACACGCACAATCTCGTGAGTGTAGACACCCCCATTTTGTCCTCTAGGAATATACATATTTGTTTTATCAACCTTTGACCTCATAACCCTGATATGGGACCATATGATGAAACAATAGTATATGGCTAGACACAGGCTGAAACAATAGTTCTGTGGCTCATGCCCCATACCCCCGACGTGGGAACCATGCACTGAAACAATAGTATATGGTTGAACAAAAGCTGAAATAATAAATCTATGGCTTAGATCCCGACGTAGGGAGACTATATACTGAAATAATAGTATATAGTCGAAATGCTGACTTAAACAATAGTCTTGCATTTCAGACCCCTAACCCTAATATGGGACCATATGCTGAAACAATAGTGTATGGCTAGATACAGGTTGAAACAATAGTTCTGTGGCTCAGGCCCCATACCCCCAACGTGGGAACCATGCACTGAAATAATAGTACATGGCTGAACACTGGCTAAAAGAATAGCTCTGTGGCTCAAGTCCCAACGTAGGGAGACTATATATTGAAACAATAGTATATAAATGCAGGCTGAAATAATAGCCTGGCATTTCAGACCCGACACGGACAGCCTTGAATTACGCGCCTAAAATCAAGCGCTCAATTCGATTGCACGCCAAATCACAAGCACAATCAGTCCCTTCTCATAACAAACTTCTTTTCCTTAGACCAACTCAAACTCGATCACGCGTCTATCATGAGATGCGCAATCGAATTGAGCACCCCATCACTTGCGCGCAATTGGCCTACACCTGGCCTAGCCTCATCGTCCTTGATCCTTAAGTTTCCTTGATTAAAGGCTTTGAGAGTGGTGCTTAATTGGATTATGCACCCCAAAATGGGTGTGCAATTAGTTCTAATGCTATTAGGACTAGGAAACTCGCTGAGAAAGTCTGTCGGCCGCTCCAGGTGGTGACCATCAAGCGATTAAGCACCGAGACGGTGCACAATTTTTAAACGCAGAAAACCTATAAAAGCTTTTATCAATTTCGACCCATAAAAAATAGGAAGGAGAACGAGAGAGAATGAACTTTTTTTGGGATTCCGAAACCAGAGAACTCCGAGAAAGAGCACATAGAGCAACCTAACCATGATTTCAAAATTCAAGCACAAAATCTTCGAGGTTTCTCTCCGTAGCCCCGGTCCTAGGTAAAAAAATCTTAGTTTTAGACTTAGGATCTTTCTCTTAGTTATAATTGTAGGTTTTAATTTTCAGTCCGAGACCGTAGCACCCTCGTTTAGCCCGCAAATTTTTTATATCTGGTTCTAGTTCTCCGAATTTAGAACCAGTCCTTAATCCGACGGTCTAATTTACCGACCCTTGGCTTTAATTCCATTCTAAAATCTCAATTTCCAATCCTATCATTAATTTATGGATCTAGTCCTTAGATTTTAGAATCAATCTTTAATCATACGGTTTGATTTTCTGATTTCGGATTCGTATTCAGTGCTAGAAATTTAAATTTTAATTTTAATTTCATAGTTTAATATTTCTAAAAATCCTAAATATTAATTTTAGTTTCTATAATTCTAGTTTCTCAATTTCATTCATAATCATTACACCAAAATCGACTCTAAAAAATCCAAAAATACTATTTTATAATCCTAAATCTCATTTATCTTTAATCTTAGCCATCCGATTTGCCCAAGGGAGCTTACGGAGGGTACTTGGGAATGAGGCCAATCCTCCTTAACATAACGGGCCCAAACCCTCATTTTTTAGAATTACTTAGTTGCTTTAATTAGGGTTATAATATTAGTCCTATAGTTTCTTCTTAAAATTTTAGTATAGTCAATTTACATGCTTTATTTTAATTAAATCCTTAGAATAATTGCTTCGATTAGAACTCCAATAGAATTAGTTTCTTTATTTTAATTAGATAATTCTAGCATAGTTAATTCCTCACTTTATTAGACCCCAATATCAGTAATCAGTCCTTTTATTTCAATTAGAATCTTAGTATAATTAATTCATTATTTTGATTATAATTCTAGTCAAATCAGTCCTTTATTTTAATTAGAATTTAGTATAATTAATTCATTGCTTTAATTAGATTCCAAGTACAGTTAATTCGTTGCTCTAATCATAATTTTAATCAAATTAGTTTGTTTCCCTCAATTAGATTTTTCTATTTTATTCATATAAAAATTAATTCATTGCTTAAATTAGAGTTTTAGTAAAACTAGTTCTCTATTTCAATTAGAATTCTGGTACAACTAGTATATGTACTCTACTTAGAATTTCAGTATAACTAGCATGCTTGGCTTAATTAAAGTTTCATTAAAATTAATACACCTGCATTCCTAGTACAATTAGGAGACCAATGTTAATTGGACTTTTAGTAGTATTAGGACACTATATTAATTAGAATCCTAGTAGTGCTAAGAAACTAAAATTAATTAGACTCCAGATAGAATTAGAATACTAAATTATATCAACCATAATAATTTCCCACATAACTAAACTCACAAGAGAATTGGGAAGTCTAAACTGATTAGAACTACAATAATAATAGGGGAAGGAAAGAAAAATTAAACTATCTAAATTATAAGAAAAGATATAGCTGCTAACGTTTGCTGGTGAACAATTCAGTGAAGAAGTAACCCACACCCGCTCTAAAGTGTGATCATTGACGTATTGCAGTGTTGATAAATATCTGCAACTGGCAATTGCAATAAACTAGGAACTTTCCTAGAAAATCCTTTACTTCTAACATTCCAAATGCCGCATCACTAGAGTTCACTTGGACAGAATTGGAGCCACTGATTCAACGGGGACCGAGAGGAACCTGGAAAAAGTGTGCACCAACAGACTGGCGATCACGATAGGACACTTTTGTAAACTCCTTTTCTAGATAGTTAGTTTTCATCTTATCTCCCTATTTTTCTTTCCATCGTGTCATTTAGATTCTCTTTTATATTTATATGAGTCTTCGTCAAAGACTCGAGATGTCTTGTACACGAAGAGTGAGTTTAGGAGATCCACCATTGGGGGGATATCATAATAACCCCACGTATGAAGAAGAATCATTTCACAATTCCAGCCCACGACAACTTGAGATTAATATGGCCGACAAGCAAGAAAATCTCTTCTCCACCCCACACATCGATAATAATCATAATGGGAGAGATGGTAACATCGGACAAAACCTCATCGCTCTACAGATCGTAGAACTCAATATTCAAAAAATACAAAGAGGAGGTGACAACTATGAGGAATTGCCTTGAGGGTTGGCCACCACATACGAAACCATTAGGTCACGATAATTTTTAAAAGAACAAGAGCGACAAAAGAGGCCACCTCCTACCCTAAGCACGGTGTCAGCCCGCACCACACCATTGAGACAACCTCCCCACACATTCTTCAACGATGACTCTTTAGACAAGGTTTGCTCACGGGTCGCTCCAAAAGACAACACCATTAAAATCAAAGATCTCCTTAAAATGCTCGATGAGTACATGGCCAAGAGAGAGCGCTCTGGTCACTCATTCGGATTTGACAAATTTTATCAGGACGTCGAGTTTAATTTGCGAATAGGATTTAAGCCACCGAAATTTACCAAATATAATGGCACGAGAAATCCGATTCATCACTTGACCCATACGTGATAATCAAGGACTTCTCATTCACTATTTCCAACACTCATTCGAAGGAGAAGCTTGAGATTGGTTTGTGGGACTCCCGCTCTATAAGATAAAAACCTTCTGTAACAATCCCCAGATTTATACACTGCAGTGGTCAGTGTCCAGTCAGGTCATGTGTAAGGACCTCACTAAGCTAACCTTTAAATCTATGCATAAAGTCAGATAATAGAAATTTGGACTTCAAGCTAGACACAGCCATATTAAATTACAAGCTTAAACTATTTTAATCAGCAATCAGTTTCCTTTAGCCAATCATTGTGATATACACTTTACATTGAAGCCAAAAGCATTTGGCTTTATTTAGCCTGAACTAAACAGTAGGTATATAGCTTTAAATCAATGTAATATAACCAAGAGAGGGGGAAAGTTAATTGTCGGTTTCTCAAGCTTGTTTCATCTGTAAAAGATACAAAAGATGTCCTCTTTTTGTTTTATTAACAATACACTAATTATGTAGTGTTGCTTTACACAGGATAGGAATTTCAAATAGCTGGTAAGCTACTTGCATGACGGATTTTAAACACGACTCCACTGAGTCATTAACCACCCCCATGAACGCAAAGTCGATACCCATTGTTATAAAACAGCATTTCTTTTCATTCCTTGGATTTTTCGTTAAAACCAGAGGTAAATAAATCAAAGGAAATTATGTTGAAATCAGCAAATAGTGTGAAGTATTAAAACACCTAGCTTAGTTCTGTTCCGGCTACAAGATCAACAAGCAAAACATCATTCTCCTTCCATGCAATAAACACCACGAATTCATCAAAACGGTTAGTTACTTATTTGTCTTTATAGAAAGATTTGATCATAAAGAATTTCAGTTCCGATACTGCCTCAGAACTTGAGTGCAAATTATTGCACTCCGATCTTCATTGGAGATCAGTGAAGGTCTGTCTGATGCTGCACTATATATATATAGATGGGGAAGAAGATCTATATATATTGATATATAAATAATATATATGAGCAAAAAGGAGATATACTGCAGATCAAAAGGCCAAGAAGAAGACCAGCTGAAGCCCGGCAAGCCAAGCTTGCTGCGGTAACCTCAAAGGGTTGCCACGGCAAGGTGCTTGCCGCGACAACCTTAAAGGGTTGCCACGGCAAGGTGCTTGCCGCGGCAAGCCTTATGTGTTGCCGCGGCAACCCTATACTCAGACTATTGTGTGGTATTTTGGTCATACGATTCTTGATCGTTGGAAAGGAGACAATGAGACCTACAACTTTTATGAAGTAACTAAGTTCTAAATCTAACGTATAAAGGGTCAAAAAGTAGTGATAAGTCGCGGCAACATGCAACTACAAAGCTTGCCGCGGCAATAGTATACTCAGACTACTGTGTGGTATTTTAATCATATCTTTTGATTTCGAACTCCAATTGACACGATTCTTGATGTGTTGGAAAGGGGACAATGAGACCTACAACTTTCATGAAGGAATAAATTTTCAGAATCTAACGTTTAAGGGGTCAAAAAATAGTAACAAGTCATGAAAACATGCAACTGCAAAGCTTGCCACGGCAACCTATGTTGCTTGCTGCGGCAACCCTGCATCTGACACACTTGGCGACTCCTCTTCAGGGGTTTATGCTGGGATGACTTGCTGAGTTTGACCATGAGACTTGGGACCATAAATGGTCCATATTTGGGGTCTATGTTGACCCAATAAACCATTAAAAATACTAAACCTATGAACGATATTTCTAGGTGTCACTTGGTACACATGACGCGTTTGCTTGAAGACGAGCGTGCACGGGAAACTAGTTAAACGTAAACCTGGTGTAAGGTAGGGAATGTACTTTGCTAACTTCTATTGTCATTGTTCATTCACATCTAGATAGCATATAAAATTATTTTGTTCAATAAAGCTATAAGTAGAAAATAGTTGCTTATAATGAAATAGATTCGATGTATACTGTTGTAGGGACTTTTCTGAACTAAATGATATTGAGTTTCATATTCTCATCTAGTTAAGTAAACTCTTTGTAGAATCATGTGTATAGGAAATATGATATCTAATTAAATTTTATTTTCTGAGGATGATAGATATTAGTAAATGAAGGAATATTTTGCATGATGGGTATCAGTAACCTATGAATAGTTACCAGCTGCAATGTGATATTTAATTTAGAATGGATAAGTGTTGAGAACTGGAAAATACCATTTTTCACCCCTTAATCAGGGCCTTTATAGACCCTTGAGAGAACTAAATAAGTGTTTTAAGTGTTTGTTTTACAGCTAACAATAAAGGCAGGCTTAACCTTGAAAGTAGCTCAAAAGTGCCAAAAAGATGACATTCCATGTCAATCCAAAGGAAGAAGAAGAAGAAACAACCTCACTAGCTATTGAAAGGTCCGAATTGAAGAGGCAAAGACGTGGTCTTAACCCAGAAAAGAAGTATGGAGCAATTCGAACAGAAAAATGCACTACAGAGTACTTTTCGCAAAGAACCTGAAACTCTGCGAAAAGAACAAAAACTCCAGGCTTAGCTTTCGAAGAGCATCTGAACTCTTCGAAGAGGTGGTTTACCTTTTTGAAAAGAAGAAAACTCAATTCGAACAGAATCAGAACCTTGCGAAAAGAGCTTCAGGAGTTACAGCACCTTGCGAAAAGCCCCCTAAACTTTGCGAAAAGGTATTCTGGAGGTTCTCAGTTTTTGCAAGGGCAATTCAGTAATCTGTTTCACGCGTCCTAATGCATTTAAAAACCTAGGGAGATTCTAAAGGATTCTAAGCATAAAGCGAAGGCATATTCCACCCCACGTGAGCACCCAGAGATGAAATAACTTGGCGGGAACTTTTAGAAACTCTAACAGATTGCATAACAGAATTGATGCCTTTTTCACCTGATTAGCTGAACCAGATCGAGGAATTCTGATTGGCCAGAACAGATCTGGATCCTCGTGCTCGACCACCATTGGTCAATACAGATCTGGGCACCTCTGATTGGTTGATACACATCTGAGCTGGACTTGGGGAAAACTATAAATAGACGAACCATTTGCCCAATTGGGGCATCCAGATTTTGAGTTTCATTCCTATTCCCCCATTTCCAAACCAGATAGTTTGTCTGAAATCCTTGTAATAGCTTCACTTTGACTTGCAATTGGGAGCTGTGAGACATTTCTGTAATTCAAAAGAGAGTTGTATTCAAGACTACAAATCTGAGAGTTGTTTAAGCTGTGCTCTATAATTGTAATGGTGGATTTGAAAAGGTTGCTGTAAACTGTATATTCTCAATTGGATTCATGTTAAGGGTTCCCTCTGTTCTCCTTATTGCATCAGACTCCTTTAGATTTACTATTTTTCATGCAATTTCCCTTGATTCATTAATCCTGTGAGGATTAGTGTTGGTAACCTAATCTCTCACGACATTTGTAGTGATGCTTCTTGTTCTAAACTAAGGCTTTGGATTAAAGACTATTGGACGGTTTGTGGCCATTAAAGTGGACAGACCATAGCCATAAGCTTAAACATAATCCTTAAATTAGATTTATTTCTCTTACATCTGCGCTTGTAGCCAGATGAAGATTGGATCATCTCTCAGTTGAGCTGCAGTCGTTCTCATCAGTTTTCAAGGACCAAATCAAAGTTAGATATTACTTCTCCATTTTTTATATAAGTTTACCTCAAACGTTTCCCCAACTCGGATCTGGATCACTTAGTTTAATTTTTACTTTTATCATTTAGTTAATGTGACAAATTCAACCTCTCATCTTATGTGCTTTCTAGATAGGATAAGAGGCCAGATCTGGTAGCTCAGATCTGGAGGTTTATCTTGCATTTTAGACAAATTCTCTGTGGACGATCTTTCACTCACTTACATTTAAAACTTGCTACAATTGGCCCTGATCTTGCAGGCTAATTCACTTCTACCTGTGCTGATATTTCTTTATTTTTTTAGTATAATTTAGCAGTTGCAAACCTGTTTTCAAAACACACATAAATCAAGCACACTAAGAAGCAACAACAAGTTTTTGGCGTCGTTGCCGGGGAATAGATTTTAAAATTGGTAGACCTAAGTTTTTCAATTTTGTAGATTTTATTTTCATTTTAATTTTTGCTTTAAAACTGCACGCTGCATTCCAAGTGCTTGATTAAATGTCTACTGCAGTTTTGTATAGAAAACCTGCTTTTTTCTTGCAGAATTTTTTTATTTTTCCAGTTTTTATTCTTTGCGTTCTAGTTATTTGAATAAATCTGCGCCACTCTTTTGTCTTTTGTCAAATTTGGGCGTGCTTTGAGTTTTCTTTTATTTTGTCAATATACTTGAATAAGGTATCTTGCTTTTTGGATTTTTGCAGATCTGGGCGGCCATTCAACAAGGAGCATCTGACTAAAGTCGAGCAGATTTGCTTGAGTTTGCATCCTTCTCCTTTGCATTCATTTTCTATTTTAAATTCTTGAGAACCAAAGATTCTTGTTTAATGTTTGTTGTGATTATAATTTCATTGCATCTTTTAGGCATCTTGATTTTTTTTGTACAAAACCAAATACAAAATAAAGAAGAGAAAAACACAAATAGAAAATCTCCGAAGTTGTTTCTCATTATTTTCAGCAGTAGTAAATAAGGGCTCTTGTTGAGCCCGGGCTGATCCAAAACAAGTAAAAAAAAAAAAAAGAAAATTATAAAAACAAATATATATATATATATATAGATATCTTTCGGATGGGCTGTTTTTCTCCATTTGCATCCACTTTTCCCATCTGGACCTGCTGAGATCATTTTTTCTTTTTTAGGAATCATGTAGGATAATGAGTAGTGAATCATAGGCTGTTTTGAATATTCAATGGACCCACTGATTTTATTTTCCTTCGAGATTTCTTCATCATAAATGGGTCTCAGCTGTGTGTGAACCCTGTTTTTAATATGTGCTCCCATGCTTCATTATTCTTTTTTATTCATACACATCATCAACAAAGGGGTCAGTCTTATGAATCTTGCTTTTCACTGTATTCCTGCTAATCATTTTTATAATCACTTAGATTCATAAGTATCTCAGGCTTTTGGGTTTTTTTTCTTTGGGCTTAGGATGTATCATTTGGCATTAGATTTTTTGTTTTAGGAATTTTAGTTTCAAATTTTTTAGATCGCTGATTTTTTTTCTTTCTTAGGTTAATGTGTCCTCGCTTTCTTGATTTTCTTATTTTTCTCGTGAGTATAGTTAGTTTCTAACTTTGTTTTCCTATTTTGCATTCACAAATTCTGTTTTGTATCAACACTTTTCTTTTTCTTTTTAACTTTCTATTCACCCCTTACCTTGCTTTTCTTTGCTTTCTCTGTTATTAGCATTAGTTTCCTTCCATTTGCTTTGTTCTTTTATTTTCGATCATATATTCAGGTTTTTAGATTTTATTTTGTAGCTTCTAGCTTAGTTTTGTTATTTTTCTGTTTTATCGAATTTCCTATATTTATATAACATTTTTTTTCCCTTTTCCGCTCATATATTGGTGTTATTTTCTTTATTTCTGCTTATAGCTACAAATTTTTTTCTGCTTAGTTTTCCTTTCTTCTTTTATCCTGCTGCCCCTCGTTTCTCAGTGTCTAGAACATTGAGGACAATGTTCATGTTAGGTTTGGGGGTATGGCAGGTATGCCAATAAAATAAGTTAATGCTTGGTGCTTATGATCGTAATTTTGAAAATGAAGTAATCTCACACCTGTTTTTTTGAAAAATGAGGAAGTTAAAACTTTTTAAAATTAATTTCTAGTGTAATTCTAATACTTTCATGAAGTGAATGTCAGAAAATTTTCAAAAGAAAATTGATGTTTAAGTAAACCTAAAAAGAGAAAGCAGTGATGATATACCTCAGGAATTTGATAGAAAACCACACCCAGTGAGATTTGGACCTGAAATGTATTCTTTGGAGGTATAAATTGGAAATTTTTTCGCTCTAGGACCTGCTTTGAACTCGCTTGTTATCACTAGAAGTTACACATATCCAAGTTAAAATATCTTGACAAAGAATCATGATATTAAAGACATGATGTAAGGCCTCCTTTTGGACGGTTTGAACTTCAAAAGCCCAACCTTTTGAAATCGCCTTGATACACACCAATTGAGCTTTATAAATCCAAGATTTCTTTGAAACCTCATCAACCTCATTTAGCCTAACCCTCACTCGAGAATTGAAGGTAAAGGAAAGAAAGTTGAAGAAAGGTGAGTTGATTTGGTAAAAAAAATAATTGAAGGTAATGTCAATGAGAAGAAATGTGGCATTCCACAATGTTGCTTTGAAAAAAAAAAAAAAAAAAAGGAGAAGGCATTTCATTGGAAGTTTGAAAAGAAAGAGAAAAGATGGCCACTTTGGCTCAAAATTCAAAGAAGAAGATGAAATTGTCAATTGAAGAAGGTGTGTCTATCACCTCCTTACCTTGATTGACTTCTCAATTTTGAACTCCATTCCACCTTTATTCTTGATAAATTTCTCCCATAAGCCACATTACAACCCAAGTTAAAGTCCTTCTTGATCAATGATGGATTGAGTGTCACATGGAGATAAGGATTTGTGTAATCTATGGTGAAAAAAGTAGTAAATTGCGAAAAGCAATGCCTATGCTCCTGCTTACAATCCTATTTGAGGATTGTAATTGCTCTTGAGCTGTGTGAAATAGTGCAACCCTCATATTTGCATGGTGAGTGAAAACCCTGGTGAGAGTTGAGTTTGAAATCAAATTATTTGGGGTAACATCAAAACTGAATTCTCAAATAGAAGGCAAGCTTTTCATTAATTTTTCTTGTAAATAACTTTTTGACAAAAAATTGAGTGAATGGTAAAAGGGATTACAGCAGAATTTTAGTTTTGAACTGATGTTTTCTTGAAAATCTTCTTACAGCCTGACTGATGCAGGTGTGAATAATCTAATTGGATGAAAGTTTGCTTTAACAGAACTACAGTGATCTTAACTGATTTATTGAAGAAGTTTGTGGGTACCTTCACTAAAAACCCTCAGGAGACTTCACTCCTCCACTAGGGATCACCTAGGGGTTTAAAAGGCTTGTTGCATATGCTAAATGCAACTGTGCTCCCTACAAAAATGGCTTTTCATTCTATTTTAAAATTTTGTCTTTGCTCAGGGACTAGCAAAGTTTAGGTTTGGGGGTGTCTTGAGAACTGGAAAATACCATTTTTCACCCCATAATCTGGGCCTTGATAGACCCTTGAGAGAACTAAATAAGTGTTTTAAGTGTTTGTTTTACAGCTAACAATAAAGGCAGGCTTAACCTTGAAAGTAGCTCAAAAGTGACAAAAAGATGACATTCCATGTCAATCCAAAGGAAGAAGAAGAAGAAACAACCTCACAAGCTGTTGAAAGGTTCAAATTGAAGAGGCAAAGACGTGGTCTCAACCCAGAAAAGAAGTATGGAGCAATTCGAACAGAAAAATGCACTAGAGAGTACTTTTCGCAAAGAACCCGAATGCTCAAGAAGAACCTCAAACTCTGGAAAAGAACAAAAACTCAGCTTAGCTCAAGAGCATCCGAACTCTTCAAGAGATGATTTACCTTTTCGAAAAGAAGAAAACTCAATTCAATGTAACTAACCTTGCGAAAAGAGCTTCAGAGTTACAACACCTTGCTAAAAGCCCCTAAACTTTGCGAAAAAGGTATTCGAGGTTCTCGCTTTTGCAAGGGCAATTCAAGAATGTTTCATGCGTCCCAATGCATTTAAAAACCTAGGGACATTCCAGAGGATTCTAAGCATAAAGCGAAGGCATATTCCACCCCACGTGAGCACCCAGAGATGAAATAACTTGGCGGGAACTTCTAGAAACTCTAACAGATTGCATAACAGAATTGATGCCTTTTTCACCTGATTGGCTGAACCAGATCAAGGAATTCTGATTGGCCAGAATAGATCTGGATCCTCGTGCTCGAACACCATTGGTCAATACAGATCTGGGCACCTCTGATTGGTTGATACACATCTGAGCTGGACTTGGGGAAAAGTATAAATAGACGAACCATTTGCCCAATTGGGGCATCCAGATTTTGAGTTTCATTCCTATTCCCCCATTTCCAAACCAGATAGTTTGTCTGAAATCCCTGTAATAGCTTCACATTGACTTGCAAGTGGGAGCTGTGAGACATTTCTGTAATTCAAAAGAGAGTTGTATTCAAGACTACAAATCTGAGAGTTGTTTAAGCTGTACTCTATAATTGTAATGGTGGATTTGAAAAGGTTGTTGTAAACCGTATATTCTCAATTGGATTCATGTTAAGGGTTCCCTCTGATCTCCTTATTGCATTAGACTCCTTTAGATTTACTGTTTTTCATGTAATTTCCCTTGATTCATTAATCCTGTGAGGATTAGTGTTGGTAACCTAATCTCTCACGGCATTTGTAGTGATGCTTCTTGTTCTAAACTAAGGCTTTGGATTAAAGACTATTGGATGGTTTGTGGCCATTAAAGTGGACAGACCATAGCCATAAGCTTAAACCTAATCCTTAAATTAGATTTATTTCTCTTACATCTGCGCTTGTAGCCAGATGAAGATTGGATCATCTCTCAGTTGAGCTGTAGTTGTTCTCATCAGTTTTCAAGGACCAAATCAAAGTTAGATATTACTTCTTCATTTTTTATATAAGTTTACCTCAAACGTTTCCCCAACTCGGATCTAGATCACTTAGTTTAATTTTTACTTTTATCATTTAGTTAATGTGACAAATTCAACCTCTCATCTTATGTGCTTTCTACATAGGATAAGAGGCCAGATCTGGTAGCTCAGATCTGGAGGTTTATCTTGCATTTTAGACAAATTCTCTATGGACGATCTTTCACTCACTTACATTTAAAACTTGCTACAATTGGCCCTGATCTTGCAGGCTAATTCACTTCTACCTGTGCTGATATTTCTTTATTTTTTTAGTATAATTTAGCAGTTGCAAACCTGTTTTCAAAACACACATAAATCAAGCACACTAAGAAACAACAACAATAAGATATGCTCGAATTAAGGTTATGAAATAAGAATGACAAGCGTGGTATATAAAGATGATTAGTAGTACCATGCCAATGTTGTTTTAATGAATTCAGCCTTAAAGTATTCAACTTTGTTAAAATCAGTATGGATAAACTATGAGTTAAGAATAAGAAGCTCAGTTTTGAATTTGTATGAACATGATAGTGTAGCTTTTATATGTTCAGCTTGGATAAGTTCAGCGTTAATCAATAGTTAACTCAGTCAGTTAAGTATGCTAGTTTCATAGGTGGTATCAGTTTTGTGAAGTAGACACAATTTAGCTAACAATAGTAAATCTATATCTTAGGTATCTTGTAATTGTATCCAGAGGATGCCTACTTATTATATGAAGCACGAGTTTTGGTAGATCCTGGATTGACACATTCCTTTATTATACCTAATTTGTTGAAAAGTTAGGAAAGTTGGGAGCCACCCCAAAACCTCTCGACTTGCTTGTAGACGTGTCAGTCTCGACTAGACAGTCAGTCACTACTAACATGGTATGTCGATCAATCATCATCATACTCCAAGGTCACGACGAATATGAAACAGTAGCCGATTGATCTTACTCTATTTACGCAATATATAAGGATTCATCGAAATCCTTGGCATGGATTGGCTATCCAATCATCATGCGAACATTGATTGTAAAAGTAGATTGCCAATAGCCTGTGAATTTCCTGATGTCTTCCCTGATGAGTTGCCAGGATTTTGGCCTAATAGGGAAGTGGAATTCGCTATTGATTTAATCTCGGTCACAAAGCTAGTATTAAAGGCACCGTATTGAATGGCACCTGCGAAATTGAAAGACCTCATGAACCAGTTGCAAGAGCTTATTGGCAAAGGGCTTATGAGACTGAGTGAGTCTCCGTGGGGCACACCGGTGTTGTTCGTGAAGAAGAAAGATGGTTCGATGCACCTCTGCATTGATTACCGTCAACTCAATAAACTGACGATCAAGAATAGATATCCGCTCCCTCGAATCAACGATCTCTTTGATCAGTTACAAGGAGCGCGATGGTTCTTGAAGATTGACTTATGATCGGGTTATCACCAGATGAAGGTCAAAGCTGACGATATGTCGAAGACAGCTTTTTGGACATGTTATGGTCACTACGAGTTTCTCGTCATGCCCTTCGGGTTGACCACTGCACCTGCAGCATTGATTAACTTGAGCAACTGAGTCTTCATGCCCTATCTAGATCAATGCATCGTAGTCTTCATCGACGATATACTCATCTACTTAAAGAAGAAAGCAGAGCATGAAGGTCATCTGCATTTTGCCTTGCAAACATTGAGAGATTCTCAGCTGTATGTGAAGTTCAGTAAATGTGATTTTTGGCAATTTTCTGGGTCATGTCATTTCCTAAGCCGGTATTACCGTTGATCCTGTAAAGATAAAGGATGTAGTACAAAGGAAGCAGCCACAAACAATAATCGAGATCAAAACCTTTTTAGGTCTTGTAGGATATTACCGATAATTTGTTGAAGGGTTTTCGAAGCTTGCTGGACCACTCACGCAGCTCACTCGAAAGAATGTCCAATCCAAGTGGAATGAGGCATGTGAGGAGAGTTTCCAAGAGTTAAAATGAAGACTCACTTCTGCACCAATCCTCGCCTTACCAACAGGCAACGGAGGCTTTGTTGTATTTAGTGATGCCTCGTATAGTGGGTTAGGGTGTGCATTTAATAGGGAATGTGTGATTGCATATGGTTCTCGTCAGTTGAAAGATCATGAGAAGAACTATCCCACTCACGACCTGAAACTAGCTGCGGTCATCTTTGTGTCAAAAATCTAGAGGCACTACCTATATGGTGAAACCAATGTTTGATATGTGAGCAAGTGAAGGTTGAACCCAAGCATCCCACTGATCTATTACAGCCACTACCTATTCCAGAGTGGAAGTGGGAGAACATTTCCATGGATTTCATTCTCTGTTTACCCCGTACTCAGAAGGGTTACACTGTGATTTGGGTGATTGTTAATCATCTCACCAAATCTGCACATTTCTTACCCTATAGTACACGATATATAGCATCGAAATTGGCTGAAATTTATCTGAGTGAAATTGTACGATTACATGGGATACCCGTGAGCATTGTGTCAGATCGCGATCCATCATATACCTCGCGATTTTGACAGAGTTTCCAAGAAGGTATGAGTTCTAAGTTGGAATTCAGTTATGCATTTCATCCTCAGATCGACGGTCAGACAGAAAGGGTGAACGAAGTGATAGAAGACATGTTACTGGCCTATATGCTAGATTTCCAAAGATCATGGGATAGACACTTACCCCTGATCAAATTCTCATACACTAATAGCTTCCAGTCGAGCATCGACATGGCACCATTCGAGGCACTGTATGGACGCCGATGTACATCTCCGATTAACTGGGAAGAATCTAGCGAACGTCTTATTTTCAACCCTAACTTGATCAAACGCATCAATGCAATTGCTCACGTTATTCGGGAATGATTGAAGAGTGCTCAGAGTCGGCAGAAGAGTTATGCTAATCTCAAACAAGGCAAGTTAAGTCCTCGTTATGTTGGACCATTCCCAGTTTTGGGAAAAATTGGTGAGGTAGTATACCGAGTTGCATTACCTCCACATTTATCCAGCATACACGATGTATTCCATATGTCTATGCTAAGGAAGTACGTTAGTGGTCCAACCCATGTGTTGAATTATCAGCCACTGGATATTCAGGAAGAGTTAACAATGATTGAAGAGTCAGCTCAGATATTATATCACAGAGACCAAATCTTGAGAACAAAACGTATTTCACTCGTTTTGTTCCACTGGAAGAATCATGGGTTACATAAAGCTACCTGGGAGCGCAAAGCTGATATCCGTGCTCAGTAACCTCGATTATTTACATAAGGTACGTACATCAAATCCATGTACACTATAGTTATACTAGTCAAATAAATTTCCATTGCTTAGATTATAATGTAATATAAATACACCTGCACCAGTAGATAAGAAATTATGGCAAATTGAATATATTAAATAAGTCCTATGGACCATGATCGAAATAACTCTAAATAACATGCTGGAATTTAGCATTAAAATATAATACTAGTATAAAATTTTATAACATTAAATATTGAGAATATTCAAGATAATTTGAATACTAAATAGTAATATTACAAAAATGTTGTTAGTAAACACCACATGTTGTGTAGACCTTACCCCATTTATATACATGATTGTGACATTCATCTGTTACCCAGATAGTCCTGATTGATTTTCGAGAACGAAAATTCCTAAAATAGGGGAGAATGTAACAATCCCCAGATTTATACATTGCAGTGGTGAGTGTCCGGTCAGGTCATGTGTAAGGACCTCACTAAGCTAACCTTTAAATCTATGCATAAAGTCAGATAGTAGAAATTTAGACTTCAAGCTAGACACAACCATATTAAATTACAAGCTTAAACTATTTTAATCAGCAATCAGTTTCCTTTAGCCAATCATTGTGATATACACTTTACATTGAAGCCAAAAGCATTTGGCTTTATTTAGCCTGAACTAAACAGTAGGTATATAGCTTTAAATCAATGTAATATAACCAAGAGAGGGGGAAAGTTAATTGTCAGTTTCTCAAGCTTGTTTCATCTGTAAAAGATACAAAAGATGTCCTCTTTTTGTTTTATTAACAATACACTACTTATGTAGTGGTGCTTTACACAGGATAGGAATTTCAAATAGCTGATAAGCTACTTGCATGACGGATTTTAAACACGACTCCACTGAGTCATTAACCACCCCCATGCACGCAAAGTCGATACCCATTGTTGTAAAACAGCATTTCTTTTCATTCCTTGGATTTTTGGTTAAAACCAGAGGTAAATAAATCAGAGGAAATTATGTTGAAATTAGCAACCAGTGTGAAGTATTAAAACACCTTGCTTAGTTCTGTTCTGGCTACAAGATCAACAAGCAAAACATCATTCTCCTTCCATGCAATATACACCACGAATTCATCAAAATGGTTAGTTACTTGTTTGTCTTTATAGAAAGATATGATCATAATGAATTTCAGTTCCGATATTGCCTCAGAACTTGAGTGCAAATTATTGCACTCCGATCTTCATTGGAGATCAGTGAAGGTCTATGTGATGCTGCACTATATATATAGATTGTATATATATATATATATATATATATATATATCTATATGTGTCTAGATATCTAGATGGGGAAGAAGATCTATATATATTGATATATAAATAATATATATGAGCAAAAAGGAGATATACAGCAGATCAAAGGGCAAGAAGAAGACCAGCTGAAGCCCGGCAAGCCAGGATTGCCATGGCAACCTCCAAGGGTTGCCACGGCAAGGTGCTTGCCGCGGCAACGTCAAAGGGTTGCCGCGGCAACCTCAAAGGGTTGCCACGGCAATGTGCTTGCCGCGACAAGCCTTATGTGTTGCCGCGGCAACCCTATGCTCAGACCACTGTGTGCTATTTTAGTCATAACGTTTGACTCTGAACTCCAAATGATATGATTCTTGATGCGTTGGAAAGGGGACAATGGGACCTACAACGTTCATGAAGTAACTAAGTTCTAAATATAATGTATAAAGGGTCAAAAATTAGTGACAAGTGGTGGTAACATGCAACTACAAAGCTTGCCGCGGCAACAGTATACTCAGACCACTGTGTGGTATTGTAATCAAATCTTTTGATCCCGAACTCTGATGGACACAATTATTAATGCGTTGGGAAGGGGACAACGAGCCCTACAACTTTCATGAAGGAATAAATTTCTGAATCTAACATTTAGGGGGTCCAAAAATAGTGACACGTCGCAGAAACATGCAACTGCAAAGCTTGCCACGGCAACCTATGTTGCTTGCCACGGCAACCCTGCATTTGACACACTTGGCGACACCTCTGTCAGGGGTTTATGCTGGGATGACTTGCTGAGTTTGACCATGAGACTTGGGACCATAAATGGTCCTTTTTTGGGGTCTATGTTGACCCAATAAACCATTAAAAATACTAAACCTATGAACGACATTTCTAGGTGTCACTTGGTACACATGACGCGTTTGCTTGAAGACGAGCGTGCACGGGAAACTAGTTAAACGTAAACCTGGTGTAAGGTAGGGAATGTACTTTGCTAACTTGTGTTTTCATTGCTCATTCACATCTAGATAGCATATAAAATTATTTTGTTCAATAAAGCTATAAGTATAAAATAGTTGCTTATAATGAGATAGATTCGATGTATGCTGTTGTAGGGACTTTTCTGAACTAAATGATATTGAGTTTTATATTCTCATCTAGTTAAGTAAACTCTTAGTAGAATCATGTATATAGGAAATATGATATCTGATTAAATTTTGTTTCTGAGGATGATAGATATTAGTAAATGAAGGAATGTTTTGCATGATGGGTATCAGTAACCTATGAATAGTTACTAGCTGCAATGTGATATTTAATTTGCAATGGATAAGATATGCTCGAATTAAGGTTAAGAAATAAGGATGACAAGCGTGGTATATTAAGATAATTAGTAGTACCATGCCAATGTTGTTTTGATGAATTCAGCCTTAAAGTATTCAACTTTGTTAAAATCAGTTTGGATAAACTTTTAGTTAAGAATAAGAAGCTCAGTTTTGAATTAGTATGAATATGATAGTGTAGCTTTGATATGTTCAGCTTGGATAAGTTCAGCATTAATCAATAGTTAACTTAGTCAGTTAAGTATGCTAGTTTCATGATGTATAAACATGCAAGATCAGTAATGCTAATTCAGTGAGATGGAAAAGAGGATACGATCAGTTTCAATGCATGAATATGAATAGTTATGCTAGGTTAGTATGCTAGTTTAGTATTATGCAAGTTTTAGATTATACTAATAAAAGTTTCGATAAATGATTATGAGCATATCAGTTCGATAAGATCAGCTTGACACATGTTTTTATGTTAGAACTATTGTCAAACCAATTTAGATGACTTTATATCGATCAGTAGATGAATTTGTATGTATGATGATACTTGATGAGTTTAGAGGAAGTATAATGTATGCACATGCTAGTTTTCAATGTATTACTATGACTGCTGGTGTTAGATCAACTTAATATTCTACAGACTTAATGTATGTTTTACATGATTATGATGCTAGTTTAGCTTGGATACATGAATATCAATGATTATGATAATTGCAGTTTTATATGATCATGTGGGTTCAATTATTCAAATCAATTTTGCTACATGATATCTGTTCACAATGTGCTCGCATATATACCATGCATTGTTCATGTTCTGTTATCCTTGATGTCATGTACACATCTTTAATTCATCTTGAAACAAGTGATCCCGCTAACTCGGGAGCTTGATATCTCGTCCAAGTGATCCCGCTAACTCGGGAGCTTGATTTTCTGGGTCTAAGTGATCCCGCTAACTCGGGAGCTTGACAAGTGATCCCGCTAACTCGGGAGCTTGATTTTCTTGTTTCTTGTTCTTGGACATGTCTTGTTTTAGCATGATTCATTGATCTCGCCTGATTCCTTGTCAGCATGAATATGACAGCATTGTCAGCATGATACAATAATTGCATGATTTAGTGCTTGTTCTGTTATATACTGCTAGGATATATGGATGCTAGAATAGACCTAATATAAGATGATATGTGGTTCGTTTTATTTTTCATCTAGACATGAATGGATAATCTAAATATCAATTAGCATTTTTAATTTTCCCTGCTGAGCTTTGATGATAACTCATCCTACGACTTTATGTCTTAGCTTCAGATAGTGCTCAAGACCCTGAGCACGAAGCTGATCCTACCTACCAGTCTGAGGAGGAGGACGAGGAGGAAGGTTTTACTGAGGACTTCTTTCCTTGAGAGGTTTGGGAGAGAGAGAGATTTATTTTTAAACATTAAATATGTATAAACAGCAGTGTGATTTGAGATACTCTACTACTTTATGTATAGGTTTCTGTTTATATTCCTGTTCAGTTTGTTGCTTTTGATAAATGGATGAATATCAGTTGTTGCCATATTTCTACGTTTCAGAGTTAATTCAATTCGCTTCCGCATATATAACACTTTGTACAAGATGCCCTTGTATGACAGGATCATGTTAGGTGATCCAACGGCGCGACCTTTCCCATTTACGAGAAGGGGAAAAGTCGGGCTGCCACACCTTCGATGAATTAGTCGGTCAATTCCTAGACCAATACAAACACTTGATCCAAGACACAGTCAATCTCAGCGATCTAATGGCAGCCAAGCGAGGACCTGATGAAGAATTTATCGACTTCGTCATCAGATAGAGAAAACTCACTGCTAGGACCAGCACCTCAATGAAAGAGAAGGATTCAGTGGACATTATAGTCGATAATACTAGAAAACCGTTAAAGAGCGCACTTGTCATAAGTGATTGCCTCGACTTCACTGCACTCCACTCCCGGGCATCCCGACTAGCACGACACATTAAAGGCGGAGACCTTACTTTATCCATAGTAACATCAAAAGTGGGCTCTTCCAGTGAATCAAAATCAAAAAATAATAAGATAGCCTAGGAATCAAATAGGTCAACACCGTTGTTAATCAAGGATAAAAATCTGGGAACGAAAATTTTCACCCACGAAACTTCGGGCTAAATCAAAATCAGCAACGATACATGAACCAAAACCAAGGCACTAATCAACAAAGATATGCAAACAAAAACCAAAGCCAAAACCAGAATCAGGGCCAGTATCAAAATAGAAATCAGTATCCCAACACCTACCAGAATCAGAACACGACGCAAAATCAACCAGCCCATGTGTTGGATTACAATAGTGTGCCCCCACCGTAGAACTTTAACCCAGCCAGAGGTCCCTACCAGCCGAGGCGGGAACACTATCCCCCTTTACCGGATACAATTTCCAACATTTTTGGTATCCTTAACACTCAGAATCTCCTCTGATTCTCGCAGGAAAGACCTCGCCCATTGCTGGCAAATTTAGACTATAGTAAATACTGTGCCTTCCATCGATATGCGGGATAACCTAGAAGACTATTGGGTCCTCAGGGACATAATCTATGACATGAATGACTGAAGTCAAATCGATTGGGAAGTGCTTAGGAATCCTGACCCTAATAATAACCAACCCCAACAAAATTTAGGGATCGTTAATAACCCCATGCCCAACCACAACCAAGCAACACCGGCTCAGGTCACCACTATATATCTCTCCAGTCAATCCCCCTTCCAATCTTCTACCTTAATCACTCGCATTCAACCTTCTGCTACTTCTGCTACACTAGCGAGAGCTCCTTCACCCCGTATCCCACGGCCCTGATCACTCGCATTGCCCCATCGAATCCACCTCCTTATCCAAATTCACTCAGATACGAGTCCGTTCCTTTAGGGCTAGGAGACCACTCCTCCGTAGTCACCCACCAGAACCTCCAACCCCTCCAAATCCTGAACCAACGCCATTACCGCTCCCTTTGTCTGATTTTGAACCTGAGTATGGAGATCATGTTCTCCAAACTGCAGCCCAAATTGCTGCATAGGTAGAAAGTGTCACCCGAAAGACTCCAAACCAAGACAATGAAATAACCACCGAGGGTTCACTGAATCTAAAAAAAGCGAGCCAGAAGAATATCTTGACCCGTGCAAGAGATTGGCCTCTACTTTCCTAGAAGAGGAAGATTACACACAGTACCTCCCACCTTGGAGCGGCACCAGTCAGGTACGCGTTCCAACCTCGAATTTTACCCATTTTACAAATACATCCACGTCAAGCCGTGCTGGGTTCGGTCAACAACCGACTTACCAGATTCTCAAATCAGAAACCAATTACCCACCTCCGCCTTTTCCTCAAAATAAGGATTTCACGAACGCACAACCACCAGAGGGGAATTTGAGAGAAAGAGAAGTTAACTTGCCTCCCCCACCTCACATCATCCCTCCACCAATTCCTGCACCTCAATCATTCCAACCACCCGCACCTAAGGCCCATCGGCCAGGCAAAGAAATGACACTCGAGCCAGGGCAAGAATAGGCCTTCTAGGGCATCTTCAGAAGATCTCGACCCAGATATCCATACTATAACTCATCAAGAAATCGCCTGACCATCACCGATTGTTGATAAGGACACTTGAAGACACACAAGTGGATAAGGATACGACCCTAGATAAGCTTCATCAAATCACTTCGGTCATGGGGCAACCTCCAGCACTCACTTTTACAGATGCAGACATGCCGAAAGAGTCACTCCACGGGAGTGCGGCCCCCATGTATCTTACAGTCATAATTAGAGAATTTTATGTACCACACGCACTTGTTGGCATGGGAGCAAGACTTAACATCTACCCTCTCACCACGTTAAAAATGCTCGAATACATGGAGTAAGATGTCAGGCCATCCGGACTGTCACTCATAGCTTATGATGGGTTGCGTCACTTTGTCAAAGGAACTATCAAGCTATAGTTTCGCGTCAGACCTGTAACGAAAGGCATTACCTTCCATGTTTCTGATTCTGCTAGTATGTACAATCTCATTTTAGGGAGAAAATGGCTGAAGTCAATGAAGGTCATCGCATCCACATACCATCAATGCGTCAAATTCCCATACGAAGACTCTATCGTCCGTATATACGTTGATGCACCCCTCTAGGAGATGGATATTGATTACGCGGCGAGCATACCAACCACTCATGATTATGTGTTGAACACCAATCATATTCAAAAGACTCGAATCCCTGATGAGATAACCGTTGCAGAAGTCCGTCCCCCTACCCCTCCTAGTTTTCACCCAACGCCTCGACAAAAATTAATGAGAAGAGAGGTTGACCCAAACCTCACCAAACTCTATGGCATTAACCCTATCGCGACAAAAGGGTGGGATCTTATATACTAACTTGGTTACGTTCCCCACACCGGACTCGATTAAAATAAGCAAGGTCGTGTAAGACCCATTGTCCCAATGCAAATATGTAAGTACATAGCGTTAGGCTACCAATCAGATGGCCCACAAGTTTACTTGTCCCCTACCTCACCAAAATGGTCTCTATATGACCACTTCACCTATGGGACCATTGAGAAAGCAGATGTGCTAAAGCATAAGGAAGTGTCCTTCACTAGATCCCAAGAAGTGGAAATTGAGTGAATGACTAAAGCGTTCAATGATTTAACTAATTTAAATGATGATATTGACAAACCGCTCGAAGGAGTCAAGCTCATGTTTGACACTAAGGAGTTTGCAGAAGAGAGGAGAGAAGAACCTTCAGAACTCGACCCACGAGTAGAAGATTGGGAATCCACTTACGACAAAGATTTTCACAGAGCATCCCTTCAAGATAGTGAAGAGCACTTATGCTTAACATGGGAAAAAGATGACACTCCACAAGAAAATACTAACTCGTATAGCATCCGCCTTGGCCTTGGCCTTGAGGGATGGTAATGCCCTTGGGACTCCCCTTGTATCGCTTACCCATACTAACCCCACTGTAGGGCAGCCAGCATATTAGAGCGCTTCGGTAGTTGGACCTAACACTCTATGATAGAAGAATCGAATCACTCCAACCTCATGACCACTGACACAAGTAATGACCTACCAACTCAGCTACTAGCATAAGAAGCAGAAAATCCCAACGGTCATCTGGTTGACTTAGGGGAAACCCTCGCATCGCCCTCATAGAATTTGAAGAGGAACTTGAACTAGACACTTTTATATCCCTAGATTCGCCACAACTCCAAATATTTTGGAAATCTCAAGAGGAAGAGTGGCAACCTCCCCTAAGTGATGACAAGGACTACTGGATGGAAAAGAGTGCACTCGAGTTAGCGGGCGAGCCAATCTAGGACTTCAAGCACTATCAGATCAAGAAGATGAATTTGATACCATCTTCGACTATAACATAGAAGGATGGGAATGTCCTTGGGGATCCCCCTGCACTCCTCACCATTATCAACCTCACTGCCGAGCATGCGCGCTCATCCTAACATATTATGAAGATCAAAGAAAAGAACTCGCTACCCCTAAGAATCCTTTGGGAGATCCTCCTCGGTGGGAAGAATAATATTATTACAACCCAGACGATGATAGTTCAATTGACTATAATCATCAGAGCTTCTTCGAAGAAGAGGCGATCAATGTGGCAGGAGAAGTTCAAGCATTAGTGCCGCTGTCACCAGCGTCACTCATTCAAAAGATCTCATCAGATGAGGACTTTAAAAAAAATGCCAAATTCACAACAAGTCAGCATTTCCTGAAGAATCGCCTGAATGGCCCCAGCAATCGTCTCACTCCCTCAACTAGAGGAAGCAATTCTCCCGATGCCCCTTGAGGTGACCGACCCTGTACCATATTTATTATCAAAATTAATAAAATAAAAAAAAATAGAAAACCCAAAAAATTTAGAAATACAAAATCTAAAAAAATCAGAAAACCCCAAAAAAGAAAGGGAACCCTTCATCCAGAACCAAATTTGTGGTCAATAAGGAGACTTTTCTCCTAAGGTCTCTATCCCATTCCCCACACGGGGACGTAAAGTGTCCCGTCTAAATAATAAGCCAGTGATCATACCGAACAAGACTTTGAGAGAAGAATCAGTAGTCGTGACCTTCACCTTAGCAAAGATCTCTCTGTCATAGATTGTACCGATGAAGGGTCACCTTTACCAAACTCAGATCCCCAGTGTAACAATTTTGCAGTATACAAACTTATCAAGGACGAAGAAAGAACACCAGTTGTCGAGGAGGCACTGGACTTCCAACGGGCTATCAAGCACTTCGATGAGTAAATTCAAGTTGCAGCAAAACCCACGAAAGAACTTAACTTTTCATTGAAGAGAAACCCTAGAAACTACTGATTAGCACAACGCTCAACTCTAAGGAATGCCAACAAATTGCATAAGTCCTTCAAGAACACCTCGATTCCTTTGCATGGTCCTACGAGGACAAACCCGATTTAGACCCAAGTTTAGTAGAACATCGCCTCGTCTTAGAACCCGATGCAAAGCCTGTTAAGCAGAAACTCTGCAGGATGCACCCATGAACCACCCTCCAAGTTAAAGAGGAAGTCGACAAGTTACACAAAGCCAAATTTATCCGAGTAATTTTTTACCCTAAGTGGGTCGCCAACATAGTACCTGTCGCCAAGAAAGACGGCAGAGTATGGGTTTGCATTAACTTTCGAAACCTCAACCAGGCATGCCCAAAAGATGATTTCCCACTTCCACACATTGACACACACTCTAGTCAACAATACCGCTGGACATGAGATGCTATCCTTCATGGACGGTTTCTCTGGATGTAATCAGATCAAATTAGTAGAGTTTGACCAAGGGAAGACTTCCTTCACCACACCATGAGGAACATACTGTTACATCGTTATGCCTTTTGGGCTCAAGAACATAGGATCCACGTATTAATGTGCCATGATGGATATCTTTCACGACATGATGCATAAGTGTGTAGAAGTCTACGTCGATGACATATTAGTGAAGTCCCAAACGCAAGTAGGACATGTTGAAGCGCTCCGACTGGTGTTACAAAGAGCTAAGAAATATCAGCTAAAAATGAATCCCAAGAAATGTGTCTTCGGGGTCACTTCCAAAAAATTACTTGGTTTCATAGTTAGAAAGCGAGGGATAGAAGTTGACCCTGTAAAAGTCAGAGCGATCCTCGAGATGCCGCCTCCCAGTAATATCAAAGAGTTACGGGGCCTGATAGGAAGATTGCAATTTATCAGAAGATTTATCTCTCAGCATTCAGACAGATGCGATCCTTTCTACAGACTACTTAAAGGAGGAACTGAGTACAAATTGGATGATCAGTGTCGACAAGCCTTCGATAACATTAAAAAGTACCTCCTTAAACTGCCAATACTATCACTCCCAGTCCTCGAAAGACTCCTAATTCTATACCTCTCAGCAAACAACAAAGCAATGGGAGTAATTCTGAGATAATATGAAGAAGACGACAAGAGAGAGAAGGCTATCTACTACCTCAGTAGGACAATTGTCGAATATGAATGAAAATACACTTTAATGGAGAAGACTTGCCTCACATTGGTGTGGGCCTCTACCAAATTATGACACTACTTCAGAGCACATAAAATACTAGTACTAGTCCGAATGGACCCTCTGAAGTACGTATTCGAAAAGCTCGTAACATCAGGAAAGATCGCTCGCTAGCATATGCTCCTGTAAGAATTTGATATCACTTATGTCACGTAGAAATCGATCAAAGGGCAAGCAGTTGCCGATTACCTCGCAGATCTCCCACTGTCGAGCGATGAGCCCGTGCATGCGAATTTCTCCGATGAGGACCTATTCATGATTTATAACGAAGAGCACGATATGACCTCATAGATCCTTTATTTTGATGGCACTCTAAATCACAAAGGAAAATGTATCGGAATAGTCCTCCTAAGCCCAAAAGGAGTTGTCATACCTAAGGCTTTTCAACTAGATTTTTCTGTCACTAAAAATGTCATAGAATACAAAACCTTTATAGCTAGACTACGAGTAGCACTACAATTAGGTGTTAAACAGTTGAAAACCATCGGTGATTTTAAACTAGTAATTTCACAAGTCATAGGAGAATGGAAAACTAAGGAAAGGAGACTAATGGAATACCTAGAAATCGCTCAATATTTAGTAAAAAAATTTGAAAGAATCGTTTTCATGCACATCCTTAGATTAAAAAATGAGCTCGTAGATTCCTTAGCCATGCTGGCCTCGGTCATCCAAATACCCATCGGGCAAAATACTAAGACCTTCTTCATCGAAAAGCTGACAGTACCCACCCACAAGGTAGCATGGACCGTCAAGAGAGAATTACCCATCCTCCCCACAAGTACAGGACTGAAAGAAGCAATCATCTCGGAAAAGCATGTCAAGACAGAAATCAAAGTTGCTATGTTCAGATTTGAAAAATCACCAATCGACGATGGACAACCGTGGAATTTCAATATCTAGAACTTCTTGAAACATCAACACGTCCTTCCATATGCCACGAAGATCGAACAAAAAACTATAAGGAACCAATGATCCCGATTCTACATACTCGGTGAAATATTATACAAAGAGGCCTTCACTAAAAGAGTACTACTATGATGTGTCACGACTGTCGAAGGACAATACATCATCCAAGAAGCCCGCGCCAATGCTTGCGGCGCCCACTCTGGTAGATAGAGACTCGCCGATCAAGTTACACGACAAGGTTACTTTTGGCTGACAATGATCAGAGATTGCCACCTCTATGTCCAATCCTGCAAGCAATGCCAAGAACACGCCGCACTCATCAATGCTCCATCAGTTACATTGAATACTATGATCTCACTATGGCCATTTTCGATGTGGGCCTTCGATGTCATTGGACCTTTCACAGACACCGTTGGGAACACTCACAAGCACACGTTCATACTTACAGTGACCGAATACTACACCAAATGGGCAGAAGTTGAATCCTATGTCAGAATCACTGCTTCAACACTCGTAAAGTTTATCGTTCAGAATATCATCACTAGGTTTGGAGTACTCAGGATGTTTATCACTGACAACGGACTACAGTTCATCGCAGAGAAGACAAAGAAGTTATGCAAAAAGTACGGTATCGATCTACGCCACTCATTATCGTTCTATCCTCAAGGTAATGGACAGGTAGAAGTTATGAACAAAACACTGATTCGAATCCTAAAATGCATAGTAGAAACATGCAATGGAGCCGACTGGCCTGAATGACTACCAGAAGCACTCTGGGCTTATAGGGCCTCTATTTCTATGGCCACTGGGCAAACTCTCTACCTCCTTACGTACGGGATGGAGGCAGTCCTACCATATGAGATAAAAGTATCATCCTTATGGATTCAACTCAATAATGATCCATCCTTAGACAAGAGGAGAATTGCCCTACTCACGCAGCTAGAGTAGCTCGATGAAACATGTCTAAGGGCAGCTATCACGTTCAGGTATATCAGAGGAGAGTGGTTAGGTCTTACGATAAGAAAGTCCTTGAACGAACCTTTAATATTGGGGAATTAGTCTTGAAAATGATCATGCCTTCCAAGCACGCCCATCCAAAAGGAAAACTGAAACTAAATTGGGAAGGCCCATATGTCATAACAACCGCATACCCTAGAAATGTCTACAAACTAGTGAACCGAGACAGGGAAGAACTCCCTAGCCCTTGGAATGCCATGTACCTTAGAAAATATTACCCTTATCGCTGTGATCGTCATATCCCATGGTTAAATACTTATACTTATCAACCCCCTAGTCGTCACGACCCATACACTGGTCGTATGCCTTCAATTCTCAGAATATCCTTGAGACCTCCGATTTATCGCCCACCTTTTCTCACTCGAGGAATCTGATTAAAGGACTAGTGACCTATCTAACATCTTTTAAAAGCATAAGTAACACTCGATCCTCATTTCCCTTCCCCCTCCATTGGAGGATACGTTGGAGCAAGAAAAAATGAAGATGGTAGGTTCAATCAAAACTCATTATTCTTACTCTAGCAAGATGCTTTCAAGAATACATACATCGAAAATTTTGAGTGAGAGCATTACGATGAATGAACAAGTCAATGAGCTCAGGGAAGCATAAGCAGACCATGAGGACATCCCTAGTAACATTACTAGAAGTGTATAAGTAAGCTGCAAGGGTGTCCCTGATGTCCCCATACTACTAGATGTTGTTGTAATGTGGCGGGAGGAGGACAGACTCTTGCTAACCATAAAATGTGAGATTTTGATGGTACCGAAACATGACAAAGAGCTCGATCATGGCATCCCATATCCCCTCTGAGAAAAATGATTGTTACTTATCCCTTTTGGGAAGCATTAGATACAAACTATTTCCCGCATCACTGAGCCTTACTCGCCTCTTCTATTTTTACTTCGGACGATAAATCAGAAGCCTTGTAGGATGCTCCTAGAAATGAAACTAAAAACTGATGAATGATGACTTATGCAATCACCTACTATACCTACCATACATCTCCATAATAACCATGGGTTAGGATGACCACCACCCTAGGATAGTCCCCCCCGTATACAACTGACCTAATCAAAGAGACCTCCTTGGTTCGATGACAGTACTGGTCAACTTCTCTTCAAAACTAACTCACCAAATACCCATGACTGCTTATAGCCCCAAAGTGCTCGTCTCGAAACCCAGAAAAACTCCATTGCATCTTGATGCTGGGGCATTTTTTTGGATTAGAAGAAGAATCATATTAGAAGCGCCAGCTTGTCCATAAAAAAAATGAGAAACGACGAAGTTACCATCTGGAAAGTGCTATCGAAGAAACCATACTGCCAATCCTACCACCCTCCTACACTGGGGCATTTTTATTTCTATTATTTTATTATTATTTCTATCTTAACTATTTGCTTTCCCTGTTGCATTGTTGTCATTTCAAAAAAAGAAGAAAAAAAAAAGGATCACTTATCCATCTTCTGCTACCAGACTCCGGTCTAAGACACTTACCCCCCTTGACAACTATCAAGGAGGGGAACAAAAACTACTGACAGTATTACTCTCACATGTGCATATATGAAGCAACCTTCAACCATCACCGGGCTAGCTCAGGAAGCATCCAAGTCCCAATGACGGTCGATGGTGCTAAAGCAACTAAAAAGAAAAAGTAGATATAAGAGGTAACTAATAGAAATGGAGCCAATCAGGTACATCTAAACCAAAAATCTCTCTATATATGTCAAAATCTTTTCATTTCTTTTTACACTTATTACCGGGGGCATCCCCCATATATATATAACACACACATACCATGGATACAAAAATACACACATGTACCCCTACTCCCTACGCTGCAACTGGGATGACCGATCACCGCTGTCCCCGATATCATCAGCTCAGAGGTCTGCAAACTGGTCCTCTAAAAACACAATCCCAACACTTAGAGTCCTCAGAACCTCTAGAAGACGAGGCCCCGCCATAGAACCCCCCTCACTCGCCTGACGAACAGATCGCCTCGATCACGAATGAGGAGGATACCTCGCAAGAACCCACGAACAACAAAATCCTCACGAGCATCACCCCTGACACGATCATGGGACGTGTGATGAGACTGCACGGTCAAGGAACCCGTAGTCCACAACTCTGACCCACCAAGCTGACGAGCCAGCCTATGTATCACTCGCTCACTCCTCGCCAAATGATGTTGTAGCTGATCCAGGGTCACCTGCGATTCTGCCTGCATCGTCCAACGCGCTGCCTCCAATGCCTCAACTTGAGTCCTCTATGCAGCCATCATCTCGACAAATAGGTCATCGTGACTCTGCGTCTCCCCAAGGATTCATCTAGCCTCGGGAGTGGCGTTCGCTTGTGCCACCTCTAGACGTGCCTCCTCAAGCTGACGGACCTGCATAACCACACCAAGTCAAAGGAAAACTAATATATACATGAAAAGAATAAGAAACTTTGAAAAGGAAAGGATTATACTAGGTCCAGCCTCTCCTCCAGGAGTCGCCCAACCGTCTCAGCAGCCATTGGATCAGCAGCAGGCATGGAAGGAACAGTGAACGTAAGTGACTGCAACAAGAATAAACAAATACATCATAAAAATACTATAATGACAAATAAACCATGAACACAATAACTAAAGCATACCTGAGTAGGGATAGGAACAGACTCCTGAGGGGGAGCCTCGGGAGCAGAGTCCAGAACAGCCTGCACAAAGAACCAAATAAACCAACACAAGACATATTAGAACAAAATAAAGATGAAATAACCTAAACAGAATTATGCCACATTAGGAAAAAAAAAACTATACCTGACTCTCACGGCGTAGAGAGGCAGCAGTCGCCTCCCTCGCCTGAAGATCCTTGGCAACCCGATGCTGAAATACCACATGATATTAGTAAGCCACTAAGAAAGCAAAACAATGACACCCAATAAACTAATTCAATGATGCAAATAAGATAAAATATTGAATGGAACTTACCCAATGATCTAGCTTGCCTGAAGCTTAGCCATCGCTGGATCCTCCTGACTGGAAGAAGCAATTGAAGATGGATCAAATGCCCGAACGGAACCTTTGGCAGCGAGCTCGACTCTCTACGAATAACAATAAACACATCAGTTGGCAAGCTCAATGCTGACAATTAACAAAACCATATTTGTAAAGACACTTACCAATCGATCAAACTCATAATGTAGATTGGTTGCTGCCTCCCAGTCAACCAGCTGCTGACTACAATAGACATCCAGCAGGGCTGCTTGACGAGTAACCTCACCCTCCCTCTCAGACTGTCCAAAATAAAATAAAATGAGACACCACAACCATGTCAGAACGATTAGAAGACTGAGCCCACATAATAAAAAACAAACATAAATTAACTCACCAGGAGTCGTCGAGTCTCCGCTAGCCGAGCCCCCAACTCATCCTCCGCCATCCTAGCCTAAGCAACCGAGGAGGCTAAGGAGTGCAGTATCTCCTCATCCGGACAAGGAGCACACCCCATCTGCTCCATCGCCCTATGGAGAGCCACTCCCATGGAAGGGACGTGTGAAGAGGTGTCCGCCACCCAATGCACTAAACCACTGCACATACTCCAGGGCGTCCGCCTCGTCACGCGCCCCTATAACCCTAGTCCCCCCAACTCTAAAATTCGTTATTTAAAGCACCATCCGCTCCATAAAATTTAGGCCAGGAGGGTCGGTCATCCTCTATTCCACTCTATGGCGAATCTCTGGAGGGACTCCCTGAGCAAGCCCCAGCTGTCGTACCACTCGAGATGTGTGGATCCTCTCCACCCTCTCAAAACAATGGACCCATATGTCCACATCAAAGAAGGGTCGGCCAGACTGAATCACTGGCACGCCCGCATCCTCCTCATCCGCATACGACCTCCAAATCACCTATAACCAACTAAATGAACTGACCCCTCAACGAAGATTCAGATCCTAAAAGGCTGAAATGAAACAAAAAAAAATATATGCATGATGATCTATACCTGCCCCACGTGCATATCCTCAAAGAGACCACACTCGGTCTGAAGATCCGAAGACCAACGACGACCCCTCAAAGCCTCCCTTCACACGTGCATCTGCAAAAATGTGAACCTCACCTTCAACGGAACCCCCGGACAAAGAAAAGCTAAGTGATCATATGCCTAAAACTATAAAACAAAATAGAAGAAATGCTAAGTAGATGCTACTATTAAAAGACCAAGAAAAAAAAAACAAAGACACTATGACATCAATTAACTAAAACTCACCTGGAGGAAGGGATTCAATCGTCGTGATGCCCTGTCCTCGATAGTAAAGCTGCTCATAGAGATGTGCCAATGCGGTCGTGCCCCACACATAGGTGGGGACTCGATCTAAGTCCCTAAGAACCATAAAAAATAACTTGGTGATGCATTCTCGAGTCGAAGAAGAGAAGAGTACCGCACAAAGGAAGTGCATCAAGAATGATCGAAGCACCCTATCCGCAACCAACCTCGGCTCCACCACGGGCTCTCGGGCTGCCACTATCACACAACGCGCCTCATAAGATGCCTTCACCTTCGAATGGCGCCTCCGGGGGACGAAGCCACTCGCAAATGTATCAAAAAATAAAATGACTCGAACTATACCTGGCCCCAATCCGCCTGACCTATATGGCACACCCAAAATCTCCTCACAAACTGCTAAGTATTCTCCTATCATCTGCCCAGTGATCGGCTCACCCTCGAAGCAAAGGCCGATAATGCGAACCCAATCCTCTGGAGTCGGCAACATCATACCAACTGGAAAGAGAAGCATCTGATGCCTCTTCCTCCACCTCTCCAAGATCGTCGTGACTAGGTCACGATCAACTTGAAAGGGCTCCAACACTAGGATTGGTTCAAAACTAAAAGACAGTAGCCTCGCCCACTGAAACTCTGACAAGGCACGGTACCAAGTATGAGACTCGGTCCATGCCGAGATGATAGCTAGCTACGGGGGCTCCTATTAAATGAAACACAAACAATAACAGTAAGACTAACACAAACCTATGAAAGACAAACGAATTTAGAACTAAAAGCCAATCAAATATGCCCCAAACACAATAACAATTTACAACAAACACACAAAACGTGATAAGAGCAATTGAATAGAAACATGACCTATCCCTAGATGATGTCATGATGCATGAGTGAGCACACAACCAAGGATCAATGTAGGTTTCACATAAATTAGGAGGGTTTCCAGAGCCTAATAAGCCTATGTCATAACCTAAATGACTAAGAAAATGAAAGAACTCTTGCTCATGAGTGCTTACCTGGCCTCGAGCGAAGAAATCCTCCAGCGGGAAGTGTCTGGGATCTCGATGCTCCTCAGCCACACCCTCAGCTTTCTCACCCTCAGGTATCTCACCCTCAACCCTCTCATCCTCATCCTCAGCGACCCCCTGCTTCATCTCGAGCTCCTCCTCCCTGACCCTCGACTGGTCAACCTTCAGTACCTCCTCTCTAACCACCTTCCCAACATCCACCTCCCCGACAACGTTGGTCCGAGCCTTGGAAGTCTCACCCATCTCCACCCCTAACATCCTCTCCAACTCAGAAACAGTAAGATAGAGTCCACCAATACCTTCACCCTCCATCCTAGAATGAAGAGCTCAAAAAATTAAAGAGAACGAAGGAAACGGTGCCCAAAATGGATGGCCGGATAGCAAAATATCACGAAAACACGAAAATTAGACACAAAGAAATAAGGAAACAGAGAATCGAAGACTAAAATAGATCGCACGACAAAAATGAAAAGTTTGAACTATTTATAAGACATGCCAAATCGTGTGCATAAATTCATGCGCTCAAACCAATCACGCACCACTCACACCACGCTTAATTCGGATCACATGAGCGCGTAACCTAATCACCGCCCGCTCAAACCAACCCGACCATCTAGTTGCGCGCAGCCTATTATGTGTGTAATCACTTTAAGTGTCCACATAATGGCGTGTAAATGCCAATGGTAACCTGTACAGTGACCAGCCATCGCCCTAATCACGCGCCCAGTACCATGCATTTAAATCGATCAAACGATCGAAAACTGGCGCTTAACGATGTTCTGACGCTCTGAACGCACGTCCACCCTCTGGTGCACAATTAATTTATGCGCTCAGAGTAAAGTGCGCAATTTCCCAAAAATACAAAGAAAAAAAATGCCCAGGACAGCACGTTCACAGGCCTAAATTGGGTGATCTTCGACACTAATTATTAGCTTAAACCACTCCTTTGTTAAGCTCGATCCAAAACATTCTAGACTTAAAGAAATATGCACCTTGATAACTAAAAGAAAATGCTCCAGACTAAGACCAAACTAAAAAAAAATGCCCCGACATCGTTTACACACTCAAACTAAAACTAAACAAAAAAAATTTGCCCCAACTAAGGCGAAACTAAACAAGAAAAATATTCTCATCGTTCATACACTCCAACTAGGCCCAAACTAACTCAAAACAAAAAAATGCTCCTAACATGCCCCGATCCAAAATAAATAATTAAACAAGTAAACCTCGCACTCAAAACAAATGAAATAAGCTACAAAATAAACTAAACCTGAATTTATAAAAGAAATTAAAATCATAATCTCTTAATAAATAAATAAAATAATTATAAAATACACCGAGGGTATACCCTCTGAATACACAACTTGAAACAAGAAACTAACAAAAAAAAATAGCCCGTTCAGGTAATGCTCGAATTCGGATTTATTCAAGAAACTAGAAATCTCGGAGAAGCCTTGAGGAGGGAAGCACCCTGAACGAATTCTAGCCGTAATAACCTCTTCCCCTTGCCCCAAGCCGGCAGAAAAGAAAGAATGGCTTTCGGAAAGCCACCTAGGACCTGTAAGATCCACCCTTAGAAACTCACCTTGTAAACCATAACAAGGGAGAGCAACTAACATGGAATCCGCAAAGCCTATCGAGGAAAAACAGGCATCGATCACGAGAATTTTTACCCTGCCTTATCCTTGGGTTTCCTTTCTACCACCTTTTTCTCCTCCACCTCTTCCCTTAGCATGGCAGCAATTCGACTACTACCCTGTACTCCCAATCCTGTCCATTCTCAATAATCCACTCAATAAATACAACTCTTTGGGTCCAACACCAGAGATACAAAAAAGAAAAGAAGAAAAGACACTAATGAATAAGAAAATGCCCAAAATAAAAAAATGTCCAAAACTTTTAATCCCAAAATTGGAATAAAATTCAAAACAACAAGAACCCAAAACTTTTAGCTCACACATTTATAAACCAAACACATACCCCCTTTGAAAGAACACAATCCATGACAGACTCAGATGAACAAATAATCACACAACACTTACCCCTTTAAGGAAATCCCAAAGAAAAGTAAATAAGCCGATAAGATTTGAACACTTAGCAACCATCCAAAACTTTTGAAAAACTCACACCTTTTAACAAGTATCACCTCAAGTCAAACAAAAGACTAGAACAAAATACCTTAAACTTCACTCTAAAAAATGAAACCCTAAATTGTTTGGGACCCCACAAAAAAAAATGCCCCAACCAAACCCATCGAAACCATGTAAACCCTCTAAACAAACCCCATAAAACAAAATGAGCTCCAAGCTAAACTAAATCCTGAAATAAGTCAAACAAATAAGATAAATCCAACTATTCCGCTAATAAGTTTAAACAAATAAACAAGCATGACAAAACAAAAAAATGCCTCTTTATTCATAACTCAAAAGTTTTACAAGTATCACCGAAGGCATACCTCCTGAATTTACAACCCAAAATGAAAACCTAAAACTTTAACCACAACCCAAAATGAAGATTGGGTTCAAAACTGAGACGAAGTGAGGAGCAGATTCCGCTGAGAGCATCCAATAGGAGGCTTCAGGGAGGACTAGTTGGGAAACACATCCCTCCACTTTTTACTCCTTCTCTTCCACTATCTTCACCTCCTCCACCATGGCCTCCTCAACGCTGCCTTCACTGCTCCCTAAAAAGAACCGATGTGAAGACTAGTACCCTCATTCCCAATACCACCCACTCCCAGAATAACGTCGTCTACGAGCATCACCTCGGGACGAAGATCACGCGAAATAATGAATATAGAGAGAACTGACATCCCAATCGGATGATTAGACCGCCCAATATCACTAAAACACGAATTTTAGAACACAAGATATCCAAAGAAAGGTCAAAAGTCGAGACTAAACCAAAGCATAAAAAATAAATGAAAGTTCCCTCGCTTATATAGAGTACGGAATCAATCACGTGCTAGAACACAAGCGCTTAACCAAATCACACGTCACACACGCTGCACACAATCCAAAATGCGCGCCCTAACCAAAGCGCACAAATAAGCCATCGCCCGTGCCAACTACGCGATGCTCCGATCACGCGCACTCCATGAACTGCACAAATTTATCAAATGACACACTGCTACCACGCGACCTGAAAGGTCACTCGTACACTGACTTGGTGATGGCTTGATGACTATTATTATTTAGGGACTGTTAAAGGATGTGCTGAATTATTATGTGGTGTTGGAAGAAAATTAAAATCAAAGTAAAACAGAGGATAAAAGTGATATGGTGAAAACGACAATCCTAAAACATCCTAGACCTGTGAGATACAGGACCTATTATAGAAAGTTTTGATAAGTAAGAGTTTGTCCTATAGAGAAATTGTCTAAAACCCAAAATGAGCTATAATAGTAGGCCTCCAGATTTGGCTACTGATCTGACAATCCTAATGAAAGGGAGTTGGGTGTCACGACTTCACTAAATTAACCCTAACAAAAGAGAAATAAAGTACAGCCATATCCTCAAGAAAGGGTTAAAAAGAAGATGGTGATCGTGTGTGCCAAAATAAAATAGAAAATGATGGGAAGTAAGCAGGTTAAGCTAGAGTTAATGCAGTAATGTAACTCAGATTTAGACTGTCTCTGCAATGGTCCTTACTAAGATGCTATCAATAACCTCAACAAGGCAGCAGAATCTAATTTAACCCATGCCATTTGGGGTGCTCTTAGGGCTATACTTTGTCCACTCAAATGGTCACAGAGTATTCGATAGAGTCTGTCAAATCCCATTGATTAAACTAGAAATGCTAACCTAATCTAAAGGAGTGGACTGATCATTTGCCCAACCAATGGACCAGATCAGGCCATGAATAATATTGCAGACACTATGTAATGTCGGTGCTACAAGCTCCCCAGATCTGTGCATAAATCTGGCTGACATCCATAGGTATTCCAACCCATAAAATCCTATGTGCTTTGCCAAGGCCAACGACTCAATGTGCCCATACAAAGGATCAACAACAGGTTGAATAAGGATTTACATTCAGCTGGTCATTGCTACAAAAGGCCTACAATGACTCATCCTCAAGCTGCAATTACTATAAAGAAATTAGATCTAGCATCTGATGTCGGTCAAGTAAAATAGAGGAGAGCCAGTTCCTGCACAAACCTCCTCACAAGGCTCTAGAAGCTCATGTGCAGAGGAGAAGAATCCTTCTCAGACATGTGGTTGGACGCTACCTTAGGGTTATACTCTGTCCACTCAAATGGTCACAGGGTATCCGATCCATACCACAGAGATCTGAGAAAGAGTATGTAAACTGTTGCTGCTACCGTAGAGTCCCAGGGCTACGAGCTCTCCAGATCTGGCTACAGATCTAGCTTGCTATCCATGGGTCTATTAAACCAAGAGAAATCAGATGGTAAATAATAGATCTACTAGAAACTGAATGGGCTAGTCTCAAAAATATGGATCCTATAGACATCTAAGGAAACCATAAGATTTATAGATTTAACTAGTCATTAAAACAATAATCCATTGATAAAAGCAAAACTTACAATGAACTGTCTCAAGGCTGTAGCCTGTACACAACTGCTCATCCAAAAGATCCCAATATATACAAAGCCTATTACAAAACTAAATCTAGCTGCTTATAAAAGGATTACCCAGCCAATGTTAGGCTAAGAGAGAATAAAAATAAGAAAAAGAGATAATCAAACCCTAACCCTAGCCTGCTGCAGCTCTCAGTCGACAGAGGATGAAGGAAAGATGAAAATACTAAACTCTAAGTACAGCTTATATACTCTCTTCATAAGGCCTTGGCTCAAAAGGGATTAACCCTAAATTTTCTAGCTGACGTGGCACTGTTACAACCCTTGAATGCCTCGAGATGTGTGCCTCAAAATCCATGCCTTTGGAAGTGCGTCCTAACCTTAGGAAATTTCCAAAAGGTCCTTGAGTTAAAACTGAGAAGTGGAGAGCCCGAGCTTTGCGGGGTTGACATCTGCATTAATTCACTCATGTAGTGGCAGAGCCTTCGCAGAGGAGCATTTGGGTTAGGATGATTGTTCACTCGCACGATAGACTCTTAGTTGATCACGCAGCTACTTTATGCTACAATGTTGTCGTAGAGGTGATTTGGAATGCCTGGATTTCTCATGCAATAGAGCTTCAGAAGTTCTCTCTCATTGGATAAACTGGTTAGGCTTCAGAGTGTGCGAGAGCTGCACGAGGAAAATTTTGGGCGTCTCTCTTCCAGGGCTGCGCAAGAACTCTGGGAGGTGACAAATTGTTCTTTATGCATATGGATTCGCTATGTTCTGCACGCGACTACTTTAAGGCTCGATCTCTACGAGAGCTTTGTGAGCACAAATTATGAGGGTTTTAAGACTCGTGATTTCTTTACTACTCTCCTCTTGACTGCGCGTCCTATCTGCGCAAGGACAACTTCCACTATATCCTTAGCTCCACGAGGGAGCTCCTCAACTCTGTGAGGTGAGTCTTGATCCTCTGATGCATTGCACTTGCTGCTATTGCAACTTCCTCCATTCTCAGCTAACTTCTTTCATCTACTAAACTTTTGATCAATGATGACCAGCAAATGAGTCACCATGGTGAGCATACCAGGGTGTTTCATTAGACTTTGGCTCAGCTGTCATCTTTACATATTTTTTTTCTCTTCTTTGGACTAATAAGTAGGGATTTTGTATTAAGTTGCACAGTTTATTGCTAACTATAAAACACACCTAACAAATGATTATTAGTCTGCTTCAAGGACTATTAAAGGCTAGGTTAAGAGGTGAAAAGTGGTACTTTTCAGTGAATAACACACCCCCAAACCTATCTTTGCTAGTCCCTAAGCAAAGGAGAAATTAAAACAACTACTCTAAGAATTTTAAATGCCACTTTTGTAGGGAGCACAGATGCATTTAGCTTATGCATCAAACCTTTTAAACTCCTAGGTGATCCCTAGTGGAGGAGTGAAGTCTCCTGAGGGTTTTTAGTGAAGATACCCACAAACTTCTCAATAAAACAGTTAACAAAAGTGTAAAATTACCTAGTCAGCTGTTAAGAAATAGAGCATCAGTTCACCTTTGATTCAATAAAAATGTGATGAATTTGAATATATGATATGCACAGACATTTAATCATCACAACTTTTACATAGATGCACATCATTTCCAATTAGCCCACAACAAGGAAAAACATCCCATGTAGGTCAGTACTGAACTCATCATTAATTCAAAAATTAGGTTATAGGCCATGCCCAATACATTCAACATCAAACACAATGCTCACCAGGGCAGACTCTCAAGGAACTTTGAAGGTTTTCATTTTCTCTCAAGCTCAAGAGCAGTTACAGGCCCCAAATGAGTCTGTAAGCATGAGCATAGGCAAAGCACCTAAGTTATGGCATCATTGGCTAATCCACCATAGATTGGACAACTCTTTGTCTCTACATGACAGCTCATTCAACTTTGGATCACAGGGTCTTCTGCCTGGGTTGTAATGTGGCTTATGGGATAGGTTATAAAGAATGGAAGGTTGAAAAGGGATTCAAAATTGAGAAATCAGTAGGTGAAGGAGGTGATTCATGACTTCACCTTCTTTAGTTCAGCACCTTTCATTTTCTTTAAAATTCTTCTGACTTGAAGTGGCTAGCTTCTCCTCTTGTTTTCAATTTTTCCAATGAACTTTTCCTCTCGACTCTTCTCTTATTCCTCTTCATTATTATTTTTCTTTCTTTTAGATGCATCTTTCTTTTTATTTTTGTTTTTATTTTTCTGACTTGCCACCTCTTTCCTCAGCTGCTATAGTGCCAAGCTTTAGGTATCTCTTCTCCATGCACCCAATGTTGACCCTATCTTATCCATCTTCAGCTCTTTCTCCTTCACTTTCTGAATTCTCAGAGTGAGGGTAGGCTTGAATCAGGTCGATAGGTTCAGGTACAAGTACTTAGGTGTATTTTAAAGAAAGTTGGAAATTAAGGCTCAAAAGGTGTGTGCACAAGGGCAGCTGATTAGGGTTTGGTCTATTTAAGCTCAAACTATCCAAGAGAAGGCCTTGATCCTTTCCTAGGTGTCATGAGTGCTATCGGTTATTTCAACTTGGAGGTGCCTAACTTCTAATGAGGGCAATGACTCAGCCAGTTCTTAGAGCTAAAAGAATTACCTCAGTCACTCCTCAAAGGAAGGAGAAAATTTTTGTAGGCTCAAATCTCACTAGTTATGGTCTTTCATTGAACTCTTAGGCATGTCCTTACCTTTTTCTCTCTTTAATGATTCACTAAGTACTGATACAAGTGAGTTTTTTTGGTGTTCACATCATGGAAAAGTTAAAATTTAAAAACTTGTAATGCCTAAAGGTCTGCAAAATTTTTTAATTTCTCATTTTTTTATGATTCTTAAGTGAGCATGACTCCATTTCTATCTTACTCACTTGATTCTGCTACACTTAGGTTAACTATTTCATTGGCAAACCTTGCCACACCCTCAAACCTATGAGGAGCAGTGTCCTCACTGTTTCTAATATAAAGGGTATGTGCAGCAGGCTCAAAATAGAGATATTAAAAGAAAAAAATAGCAGGAAAGAAAAATAGACAACACACTACAAACAACAAATAAATAAACAATAGAGATGAAGAAAGATAGTGAACAACAAAAGTATGTACAAAGTAAGGGAAAGTAAACTACAAAATTACACACTACTTCTTAACTAAATACATGTGCAAAAATTAATCATCTGAGTCTTTGGCTTCAGCAAGTGGTTCCTGGATTACTTTACCCTTTGATTGCTTCAAAGCAGCAGCCTTAGACAGTGGTCTTTTTGAAGTAGGTTTCCTAGGCTTGGCTGTGCTTTTTCTTTGGGGAGTGGGCTCTGGCTTTTTAGGAGGTTCTTTTATTTTAAGTCCAGGTTTAACTTTGATAGGTTCTGTTTCCATTGGAGCTCTTTCCTTATGAGGTGCATCAGGATTTAACTGCTTGGAAAGAGCCTCTGCTAACTCCTTGTCAATTTTCTCAGTTGAATTTTTCTGCAAGGTAGCAATGGTTACACCATAGTCATACACTTTGTCCTCAGCCACCCTTAACTATGCTTGCAGTTCTTTTATAACATCCTCTTGGCCCTCAGCTCGGTTCTTTTCTTGATTATATTGGATCATTATTTCCTACCATCCCTTCTTGATCTTCTTCTTCTCTAACTTGTGGGAGAGCAGCTAGAGTCTGATTCTATCAAGGAGGGGTTGTTGTAGTGTGACTCTCAAGTCAGCCATGCTCTTAACTACATCTCACTTTATGTAAGGATTGGCTTACACAAATTCAAAAGGGACCCTGAGGTATTCAGTAATCTCTTCCCCCTCAACCTCCGGGACCTCAGGGGCCACAACTTTGCCCTTTTTCTATTTCTTCTTTGATTTTTCAGGGCTCTTAGCAGGTGGGTGCTCTCTGGCCCTGTTCTTTGGGGCTGATTTCTTCTTTTCTTTTGGGATTGGAGGCTCAACAATAGGTGGAGGCACCTCAGAGGTCTCCAATGTGGAGGCCTCTAAAATCCTTGCAGATTTCTAGTGGCCACTGCGCTGCCACTAGCAGTAGGATTCATCATGGCGGTTAATGTATCTATGAATTTTAAACCAGCGGCCATAATTGCTCAAATTATCAAAATTAGGGCTTGAGGAGCAAAAGTAACTCTGCGAAGCTCTATTGCAGCCATTGTTTAGGCGTTTTAGTGCATGGGAGAGCCAAAAATGGGCTCGCGCAACTGATTGAAGCCTTTAAGGCCCGTGAGAAAGCAGTATTCTCAACCCTTAATCTTTTAACTCAGTGTTGTATATTAGTTAGTGCATCCATGCTGTTGTGCACCTGACCACAGAGTATCAATACCAAACCTCTCACATGTACTTTTTTTCAACATGATAATTAAGTACCCCTTAACAACATCAATTCATCAGAATTGCAGAATCTTAAAGATAGTTTTTCATATCAAGTTCATGGCAATTATGAAGAGAGCACCTCAACCATTCATCAACAAACATACATAGCAAATTCAAATGACAAAAATGTACATGTATTCAACACAAAATTTAATACAAAAATCAAAAATAGACAAAGCAACAAAAACTGAATAATATCACACTGACAACAGAAATTGACAAATTTTGAAACAACACACATCAGAACAAACTTTTCATACATATGGTACACTTATTACCAATCTTTGGATCACTGAGCACTAGCTTCCTCATGAGTGGAGGATGCATCTCCAATCATATACTGCCTTTTTGGATTTGTCAGGGGTTGACTAGGCAATTTTCCTTCCTCCTTTTTGTTTAAAGTATTACAAATTTGATCAAACTGGTCCTCAATCTTCTTAATGCTCTGTCCATGAGAATTGACAATCTGTATCAGGTTCTCCAAATTTTACATTAAAGCCAGCATCTGTTCTTTAAATGAAGAGGATTTGGACTATTGTGAGGGCAGGGCCAACTGGTTAGACTGGGGGGCAAATAGCAGAAAATTTTGCCTTGGTGGGTACCCTTGGTTAAATCGGTGCTGGCATCTGTAAGGAGCTATCACTTGCGGCTGCTGGGGTTGAGGATATGAATCTTGTCTCCACCTCAGGTTAGGGTGGTTCCTCCAAGAATACCCAATAGGCTGTTGCCCATAAGTTTGAGCAGCATTGGCATGCTCCATAACAAAATTAGGAAGCTGGTTGGCAGATGGACAATCATAAATAGAATGTGTGGGAGATTGGCATATCAGACATGCTTCCTCCACCTGTGCAACCATCCGGGGCTGCATCACATTCATTAATTTATCAAATTTTAAGAACAAATTATCCACCTTCCTCTCCAAATCACCTTGCACCTTAACTTTATATATTCCACCTCTAGGGGTGGCCTCTTTCACCATCTTAGCTAGGGTCTGGCTATCATTGCGTGAGAGAGACTCCTACTGTATGAAATTTTCTCCTATTATGTCAAACAACTCCGAAACTTCCTCATCTATCTTGTGGAGGTAGCTACCACCACAGAAAGCATCCATCATATCCCTGCTCTTAGGATTAATTCCTTGGTAGAATACTTGCACTAGTTGCCACATTGGAATTTGGTGGTGGGGGCACTGTTTCAACATCTCCTGGAATCTTTCCCAAGCTTCATACAAATCCTCAGTTGAGGACAGATTAAATGACAAAGTATTTGTCCTCATCTGGCTGGTTTTGTTCATGGGAAAGAATTTGACCAAGATTTTGGTTTGAAGGTCACTCCATGACTGTATGCTGTTGGCTGGGAGCTTTGATAGCTATGTGATGGCTTTATCCTTTAGTGGAAAAGGAAAAAGCCTCAGTTTGGTGGCCTCAGGTCCCAAGCCAGCAATATTGAAAGTAGTATTAAGTGCTAAAAATTGGTCGATATGCTTGTAGGGATCTTCTTTACTAAGCCCATAAAATGAAGGCAGCATATTAATGGTGGGAGATTTAATTTCATAATTCCCCTCAACAGAGAGAAATTGAATGCAGAAGGGACAGGTGTACTTCCCAGGTGCATTGTACTCTTTTAATGATCTCTGCCTCTCAGCCATGATAATTGGTTTAGTTTTAACAGTAGGGCCTTGTGCAGTGTGTCTAGGTCTAAGGATCCTTTCAACCTCTAGATTTAGAGGTTCCAACTCAGGGTTTAAGGACCTTCTACTAAGCATATACTCACAACAACAATAAGTAAAGAGAATGCTCACAAGCACACATAAAAAATTTTAAACAAAAATTAATAACTACATAGATTTACAGTAAACAAATAACAGGGAATTAAACATAAATGGACTGAGATTTAGGGGAAAGGAAGCGCAAACAGAGCTAGCTACACTCCAGCTGCAACTCTAGCTTTTCCCTTCTTTTGCTATCCATTTCTGTAAAATTCCAAAAAATATCAATAGTACTTTATTAGGCACAACTACAAAGAATTTAGAAGTCTAAATTATTATACAACTCAGGTCTACTAAAAAGATCAATATCCCCGACAGCGGTGTCAAAAACTTGTTATTTCTTAGAGTCTGTCAGAGGATGTGCTGATTTATTATGTGGTGTTGGAAGAAAATTAAAATCAAAGTAAAATAGAGGATAAAAGTGATATGGTAAAAACAACAATCCTAAAACATCCTAGACCTGTAAGATACAGGGCCTATTGTAGCAAGTTTTGATAAGTAAGAGTTTGTCCCACAAAGAAATTAATCTAGAACCCAAAATGGACTATAATAGTAGGCCTCCAGATCTGGCTACAGATCTGACAATCCTAAAGTAAGGGATTTGGGTGTCACGACTACACTAAATTAACCCTACCAAAAGAGAAATAAAGTGCAGCCTTATCCTAAAGAAAGGGTTAAAAAGAAAATGGTGATGGTGTGTGCCAAAATAAAATATAAAATGATGGGATGTAAGCACGTTAAGTTAGAGTTAATGCAGTAATGTAACTCAGATTTAGACTGTCTCTACAATGGCCCTTGCTGAGATGCTATCAATAACCTCAACAAGGGAGATGAATCCAATTTAACCCATGTTATTTGGGGTGCTCTTAGGGCTATACTCTGTCCAATCAAATGGTCACAGAGTATCTGATAGAGTCTGTCTAATCCCATTGATTAGACCAGAAATGCTAACCTAGTCTAAAGGAGTGGACTGATCATTTCACCAACCAATGGACCAGATCAGGTCATGAATATTATTACAGACACTATGTAATGCTAGTGCTACAAGCTCCCCAGATCTGCGCATAGATCTGGCTGACATCCATAAGTAGTCCAACCCATAAAATCCTATGTGCTTTGTCAAGGCCAACGGCTCAATGTGCCCACACAAAGGATCAGCAACAGGTTGAATAAGGATTTAGATTCAGCTGGTCATTGCTACAAAAGGCTTGCAATGACTAAGCCTCAAGCTGAAATTACAATAGGGAAATCAGATCTAACATCTGAAATTAGTCAAGTAAAATAGAGGGGAGCCAGTTCCTGCATAAACCTCCTCACAAGGCTCTAGAAGCTCATGTGTAGAGGAGAAGAACCTTCTCAAACATCTGGCTAGACACCAACTTAGGGTTATACTCTGTCCACTCAGATGGTCACAGGGTATCCGATAGGTCTATTCATACCACAGAGATCTGAGAAAGAACATGTAAACTGTTGCTGCCACCATGGAGTCCCAGGGCTACAAGCTCTCCAGATCTTGCTATAGATCCGACTTGCTATCCATGAGTCTATTAAACCAAGGAAAATCAAATGGTAAATAATACATCTACTAGAAGCTGAATGGGCTAGTCCTAAAAATATGGATCCTATAGACATCTAAGGAAACCATAAGATCTGTAGATTTAATTAGTCATTAAAACAACATCCATTGATAAAAGCAAAACTTACAAGGAACTGTCTCAAGGCTGCAGCCTGTACCCAACTGCTAATCCAAAAGATCCCAATGTATACAAAGCCTATTACAAAACTAAAATAAAACTAAACCTAACTGCTTACAAAAGGATTAGCCAGCCAATGTTGGGCTAAGAGAGAAGAAAAATAAGAACAAGAGATGATCAAACCCTAATCCTAGCGTGCTGGAGCTCTCAGTCGACAGAGGATGAAGGAAAGATGAAAATACTAAACTCTAAGTATAGCTCATATACTTTGTCCATAAGGCCTTGGCTCAAAAGAGATTACCCTAATTTTTTCAACAGACGTGGCACTGTTATAATCCTTGAATGCCTTGAGATGTGTGCATCAAAATCCACTCCTCGGGAAGTGTGCCCTAACTAACGGGGAATGCCAAAGTAAATAAATAAATAAATAAAAACTACTGTTCATGATAAACAATGACGAACATCTATGAACAGTGATGGACGAGCGTGATGAACAGTACCGAACATCTGTGAATAGTGATGGATATCCGTGATTTTACCCTCTCACTATCCCTAGGTCACGGATGTCTGTGGGGCACTACGGACGTTTGTGAACGTCGTGTCAGAATTTCTATTTTTGAGTTTTTTTTGCAAAAAAACTTACCTTTTAGACTTTTATTTCGTTTAGAACTCTTTTATTTCAAATTTTATTTTTACTGGCCTATATATAGAGGCTTGTAAAAACTTTTTAGTTAGTTTTTTATTATTGAATGAAAGAGAGTTTCTTTTGTGCAAACCCTAGAGAGCTTGTGAAGAGTTTTCAATCGAGGGAGTAAATCCTTCAAACCTTGAGGAGTGAGCAATCGTTTCTCGTGTGACTTGGTGTGAAGCCGAGATACAGCCGTGGTGTGAAGCTTCAGAAAATCCTTGGTGTGAAGCCTTAGAATCTATCCTATTATTTTGTCTTTTCTCTAGTTAGTGTCAGGTATTATCCTTCTTTAATTTCATTGATAAAATCAAAATCTCAAATTGTTCCCCTTCTATTAAGTTATTTTAAGCCTTATTTAATTGAAAATCTCCGAGGAGTCAAGAGACGATATTACGATTGTCGATTGATGCCCTAAACTAGAACGAATCTTGAGTTCCCTCATCAAAGCCATTTTTCTAGATCAAAAAATTTTTACGCATGCAACGCTAAAATGGATTAATCTAATTGTTTTATTAATTACATTGAATTATTTTTATATGTTACTTGATTTTGAATATTTTCGCTATTCAATTCATTCTAAAGTTAATCCCAAATTCGCAAATTAGGATTTTAGCATTTGTCCCGCGTCAGTTTTGGTATCAAAGCACAGGTTTAGTTTAGGGTCCGTGTCATATAGATTTTATGGTTCACTTGATTTTAGTATATTTTGTCTTGCATAATTCAGTCATGGATACCAGTTCCTTAGAGGCCCTGATTAGAGATCTTGCATCTAAGGTGACCACTAGTCAAACCCGGATGAATGAGCACATCGCCGATCAACAAGATTGGTATGAGGCTTTAGAAACCTGTTTTGAAGAGATCAACGAGTTCATCGCTGAGAATCATAATAGGGTCAACAACCATGACCGTAGGAGAGATGTTCCTCCCCAACGTCAGGTACAAGCTAATCTGAATGATAAGGTCATGAAATCTGTAAAAATGGACGCCCCTACTTTTGACGGGAAAAGACAATCCAAGGTCTTTCTTGAGTGGGTCGCCAGCATGGAAAACTACTTCGAGTGGTATGCCATGTCCGAAGAGCGCAAGGTCAGATTTGCCAAAGTCAAGCTTATGGGTCAAGCTAGACTTTATTGGTTGGGAGTAGAACGTCATAGGCATATCCAGGGTCTTCGTCCTTTTTCCAAGTGGGCTAAAATGAAAGTCCAACTGCACGAAAAATACGTTCCTATATCATATGATGAACGTATTCTTGATCAGTGGTAGTCATTGCATCAAGGAGATTCCCAAGTCACAGAGTATATCGATCAATTTGAAGACCTAATGACCCAGGCCGATGTAGATGAACCAGTAAAAGTTATCCTCTCCCGATTTCGTATGGGTCTTCTACCAGAGTTACAGAGCGGACTCATTCCTTATCCCATTGTGGATCTTGAGTAATATTTTACTAGGGTTGAAGAATTTAAACGATATCTCGACACCCCCAGTCATGGCCGATCTAAGTCTTCCAAACTTGAGCATCAATCTAATCCAATCGAACAGGGAAATAATGTCTCTAGTCAATCTTCAAAATCCATAATTCCTCAAGTTGACAAAGGAAAGGGACCAATGGTCGAGAGTTCTAAACGTGCTCTGCAACAATGTTATAAGTATTAAGGTTTTGCTCACTTTGCATCCCAATGTCCTAGTAAGGGTCAAACCTTGATCATTCAGAAGCATGCTGAGAAGGAGAGCAACAAGATACTTGAAGAAGTGTACGAACCATGTGGCATTCCAAGTGATGAGGAAGGTGAGGTTTTGGTCAAAGTCATAGGTTGCATTAGGACAATTCCTATTGCCGAGGATGGTGTTGATAATGTGTCCATCTCAAGTGAGTCATTAGAGTTGGTAGGATCATATCATCTTTCTGATTTGCATGGGATTAACAATCTGAATTTGTTGGACATTGGAAATACGCATGATGATACTAACACTTTGAATATATTTGATGTCTTTGATACTAACAATTTTCTGTTGATTCCTGATGGTTCTGAGCGTGTGGAATCTTTTCCAATCTGGGAAAAGGGTAAGGATGATGGTCTAAATTTTCCTCTAGACAAGAGCAACTATCCAATAGTTGTCGAAATGGATCTTACGCCTATTTTAGAACCCACAACCCTACCCTTTGATCCATTCCTTATTGATCACCCAATCCAACTGCACCCATTTACCCAATTTCTATCTCGTACCTTACCTGTGCAATATGAGAAAGGGTCAAAATGAGAAGGTCATAAAATTTTTGAGCTTCCATGCTAATGAAGGTAAGAATCAGAAGTATCTCACAGCGTGGAAAGGCAAACCAAGAATTGAGCTCCCGAAATGTGGCATCCATGGATTCCCTAACTCATTAGAGATGAGTTTTTCAAACCCAGAGAGTATTGATGGGGACATCACACAGAGGAAGGCAGATGAAAGAATAAAGAGAAAGGAGGCAGAAAACGTCAACGGATGACTTGTAAGGAGTTCCACCGTACAAGTTCTGATACACTTGATCAGTACCACATGCGTGTTTCATCGGTGATGAAATATTTTGAGTGGAGGAGAATGGCATGGAACGCCAAAATAAATAAATAAATAAATAAAATATATTGTTCGTGATGGACGTCCGTGATGAACAGTACCGAACATCCGTGAATAATGACGGACGTCCATGATTTTACCCCCTCATAGTTCGTAGGTCACGGACGTCCGTGGGGCACTACGGACATCTGTGAATGTCGTGTCGGAATTTCTATTTTTAAGGTTTTTTTGTGAAAAAACTTACCTTTTAGACTTTTATTTCGTTTAGAACTCTTTTATTTTGAATTTTATTTTTGGTGGCCTATATATAGAGGGTTGTAAAAACTTTTTAGTTAGTTTTTTATTATTGAGTGAAAGAGAGTTGCTTTTGTACAAACCCTAGAGAGCTTGTGAAGAGTTTTCAACCGAGGGAGTGAATCCTTCAAACCTTGAGGAGTGAGCAATCATTTCTCATGCGACTTGGTGCGAATCCGACATACAGCCGTGGTGTGAAGCTTCGAAAAATCCTTGGTGTGAAGTCTTGGAATCTATCCTTTTATTTTGTCTTTTCTCTAATTAGTGTCAGGTATTATCCTTCTTTAATTTCGTTGATAAAATCAAAATCTCAAATTGTTTCCCTTCTATTAAATTATTTTAAGCCTTATTTAATTTAAAATATCCGAGGAGTCAAGAGAAGATATTGCGATTGTCGATTGATGCCCTAAACTAGAACGAATCTCGAGTTCCCTCATCGGAGCCGTTTTTCTAGATCAAAATTTTTTTACGCATGCAACACTAAAATGGATTAATCTAATTATTTTATTAATTACATTGAATTAATTTTATATTTTACTTGATTTTGAATATTTCTGCTATTCAATTCATTCTAAAGTTAATCCCAAATTCTCATATTAGGATTTTAGCATTTGTCCTGCGTCACTAACCTTGGGAAATTCCCAAAAGGTCCTTGAGTTAAAAATGAGAAGTAGATAGCCTAAGCTTTGCGGGGATGGCATCTGCATTAACTCATTCGTGCAGTGGCAGAGCCTTCGCGGAGGAGCATTTGGCTTAGGAGGATTGTTCACTCGCGCAGTAGATTCTCAGTTGATCGTGCAGCTGCTTTATGCTACAACGTTGTCACGAAGGTGATTTGGAACACCTACATTTCTCGCGCAATAGAGCTTTAGAAGTTCTCTCTCGCTGGATAAACTAGTTAGGCTTCAGAGTGCGCTAGAGCTGCATGAGGAAAATTTTGGGAGTCTCTCTCTTCCAGTGCTTCGTGAGAACTCTGCAAGGCAACAAATTGTTCTTTATGCATATGGATTCGCTATGTTCTGCGCGCAGCTGCTTTAAGGCTCGATCTCCGCAAGAGCTTCGCGAGCACAAATTATGAGGGTTTAAAGACACAAGATCTTCATAATTTCTTTACTGCTCTCCTCTTGATTGCACGTCCTACCTGTGCGAGGGTAGCTTCCACTGTATCCTTAGCCCCGTGAGGGAGCTTCTCAACTCTGCGAGGTGAGTCTTTTGATCCTCTGATGCATTGCACTTGCTGCTGTTGCAGCTTCCTCCATTCTCAGCTAACTTCTTTCATCTGCTAGAATTTTGGTCAATGATGACTAGCAAATGAGTCACCATGGTGAGCATACCAGGGTGTTCCATTAGGGTTTGGCTCAACTGTCATCTTTGCATGTTTTCTTTCTCTTCTTTGGACCAATAAGCAAGGATTTTGTATTAAGCTGCATAGTTTATTGTAACTACAAAACACACCTAACAAATGATTATTAGTTTGCTTCAAGGTCCATCAAAGGCTAGGTTAAGAGGTGAAAAGTGGTACTTTTCAGTGAATAACAATCACACGCTACGGTTATAGTGCATAACACAATCACACGCACACTTACAACCGCATAAATGACCCCTCAAGCCTAAGATCGCACGACTAAAAATAGACGTGCAATTATATTAAGTGACCTAAAATAGGCACTCAATGTCTGACTTTGCATCACACTTTGATCAAAATTCACCCGTCTTACCGCGTACCCTTGCATGAGAAGGAAGCATCGACAACACCCATCCTCATTCTCATAACCCCAGATTTTTGGAGACCGCGCACATCATGCACCATACACATGTATGTGTGATTCACAAGGGAACCAAAACTAACATGTATACACTATGTGTGTATGTGGGAAACACACCAGTGTTCCCTAATGTATATGTATATAAGTGAAAGAGAGAGGAGAGAAGAGCCCCATACGTAACCTAATTCTAGCCTAAATAGAGAGAAGGAAAAATAGAGAGAAAGAAAAGAAAAGCCTAGTAAAGGAGGGCTAGGGTTTTGTTGGGACTTAAATCAGTGGAAGATCTGGAGAAAAGGTTGGATGAGGAACCTTGGAGATCTCTTCGTCTAGTAGAGTTTTGAATCATGGATCGAACTTGTGCGAGACCTATCGTTTGAGATATGTTAAATGCATGATAAATGCTTAGGCGTGTTTTAAATAGTGTATAGGATGTTGGTTGAATGACTTTTAATGATAATAAGGTCCGAATGAAGGAAGAAATAGTTTCTTGAATAGATCGAGGAGTTAAAATTACTGCTCCTCGCTCGAGCGGTCTAAATGGCTCGCTCGAGCGAGGACAGATTATAAAAATTTAGTTCTGGGCTCGCTCGAGCGAGACCCAAAATAAAGGGGGAAGCTCGCTCCAATGAGGCTTCCTGTAGAGCTTCAGATGGCTTGTTTTTAACTGCTCAAGTGATCTCGTTTGAACCGCTTGCGTGATGTCAAGTGCTCGCTCGAGCGAGGTCAAGTGACCGCTGGAGCTAGGAATTTTGCTCGCTCGCACAAGGCACCACACAGATTTTGATAGTTTAGTGTAAATCCATGCAGGCTATGTACTCTAATGATTCTAGTGACCTTTCTAAACATATTCTAAACACATGAAATGTAGGTTTGATGTGAGATCGTGACGTGTAAACCTCTACGAGAAAAGTGTGCATCGGATTTGCGTTGAGGTAGGGAATATTCTTGAAACATGTGCATTATTTTGTCAACTCATATATGTAGTGTATTTCAATTAAATAGTCAAGTATTGCATGATCATTATGAAAAACGGGTGTGTGAGTAAGTTTAAATGTGATAGCCATGAGGTCCCCAGGGGACGTAAAAATTGTAAAGTGGACATCTAGATGGATCATTGAACTAGTGGCATCCCAAGGATGTAGATGAAAACTAATAGTGAAATGAAAGAATGTGACAAGGCCTAATGTAATAAAATTAGCACATTCACGGTGAATAACTATATGTACAACACGTTCGATATTTTTATTATTTAAGGTTTGATTAGAATACCCCACCGACGTGGCGGGATACCCACGACTGACTCGGCAGGATATCCGTGACTGATATGGTGGCTAATCCGTACATTCATAGCACATCCTAGGGATGTAGATTTGAGAATAGACCCCACCACCTATGAGAAAGGGGCTTGGGCAGTATTCCCAGGGAATACACATAACAACTGTCTACTTAGACGACGATGGCGGGTATTCCATCGGGGCTCGATGCTATATTGCTCGGGGACTACTTAAGTTAAGATTTAAGTGATTAGGCTAAATTCACAACTAAACCAAAAAGGAGAATAAACAAAACCATGCAAGGTAACAGTTGAAATCATTATTTTATTCCGGTTATTTCAATTGTTTTTCATAAGTGTTATCCGATAATTTATGCTTTTAAAACTGCTGACATATATTTGAAGGTTAATCTATATGTTTATTGTGTTTCCCTACGGAGCTAGGATGTAGCTCACCCCTTAGACTATACGTCGCAGGTCCAGGACTAGCGGCAGCGAAGACTTCTGGAGATTTTGATCCAGGAGATTCAGACTACGTGCCCACTGAGGAGTCAGAGCCTCCTCCGGAGGAATTTTTCTAGGAAACCCATTGCGTACTTTGAGAGTGAGTTGAGAGCATTAGGTACGGCTTGGTATGTCAAGTCCTTTTTATTAATGTAATTAAGTGTCTTGATTCTTTTGATAGACCGTCTGGGACGGAGAGTTGTCACCAACAGTTTGTGTCAGTTCTTATGCCCATGAATTGGCATGGGACAAGAATTGTCCTTAGAGACTCTTTTACCTTGAATGCATGAGTACTTGTTTAGAATAGATGCATCTTTATTGTAGTCTTATGCTTGTATATACCAATGCTCAGTGCAAAATTATAGGGCACGACCTTGAGGGTCGTGCTGATGGCACGGGTTTCGAGGTGCCAAAATTCGGGTTGTCACAGTTGGTATCCGAGCCTTTCTTTTTAGTTTCTGGCAATCATCTCATAAGAACATAGGGACTTCTGCTAACGAAACCGTGGTTGCTCATACAGACCGTTATGTTTCCTAGAGAAAGAGGCCGACCCAGGGGTGGTCATGATAGAAATTTGCATAGTAGAAATGAGTTCGTCTCGCCTACCAACAGGGTACCATTAGGAAATAAGGAGATTCCCGAGGGCAGTGGCCAAGGAGAACCAAAATCAAGAAGAAAATCAGGATTGAAATCGTCAGGATCGAGATCAAAGGGAACAAGATAGAGTGAGGGAAAGAAACGAAGAAAGAGAGGAGCGTCAGAGGATGATGCACACAATGGAAACCATGGCACAGCAAGCAGCATCCTTGGAAGCACAATGTAGCCCCAAAACCACATCAGACACCTACGCCTCCGATAGGACCTACACTACCAGTAGCTTCGGCATTTACCGAATTCAGGAGGATGAGACCTCCTAACTTTTCAGGGCAGGCAGACACCATGGCAGCCAAAAATTGGCTGGGTGAAATGGAGAAGGTGTTTAGCGTACTGACATGCATAGAGGACGAGAGTGTCCGTTGGGTAGCGTATATGCTAGATGGAGAAGCTGGACCTTGGTGGAAATCTATTTTGTGAACTAGAGCTCAAGAAACTCCTGATATGCCCTGGACTTGGGATGAATTCGTTGAAGAGTTCAATAAGCAGTACTTTCCGAAGGTTGTGAGAAATCAGATGGAGACTCAATTTTTACAACTAATGCAAGGAAGGATGACCGTAAGAGAGTACGGAGTAGAATTTATGAGATTGGCTCGTTTCACTCCAGACTACATAATTTCTGATGTGATGAAAGGGAAGAGGTTCCAACAGGGTTTAAGGTCGGACATCCGAGGAGGGGTTTCACCCTTTCAGCTAAAAGACCTACGGAGAGGTCATGAGTAAGGCATTAGTGGTCGAAGAAGAAAACAATAACCGATACTGTCAGAGGGAATAGTAGGGAAGAGGAAGCATAGATCCAAGCAGAACTGGGAGTTATGAATCAGTAAATAAGAAGCCGAGGTTCGTAGCACCGAATCAGAGTCAACCGTTCTAGACAGGGTATGGGAGGGCCACACAACAAACTACTCATCAAAGATTCCCATTGCTGCCATCAGGGAGACCGATGAGGTATGAGGGTCCTGCTATTTCTACCGGAGTTACAACTACACAAGGTTTTTCAAGAGTTGCTTCTTCAACACCAAGGGAGACTTGTGCCAAGTGTGGCAAGTCCCACAAAACGGCAGATTGTAGGCAAGGAATGCGAGGTTGTTTCAAATGTGGCAAGATAGGCCACGTAATTAGAGATTGCCCTGAAGCAATCAAGGAGAAGACGACCTCAGCTTTCATGCCACGACCTACTCAATCACGGAAGCCAGTTGTTCAAGGGAGAGCCTACGCAGTTACCACCCAAGAAGCAGGGAGTGTACATGACGTCATTCAAGGTGAGATTTCTTTTAAATAAAGAATTTCAATTTAATGCAATTTTAGATAGAGAATGTGCATTCATTAGAACAGTGTGTAGAACCGTGTTTGTACGTTAGATAATTCTAAATAAAGTATGTGCTATGTATGTATGTGTGTGTTATAGGTACGTTACAAGTCTATGAGAAAGGGTGCTATGTAGCACGTGACGCATGAGTGTTGATAGACCCAGGGTCTACCCACTCCTTCATCACCCCTAGATTTGCAAAGAAAATGAAGATTGTTCCGGAGACACTGGACTTTTTGTTATCAGTGTCTATCCCAATGAGAGAATTAGTGGACACAGAGTTAGTCTGCAAGTCGGTAGTAGTGAGTGTTTGGGATGACGTTGTCTACGAATTAGACGCGAAATTAATCATGTTGGACATGCAAGGATTCGACATGATCCTTGGCATGGATTGGCTGTCCCATCATTGTGCAACAGTAGACTGCAAGAATAAGGTGGTTATTTTTCGACCTAACACGAGGAGATCGTTTCGATTTCGAGGAGAGAGATCGACGCAGTTGCCACTCATCTCTACAGTAAGAGCAGAACGTTTAATCAAAAAGGGATGTAGCGATTATTTGGCATTTTTGAAGGGAGACAAAGAAGAAAAGAATGTTATCTCCGAGATAGCAGTAGTGCAAGCATTCGAAGACGTATTTCCAGAAGAATTGCCAGGATTACCTCCAGAGAGAGATGGAATTCGCTATCGACTTAACACCGGGAACGGAGCCTGTTTCAAAGGCACCTTACAGGATGGCTCCTGCAGAGTTGAAAGAATTGAAAGAATAGTTGCAAGAGCTCATGGATAAAGGGTTCATAAGACCAAGAGTGTATCCTTGGGGAGCACCAATTTTGTTTGTGAAAAAGAAAGATGGGTCGATGCGGTTGTGCATTGACTATCGACAATTAAACAAACTCACAGTGAAGAATCAATACCCTTTGCCTAGAATAGATGACTTGTTCGATCAGTTGTAAGGAGCGAAGTACTTTTCCAAGATCGATCTGAGATCTGGATACCATCAGTTAAGAGTCAAGGCCGAGGACATTCAGAAAGCGGCATTCAGAACACGGTATTAACACTACGAATTTTTGGTGATGCCGTTCAGATTGACAAATGCACCGGCGTCGTTTATGGACTTAATGAATCGGGTGTTTAAACCACACCTAGACTCTTGCGTTGTCGTGTTTGTTGACGACATCCTGATTTACTCAAAATCGAGGACGGAGCATGAAGAACACTTACGAGTCGCTCTACAAACTTTGCGTAAACACCAATTGTACAACAAGTTTAGCAAATGTGAATTCTGGTTAGAAGAGGTTAGCTTCTTGGGACATGTCGTCTCATTGCATGGTGTCACTGTAGATCCCGCTAAGATCGAGGCAGTAGTGAACTGGGAGCAACCAAAGATCGTGACAGACGTCCGAAGTTTCCTTGGACTGGCAGGCTATTATCGACATTTCGTTGAAGGGTTTTCAAAGATATCGGGACCTCTTACAAGGCTTACAAGAAAGGATTCAAGATTTGATTGGAGTGAGGTGTGCGAGAAGAGTTTTCAAGAACTCAAGAAGAGACTCACCTTAGCTCCAGTGTTAGCCATTCCATCAGGTATTGGAGGATTCGTGGTATACAGTGATGCTTCGTATAACGGTTTGGGTTGTGTACTAAACCAACATAAAAAGGTAATAGCTTACGGGTCAAGACAGTTGAAAGAGCACGAGAAGAACTATCTGACACATGATCTAGAACTAGTAGCGGTCATATTTGCATTGAAGATATGGTGACATTATTTATACGGAGAAACGTTTGAAATCTTCACTGACCATAAGAGCCTCAGATATCTGTTTACACAGAAGGAACTAAACATGAGGCAGCGCAGATGGATGGAGTTCCTCAAGGACTATAACTGTTCCATACAGTACCATCCAGGCAAAGCTAATGTGGTGGCCGATGCCTTGAGTCGGAAGAGTTCAGCCCAATTGGCTAGTCTAATTTTGGGTATACACCGATGGAAACTATTGGAAGATCTAGCACTATATGGTGTAGACATCAAGTCACAAGTTACAGGAGCCTTTTTGGCCAACATATCAGTGAAACTGGTGATATTCGAACATATACGAGAACTACAGATGAAAGACCCAATACTAACAAAGATACGTCAAGATGTAACTGAAGGCATTAGATCGGAGTTTTCAATCAAGGAGAATGGTTCCTTACTGTTCAAGGGTCGTCTCTGTATTCCGGACAATGCCGATTTACGACGGACGATTCTAGATGAATCCCACAAGTCAGGCTATGCTATCCACCCGAGAAGAACGAAGATGTATCAAGATCTGAAAAAGAATTACTAGTGGAGAGGATTGAAGCAAGATGTGGCAAAGTATGTGTCGCGGTGTTTGACAAGCCAACAAGTGAAGATTGATCATAGACACCCCGCAGGCCTATTACAACCCCTACCTATACCGGAATGGAAGTGAAAATCTATCTCCATGGACTTCATAGTCGAGCTACCGCGAACTGGAAAGAAGTACAATGCCATTTGGGTAGTAGTCAATCGATTGACCAAGTCAGCACACTTCTTGCCTTACCACACAATGTACACGACGGGAAGACTGGCAGAGCTGTATATGAAAGAGATTGTCCATTTATATGGGATTCCGAGTAGCATCATTTTAGACCGTGACCCATTGTATACATCAAAGTTTTGAAAGAAATTTCAAGAAGGAATGGGAACGAGACTATATTTCAGTACGACGTTCCATCCACAAACCGACAGATAGACTGAGAGGGTCAATCAAATCATTGAAGACATGCTTAGGGCATGTATGTTGGAATTACAATGATCGTGGGATCAACATCTACCATTGATTGAGTTTGCATATAACAATAGTTTTCAGACGAGCATTGGGATGGCACCGTATGAAGCCTTGTACGAAAGGCGATGTAAATCGCCAATCAATTGGGAGGAAACTGGGGAGAAATTTGTTTTGGGACCCGAGTTACTTGAAGATAACGCCGCTATTGTCCGCATGATCAGAGAAAGACTAAAGGCGGCTCAAAGCAGATAGAAAAGCTACACTGATATCAAGTGGACGAGCGTGGACTTTAAGGTCGAAGAACATGTTTTCGTGAAAGTATCTCCTATGAAGGGCGTGATGAGGTTCAGAAAGAGAGGGAAGCTAAGTCCCCGCTACCTTGGACCGTTTGAAGTTTTGGGTAGAGTAGGGGAATTAGCTTACCGCATTGGATTGCCACAATTATTTAATCAGGTGCACAATGTGTTCCACGTATCTATGCTCAGGAAGTATCTTAATGACCCTGATCATGTATTGAGCGGCAAATCACTCGAGATGCATGAAGATACGAGCATGATCAAGGAGCCGGCAGAGATTTTAGATTGAAAGGAACAAGTGCTACGCACAAAAATTATTCCTTTAGTACTTGTACGCTGGAATAACGATCCGGCTGAGGAAGCAACGTGGGAGAGAGAGGCGGATGTCAAAGAACAATACCCCAACTTATTCGAGAATGTTAGCTAGTTGTTTTTTTAGATGTAATATTTTGACAGTACATCGATCCCTATTTTGAAACAAGTAAATGAATGAGATTGAAAGTCGAGCAATTAGCTTAAACTTTTGCCAAAAAGATCGGTTCATGTGAATAAAATCTCAATTGCCTAACATAGGAAATCATGTGTGAAGGATTTCCCTAATAATAGAAGAGACTAGAGGGAATATGAGCTTAGAAGAACCAGAAAAATATTTTCGGGCTCGCTCGAGCGAACATTTGTGCTCGCTTGCGCGACGCTACATAAATTATACTTTCAAATCGTTCTGGACTCGCTAGAGCGAGGTCTAGTGACCGCTCGAGCGAGGTCTTTTTAAACGCTCAAGAGAGAACTTTTAACCGCTCGAGCGAGGTATTTTAACCGCTCGAGCCAGGTCCATCGACCGCTCGAGCGAGGCCAGAGTATATAAAAGAGGGGCGATTCACTATTCGCTCATTTCTCCTTCAAGCGAGAGTCCGAGCGAGGAAGGGGGGTTTAGGGTTCTTGACCTTCAAGCTTTTTTCCATTCGATTCGAACCAGATTCGGATGATCCGATCCATCTAAAACGATCCTAGAGGTAAGACCTACCCAACCTCTACTTTTTTTTCATTTCTTTTTCGCCCCGAAAGACCTAATGGCTTCTACAAGCCCTAAACCCCAACCTATGAAGCGGATGGTGATTCGATCGCCATTAGCGCGCAATAAAGCGCCGCAAGCATCACAACCACCCCCAACCCCATCTCCTACCCCAATCGAACTAGATGATTGGTGGGGGGAAAAAAATTTGAAATCGAATGGGATATACATCCCTCTTGTTTTGGGGATCCGATGTCCACCCAATGGACATCGGATTTCCTCACCAACAATAACCTTAGACCGTTACTTACCCCGTTCGGAGCTCGGTACTATTTGAGACTCGTAAACTATTTTACCAAACCCTTAACATGAACGTGAATGAGGACGCCATCCTCGTCACGATCGAAGGAAAAGAATTAATTTTTAGCTGTGCCGAGATTTCGTCGGTCATGAACTGCCCACTCATCCAACCACCTTTTTCTGGGAACGTAGAATTCCCAACAATTATTTCTGACATTACTGGCGACACGTCCGCTTCGGGTCAATCTAGAACCCGATCTCAGCTACCGCCACGCATGTGGCTTTTGGATATCATTTTTAAGAAGAACTTACACCCGACCGGCCATGACCAAGAACGTCGTGACGCGTTTCTACAGGCTTTACACGCCGCATTTCATAATAGGTGGATTAGCGCACCTATGGTAGTCATTAAGGGCATGGCGCATGCCTATAAACGAAACGTAAGAGGTGCTATTCCTCAACCCATCAACCGGCTACCTTATGCTCGGTTGATTTCCCGACTCCTCGACTCACGAAATGGAAAAGGAGGATTCAAGATCTGAACCGACGAGTTATCTCTTACCGATAACGTCGTCCCCTATTTAGCCCAAGACTGGACTCGAAACTTAAAGAGCCTTCAAACTATCATCAACAAGAAGAGAGACCGCCAAATTTCCCGACAAGCCACGCAACAAGCACTGGCGGGACCAACTGCTCCCTCTGCTTCATCTTCACAGCCCCTACCTACCACCGACACTGCCATGATGCGGGAGATCTTCCAGCAGGGGCGGGAGATCAGGTTGCACCAAAGGTTTCAGGAGGCACTACCCATAGACCTCATGGGCCAGGCTTACCCGCAGTCTTACATGGAGCGCGTCGGTGCTATGAGATGATACTTTTGGAGCGTCTAGCTCAGGCCCTACTACGAGGAGCGCTACAGCGGGTACTACTACCTCCAGAATGGTTGATGAGGATGAGGATGACAAGGACTATGACGATGACGATGGCTCCGGCGACGAGGACGATGAGTATGAGGAGGATGATGATTAGATAGTAATTTACTTTTCGTTGGAACGGTAACAAAATTTGGTTATAATATTTTGTTGGTAATATTTTGGATATGATCGTTTTGATGGTGATGTGGCATTTTGACTACATAAACTATTCTGACATGGTTGTCACAAATGTTTTGGAGATTGATACCATGATAGCAATTGTCTATAGTTTTATCTTACGATCAATTAGTAGCATGATGGTGGAAATACCTGATAGTATGAAATTTTTATCATCTTTATTCTTAACTATATGAGTGTAAGTTGATATGGTTTAACGCAAGTTGTTGCGAAATTAGACCATTTGTTTAATTATTTGATGATGTATGGAACTAGCCTATTGCATGGCCTAGTAATAGTCATACCTAGTTACTCGAGTATCGACGATTTTCGAGGACGAAAATCTTATAAGATGGGGTGAATGTCATAACCCCAGATTTTTAGGAACCGTGCACATCATGCACCATACACATGTATGTGTGATTCACAAGGGAACCAAAACTAACATGTATACACTATGTGTGTATGTGGGAAACACACTAGTGTTCCCTAATGTATATGTATATAAGTGAAAGAGAGAGGAGAGAAGAGCCCCATACGTAACCTAATTCTAGCCTAATAGAGAGAAGGAAAAATAGAGAGAAAGAAAAGAAGAGCCTAGTAAAGGAGGGCTAGGGGTTTGTTGGGACTTAAATCGGTGGAAGATCTGCAGAAAAGGTTGGATGAGGAACCTTGGAGATCTCTTTGTCTAGTAGAGTTTTGAATCGTGGATCGAACTTGTGCGAGACCTATGGTTTGAGGTATGTTAAATGCATGATAAATGCTTAGGCGTGCTTTAAATAGTGTATAGGATGTTGGTTGAATGACTTTCAATGATAATAAGGTTCGAATGAAGGAAGAAATAGTATCTTGAACAGATCGAGGAGTTAAAATTACCGCTCCTCGCTCGAGCGGTCTAAATGGCTCGCTTGAGCGAGGACAGATTATAAAAATTTATTTCTGGGCTCACTCGAGCGAGACCCAAAATAAAGAGGGAAGCTCGCTCGAGCGAGGCTTCCTGTAGAGCTTCAGATGGCTCATTTTTAACTGCTCAAGTGATCTCGTTTGAACCGCTTGCGCGATGTCAAATGCTCACTCGAGCGAGGTCAAGTGACCGCTCGAGCGAGGAATTTTGCTCACTCGCGCGAGGCACCACACAGATTTTGATAGTTTACTGTAAATCCATGCAGGCTATGTACTCCAATGATTCTAGTGACCTTTCTAAACATATTCTAAATACATGAAATGTAGGTTTGACGTGAGATCGTGATGTGTAAACCTCTACGAGAAAAGTGTGCATTGAATTTGCGTTGAGGTAGGGAATATTCTTGAAACATGTGCATTATTTCGTCAACTCATATATGTAGTGCATTTCAATTAAATAGTCAAGTATTGCATGATCATTATGAAAAAAAGGGTGTGTGAGTAAGTTTAAATGTGATAGCCATGAGGTTCTCAGGGGACGAAAACATTGTAAAGTGGACATCTAGATGGTACATTGAACCAGTGGCATCCCAGGGATGTAGATGAAAACTAACAGTAAAATGAAAGTAAAGTGACAAGGCCTAATGTAATAAAATTAGCACAATCACGGTGAATAACTATATGTACAGCACGTTCAATATTTTTATTATTTAAGGTTTGATTATAATACCCCATCGACGTGGCGGGATACCCACGACTGACTCGGCAGGATATCCGTGACCGGTACGGCGGCCAACCCGTACATTCATAGCACATCCCAGGGATGTAGATTTGAGAATAGACCCCACCACCTATGAGAAAGGTGCTTGGGCAGTATTCCCAGGGAATACACATAACAACTGTCTAGTTAGATGACGATGACGGGTATTCCATCGGGGCTCGATGCTATATTGCTCGGGGACTACTTAAGTTAAGATTTAAGTGATTAGGCCAAATTCACAACTAAACCAGAAAGGAGAATAAACAAAACCATGCAAGGTAACAGTTGAAATCATTATTTTATTCCGGTTATTTAAATTGTTTTCCATAAGTGTTATCCGATAATTTATGCTTTTAAAACTGCTGACATATATGTGAAGGTTAATCTATATGTTTATTGTGTTTCCCTACGGAGCTAGGATGTAGCTCACCCCTTAGACTATACATCGCAGGTCCAGGACTAGCGGCAGCGAAGACTTCTGGAGACTTTGATCCAGGAGATTCAGACTACGTGCCCACTGAGGAGTCAGAGCCTCCTCCTGAGGAATTTTTCTAGGAAACCCATTGCGTACTTTGAGAGTGAGTTGAGAGCATTAGGTACGGCTTGGTATGTCAAGTCCTTTTTATTAATGTAATTAAGTGTCTTTATTCTTTTGACAGACCGTCTGGGACGGACAGCTATCACCAATAGTTTGGGTCAGTTCTTATGCCCATGAATTGGCATGGGACAAGAACTGTCCTTAGAGACTCTTTTACCTTAAATGCATGAGTACTTGTTTAGAATAGATGCATCTTTATTGTAGTCTTGTGCTTGTATATACCAATGCTCAGTGCAGAATTACAGGGCACTGCCTTGAGGGTCGTGTTGATGGCACGTGTTTTGAGGTGCCGAAATTTGGGTTGTCACAGCCATCGTGATAACGTGTACACATGCGATATCACCTTAATATCGAGTCCCATCATAATAAATTAACCATTCCCTCATGTCTTATTATGAGAAGCCGAAGGTAAATCTCCCGAGAACGCGAGCACGCCACCGCTAACTACTTTCAGTCAACATCCCATCGCGAACATCACTTCCTAAAAAAAAAAGCTCCGACAGCACATGCCACACCGTATGACAAAAAGAGGAAAAGATTGATCATGTCCAATCGCTAAGGCAAAGGGCTCTCTCTCTCCCGAATTGATCCCCACGTCCCATCAGGACTCACCCAGCACGCAGCTAAAGAAAGGGAGAATCTCCAAGTCCCATCGTGACATCATTTCTCTCAAGACATCACATCACAACTGCCAAGCCCTACTACAGCAGACCTGAAGAGAAGAAATCTCCAAAGTCCCATCGCGACACTATTGCACTTGCAGACCGTACAATCTACGAACAATCCAAGTAAGTATCAACCCCAGGTAAGTACTACCCACTTTTTTTTTTTTACTCGATATTCCTAGTAAATATATAGTTAGCTATGATTAAGTCAAATATTTTCAAAACCTGTCTCTCTCGACTCGCGAATCACTGTAGTCCTCCTATAAGAACAATCATCAGTACTCACCGAGAAGGTTAGATGGAGTATCTGGCATGGCAAGTGTCATCTTGACAACCACAATAACGATCGGTCCATAAATCCCGTACCGGTGGATCTGCTCAACGACGTCTCGAAAGCCATGTTTTTCGTTGTTTTGCCACTGAATTGATCTTAAGTTAAAATCCCTAAAATTTCAAATTTTTAAAACCCTCGAATTTTCAAAATCTCCTTACTAAAAAAAAAATAACAATAAAAAGAGAGAAGGAAAGAAGAACAAAGCAACAAGATAAATTGACCCAACGCACCATTCTTTAAATACCAAAAAACTGATTAAGCGCCCCATCACCTGCGCATAATAAATTATACTTAAACCTGATCTTTAACTCCTAAGACCCTTGAACTCTCAATCAAGCACATATCCCACTGTGCAAAATTGGATCAAGCACACACTCCACTACGTAGAATCATTTTTTCAAACACATTAGCACTAGAATTCCCAACTTAGAGGCCAACTCTAGATGAATCAAGTGCACGCGCCACTGCGCAGAATTCAATTGAGCACACCTCATAAGACACCTCATAAGACCCCCACCTCAATTACCAGTCCAAACTAGCCATTCCCCTGGGAAACTGAACATTGAGTATATTTAATCTACGAACTTACAAACGCCTATTGGAAAAGGAACGCCTGACGGGCATTGGTGTGAACAATGACGCGCCCAGTCTGACATGACTTGTAAAAGCATTCTATATTACATGATACTTCATTTTATTATTATCGATCCCTAGACCTTATTTTGGACATTTGATTGATGCCCCAGTACCTCAATTGCATAAAATCCCTCTGTTAGCCCGCACCATGCGGCGGGATGTGCCATGCACCCACAGACTCAAAATGAGCCCTTCAACAGCTACCATTTACCCTTCAAATACTCTATTTTAGCTTATGTTGATAGATAAGAAAGTCAAGCATGTCATGTCAGTATCCCCAGTTCACATTTGTGATTTCTCAAGAGAAATAAGAAGACACCTCGAATGAGGGGTGTCTACTTCTTCGACGCGTTCTTACTTCGTAAGAGCGCACCGAAAAGGGGCATCTATAGACACCCCCATTTTGCCCTCTCAGAATATATAAATTTGTTCGGTCAACCTTTGACCTCATAACCCTGATATGGGACCATATGCTGAAATAATAGTATATGGCTGGACATAGGCTGAAATAATAGTTCTGTGGCTCAGGCTCCATATCCCCGACGTGGGAACCATGCATTGAATTAATAGTACATGGCTAAACACAGGCTAAAACAATAGCTCTGTGGCTCAGATCCTAATGTAGGGAGACTATATACTGAAACAATAGTATATAGTCAGAATATAGACTGAAATAATAGTTCATTTCATACCCCTAACCCTAATATGGGAACAAATGCTGAAACAATAGTATATAGTTGGACATAGGCCGAAACAATAGTTTTGTGGCTCAGGCCCCATACCCCCAACGTGGGAACCATGCACTGAAACAATAGTACATGGCTAAACACAGGTTGAAATAATAGCTCTGTGACTCAGGTCCCAATGTAGGGAGACTATATACTGAAATAATAGTATATAGTCGAAATGTAGGCTGAAATAATAGCCTAGCATTTCAAACCCGACTTAGACCTGGATAACCTCAAATTACGTGCCTAAACCCAAGCGCTTAATTCAATTGCACTCCAAATCACAAGCACACAATCAGTCTTTTCTCATACCAGACTTCCTTTCCTCAAACCAACTCGAGACTCGATCACGAGTCTATCATGAGACGCGTGATTGGATTGAGTGCCCCATCACCGACGTGCAATTGGCCTACGCCCGGCCTAGCCTCACCGACCTTGATCCCTAAGTTTCCTCGATTAAACGCTTTGAGAGTGGTGCTTAATTGGATACTCCAAAATGGGCGCATAATTAGTTCTAACGCTATTAGGACTAGGAAACTCGCTGAGCAAGTTAGTCGGTCGCTCACTGAGTCGGTGACCGACTTAAAGCGATTAAGCACCAGGAGACTGGCACGTAATTTTATTAAATGTCTGAAACAGAGCGTTTAATTGAAGAAAAACCTATAAAAGCTTTTTCTAATTTTGACCCAAAAAAAATAGGGATGAGAGCGAGAGAGAACGCACTTTTTTGGGAATTTCGTATCCAGAGAACTCCGAGAATGAGCACATAGAGCAACCTAACCATGATTTTGAAATTCAAGCGCAGAGTCTTCGAGGTTTCTCTCCGTAGCCCCAGTCCTAGGTAAAAAAATCATAGTTTTAGACTTAGGATCTTTCTCTTAGTTTTAATTATAGGTTTTAATTTTCAATCTGAGACCGTAGCACCCTTTTAGACCGCAAATTTTTTATATCTGATTCTAGTTCTCTGAATTTAGAACCAGTCCTTAATCCGACGGTCTAATTTACCGACCCTAGGCTTTAAATTCATTCTAAAATCTCAATTTCTAGTCCTATCATTGATTTCTTGTTCTAGTCCTTGGATTCTAGAATCAGTCTTTAATCATACAGTCTGATTTTCTTATTTCGAATTCGAATTCAGTCCTAGAAATTTTTATTTTAATTTCTTAGTTTAATATTTCTAAAAATCCTAAATATTAATTTTAGTTTCTATAATTCTAGTTTCTCAATTTTATTCATAATTATTACTCCGAAATCGACTCTGAAAAATCCAAAAATACTATTTTATAATGTTAAATCCAATTTATCTTTAATCTCAGTCATCCAAGGGAGCTTACGGAGGGTACTCGGGAACGAGGCCAATCCTCCTTAGCATAGCGGGCCCAAACCCCCTTTTTTAGAATTACTTAGTTGCTTTAATTAGGGTTATAATATCAGCTCCATAATTTCTTCTTAGAATTTTAGTATAGTCAATTTACATGCTTTATATTAATTGAATCCTTAGAATAATTGCTTCGATTAGAACTCCAATAGAATTAGTTCCTTTATTTTAATTAGATAATTCTAGCATAGTTAATTCCTCGTTTTGTTAGACCCCAGTATCAGTAATCAGTCCTTTTATTTCAATTGGAATCTTAGTATAATTAATTCATTGCTTTGATTATAATTCTAGTCAAATCAGTCCTTTATTTTAATGAGAATTTAGTATGATTAATTCATTGCTTTAATTAGATTCCAAGTACAGTTAATTCGTTGCTCTAATCAGAATTTTAATCAAATTAGTTGGTTTCTCTCAATCAGATTTTTCTATTTTATTCATATAAAAATTAATTCATTGCTTAAATTAGAGTTTTAGTAAAACTACTTCTCTATTTCAATTAGAATTCTGGTACAACTAGTATACTTGCTCTACTTAAAATTTCAGTATAACTAGCGTGCTTGGTTTAATTAAAGTTTCATTAAAATTAATACACCTGCATTCCTAGTACAATTAGGATACCAATATTAATTGGACTTTTAGTAGTATTAGGACACTATATTAATTAGAATTCCAGTAGTGCTAGGAAATTAAAATTAATTAGACTCCGGATAGAATTAGAATACTAAATTAAATAAACCATAATAAATTCACACATAACTAAACTCACAAGAGAATTGGGAAGTCTAAACTGATTAGAACTACAATAATAACAGGGGAAGGGAAGAAAAATTAAACTATCTAAATTATAAGAAAAGACATAGCTGCTGACGCTCGCAGGCAGAAGATTCAATATAGAAGTAACCCACACCTACTCTAAAGCGTGATCATTGATGTGTTGTAGTGTCATTAAATATCTGCAGCTGGCGATCGCAACAAACTAGGAACCATCCTAGAAAACCCTTTACTTCTATCATTCCAAATGCCGCATCGCTAGAGTCCACTTGGACATAATTGGAGCCACTGATTCAACGAGGATTGAGAGGAACCCAGAAAAAGTGCACACCAACTGCGAGGCCAATTTGCACAAAGAGCGCAAGCGAGCTTGCGAAGTTCTGGTGTGGCTTAAGAGGAGAGAGAGCTCAAGAAATTTGCTCGCGCAACTCTCGCGCGCTTAAAAGTAATACCCTCTACCTAGTGAGCTGTGTTATTTAATTGACATGAAGACAAGCGAGATTCAAATTCTACTTCGCAAGACCCTCGTGACCGGAGGAACTTGAAGCTCTACTGTGGGAGCAGAGCCAAATCAGTACAATTCGTCCTCACGAGTGAATTTCAAGCCAAAGCAACTATGTAATAAGCTAAAGTCTTCTGCGTGAGCAAGGAGCTTTCCAAGCCAAATGCTACCTCGTGAGCACTTTGCAAATCGTGCGAATGAATTAATGAACCAAGGCCAGCCCTGTGAAGCTCGGGCTCTCCACTTCTCACTCTCTACTTAGGGACCTTTTAGGGATTTCCCTAGGTCCAGGGCACACATCCCGAGGCCTTGATCTCGAGTTACACATCCTAAGGCATCCACAGGTTGTAACCAAGCCACGTTTGCTTGAAAACTAGGGTTTAATCTTCTTTCGGCCAAGGCATCAGTGGCTGAGTATATAAGCTGTATTTTTAACTTAGAAAATTATCTCTCCTTCAACCTCAGTCAGCTATGAGCTTGAGCAGATTAGGGTTAGAGTTTGATCACCTTTTTTTCCATTTTTTTTCTTCTTCCTTAGCCCAACACTTGCTGACTATGTTCTCTGTAATCAATTAGGTTTAGTTTTATCAGTTTTTGTAATGGGTCTTGTGAACATTGGAAGTTGTTGAGGAGCTATTATGCACAAGGCTGCTGCCTTGAGGACATCTCATTGTAAGTATTGGTTTAATCAATGAATGTCTATTTTAAATGTTTATTCAATTTGTTATTTTTCTATTTGCCCATAGTTTTGTTCAATCCATGCCATGCATTTAGGATTTGAGCTGATTTGAAATGCCCATGGAAGCTTGAGCTTGTAACCCTGGGACCATGGTGATAGAAATAATTTTTATGTTCCATCTTAGTCCTCTGTGGTGTGAATAACCTCTATGGATAGTCTGTGACCATTCAAGTGGACAGACTATAGCCCTAGGGTGATTCCAAGCCACAGATCTGAGAGGGATTCTTTTTCTCTGCACTTGAGCTTGTAGCCTTGTGAGAGGTTGTTGCAGGAACAAGCTCCCCTCTGTTATACTTGACCAACATCTGATGTTAGATCTTGTTTCTCTGTAGAGATTGCAGACTTGTGAGTATAGTCATTGCAAGCCTTTTGTAGCAATGACCAGCTGCATTCAAAGCTCCCTAATAGCTTTTGAACAACTATAGTTTCCACTGGTTTTTTAAGAACTATTTGCTCCCATGGATGCCTGAGCTTGTAGCCTAGCATATATGGTGTCTGTAATAGTTTTCATGTTCCAATTTTATCTATTGGGTAGAAGTTATCCATTAGATAATCTGTGACCATTTAAGTGGACAAGTTATAGCCTTAAGATCAGTCTATTCCATTAGATCAGATTGGTTTTCTAATTTAATTCATGTGGTTTGATCCTCTCCATTGGATAGCCTATGACCATTGAAGTGGACAGGTTATAGCCTTAAGAGATTAGGTCAAATCATAAGAGTTGAGTTAGATACATCTTCCTTGCGGATGTGCTTGTAGCCATCTGAGGGACTGCTGCAGATATAGCCCTAAGTCTGAGTTACAAAACTAAAAGAACCTTAGCTTAATTGGCTACTTCCCATCATTTTTATCTTTATTTTAACACACACCATCACCACCTTCTTCATAACCCTTTCTTTAGGATAGGGCTGCACTTTATTTCTTTTTTTTTTTAATGCTAATTTAGTGTAGTTGTAACACCCAACTCCCTTTCTCAAGGATTGTCAGATCTATAGCAAGATCTGGAGGCCTATTAACATAACTCATTTTGGGTTCTAGATCAATTTCTCTGTGAGACTAACTCTTAATTACTCAAAACTTGCTATAATAGCCCTGTATCTTATAGGCTGTATAAATTAGACTTGCTATTATAATCAATCTCCATTTCTTCACTTTTGATTTTCTTTTATTCGCCACTGTTTTCTCACCAATAACAAGACAGTACCTAAGACCACCAACCAGTTTTTGGCGCTGGTGCCGGGGATATTGATCATTTTAGTAGACCTGAGTTGTATTATATTTTAGTCTAGAAAATTCTTTCTGGCTGTGCCTTAAATAGAATAAAAAGTACTACTGATTTTTATAGAATTTTTGTAGAATTGGACAACAGCAGTAGGGAAATGCTAGAGCTACATCTGGAGTTTAGCTAGCTCTGTTTGTACTTCTTTTGCCCTAAAACTCAGTCCATTTATGTTGAATTCCCTACCAATAGTTTAGTTATAGATCTATTTAGTTGTAAATTTTGTTTATAAATTTTTTGTGTGCTGTGAGTATTTTCTTTACCTGTTGATTTTGTGTGTGTATGCTTGGTAGAAGGTCCCTTAACCCTGAGTTGGAACCGCCAAATCCTGAGGTTGAAAGGGTTCTTAGAGTGAGAAACACCACACCAGCTCCTACTGTTGAAACTGTACTAGCTGTAATGGCTGAGAGGCAAAGAACTCTTAAAGAATATAATGCACCTGGGGATTACAAATCTCCCTTTTACATATAATTCCCTTCAGTTGAGGAAAATTATGAAATCAAGTCCTCCACCATTAACATGTTGCCATCTTTTCATGGGCTCAGTAAGAAAGATCCTTACAAGCACATTGATCAATTCTTAGCACTTTACACCACATTTAACATTGCTAGCAGGGGACTATTATTCACTAAAAAGTACCACTTTTCACCTCTTAATCTAGCCTTTGTTAGACCTTGAAGCTCACTAATAATCATTTGTTAAGTGTATTTTGTAGTTAGCAATAAACTATGCAGCTTAATACAAAATTCTTGCTTATTGGTCCAAAGAAGAGAAAGAAAACATGCAAAGATGACAGTTGAGCCAAAGCCTAATGGAACACCCTGGTAATGCTCACCATGGTGACTCATTTGCTGGTCATCATTGACCAAAAGTCTAGTAGATGAATGAAGTTAGCTGATAATGGAGGAAGTTGCAGCAACAGCAAGTGTAAGGCATCAGAGGATCAAAAGAATCATCTCGCAGAGTTGAGGAGCTCCCTCAAGGAACTAAGGATGCAGTGGAAGCTGCCCTCGCACAGATGGGACACGCTGTCAAGAGGAGAGCAATAAAGATATCACAAAGATCTCGTGTCTTAAAACCCTCAGAATTTATGCTCGCAAACATGGAGATCGAGCCTTAAAGCAGCCGCGCGCAGAACATAGCGAGTCCATATGCATAAAGAACAATTTGTCACCTCGCAGAGTTCTCGCGAAGCCCTGGAAGAGAGAGACACTTGTTAATCACTAATTTTTGCCACTTTCTAACCCTTAAACTTGACTTTTGCTAAGCCTTAGAGTTGTTTATAATTACTTTTAGCTTGTTTTACAGTTTAGGATGAAATTGCAGCATAGTACAGAAATCTAGTTAAAAAGTGCCAAAAAGAACAAAAAATGGAGCCATTCATTTGGAGTTGAAGCAGGTGAAGCCCAATGGTTTGAAAGAGAGCTGTTGCTACTGTAATTTTAATGATGCAAGCTGCACTTAAAGCTCATAAGCTAAAGAGAGCATTTGCCAAATAGTACTGAGACAGAAATGCATCCTATCGAGTGGTCTCTTGGGTTGTCCAACCTATCGAGGTGTGCATGCAGCTGAAATCTAACCTCTCGAGTAGCTGGTGCAATCACACTCCAACCTCTTGACACTTCAGTCTTCAAGGCCTCAACACCAACCTGTCGACATCTACAGCTCCCAAACCTTGAACCTATCGACCACATGCTTCAGCCTTCAATCCTATCGAGTTAAAAGAGTAGCAGGCCATCCTCTCAACCTGTCGAATGCTTTAGGAACTCAGCAGCTTGAGAACCTATCGAATAGTTCACCAATAGAGTCCACCAACCTGTTGACCAGTGGGCTAAAGTTCCAAGAACCCTGTCGAACTCTTCTATGTAGCTTCCATCGCATCCTATCGAGCAGTTCTACAGGGCAGCAATCAATCCTATCGAAAGCTTCAGCCATGAAGCCAGTTGAACCCGTCGAACAGTTGGTACAACAACAATACTCCAACCTATTGAACAGCTCAAAGCTCATCCTATCGAGCACTTTTCTACATCTGCTCCAACCTGTCGACCACTACAATTCAACCTATCGAATGGTCAATTGCTGGCAACACTTCACAACTTGCCGAGTTCATGAAGCTACTGCTCTAAAGGTCTGCAAACCAATCGAGATGACAACTCACTGCAGTAGCCAACACTTCAAGTTGCTTCAGTGCTGATCGAACAAAGCAGCAAAGCGGCCAAATTCAAAGACCATCTTATCGAATGGTTCATAAAAGCCCAACCTAACTGCAGCAGCCTTCAAGTTCTACAACCCAAAAAATAGCTGCAGATTTTACTTTTCAATAGCTTAGATTTCTACAGCAGAACAGCAGCTTGGAAATAAATCAGAAATAACTACATTTCAGCATCTTGTTTTTCTATAGCAGCTCATCCTACTCAGGCTCGACCAAGTCTAAATTGTGAGAGCTGCCTTGGTAATTATTGCAGTTTAATTCCAAATTAATTCAATAATTATACAATGGCTGCAGCAGAAAATATCAATGGCCGGCAGGGGCATTTTTGAGAGCTGCAAGAACACATCAGTTGGGAACAAAATTCTGCACATGGGACAGCAGTCCACATGTAATTTTCCTTGGCCGAAATGAAGGCACCTACGCTGTGCATAACAGAACTGAGTCCTCTGCTCTTTGATTGGCTGCAACTCAAGGCACATGGATCGATGCATATGTATAAATACCCATCCATTCTGTTGTAATTTCTCAACAAGGAAAGTAGGAACAAAGGAATAGCCTGAGTTCTCCTTAGCTCATTTAGGTTTAGTTTTAGGTTTTATTTTCCCCTTTTCTCTCCCCCCTTCTCTCTCTAATCCAGCCTGTTAGATTAGATCTAGGTAGCAACTCAGATCTGTTTTGTAATTGTAATTTCAGCATGAAGAAATGTGGATCGATGCACAGACTACAGATCTAGGAACAATGTTATTGTAAGTTATTTTTTATTAAAGCAATAAATTATTAGTTTTAAAGCTTAATTAAATCTAAAGATCTTGTGGTCCCATTAGATTCTCGATCGGATTTTTGCACTCGGCACAAGCCCAGGCATAAAATATATTTGGCTGCACATGGGCAATTTATTTGCAGAAATTGGTGAATGGTGCAGCTGGGTATTTTTGGTTAGCAAGGGCAGATTTGGGAATACCAAAAAGGTTTTCACATGGGTAAGAGAGCTGCAGGAATTAGTGAAGGTTTCAGCATAAAATATATTTGGCTAAACAAGGGCAATTTTGGGAACTTCAATACACAGGAAATTTTGCACATGGGTGTGAACTAATTTTTGGTGGGGAACAAATTAGCTTTAGCTGGGCATAAACAAAATCAGATCCCTATCTCTTCTCTGATTGGTTGAAACTCTTAAATAGGGATTACGCTTAAACTGAAATCTTCTCTTCTGATTTGTTGCAACTCAAAGCACATGGATCACTGCATACCTATAAATACCCATCTATTTTGCTGTTTTTCTTCAGCAAGGAAAGTAAGAACAAAGGAATAGCCTAAGTTTTCCTTAACTCATTTAGGTTTAGTTTTAGGTTTTATTTTCCCCTTTTCTCTTCCCCCTTCTCTCTCTAATCCAGCCAGTTGGATTAGATCTAGGTAGCAGCTGAGATCAGTTTTGTAATTGTAAATTCGGCATGAAGAAATGTGAATCGATGCACAGACTACAGATCTAGGAACAATGTTATTGTAAGTTGTTTTTTATTAAAGCAATAAATTGTTGGTTTTAAAGCTTAATTAAATCTAAAGATCTTGTGGTCCCATTAGATTCTCGATCGGATTTTTGCACTCGGCACAAGCCCAGGCCCTTTTCTGGTAGATCTCTTGATAACCATCTGATTTCCCTGGGTTTGATATGCCTGTGGGTGCCTGTGCCTGTGACCTTACATTCACAGCATCTGTAGTGATTATCTTGTTCTGATTAAAGCCATCGAAATGGACGAAATCTATTGGATGATCTGTGACCATTTAAGTGGATAGATCATAGCCTTAAGATCAATCCAAACCATCAGTCTAAATCAGATTCTTATACCTTGCATTTATGTTTATGCGTAAATGAAGGATTGCTGCAAATCCCCAGCTCTTGATCTGTTTTGCAATAAAAACTAGGCCCTAGCTGTTTATTTCTCCCCATTTTATATTTTATTTTACAATCCATCTTCTTCAATCTTTTAGATTTTGTTTTATATTCCAGTTTTATAAATTAGATCTAGTGACACCTAAAAAGCTCTCTTTCTTCTTAGAATTGTTAGATCTGTAGCCAGATCTTGAGGTCTACTATACACCTTCTAGGTTTAGATCACTACTCCCTGTGGGACAAACTCTTACTTATAAAAATTTGGTACAAAGGACCCTATATCTTGCAGGTTTAGGATATTTTAGATGTGCTGAATCCATCCTTTATTTTACTTTGATTTTATTTTGCTTTTATCATTACACAATAATCAGCACCTAAAATTCCCCAACAACTTTTTGGCACCGCTGTCGGGGAGTTTTGATCTAGATAGTAGATATGAGTTTTTCATTTTTTATAGATCTGATTTTTTTTAGTTTTTATTGCTGATTAATTTTTAAAATTTTAGAGTGCATCCCACCTGTTTGATTAAATGTCTGCTACAATTTTTGTACAGAAAACCTATTTTACTGCAGCAGAATTTATGATTTTTCTGAGTTTTTATTTTATGCCTTCTAGATGTTTGAATAAATGTTGCTGTGGCCTTCTGCATTTTTATAGAAATGAGGCTGCAGTTTTTCTTTGTGATTTTATCAATATGCTTGAATAAGGTACTACTGCAGTTGTTGAATTTTTGCAAATCTGGAGCAGCTGCCAAACAAGGAGCATCAGGATTACAACAGGAGCAGATCTACTTGAGTTTGCATCCCCTTCTCCTTTGCATTCATTTTCTATTTTTAAATTCTTTTGGCCAGCAATTTTGCTGTGTTTGTTGTCATTCTAATTTTTGAAAAACTCAACAAAACCAAATAAAAATAGAAGAAAATGAAAATACAAATTAAAATTTCTTATTATTTTTCAGCAGTAGTAAATAAGTGCTCTTGTTAAGCCTGGGCTGATCCAAAATAAAAAAAAAAATAGAAAATTATAAAAACATAAAAATATCTTCAGATGGGCTATTTTTCTTTGTTTTTATTCATTTTTCCCATCTGGACCTGCTGAGATCATGGTTTTTCATTTTGAGGAATCATGTAGAATAATGAGCAGTGGATCATATGTTGTTTTAAATATTCAATGGAGACACTGATTTTATTTTCCTATGAGATTTCTTCACCATTAAATGGATCTCAGCCGTATGAATCCTATTTTTAATGTGTGCTCCCACGCTTCATTATTTAGAAATTCTTTTTGATTTATACACATCATCAACATAGGGGTCAGTCTTATGAATCTTGCTTTTCACTGTATGTTATTCCTGCTGATCATTTTTATAATCACTTAGATTCATAACTATCTGATTGGCTCAGGCTCTTGGGGTTTTCTTTAGGCTTAGGGGATTTATGATTTGGTATTAGGATTTTCTATTTTAGTTAAAAATTCTGTTTTTAGATCGCTGATTTTTCTTTCTTAGGTTGATGTGTCCTAGTTTTACTGATTTTTTGCATTTTTCTGTGATTATAGTTAGTTTCTAACTTTGTTTTCCTATTTTTCATCTACAACTCTATTTTTGTATCAATATTTTTCGATTTTTGTAGCTTTGTATTCAGTTACTTACTTTGTTTTTACTTTTTTTTTATCAGCATTAATTCCCTTTCATTTGCATAGTAGTTTTAGCAGTAATTTCCTGCATTTATATAGCATTTTTTCCATTTTCCTGCTCATATATTCAATTTTGTTTTTTTTATTTTATGCTGCACATAGTTGCAATTTTTCTGCTTAGTTTTTCTTTCTTCTTTTACCCGGCTACCCCTAGTTTCTCATTGTCTAGAACATTGAGGACAATGTTCATCTTAGGTTTGGGGGTATGGCAGGTGTGCCAATGAAATGAGTTAATGCTAGTGCAGCAATGTTGAAAAAGTTTTTGAAAATAAAGTGATTTCCCACCTAATTTTTAAAAAAAAATTTGGAAATGAAAAACTTTTTAAAAATGAAATGAGCTGTAGTTTTAGCATTTTTCATGAAGCAAATGTCAAGCATTTAAAAAAAAGTGATGTTTAGTGAACCTGAAAGGAGAGAAAACTGTGAGGATGCACCCCAGGAATTTGATGGAAGGCCATACCCAGTGAGATTTGGGCTTGAAAAAAAAAGTTTCTTTGAAGAGTGTCTTGGCAATTTTTTTGCTCTAAGGACTGATTGGATCTAGTTTTACTCACTAGAAGTCAGGCAAATCTAAGTTGAAACTGCTCGACAGTATTCATGACATTGAGGACATGAAGTAAGGCCATCCCTTAGACAGTTTGAGCCTAAAATTTTCCAACCTTTGAACTGCCCTTGATACACACCATTTGAGCCTCAAAAATCTCAATTTTTCTTTGAAAAAACCAAAAAATTTGAACCCAAAACCCCTTGACCTGTTTCAGTTCACCCTCAATGTGAGAAATCACGAAATAGAAATAGAAGTGAGGTCAGAGGAGCAAGGTTTAAAATTTGGTTGAGTAAGAGGAAAGCACATTTGGTGGTGTTGTGGCATTCCAGCCCATAAAAAGAAAAATGGAGAAAAATGCAAAAAGAAAAACCTATAAAAAGAAAAGGAAAAACAGAAAATCAAAGAAAAAGAATGAGAAAGAGAAGTCATTTCATTGAAATATTGAAATGAGGATTAGAAACTGATCACTTCAAATCTGAAAGTTGAAGAAGTAAATGGAATTGTGTTGAAATGAAGAAGGTTGAGTTGCAAATCACTTCCTTACCTGGCTGATTTCTCAATTTGGAATCCCATTTTACCCCTTTATTCTTTTACAAATTTCACCCATAAGCCATATTACAACCCAATAAAAAGACCTTACTGATATAAAATGGATTGAGCTGCCATGTGGAGATGAGGATTTGTTTAATCTATGGTGAAAAGAATTAGAAATTTTCATAAGTTAAAGCAATGCCTATGCTCATGCTTGCAATCCTATTTGAGGGCTGTAACTACTCTTGAGTTGTGTGAAATGATGCACCCTTCTATTCTTATTGTGAGTGAACAGCCCTGGTAAGACTTGGGTCTAAAATTTGATTTGTTTGGGGCATTATCGAAACAAAATTCTTAAATTAAAGGTGAGCTCTGCATTAATTTTAAGGCACAATGCCTTGACATGAACTGATTGATGATGAAGGAATTACAACAGAATTTTAGGTTTTGAATTGGTGATTTTTCTGCTAAGAATCCTCTAATAACTGAATGGACATGGTGTGGAATTTATTTTATCTCACTTAAACTCTGTTTTAGCATGTTTCACTAGTACTAACTGATTTTATTAGAGAGGTGTGTGGGTACCTTCACTAAAAACCCTCAGGAGACTTCACTCCTCCACTAGGGATCACCTAGGGGTTTAAAAGGCTTGATGCATATGCTAAATGCACCCGTGTTCCCTACGAAAGTGACATTTAATTTTATAGGTTACTTGTTTTAAATTTCACTTTGCTCGAGGACTAGTAAAGGTTAGGTTTGGGGGTGTGTTAATCACTGATTTTTGCCACTTTCTACATCTTTAAACCTGGCTTTTGCTAAGCCTTGAAGCTGTTTATAATTACTTTTAGCTTGCTTTGCAGTTTAGGAAGAAATTGCAGCATAGTGCAGAAATCCAGTTAAAAAGTGCCACAAAGAACAAAAAATAGAGCCATTCATTTAGAGTTGAAGCAGGTGAAGCCCAATGGTCTAAAAGAGAGTTGTTGTTGCTGTAATTTTAATGATGCAAGCTGCACTTAAAGCTCATAAGCTGAAGAGAGCATTTGCCAAATAGTGCTGAGACATAAATGCATCCTATCCAGTGGTCTCTTGGGTTGTCCAACCTATCGAGGTGTGCATGCAGCTGAAATCTAACCTCTTTAGTAGCTGGTGCAATCACACTCCAACCTCTCGACACTTCAGTCTTTAAGGCCTCAATACAAACCTGTCGACATCTACAGCTCCCAAACCTTGAACTCGTCGACCACATGCTTCAGCCTTCAATCCTATCAAGTTAAAAGAGCAGCAGGCCATCCTCTCAACCTGTCGAATGCTTTAGAAACTCAACAGCTTGAGAACCTATCGAATAGTTCAGCAATAGAGTCCACCAACCTATCAACCAGTGGGCTAAAGTTCCAAGAACCCTATCGAACTCTTCTATGCAGCTTCCATCTCTTCCTATCGAGCAGTTCTACAGGGCAGCAATCAATCCTATCGAAAGCTTCAACCATGAAGCCAGTTGAACCCGTCAAATAGTTGGTACAACAGCAATACTCCAACCTATCGAACATCTCAAAGCTCATCCTATCAAGCACTTTTCTATATCTGCTCCAACCTGTCGACCACTACACTTCAACCTATCGAATGGTCAGTTTCTGGCAACACTTCACAACCTACCTAGTTCATGAATCTGCTGCTCTAAAGCTCTGCAACCCTATCGAGAAGACAACTCAATGCAGCAACCAACACTTCAAGTAACTGATCGAACATAGCAACAAAGCGGCCAAATTCAAAGACCATCTTATCAAATGGTCCATAAAAGCCCAATCTATCTGTAGCAGCCTTCAAGTTCTGCAGCCCACAAAATAGCTGCAGATTTAACTCTTCAACAGCTTAGATTTCTATAGCAGATCAGCAGCTTGGAAATAAATCAGAAATAACTGCATTTCAGCAGCTTGTATTTCTGTAGCAGCTCATCCTGCTCGGGCTCCGCCAAGTCTAAATTGTGAGGGCTGCCTTGGTAATTACTACAATTTAATTCCAAATTAATTCAGTAATTATACAATGGTTGCAGCAGAAAATATCAATGGTTGGCAGGGGCATTTTTGAGAGCTGCAAGAACACATCAGCTGGGCACAAATTTCTGCACATGGGATAGTAGTCCACATGTGATTTTCCTTGGCTGAAATGAAGGCACCTCAGCTGTGCATAACAGAACTGAGTCCTCTGCTCTCTGATTGGCTGCAACTCAAGGCACATGGATCGATGCATATGTATAAATACCCATCTATTCTACTATAATTTCTCAACAAGGAAAGTAGGAACAAAGGAATAGCCTGAGTTCTCCTTAGCTCATTTAGGTTTAGTTTTAGGTTTTATTTTCACTTTTTCTCTTGCCCCTTCTCTCTAATCCAACCTGTTGGATTAGATCTAGGTAGCAGCTCAGATCTGTTTTGTAATTGTAATTTCAGCATGAAGAAATGTGGATCGATGCACAGACTACAGATCTGAGAACAATGTTATTATAAGTTGTTTTTTATTAAAGCAATAAATTGTTGGTTTTAAAGCTTAATTAAATCTAAAGATCTTGTGGTCCCATTAGATTCTCGATCGAATTTTTGCACTCAGCACAAGCCCAGGCCTTTTTCGGTAGATCTCTTGATGGCCATCTAATTTCCCTGGGTTTGATATGCCTGTGGGTGCCTGTGCCTGTGGCCTTACATTCACAACATCTATAGTGATTATCTTGTTCCGATTGAAGGCATTGGAATGGAGGAAATCTATTGGATGATATGTGACCATTTAAGTGGACAGATCATAGCCTTAAGATCAATCCAAACCACTAGTCAAAATCAGATTCTTATACCTTGCATTTGTGCTTGTGCATAAATAAAGGATTGCTGCAAATCCTCAACTCTTTATCTGTTTTGCAGTAAAAACTAGGCCCTAGCTGTCTATTTCTCCCCATTTTATATTTTATTTTACCATCCATCTTCCTCAATCTTTTAGATTTAGTTTTATATTTCAGTTTTATAAATTAGATCTAGTAGCACCCGAAAAGCTCTCTTTCTTCTTAGAATTACTAGATCTGTAGCCAGATCTGGAGGTCTACTATACACCTTCTAGGTTTAGATCACTACTCCCTGTGGGACAAACTCTTACTTATTAAAACTTGCTACAAAGGACCCTGTATCTTACAGGTCTAGGATATTTTAGATGTGCTGAATCCATCCTTTATTTTACTTTGATTTTATTTTGCTTTTATCATTACACAATAATCAGCACCTAAAATTCCCCAACAACGCTCATAATTTTCCTCGCAAAGCTCTCGCGCACTCTAAAGCCTAACCAGTTACTACGCGAGCACAGGCGCCTACCTGCGCAAGTATCCAACGAGAGAGAACTTCAGAAACTCTACTGCACAAGAAATCCAGACATTTCCAAATCACCTCCGTGATAGCATTGCGACATAAAGCAACTACGCGACTGAATAAACCTCCTAAGCCAAACGCTCCTCCGCGAAGGCAAAGCAACTGTGTGAGTGAATTAATGCAGATGCCAGCCCCACGAAGCTCGGGCTCTTTACTTGTCAACCCTAACTCAAGGACCATTTGGGAATTTTTCAACACTAGGGCACATTTCTTGAGGTGTGGATTTTGAGGCGCACATCTCAAAGCATTCAAGGGTTGTAACAGTGCTACGTCTGCTAGAAAAATTAGGGTTACTCTCTTTTAAGCTAAGGCCTTATGGACAAAGTATATAAGCTGTACTTAGAGTTTAGTATTTTTATCTTTCCTTCATCCTCTGTCGGCTGAGAATTCTAGTTGGCTAGGGTTAGGGTTTGATCATCTCTTTTTCTTATTTTTCTTCTCTCTTAGCCCAGCATTGGCTGGCTAATCCTTTTGTAAACAGCTAGGTTTAGTTTTATTTCTATTTTGTAATAGGCCTTGTATACATTGGGATCTTTTGGATGAGCAGTTGTGTACAGGCTGCAACCACGAAATAGTTCATTGTAAGTTTTGCTTTTATCAATGGATTATTGTTTTAATGACTAATTGAATCTATAGACCTTGTGATTTCCTTAGATGTCTATAGGATCCATGCTTTGGGACTAGCCCATTGAGTTTTTATTAGATTTATTATTGACCATCTGATTTTCCTAGGTTCAATGGCCCCATGGATAGCAAGCTGGATCTGTAGCCAAATCTGGAGAGCTCGTAGCCCTGGGATCCATGGTGGCAGCAGCAATTTACATATTTTTCTCAGATCCCTGTGGAATGGGCAGACCTATCGGATACCTGTTGACAAGTGAAAAATACCATTTTTCACCCCTAAACTTAAGTCTTGATAGACCTTTGAGAGAACCAAATAAGTGTTTTAAGTGCCTATGTTGCAGCTAACAATAAAGACAGGCTTAACCATAAAAGCAGCTCAAAAGTGCCAAAAAGATGACAATCCATGCCAGTCCAAAGGAAGGAAGTGAAGAAACAACCTCATCAGCTGTGGAAAAGTCTAAAAGGAAGAGGCAAAGACCTGTAAGAGAAGCAGGGAACAATTTGAACAGAGAAATGCAATACAGAGTTCTTTTCACAAAGAACCTGCACGTTTCGTAAAGAACCTGGAACTCTTCGAAAAGAAGATTGAACTTTGCGAAAAGGAATAAAACCTCCAAGCTTAGTTTTCGAAGAGCATCTGAACTCTTCGAAAAGAAGATTGAACTTTACGAAAAGGAGAAAACACAATTCGAAGAGAGATTGAACATTGCGAAAAGAGCTTCAGAAGCCACAGCACTTTGCGAAAAGGCCCTTAAGCTCTGCGAAAAGGTATTTTGGAGATTCGCAGCTTTAACAAGGGTAATTCAGTAATCTGTTACACGCGTCCCAATGCATTTTAAAACCCAAGGACATTCCGAAAGATTCTGAGCACGAACCAAAGGCATATTCCACCCCATGTGAACACCCAAAGATGAAATTACTTGGCGGGAACTTCTAGAAGCTCAAACAGATTTTTGAATTACATAACAGAATTGATGCTTCTGTCACCTGATTGGCTGAACCAAATCGAAGAATTCTGATTGGCCAAAACAGATCTGGATCCTCGTGCTCGACCACCATTGGTCAATACATTCTGAGCACCTCTGATTGGTTTAAACACATCTGAGTTGGACTTGGGGAAAACTATAAATAGACGAACCATTTGCCCAATTTGGACATCCAGATTTTGAGTTTCATTCCTATTCCCCTATTTCCAAACCAGATAGTTTATCTGAAATCCCTGTAATAGCTTCACTTTGATTTGCAATTGAGAGTTGTAAGACATTTCTGTAATTCAAAAGAGAGTTGTATTCAAGACTACAAATCTGAGAGCTGTTTAAGCTGCACTCTGTAATTGTAACGGTGGATTTGAAAAGGTTGTTGTAAACCGTATTTTCTCAATTGGACTCATGTTAAGGGTTCCCTCTGATCTCCTTATTGCATTAGACTCCTTTAGATTTACTATTTTTCATGCAATTTCCCTTGATTCATTAATCCTGTGAGAATTAGTGTTGGTAACCTAATCTCTCACGGCATTTGTAGTGATGCTTCTTGTTCTAAACTAAGGATTTAGATTAAAGACTATTGGATGGTTTGTGGCCATTAAAGTGGACAGACCATAGCCATAAGTGTAAGCCTAATCCTTGAATTAGATTTATCTCTCTTACATCTGTGCTTGTAGCCAGATGAAGATTGAATCACCTCCGAAATAGCTTATTCTCATTAGATTTCAAAGACCAAATCAGATTTAGATATTACTTCTCCATCTTTGTTTCAATCACTCCCACAACTCGGATCTAGATCATTTAGTTTAAATTTTTCTTTGTTTTTAGTTTGTTAAACGTGACAAATTCAAACCTCTCATCTTATCAGCTTTCTAGATAGGCTAAAGCGGATCCGGTACCTCGAGATCTGAGGTTTATCTTACATTTTAAACAAATTCTCTGTGGACGATCTTTCACTCACTTACTTTTAAAACTTGCTACAATTGGCCTGATCTTGCAGGCTAATTCTCTTCTAATCGGCCGATATTTCTTTATTTGTTTATATAGTCTAAAACCACTGTAATTTAGCAGCTATAAATCTATTTTCAAAACTCACATAAATCAAGCACACTAAGAAGCAACAACAAGTTTTTGGCACCGCTGCCGGGGAATTTGTTCTAAAATAGATAGACCTAAGTTTTTCATTTTAATTTTTTTCAGTACTAAACTATTCTATTGTTTATACTTGTGCAGTTATTCATATTCCGGTTTTTAAAGAAGGGAAATTCTTGAAAAGGAATTTCAAGGTTTGTGCATAATCAGATTTTTTTGTTCTGAGTTGTATGTTTGGTAGGAGGACTCTCAGCCCTGAGATTCTCCCATTGAATTTAGAAGTTGAAAGGCTACTACGAACCAAGCAAACAACATAGAATTCTTCTACTATGGGTGAAGAACCTCGACTTTTGAGGGATTACTTTGCACCTGGTGCTTATAATTCCCCCTTTTGCATTCAATTTCCTACTGTTGAAGGAAATTATGAGATCAAGTCATCAACTATCCAAATGCTTCCTTCTTTCCATGGGTTGAGTAAGGAAGACCCATACAAACATGTGGATGAATTCTTGGCTCTTTGCACCACATTCAACATAGTCGATTTGGGTCCAGAAGCAACCAAGCTGAGGCTCTTTCCTTTTTCATTAAAGGATAAAGCTAGAGCATGGTTATCTATGCTAGCACCAAATAGTATCACTTCATGGAATGATTTACAATGTCAATTTTTAGCCAAATATTTCCTAATGTCTAAAACTTGCCAATTGAGACAAAGTATCATTTCATTTTCCCAAAATTCAACTGAAACTTTCCATGAAGCATGGGAAAGATTTAAGGAACTTTTAAGGCAATGTCCTCATCATCAAGTTCCTAGATGGCAGCTAGTTCAAAGCTTCTATGAAGGAATTGATCAAAAAGGCAAAAATATGGTGGATGCCTCCTGTGGAGGCACTTACTTACAAAAAATAGTTGAAGAGGTTTGGGACTTATTTGAAGTGATTGGTGAAAACTCCACTCAGCAGGAATCTCTGTCAAGAGAAATTGAAAATCCTGCTAGTTTGAACAACCACCAACCCACCAAAGGGAAGATCTATGAGGTGAATGAGTTGGAAAGAAAGATGGACAATCTAACCAAAAAGTTTGATAGATTGATGGACTCACTTAAAACTCCAAATATTTCAAGAGTAGAGGAGGCATGTCTGATATGCCCCTACTCATTCACTTGACCAATGTCCGCATCAGTTCCCAGATTTAATGGTGGAACAAGCTCATGTTGCTCAATCATTTGGACAGATGCATCAAATGAATATCCATGGAGAGCACACCCCAATTTGAGGTGGAACCAGGGAATTACCAATCCCAACAACAAAGAACAACCAAAGAATCAAATGCCTTTCAAAGCGCTGTACCAGACGAGAATTTTATGTCAAACCAAACTTTCGCATTCCACAACAACTGCGTTGATGCAGTTCAAAACCCTTCCGTCCCTTTCTTTTGAAGATCAAGTCCTAAATTCACTCGAATTTAGGATCTTTAACTCAAGTGAATTTTCACAGAGCATAAAGAAGATTGAAGAAACATTGGGACTTTTCAAATACCTTGGCAAAAGAGAGGAAGGAAAGTTACCCAGCCAACCTTTGAACAATCCCAAAGGACAGTTCATGGTTGGAGAAGCTTCTTATTCACATGAAGAAGTAAAAACTGTCACCACTTTGAGAAGTGGAAAAATGATAGATAACAAAGTGGGTATTGAAGAAGAAAGAAATGAGGAAGAGGATAAAGATATGTAGCAAGAGCAGCATAGTGATAGCAAGGGGTTCTTTGATATACCTCGAAAAAAAATAAAAAAATGAAAAATGTAAAAAGTAAAAAATTTAGAAAAAATACTTCTAAAGCTGTAGATGAAAGATTAGTTCCTCATTTACCATTTCCACATGCAATGAAAACTGTATCTCCTTTTGATAAAGGGAACACAAAAATAGATGATATGATGGAGACTTTCAAGCAAGTCAAGATAAATTTACCTTTGCTTGAGGCAATCAAACAAATTCCAGCATATGCAAAATTTCTGAAAGATGTGTGCACTCACAAAAGACAATCTAGGATCTGATTGTCCAAGAAGGTCTTTGCTGTGGAAAGAATTAGTCAGGTGTTATCCATTGCTACACCTCCCAAACTTCAAGATCCTGGAATCCCCACAATCCCTTGCATTATTGGGGAACACACTATTGAAAAGGCTTTATTAGATCTGGGTGCTAGTTTCAACCTACTTCCATATTCTGTATATGAGAAGCTAGGTTTGGGAGAATTAAAACCCACTCATGTGGTGTTACAACTAGCAGACAGATCTGAAAGAAAGCCAGTAGGAATAATTGAAGATGTATTGGTGGGAGTAGATAAATTTTTCTATCCTGCTGATTTTCTAGTTTTAGAAATGGAACCAACCAAAAGCAAAACTTCCATCCACATCATTTGGGAAGACCATTCACAGCTCTGACAAGAAATGCTTGCATTCAATGCAGTGTCCTGTATTATGGAAGTCTCATTTGGAAACATGAAGGTAAAATTAAATGTTTATAATTCCACAGGTTCAGCTCAAGAATGTTTTCATATTGATCTATTGACGAACTTGTGGAAGGAACTTTACAACAATTTCGCGGTGAAGACTTCACCGCAGATATCAAAGATGCTTGGGGATATCTTTGAAAAAGAAGCAAGTTGTATCTCCAATTCTGAGGAAATTAATGTTGTGCAAGGAACTCTTAAACAATCAGCAAGTTTTTCTTCTTGGAAACCTGCTACTCTCCCCCTTCCACAAACATCTAAGGTACCTTTGATACCTTCTTTTCTCAGCCCACCTGATTTAGAACTAAAGAAGCTACCCAAAAATTTGAAGTATGTGTTCTTGGGTAATCATAAATCATTGCCTGCCATTATTTCTTCCTCTCTCACAAAGGAGCAAGAGGAAGAGCTGCTGATAGTCTTGAAAGAACATAAAAGGCTATCATACTATTTATTGCTGATTTAGGAGGAATCAGTCCAGCTGTTTGCATGCACAAAATCCACTTGGAAGAAGATGCAAGGCCTTCAAGGGAAATGCAAAGGAGGTTGAACCCTCATATGCAAGAAGTGGTCATGAAAGAGGTGGTTAAGATGTTGGATGCAGGGGTCATTTACCCCATTTCAGATTCAGCTTGGGTGGCACCTACACAGGTGGTACCTAAGAAATCTGGAATCAACTTGTAACCTCAGATTACGGTGAGCTTATGTCAACCAAGCAAACAATCGGATGGAGAGTCAGATTGATTACGAAAATTAAATGCAATGACCAGAAAAGACCATTTCCTCCCATTCATTGATCGATCTTAGATAAGCTAGCAGAAAAGCTTATTATCGCTTTTCTTGATGGTTACTCGGTTACAACTGATTCCGTGTACCCACAAGATCGGGAAAAGACCACATTCACGTGCCCTTTTGGCACTTTTGCCTATAGGAGAATGCCTTTTGGTCTTTGTAATGCTCACCTTCCAAAGATGCATGTATGCAATTTTTTCGATATGATTGACCAATTTATGGAGATTTTTATGGATGATTTCTCAATCTATATCTATGGCAGTTTTTCCAGTGTTTACACCATCTCAAATTGGTACTACAAAGATGCGAAGAAACCAATCTGGTTTTGAGTCGAAAAGAGCCATTTCATGGTCACCTGGGGCATTGTCCTTGGCCATGTTGTTTCCACAAGGGCATTGAGGTGGACAAAGCAAAATTGAGTTAATTGCACATTTACCACCTCCCAAAACTGTTAAACAAATTAGAAGTTTTTAGGACATGGATTTTATGTAAGGTTCATCAAGGACTTCAAGAAATAACTAAACCTCTTTGTCATTTTGTGCCAAGATGTCCCTTTTGTTTTCAATAATGAATGCATGAAGGCTTTTGAATTCCTAAAAAGCTGCGATTTCAGCTCCAATATTGCGATCTCCAGTTATTCATTACCTTTTGAACTCGATGTGTGATGCATCGATTATGCTTTGGGAGCTGTCCTTGGGCAGAGAAAAGATAAGTTGCCTCATGTTATAGCTTATGCGAGATCAATGATTGATGCACAACTCAATTCAACAGAGAAAGTCAGAAGGCAATTGTTTTGCTTTAGAAAAATTCAGGTCATATGTCTTGGGTTCACAAATAGTGGTGTTCACTGACCACTCAGCTTTAAAATACCTTCTGTCTAAGAAGGACACCAAACCAAGACTCATCAGGTGGATTCTCTTGTTATAAGAATTTGATCTACAAATTAAAGATAAAAAGGGTGGAGAATGTGGTGGCGAGATCACCTCTCAGGATTTTAATCACGAGATTGATAGGTTACCTATCAATGAATCTTTCCTCGATGAGCAACTTTTGCCATTAGTATACACACTCCTTGGTTTGCAAACATAGTCAACTTTTGGCTCTGGAAGAATTCCTCAACATTGGAATAGAATGGATAAAGATCTTTTCTTCTCAAAAGTTAAACACTTCATCTGGGAGGATCCTTATACATTCAAGAGTTGTGCAGATCAAATAATAAGGAAATGTGTTCGACCAAGAATTCCATAGAATACTTTCTATGTGTCATGAACAACCTTGTGGAGGTCATTTTAGTGGGAACAAAACTGCTGCAAAAGTTTTGCAGTGTGGATTTTATTGGCATACACTTTTCAAAGATGGCTGCAAGATTGTAAGTCTGCCGAATCACAAAAATTAGGCAACATTTCCAAGAGAAACTCAATGCCTTTTTAGCCTATTTTGGTAGTTTAATTGTTTGTTGTTTGTGGGATAGACTTCATGGGTCCCTTTCCTCCTTCCAATGGGAATACTTTCATTTTAGTAGTGGATTATGTATCTAAATGGATTGAAGCCACAGCCACCAAAACAAATGATCACAAAGTGGTTCTGAAATTTCTTAAGGATCACATTTTTTCCAGGTTTGGTTTTCCCAGAGCCATTATCAGTGATGGGGGAAGCCATTTTTGTAATAGACATTTTGAAACTTTGTTGAAAAAATACTCTGTAACTCATAGAGTAGCCACTCCATATCATCCACAAACCAGTGGACAAGTGGAGATTTCCAATAGAGAAATCAAACATATTTTGGAAAAACTGTGAAGAAGGACGAAAAGATTGGTCCTTGTTTGAATGATACATTGTGGGCATATAGGAAAACCTATAAAACCCCAATTGGTATGTCCCCATTTAGGTTGGTCTATGGCAAAGCATGCCATTTACCAGTAGAGTTAGAATATAAAGCTTTTTGGGCCATTAAAACATTGAACATGGATTTAACTCATCGTTGGTAATCACAGAAATTACAACTTGATGAGTTAGAAGAGCGAATGGATGCATACACAAATTCAAGATTGTATAAAGAGAAAGTCAAAACTTTTCATGATAAAAATTTGTTGAGAAAAGAGTTCATGGTTCTAAGGTATGGTTATTTAACTCAAAACTCAAGTTTTTCCGGAAGCGAGATCCAGATGGGAAGGGCCATACACTGTCATTAAGGCAGACCCTTTAGGGGCTGTTGACATTCTTGATCCAAGTAATGGAAGAATTATAAAGGTAAATGGTCAAAGGCTCAAACCATACATTGAAAATATCCAGGAACCTGTGCTGCCCATCCATCATCACGAATCTTCAAAAATCTGATGGCCGAAAACTGTACATTATGTTTGTATATCATAGTTTGTTCTTATTTTCTCTGTTTCTATTTTTTTTTCTCTTTTCGCAGAGTTTAAATATGCTCAAAATCAAATCGCAAAGTAATATTTCTCTTTTCGTAAAGTTCAATTTGCTTTTCGAATAGATCTGAAGCTGTAATGAACTACTCGAAAGAGAAGATGTGCTCTTCGAATAGTTGTTTCTGGAAAACATTTTCTTTTTGAATAGTTGGTGCTGAAGCCATTTCTCTTTTTGAAAAAGTAATTCAGAAGCTAATTCCTTTGCGAAATGATGTTTCTGAAGCAGTTAACTTGTCGAATGGTACTGATGCCATTCACAATTTTAAAAAGGACTCTTTTGGAACTTTTCGAAAACTTAAAAGCACTTTGCGATATTAACCTTGAGTATATTTAAACCCTTTCGACGGTGGGGTTTCATTTCAAACTCTCTCTGCAGAGCGACTCCTCTCACTAAAACCCTACTTCGTTTTTTTTTTGCACGATTCAACAAGTCTACTACCCTTTTTGTAACTAATTGGTTAGATCATCTGCATTTTCAGAAGAGGATTGCGACTTATAACTGAGGATTTCGCAAAGCAAACAACCTGCTCAAAGTAAACTCTAAATCTCGGTATTTCTTTACCCATTCTCTCTGGTTATCATGTAGTAAGTTGTTCTGTGTCAGCATCTATTTTTGGGTATTATTATACATCAATTTAGGATGGGAAAAGCAGAGAAATCATTGGCTGCAATGTTTTCCAAATCCTCTGCTAAAAAGGTGAGCAAATCGACCCCAAAAGCAAAGGGAAAAACCAAAACTTCAGCTAAACGAAAACTTTCAATGGATAAAGCGGACATGGTAGAAAAAGGAAAGAAAATTAGACATGAGGAACCCACCCCTGCTGCTGCTAGCCCTAAGCGTGAGCTTACTCCTCTGCCCATTCATTTGGTTCTACCCAATCCCTTCATTTAATACCCGAGCTAATGGTTGACGAAACTTTTTTCGACACCAAACCAGAATGCCTGCCATCCTTAAGATACCTTAGAGAAGCTTCACTAAGCAATATCCTTACCCCCTTGCCAGAAAGAATTTACCCAAGAATGGTAAAGTTATGGTACCAAAACCTAGTCAAGGTCACTGAAAAAGATGCTGATGTCCCTACCCTTGTCATTTTTATTGATGATTGCGATCTGACTGTGACTTTTGAAGACATAGGGAATGCTCTAGGGATACCATTCCAATTTGATCCCTGTGGCCCTTTGACTGCTCTCGAAATTGCCTCTTTTAGAGAGATGGCTGCCCATCTAACTCAAGGTATTGTGGGCACGGGGCAGTCCATCATGAGAAGAGACCTTGCTCCCCAATTTCTATTGATGGATTCCATTCTAAGGGGTAGTTTTTATGTCACTGGGCACAGCCAAGAGAGAAGATCACCAATTTTAGAGGCCCTCTTTCATTTTTCCAAGGGGCAGTTTTTCAATGCCCCTATGTTAATTTTTGAAGCCATGGCTGATGTCAGTACCAAGCTAAAGAAAAAGGTAAGATAATGGCCTACCATTTGGCAGATTGATCACAGCCCTCCTCCGAGCCAAATTTGACATTGATAGTGAGGAGCCCTTTGAAGTCATTACACCACACAATTTTGGAAAAAAGGCTTGGACTACAAGCCAGGCTATGCTGAGAAGGATGAGAGAGGCAGGTGAACCTGCACATGCCCCTATTGTTGCACTGAACTGCAGCCAGAGTGAGCGAACTCACCCTGCACTGAACTGAAAATTGACATCATCCTGCAGTTGTGAGCGAGCTGTAACCCATCCTGCTGAATTTGAGCATCCAAATGAGCTTACCTCGCCATGTTGCGGATCCAATGTTGTCCGAACCACTGCCAGTCCTGTGGTGACCACTCTTTAGCTGCACCTCAGATAGTCAAAACCCCTCCCTTTGGTGACCAGCCGTGCAGCTGCACATACTCTGGAGGAAGTCATCCCTACACCCTACTCCCCCTCTCCAGCCCTTGACAGTTCACCTATCCCAGCTGTCCCCTCGCCCATACTTCCCATCATTCCAATTTCGGACTCCCCCTCTACACCAACCACTCCAACCATTCTCACACCACCCATTTCACCCTCTAATGCCCAAGTTTTAGAAGAGTTAGCTGCAGGATATATTGCCCCATCTCCCTGCACTCCTCTGCTCCCAAGCCCCTCACATTCCCCTGCTCCATCAGCCCACACACCTGTGGCCTCCCCCACACCTGAACCTGAGCCCCTCACTACAGAAGCCTACTATGCTTTAATGGGCTCTATTTTTGAAACTATGGAACTGGACCCCTCCCCTATACCTGCTCCTCCTCCATTCACCCACATTCCAACCTCTCCCTTTACAGCCATTGCACCTGCATCCATTACCCAAATCCTTACTTACCTCCAGTCCATCCAAACCCAACTTCAAATTAACACAAACAATCAGTCTGTAGCCATGGAACTGCTCCATACCTTAGCTTCCACAACCCAAACCACCACCATCACCCCTGTACCTAAATTCTCTGAACAGGCCACTCAAACAGATCCAGAAGTAATATGGGTTGATCTGCCATCCCCTCCACCACTACCCAGTTTCTCTGAACAAGCCACTCAGACAGACCCTGCTGTCCCCCTTCTAACCACTTCTTCCACCCCTCTCCCAGCTGGGCCCCCTTTACTCCCCTACCATTCCATTCCCCTTCCCCCATATGCCACCCTCATCCAAGCCATGGAAACTAACCCTTATATCCGCAGAGATGTTCAAAGGGGCTAGCTGATTTGCAAGCTTACATCCGCACTCTATGAAAACCAAATCAGAAATTAGAGATTTTATGAAATTTGAAAGAGATAAAATGCGGATCACTGGGTCAAACATTTCACCGGTGAGGATCGAGCAACACAAGGTGTCCATGTTGCAAGCCCAACTGGATCAAGAAAATTGAAGACCACTAGCCTCACCAAACACCTTGGCCTCATCGGAAAGATCAACCGAGGAGTATCTCGAAATGAAAAACACTATTCCGAGAAAGCTCAATCCGATTCAGACTCCAAAGACTGACTCTAGCTCGATTCCGACGGTGACTCGATTGAGCCAGAACCAACCTATGATATGATTTTGACCCCAGTTATTAGCTTTCATTGTACTTTTTGGGTTATACAGTTGCAATAGAAAATTCTGTTTTGTATACTATGCATTTTTGTCTGCCTTCTTGCCATTATTATTTTTGTTGTTTTTCTTTCTTATATTTTTTCCTCTATTTTGGACCAGTGTGGGCCCTGCTTCCCTTTGGTTTGGGGGTATGGGTATGCCAATAAAATAAGTAAGTTAATGCTTGCTCGACTTATGATCAAGAAACTTTTGAAAATGAAGTCATTTCACACCGTTGTTTTGAGAAATGAGGAAGTTAAAACTTTTTTAAATGAATTTCTACTGTAATTCTAAAGACTTTCATGAAGTAAATGTCAGGAAATTTCCAAAAGAAAATTGATGTTTTAGTAAACCTACAATGAAGGAAAATAGTGATGATATACCTCAACAAGTTGATAGAAACCACACCCAAAGGTGAGATTTAGGCTCTTTAAATGTATTCTTTGGAGGTATGAATTGGCAATTTTTTGCTCTAGGACTATTTGAACTCGCTAGTTATCACTAGAAGTTACACATATCCAAGTTAAAATAGCTTGACAAAGCAATCATGATATTAAAGACATGATGTGGGCCTTCTTTGGACAGTTTGAACTTCAAAAAGCCCCACCTTTTGAAACTGCCCTTGATACACAGCATTTGAGCTTTATAGAGCTGAGATTTCTATGAAACCTCATCAACCTCATTTAGCCTAACCCTCACTCTGAGAATTCGGAAGGTAAAGCTGAAGAAAGGTGAGTTGGGTAATAGTTTGGTAAAAGAAAAAGAAAAATAATTGAAGGCAATGATGGATCAGCAGAAGAAATGTGGCATTCCAGGCAATGTTGAATTGAAAAAAGAAAAAAAAAACAAAAAGAAAAGAAAAAAAAAAGGGAGAAGTCATTTCATTGGAAGTTTGAAAAAGAAAGAGAAAAAGATGGCCACTTTGGCTCTGAAAATTCAAAGAAGAAGATGAAATTGTGCTGAAATAAAGAAGGTGTCCATACCACCTCCTTACCTTGACTGACTTCTAAAATTTTGAACTCCATTCCAACCCTTTTATTCTTGATAAATTTCACTCATAAGCCACATTACAACCCAAGTTAAAGTCCTTACTGATCAAAGATGGATTGAGCTGTCACATGGAGATAAGGATTTGTGTAATCTATGGTGAAAAGAGCAGTGAATTCAGAACTAAAAAGCAATGCCTATGCTCCTGCTTATAGTCATATTTGAGGGCTGTAACTGCTCTTGAGTTGTGTGAAATAGTACAACCCTCCTATCTGCACGTTGAGTGAAAACCCTGGTGAGAGTTGGGTTTGAAATCAACTTATTTGAGGTAACATCAAAACTAAATTCTCAAATAGAAGGCAAGCTTTTCATTAATTTTTCTTGTAAAAACTTTTTGACACCAACTGAGTGAATGATAAAGGAATTACAGCAGAATTTTAGTTTTGAACTGATGTTTTCTTGAAAATCTTCTTACAACCTGACTTATGCAGGTGTGAATAATCTGATTGGATGAAAGTTTGCTTTAACAGAACTGCAGTGATCTTAACTAACTTATTGAAGAAGTTTGTGGGTACCTTCACTGAAAACCTGCAGGAGACTTCACTCCTCCACTAGGGATCACCTAGGGGTTTAAAAGGCTTGTGGCATAGGCTAAATGCAACTGTGCTCCCTACAAAAGTGGCTCTTTACTTTGTTTTTTTTTATTATTCTTTTCTTTGCTCAGGGACTAGCAAAGCTTAGGTTTGGGGGTGTGTTGACAAGTGAAAAATATCATTTTTTACCCCTAAACTTAAGTCTTGATAGACCTTTGAGAGAACTAAATAAGTGTTTTAAGTGCCTATGTTGCAGCTAATAATAAAGACAGGCTTAACCATAAAAGCAGCTCAAAAGTGCCAAAAAGATGACAATCCATGTCAGTCCAAAGGAAGGAAGTGAAGAAACAACCTCATCAGCTGTGGAAAAGTCTAAAAGGAAGAGGCAAAGACCTGTAAGAGATGCAGGGAACAATTCGAACAGAGAAATGCAATACAGAGTTCTTTTCGCAAAGAAAGAACTCACGTTTCAGAAGAACACTGAACTCTTCGAAAAGAAGATTGAACTTTGCGAAAAGGAATAAAACCTCCAGGCTTAGTTTTCGAAGAGCATCTGAACTCGTCGAAAAGAAGATTGAACTTTGCGAAAAGGAGAAAACACAATTCGAAGAGAGATTGAACATTGCGAAAAGAGCTTCAGAAGCCACAGCACTTTGCGAAAAGGCCCTTAAGCTCTGCGAAAAGGTATTCTAGAGATTTGCAGCTTTAACAGGGACAATTCAGTAATCTGTTGTACGCGTCCCAATGCGTTTTAAAACCCAAGGACATTTCGGAAGATTCTGAGCACGAACCAAAGGCATATTCCACCCCATGTGAACACCCAAAGATGAAATTACTTGGCGGGAACTTCTAGAAGCTCAAACAGATTTTTGAATTACATAACAGAATTGATGCTTCTGTCACCTGATTGGCTGAACCAAATCGAAGAATTCTGATTGGCCAGAACAGATCTGGATCCTCGTGCTCGACCACCATTGGTCAATACATTCTGAGCACCTCTGATTGGTTGAAACACATCTGAGTTGGACTTGGGGAAAACTATAAATAGACGAACCATTTGCCCAATTTGGACATCCAGATTTTGAGTTTCATTCCTATTCCCCCATTTCCAAACCAGATAGTTTGTCTGAAATCCCTGTAATAGCTTCACTTTGATTTGCAATTGAGAGCTGTGAGACATTTCAATAATTCAAAAGAGAGTTGTATTCAAGACTACAAATTTGAGAGCTGTTTAAGCTGCGCTCTGTAATTGTAACGGTGGATTTGAAAAGGTTGCTGTAAACCGTATTTTCTCAATTGGACTCATGTTAAGGGTTCCCTCTGATCTCCTTATTGCATTAGACTCCTTTAGATTTACTATTTTTCATGCAATTTCCCTTGATTCATTAATCCTATGAGAATTAGTGTTGGTAAACTAATCTCTCACGGCATTTGTAGTGATGCTTCTTGTTCTAAACTAAGGATTTGGATTAAAGACTATTGGATGGTATGTGGCCATTAAAGTGGATAGACCATAGCCATAAGTGTAAGCCTAATCCTTGAATTAGATTTATCTCTCTTACATTTGTGCTTGTAGCCAGATGAAGATTGGATCACCTCTGCTGAGCTGCAGTTATTCCCATTAGATTTCAAAGACCAAATCAGATTTAGATATTACTTCTCCATCTTTGTTTCAATCACTCCCCCAACTCGGATCTGGATCATTTAGTTTAAATTTTTCTTTGTTTTTAGTTTGTTAAACGTGACAAATTCAAACCTCTCATCTTATCAGCTTTCTAGATAGGCTAAGAAGCCAGATCTGGTAGCTCAGATCTGGAGGTTTATCTTACATTTTAAACAAATTCTCTGTGGACGATCTTTCACTCACTTACTTTTAAAACTTGCTACAATTGGCCCTGATCTTGCAGGCTAATTCTCTTCTAACTGTGCTGATATTTCTTTATTTGTTTATATAGTCTAGAACCACTGTAATTTAGCAGCTATAAATCTGTTTTCAAAACTCACATAAATCAAGCACACTAAGAAGCAACAACAATACCCTGTAACCATTTGAGTGGACAGAGTATAACCCTAAGGTGGTGTCCAACCACATGTCTGAGAAGGATTCTTCTCCTCTGCACATGAGCTTTTAGAGCCTTGTGAGGAAGTTTGTACAGGAACTGGCTCCCCTCTATTTTACTTGACCGATATCAGATGTTAGATCTGATTTCTCTATAATAATTATAGCTTAAGGCTGAGTCATTATAGGCCTTCTGTAGCGATGACTAGCTGAATCTAAATCTTTATTCAACCTGTTGCTGGTCCTTTTTGTGGGCACAGTGAGCCGTTGGCCTTGGCAAAACACTGGGGACTTTATGGGTTGGAATACCTATGGATGTCAGCCAGATCTATGTGTAGATTTGGGGAACTTGTATCACTGACATTACGTAGTGTCTACAATAATATTCATGGCCTGATCTGGTCCAATTGTTGGGGAAATGATCAGTCCACTCCTCTAGATTAGATTAGCAACTTCTGGCTTGATCAATGGGTTTTGACAGACTCTATAGGATAGGCTGTGGCCATTTGAGTGGACAGCCTATAGCCTTAAGAGCACCCCAAATGGCATGAGCTAAGTTGGATATTTCTACCTTGTTGAGGTTAGTAATAGCACCTCAACAAGGACCACTACAGAGACAGTTTAAATCTAAGTTATATTACTACATTAACTCTTGCTTAACCTGCTTACTTCCCATCATTTTTATATTTTATTTTGGCACACACCATCACCATTTTCTTCTTAACCCTTTCTTTAGGATAGGTCTGCACTTTATTTCTCTTTTATTAGGGTTAATTTAGTGTAGTCGTGACACCCAACTCCCTTTCTTTAGGATTGTCAGATCTGAAGGCCTACTATTATAGCCCATTTTGGGTTCTAGATCAATTTCTCTGTGGGATAAACTATTATTTATCAAAACTTACTATAATAGGCCCTGTATCTTGCAGGTCTAGGATGTTTTAGGATTGTTGGTTTCACCATATCTTTATCCTCTGTTTCACTTTTATGTTAATTTTCTTCCAACACCACATAATAAATCAGCACATTCGAAGCGACAATAAGTTTTTGGCGCCGCTGTCGGGGATATTGATCTTTTTAGTAGCTGTTCCTAATCTAGAATAAAGTACTACTGATATTTTTTTGGAATTTTACAGAAATTGACAGCAGAAGAAGGGAAAAGCTAGAGTTACAGCTAGAGTGTAGCTAGCTCTGTTTGCACTTCCTTTCCCTTAAATCTCAGTCCATTTATGTTTAATTCCTTATTATTTGTTTAGTGTAAATCTATGTAGTTGTTATTTATTTTTTATTTATTTTGAATTTTTTTTTTGTGCTTGTGAGCATTCTCTGTACTTGCTATGGGTGTGAGTATATTCATGGCAGAAGGTCCTTAAACCTTGAGTTAGAACCTCCAAATCTAGAGGTTGAAAGGATCCTTAGACCTAGACACACCACACAAGGCTCTGCTGTTGAAACTGAACAAGCTATCATGGTTGAGAGGCAGAGAACATTAAAGGAGTATAATGCACCTGGGGAGTACACCGCTCCCTTCTGCATTCAATTCCCCTCTGTTGAGAGGAATTATGAAATTAAATCCTCCACCATTAATATACTTCCTTCATTTTATGGGCTTAGTAAAGAAGATCCCTACAAGCATATCGACCAATTTTTGGCACTTTGCACTACTTTCAATATTGCTGGCTTGGGACCTGAGGCCACTAAACTGAGGATTTTTCCTTTTTCACTAAAGGACAAAGCCAGAACATGGCTATCAAAGCTCCCAACCAATAGCATACAGTCATGGAGTGACCTTCAAATTAAATTCCTGGCCAAATTCTTTTCCATGAATAAAACCAGCCAGATGAGGACAAATATTGTCATTTACTTAGTCCTCAACTGAGGATTTTTATGAAGCTTGGAAAAGATTCCAGGAGATGTTAAAATAATGCCCCCGCCACCAAATTCCAATGTGATAACTAGTGCAAGAATTCTACCAAGGAATTAATTCCAAGAGCAGAGATATGGTGGATGCTTCCTGTGGTGGTAGCTACCTCCACAAGACAGCAGAGGAAGCTTGAGAACTATTTGACATAATAGGGAAAAATTCTATGCAGTAGGAGTCTCTGTCACACAATGACAGCTAACCCTAGCTAAGATGCTGAAAGAGGCCACCCCTAGAGGTGGAATTTATGAAGTTAAGGTGTAAGGTAATTTGGAGAGGAAGGTGGATAATTTGTTCTTAAAATTTGACAAATTAATGAATGTGATGCAGCCCCAGATGGTTGCATAGGTGGAGGAAGTATGTCTGATATGCCAATCTCCCACACATTCTATTCATAATTGTCCATCTATCAATCAATTTCCTGATTTTGTTATGGAGCATGCTAATGCTACTCAAACTTTTGGGCAGCAGCCTGCCGGGTATTCTTGGAGGAACCACCCAAACCTGAGGTGGAGATAAGATTCATATTCTCAATCCCAGCAACAGCAAGTGGTAGCTCCTTACAGACCCCAGCACCAGTTTAATCAAGGATACCCACCAAGGCAAAATTTTATGTTACCTGCCCCATAGTCTAATCAGTTAGCCCTGCCCCCACAATAGTCCAGATCCTCTTCATTTGAAGAGTAGATGCTAACTTCAATGTAAAATTTGGGGAACTTGGTGCAGACTGTCAACTCTCATGGACAAACCATCAAGAAGATTGAGGACCAGCTAGATCAGGTTTGTAATGCTTTGAACAGGAGGGAGGAAGGAAAATTTCCTAGTCAACCCCTGACAAATCCAAAAGGGCAATATATGATTGGAGATGCATCCTCTACTAAGGAGGAAGCTACTGCGCAGTAATCCACAGCTTTGTAATATATGTACCATATCTGTTGAAACTTGTGTGTGTTTTTGTTTGCCTAGGAACATATCTGTTTTTTCTAGGGAGATTTGTTTGTTTGTTTTCATATCTGTCATTAGCATGGGAGATGCATGCCTCTTACTGTTAGGTGATTGAAGTACTGGCACTGTAATTGTCAAGAATTTGCTTCCATGAAAAGCTTTTATCATTCTAAATTTTTTATATGCATGAGCTGGTAGGGGGGAGGATATTTTCATTAGAGAATGGAGCACATGTAAAAGGGTTGGTGCTAATGGCCACTGAATGGGTGCATGACACTGTACATGCACAGGCCAGGGCATAAATTGAGAAAAGGGATTAGGTGTTGCTTTCTCACGAGGTTAAATAGCCTAATTTTCACAATCGTGAGCCATTTCAAGGTTTTCTCACGGAGTCTTGAGGGCGCAAAAAGAAGAATTCAAAATATTTTAGTGCGCGAGGTCTCTAAAACTCCAAATGGTTGTTCTTCGCAGAGATAACCAGTTAAGCCGTATGAGAAACGAGAAACTGCTTCGTGCGCTTAGGCGCAACGTCAACTCTGCGAAGTAACTTCGCGAAGCACATAAAGCATCTGATTCTATTTTCACGAAGCTACGTTCTTCTACTCTGCGAGCCCCTGTGGACAGCTGCGCAAAGCGCGGGATTTGCCCTTTTAACAATGATGAATTTCTTCGATTTGTTCATTTCCTATCCCTCTGCTTTAACTCTCATTACTAAAAATAGACCAACATTTACGGTGCGATTTTATTACCCATAATAAATTGTGCGATTTATCATTCCCAATAATAATCACAATTTATTGCCAACTAACCTTCTTTAATTTCTTTATGGCAATGAAGCTTGGAAAGAGGCAAAATTTAATACGCCGATTCATATTCCACCGCCCAAGCACTTTAAATACATGGGTAGTTCGTCTTCTTCACATTCATTCTCCTTTAACCTCAGCAGTCCGTCCCTACACATAACCAATGGCAGATGACAAACCCTTCGAGTTCCTGATCAAATTTGAACCAGTTTGGGGGGGATCCACCGCCACCACCAGAACCTGACCCATTACAATTCTTATGGGACGAATACGAGGAGGTCCAAAGGATCTTAGCCAAGGAGGAAAAGAAAAAGAACAAGCGAAAGAAGAAGAAACGAAAGATAGAACCACCTACATCTTCTCCCCCACCCCCTTCAATCCCTCCACCACCTGCTCAGCCTCCTTCTCCTTGATCCCTGTTCTCCTCCCCCCCTCTTGGCTTGCAGTTCCTCTTCCACAAGCAGCAGGTTGAGGATTTCCTGAATCCAGGAGGGAGACCCTTTTTGTTTTTGAAAAGATGTTTTGCTAATGTGTGTCTAGATTGTTCTTAGGTTTATACTTTTTTATGTACTTAGTAAGGATCTCTTTGTACACCTTGGGGTAATCTTTTTGCATCTCAATAGAAATTTATTTTTCTTATGTATTGATTAGTTCACTATCTTTCTTTATCTTTGTTTATTTATGTGTTGTTTGTTTTGGTGTTGTGTGTTTTTCTTTCCTGATATTTCTTCTCTTTTAATATCTCTATTTTGAGCCTGCTGCACATCCACATCTACCCTTGAACCAGTGAGGACACTGCTCCTCATAGGTTTGGGGGTGTGGCAGGACCTGCCAATGAAATAGTTAACCTAAGTGCAGCAAAAATCAAGTGAGTAAGATAGAAATGGAGCCATATTCACTTGAGAATCATAAAATCATAAAAAATGGGAAATTTAACAATTTTGCAGACCTTTAGGCATTACAAGCTTTTAAATTTTAGCATTTCCATGATGTGAACAACAAGAAAACTCACTTGTATCAACACTTAGTGAATCATTAACTAAGAGTTCAATGGAAGACCATAACTATTGAGATTTGGGCCTACAAAAAAAATAATTCCTTCCTTTGAGGAGTGACTGAGGTAATTCTTTCAGCTCTAAGGATTGGCTGAGTCAATGCCCTCACTAAAAGTTAGGCACCTCCAAGTTGAAACAACTGACAGCACTCATGACACCTAGGAAAGGATCAAGGCCTTCTCTTGGACAGTTTAAGCTTAAACAGACTAAACCCTAATCAATTGCCCTTGTGCACACACCTTTTGAGCCTTAATTTCTAATTTTCTTTAAAATACACCTGAGTACTTGTACCTGAACCTATGGACCTGATTCAAACCTACCCTCACTCTGAGAATTTAGAAGGTAAAGGAGAAGGAGCTGAAGATGGACAAGATAGGGTCAACATTGGGTGAATGGAGAAGAGATACCTAAAGCTTAACAATGTAGTAGCTGAGGAGAGAGGTGGTAATTCAGAAAAGCAAAAATAAAAAGAAAAAGAAAAATGCTTCCAAAAGAAAGAAAAATAATAATGAAGAGGAACAAGAGAGGGGTCAAGTGGAAAAGTTCATTGGAAAAATTGAAAACAAGAGGAGAAGCTGGCCACTTCAAGTCTGAAGAATTTTAAAGAAAATGAAAGGTGCTGAACTAAAGAATGTGAAGTCATGAATCACCTCCTTCACCTACTGATTTCTCAATTTTGAATCCCTTTTCAACCTTTCATTCCTTATAACCTATCCCATAAGCCACATTACAACCCAGTCAAAAGACCCTGTGATCTAAAGTTGAATGAGCTATCATGTAGAGACAAAGAGTTGTCCAATCTATAGTGAGGATTAGCCAATGATGTCAGAACTTAGATGCTTTGCCTATGCTCATGCTTACAGACCCATTTGGGGCATGTAACTATTTTTGAGCTTGAGAAAAAATGGAAACCCTCAAAGTTACTTGTGAGAGCCTGCCCTGGTGAGCATTGTGTCTGATGTTGAATGTATTGGGCATGGCCTGTAACCTAATTTTTAAATTAATGATGAGCTCAGTACTGACTTACATGTGATGTTTTCCCTTATTGTGAGCTAATTGGAAATGATATGTATCTATGTAAAAGTTGTAGTGATTAGATGTCTGTGTATATCATATGTTTAAATTTCTCATATTTTTTTTATTAAATCAAAGGTGAACTAATGCTCTATTTCTTGACAGCTGACTTGATAAATTTTACACTTTTGCTAACTGTTTTATTGAGAAGTTTGTGGGTATCTTCACTAAAAACCCTCAGGAGACTTCACTCCTCCACTAGGGATCACCTAGGGGTTTAAAATGCTTGATGCATAAGCTAAATGCATCTATGTTCCCTACAAAAGTGGCATTTAAATTCTTAGAGTAATAGTTTTAATTTCTCCTTTGCTCAGGGACTAGCAAAGATTAGGTTTCGGGGTGTGTTATTCATTAAAAAGTACCACTTTTTACCTCTTAACCTAACCTTTGCTGGACCTTGAAGCTCACTAATAATCATTTATTAAGTGTGTTTTGTAGTTAGCAATAAACTGTGTAGCTTAATACAAAATCCCTTCTTATTGGTCCAAAGAAGAGAAAGAAAACATACAAAGATGACAGCTGAGCCAAAGCCTAATGAAACACCCTAGTAGTGCTCACCATGGTGACTCATTTGCTGGTCATCATTGACCAAAAGTCTAGCAGATGAATGAAGTGAGCTGAGAATGGAGGAAGCTGGAACAGCAACAAGTGTAAGGCATCAGAGGATCAAAACAATCATCTCGCAGAGTTGAGGAGCTCCCTCGCGGAGCTAAGGATGCAGTGAAAGTTGCCCTTATGCAGATGGGATGCGCAGTCAAGAGGAGAGCAGTAAAGACATCGAGAAGATCTTACGTCTTAAAACCCTCAGAATTTGTGCTCGCGAAGCTCTCGTGGAGATCGAGCCTTAAAGTAGCCGCACACAGAACATAGCGAGTCCATATGCAAAAAGAATAATTTGTCACCTCGCGGAGTTCTCACGAAGCCATAGAAGAGAGAGACGCCTAAAATTTTCCTCGCGTAGCTCTCGCACACTCTAAAGCCTAACCAATTACTACGCGAGCGAAGGAGCCTACCTGCGCGGGTATCTAGCGAGAGAGAACTTTTGAAGGTCTACTGTACGAGAAATCTAAGTGTTTCCAAATCACCTTTGCGATAGCATTGTAGCACAACGCAACTACGCGATCAACTGAGAACTTACTGCACGAGTGAATAAACCTCCTACACTAAACGCTCCTCCGCAAAGGTAAAGCAATTGCGTGAGTGAATTAATGCAGATGCCAGCCCCACGAAGCTCGGGCTCTCCACTTCTCAACCCTAACTCAAGGACCTTTTAGGAATTTTCCAAGGCTAGGGCACACTTCTCGAGGCATAAATTTCAAGGTGCACATCTCAAAGCATTCAAGGGTTGTAACAGTGCCACATCTTCTAGAAAAATTAGGGTTACTCTCTTTTGAGCCAAGGCCTTATGGAAAGAGTATATAAGTTGTACTTAGAGTTTAGTATTTTCATCTTTCCTTCATCCTCTATCGGCTAAGAATTTTAGTAGGTTAGGGTTAGGGTTTGATCATCTCTTTTTCTTATTTTTCTTCTCTCTTAGCCCAGCATTGGCTGGCTAATCCTTTTGTAAGCAGTTAGGTTTAGTTTTATTTCAGTTTTGTAATAGGCCTTGTATACATTGGGATCTTTTGGATGAGCAGTTGTGTACAGGCTACAGCCTTGAGATAGTTCATTGTAAGTTTTGCTTTTAGCAATGGATTGTTATTTTAATGACTAATTGAATCTATAGATCTTGTAATTTCCTTAGATGTCTATAGGATCCATGCTTTGGGACTAGCCCATTCAGTTTCTAGTAGATCTATTATGTATCATCTGATTTCCCTTGGTTCAATAGCCCCATGGATAGCAAGTCGGATTTGTAGCCAGATCTGGTGGTAGCAACATTTTACAGGTTCTTTCTCAGATCTCTGTGGTATGGATAGACCTATCGGATACCCTGTGACCATTTGAGTGGACAAGGTACAACCCTAAGGTGGTGTCCAGCCACATGTCTAAGAAGGATTCTTCTCCTCTGCACATGAGCTTCTAGAGCCTTGTGAGGAGGTTTGTGCAGGAACTGACTCCCCTCTATTTTACTTGACCGATATCAGATGTTAAATCTGATTTCTCTATAGTAATTGCAGCTTGAGGCTAAGTCATTTCAGGCCTTTTGTGGCGATGACCATCTGAATCTAAATCTTTATTCAACCTGTTGTTGGTCCTTTTTGTGGGCACAATGAGCCATTGGCCTTGGCAAAGCACTGAGGACTTTATGAGTTGGAATACCTATGGATGTCAGCCAGATCTGTGTGCAGATCTGGGAAGCTTGTAGCACTGACATTACATAGTATCTGCAATAATATTCATGGCTTGATATGGTCCAGTGGTTGGGGAAATGATCAGTCCACTCCTCTAGATTAGATTAGCAACTTCTGGCTTGATCAATGGTATTTGATAGACTATATAGGATAGGCTGTGGTCATTTGAGTGAACAGCCTATAGCCTTAAGAGCACCCTAAATGGCATGGGTTAAGTTGGATATTTCTACCTTGTTGAGGTTAGTAATACCACCTCAGCAAGGACCACTGCAAAGACAGTCTAAATTTGAGTTATATTACTACATTAACTCTAGCTTAACCTGCTTACTTCCCATCATTTGTGTATTTTATTTTGGCACACACCATCACCATCTTCTTCTTAACCCTTTCTTTAGGATAGGGCTGCACTTTATTTCTCTTTTGCTAGGGTTAATTTAGTGTAGTTGTGACACCTAACTCCCTTTCTGTAGGATTGTCAGATCTTTAGCCAAATCTAGATGCCTACTATTATAGCCCATTTTGGGTTCTAGATCAATTTCTCTGTGGGACAAACTCTTATTTATCAAAACTTGCTACAATAGGCCCTGTATCTTACAGGTCTAGGATGTTTTAGGATTGCTATTTTCACCATATCTTTATCCTCTATTTCACTTTGATATAAATTTTCTTCCAACACCACATGATAAATCAGCTCATCCGAAGCGACAACAGGGACCTTAAGCCACCAAACTTAGGCTTTTCTCTTTTCCCTAAAGGACAAAACTACCACCTGGCTCTCAAAGCTCCCAGCCAATAGCATCCAGACATGGAGTGACCTACAAAGCCAATTTCAGGCTAAACTAGTCAGATGAGGACAAACATATTGTCATTACTCCGTCCTCAACTAAAGATTTTTATGAGGCATGAGAGAGGTTTCAAGAAATGTTAAAACAATGCCCTCACCACCAAATTCCACAGTGGCAACTTATGCAAGTATTTTACCAGGAAATTAATCCCAAGAGTAGGGACATGGTGGATGCCTCATGTGGGGGTAGTTACCTCCACAAGACAGCTGATGAGGCATGACAGTTATTTGACAATATTGGTGAGAATTCCATGCAGCAAGAGTCACTGTCTTGCAATGACAGCCATACCCCAACTAAGTTGTTGAAAGAATCCACCCCTAGAGGTGGAATGTATAAGGTTAAGGTGCAGAGTGAATTGGAAAGGAAGGTGGACAATCTGAGTTTAAAGTTTGATAAATTGATGAATGTGATGCAGCTTAGGATAGTTGCCCAAGTGGAAGAGGCATGTCTGATATGCCAATCTCCCACACATTCACTTCAAGAATATCCATCATCCAACTAGTTCCCTGATTTAGTTATGGAGCATGCCAATGCTGCCCAAGCATATGAGCAACAACATGCTGGGTACACAGGGAGAAATCACCCAAATCTAAGGTGGAGACAAGACACATACCAATAGCCCCAGCAGCAGTTGTTGGCATTCCCATACAGACCTCAACACTAATCCAACCAAGGACTAAGGCAAAATTTTCAGTTGCCTACCCCACAGCCCAATCAATTGGTCTTGCCCCCACAACAGCCCAGATCCTCTTCCTTTGAAGAGCAAAGGCTGGCATCAATACAAAATCTGAGAAAGTTGGTACAAACTATGAACTCTCATAGGCAAAGCATTAAAAAAATAGAGGACTAGCTGGGTCAAATTTATAATGCTTTGAATAAGAGAGAGGAGGGAAAGTTGCCTAGTCAACCCTTGGCCAACCCTAAAGGGCAGTATATGATTGGAGAAGGCTCCACTACCCATGAGGAGGCTAATGCAATCACTACCCTAAGGAGTGGCAGGGTGGTTGACAATTTATTGGGCAGGGCAAATGTGGATGCCATGGAGAGTGAAAATAAAAGAAATATGAGTGTTGAAGAACCAATGAATTTATCTCCTACTGTGGAGCAGTAAGGGTAAAATAAAGGGGCTGATGTTGAGCCCTAACAACAAATAATAAATGAAAAAAAAGAGAAAAAAGTAAAAATTTGACCATATTGCTGTTAGGCTTGCAGTTGTGGCACCAGCAGTCCCACAGCTGCCATTTCCTCATGCACTTGCTGGCCCATCTCCTTTTGATAAGGGTAATGCTCAGATGGAGGAAATGATGGAGACCTTCAAGCAGGTCAAGAGAAATTTGCCCTTGCTTGATGTTATAAAATAGGTCCCTGCCTATGCCAAATTCTTGAAGGACCTCTGCACAGAAAAAAAAAAGCAAGGGTGCAGCTATCCAAAAAGGTTTTTGCTATTGAATATGTTCAATCAGTTCTGTCCATATCCACACTTGAGAAATTGCAGGACCCAGGGGTACCTACTATCCCCTGCATAATTGGAAACCACACCATTGGTAGAGCCCTCTTGGACTTAGGGGCCAGTGTGAACCTGCTCCCATATTCTGTGTATGAGGAAATGGGTTTGGGGGAGCTAAAATCTACATCAGTTGTGCTCCAACTGAATGATAGGTCTGAGAGGAGACCTATGGGTGTGGTAGAGGATGTTTTGGTAGGGGTGGACAAGTTCTACTATCTTACTGATTTCCTTTTTTTGGTCATGGACCCTTGCAAAAGTAAAACCCTAATTTATGTCATCCTTGGCAGGCCATTCTTGGCCACTGTCAATGCTTACATTCAATGAAGGTCAAAGGTGATGGAGGTGAACTTTGAAAATATGAAGGCCCAATTAAATGTGTACAATGCTGCTAGGCATCCTCAGATGGACATTGAGGACTGTTGTGCAATAGATGTACTAGATGACCTTATGGAAGAAGAATTATCCAATCTATTGGATTTGGATAATGTTGCTGAAGGCTTAGAAATTATTTGGAGTAGGGTTGAGAAGGAGGCCCAAGTTCTCATGACAAAAGACAACACCAAAATAGAGTCTTCTGTGGGCCTAGTGCAGAATTTTAGCTGGAAACCTACATTGTTGCCCCTTCTTCAAACCACCAAGGCACCTTTGCTGCCTTCCATTGAAAGCCCCCCTGATCTGAAGCTTAAACAGCTCCCAGACATATTAAAGTATGCCTTCTTGGGGTAAAACAAAAGGCTTCTAGTGATTATCTCTTCTTCTCTCACTAGTGAGCAGAAGGAGGAATTATTGAGTGTTCTCAAAAAGCACACAAAGGCAATGGGGTGGACAATTACTGATCTAGGGGGCATTGATGCCTCAGTTTGCATGCACAAAATTAACTTGAAAGAGGGTGCAAAACCCTCTAGGGAGATACAGAGGAAACTTAATCCTCACATGCAAGAGGTGGTCTTGAAAGAAATAGTGCAAATATTGGATGCAGGGGTGATTTACCCCATTTCAGATTCAGAGTGGGTGTCCCCTATTCAGGTGGTATCCAAAAAGTCAGACATAACAGTTATTACTTTTGATTCTGGGGAGTTAATGCCAGCCAGGGAGACCACTAGCTGGAGAATTTGCATTGATTACAGAAAATACAACTCCAAGACCAAGAAAGACCACTTTCCTCTCCCTTTCATTGACCTAATTCTAGATAAGTTGGCTGGGATGGCATTTTACTGCTTTCTTGATGGATACTCAAGGTATAACCAAATCCCTGTGTATCCTCAAGATCAAGAAAAAACTAATTTCACATGTCATTTTGACAACTTTACTTACAGGAGGATGCCTTTTGGACTGTGCAATGCCCCAGCCACATTTCAGAGGTGTATGTATGCCATTTTCTCTGATATGAGTGACAAGTTCCTAGAAATCTTCATGGATGATTTTTCTATTTATGGAGACAGCTTTAGCCAATGCTTGAGTCACCTTGACTTAGTTTTACAAAGATGTGAAGAGACTAATTTGGTCTTAAACTGGGAAAAGAGCCACTTTATGATAATACAAGGAATTGTGTTAGGCCATGTGATCTCCCACATAGGAACAAAGGTTGACAAGGCTAAAGTGGACCTGATCTCACACCTGCCCCCACCTAGGACTATCAAGCAAATCAGATCCTTCTTAGGACATGCTGAATTTTATAGGAGATTCATTAAGGACTTCAGTAGAATTGCTAAGTCATTATGCCACCTGCTGTGTCAGGAGGTGTCATTTGAATTTTTTGCTAAGTGCCTTGAGGCCTTTGAGGACTTAAAAAAGTGCCTTACCATTTCTCTTATAATCCAAGCCCCAGACTTGGCCATAGGTGCTGTCATAGGACAGAGAAAAGATAAGTTACCTGTAGTGATTTATTATGCAAGCAAAACACTAGCAGAGGCTCAGCTCAATTATACTACCATTGAAAAGGAGCTTCTTGCTGTGATGTTTGCTGTGCATAAGTTTAGGTCCTACTTGCTTGGGTCTAGAATTATTATTTTTACTGATCACTCAACCCTGAAATATCTATTGGCTAAGAAGGATGCCAAACCAAGGCTAATCAGATGGATCCTCCTGCTGCAGGAGTTTGATCTTGAGATCAAGGATAAGAAAGGAGTTGAGAATATGGTGGCTGACCACCTCTCTAGAATTGTGTTGGAAGAATGTGCAGCAGCACTTGTCAATGAATTGCTCCCTGATGAGCAACTATTTGCTATGCAGTCTAGTGTGCCCTGGTTTGCACACTTTGTGAATTTTCTTGCTGTTGGTAGGATCCCCCCTCACTGGTGCAAGATGGACAAAGACCTAGTTTTCTCTTAGGTCAAACATTTTCTATGGGAGGATCCATACCTTTACAAACATTGTACAGATCAGATTGTTAGGAGATGTGTGTCTGAAAGTGAGTTTCACAGCATTCTTTTTATGTGCTATGAGCAAGCCTGTGGAGGTCACTTTAGTGGCAAAAAGACAGCTGCAAAAGTATTGCAATGTGGGTTTTATTGGCCCTCTTTGTTCAAAGATGCACACATACATTGCAAAGTCTGTGAAAGATGTCAAAGGTTGGGAGGCATTTCCAAGAAAGATTCAATGCCATTGCAGCCCATCCTTGTGGTAGAACTGTTTGACATCTGGGGATTGATTTTATGGGCCCTTTTCCTCTTATGGGTTTCGATTTTATACTTGTGGTAGTAGACTATGTGTCGAAATGGGTTAAAGCCATTACCACAAGGACAAATGACCACACAATTGTCCTCAACTTTTTGAAGGATAATATTTTCTCCAGATTTGGCACCCCCAGAGCTATCATTAGTGATGGGAGGAGTCACTTCTGTAACAGGCCTTTTGAGAATCTGCTCAAAAGTACTCTTTTACACACAGGATTGTAACTCCCTACCACCCACAGACCAGTGGGCAAGTTAAAATTTCTAATAGGGAGATCCAGCACATCTTGGAGAAGACTGTGAGGGCAGATAGGAAGGATTGGACATAAAAACTGAGTGATGCTTTGTGGGCTTATAGGACTTCCTATAAGTCCCCTATTGGTATGTCCCCTTTTCAGCTAGTCTATGGCAAGGCCTGTCACCTACCAGTGGAGTTAGAGCACTGAATTTTGATCAAACTACTATTGGTTCTCACAGGAAATTATAACTGTCGTAGCTTGATGAGTTGAGACTAGAAGCCTATACAAATGTCAGAATTTACAAGGAGAGATCCAAGGCATTTTTTGACAAGAAACTCATGAGGAAGGACTTCAATGCTGGTACCAAGGTTTGGGTTTTCAACTCCAAATTAAAATTCTATCCAGGGAAGTTAAAATTCAGATGGGATGGACCTTACACTGTCATCCATGCCTCCCCATCTGGTGCTGCGGAGATCTTGGATCCCATGTCTGGAAAGACCATGAAAGTGAATGATCAAAGGCTAAAAATTTGTGTAGATAATTCTGTGGAGCTTCCTCAGACCATTCACCTGCATGAACTTCCCACTGATTAGTGATCCACAACTCTGTACATTGTGTACCATACTTTATGAATTTATTTGTAGTTTTGTTTAAAAATCTGTCATGTGTTGTTTTATTTTGCATATTTTGTTATGTGTTGTCTTATTTGTCTTGTTGGTGTTGTTGAGGTGCATGCTTGTCATCTGAATTTAATGTGCATAGACCTGGTATGCATGTTCTATTGCTATTCTGTGGTTGAGGTGTTGTCATTGTAAATGTTCATGAATCTGCTATAATTGAAAATTATTTGCATTCTGCATTTTTACTGTGCATATGTTGGTAATGGGCATACAATTATCATGATGAAATGGATTAAATTTGAAGGAAGTTGGTGTTGATGCACAATGGTTAGGTGCATGTTAGTGTACATGCACAGGCTAGTGTGCAAGCACTAAGAGAGAATGAATTCTACTTTGTCACGAGGCTCACTAGACTAAATTTCACACTCATGAGCTATTTGTGGGCTTTCTCGCGGGGCTCTGATATGGAAATAGTTACTTCGCGAGAGCCTTGCGAGCTAAAGATCTGAAGAAGCCTGCAAACGAACCTCATGAAACCATTTCTGCTCCATGACATTGAGCCGCACAAAAATTGGAAATCATGCATTTTATACCTCACAAGAGCCTCACGAGCAAATTTCTAAAGCACTTACCTTGTGAAGCCCTTGATGCTCTGAATTCATGTTTCTCGCGAGTTGAAAGCTCAACTACGCGAATGATGCAAATGCCCTCTCACACGTTCAGACCTCAGTCAGCTCCTATGATTGACCTCGCGAGACCCCTGAGAACCTTGAAAAACCATTTCTCACGAGATTGCATTTTTAGTGTGCGAGAAGATGTTGCCCTGCGAAGAACTGGCGAGAACCATGCGAGGCACAGGGTCACACACGTAAACCCTACGATTTTCTTCAATTTTCTCATTTCTCTCTTTGCCCTAGCTTCCATTACACACTTCCAATTTCCCTTCTCCCCTCTTTCTCCTCTACAACATAAACCACTCCAACTCAACCATTTTTCTCCTACAATTGTGTTCCACAATACCTTCTGGTTATTTTGCAGAAGGGTTGGGGTGATTGGATCCACTGTACAATGTTTGAAGTGGAACCTTAGCTCTCGTTTGATAAGTTGTCTCACTCTCCCCTGTGATTTGAATTTGTAAGCTATTTCAGTGTTGCGTAGAGAAGAATTCGTGGGCATTACCTCCATTGAAGTGTGAACTACCCAAACTTTGAATCTAATGCCCTAATTTTAAGAATTGGAGTAGCCATGGCCATGAGTTCTAAATTTATTGATACCTTTGCTACAATGCTAAACCCCCACTCATTGGCAGCCCTGTGGCTACTAGGAAATTTGTGAGGATTGCAGAGGCCTCCACTGTGGAGACCTCTGAGGTACCTACACCATCTGTGGAGCCCCAAGTAGAATTAGCTAAGAAAAAGGCTGCCCCTGTGAAGAAGGCCAAATCTATGGCCTCTGATGCCCCTGGTCAAAAGAAGAAATCTGCCCCTAAGAAGAGGGTCGGAGCTGACCCACCTACTAAAAGCCATGAGAAACCAAAAAAAACATAAAAAAAGGGAAAGAAAGTGGTCCCTGAGGTTGTCCAAGAGGATGAATCTGATAATGAGTCACTTAGAATCCCCTCTGAGTTTGTGGTTGCTATTAAGATTGAAACTGAGACAGCCTTTTACAAGGCCTTCTTTGAGGAAGAGACAGCTACTTCAATTGAATTCCTAACCAAAACCTCATTACTCCCCCTTCTCAGGTCCCCCACTGTAACTAGTCTTCCCTAGACTAGTGCAGTTATTTTACCAAAACATTAGAGTGAAGAGTGGAGATGATGGGAACCCTAAAATGCTTGTATTGATAGATGATTTTGAGATGTTATTTAACCAAGCAGCCATTGCTGAGATTCTTGGTATTCTAGCCAAATATAATCCAGAGTGTGGCTTGGGTCCTCCTTTGATAGCCACAATCCCATAAATTTCCAAGGAGTTCACTGAAGGGATTACAGACTCTGGGGTATCAATAAGGAAGAGAGACTTACACCCTAGTCTAAGGTTTATGGATGGGGTGCTGAGAAATAATGTCTATTGCTCTAGGTACCAACAGGAGAGGAGGTTCCCCATTGTTGATACCCTCTACTCCTTCCATTGCAACCACTACAAAGATGTTGTAAAGCTCATCTTTGAAGGAATGAAGGATATACATGAAAAGGTGAAGAGGGAGCAGAAACCCCATTCCTTGCCCTACTGCAGACTCATTACAGCCCTGTTGCAGCTGGGAGGCTACCACTTTAACATGAATGAGGAAACTCTCAGTTTGGCTCCCACCAAGTGTGGCAAGAAGTAGTGGGAGATTATTGGTACCTTGATTGAGAAGAAGAAGAAGAAGAAAGAGGAGCTACAAGCTCAGCCAGCCCCCACAATTCAAGAGGTAGTTGTTGCTGCCTCTGTTGCCAGCTCAGCTGCTCTTTCTCAAGCAGCTACTTCTATTGTACCAACCACCTCCATGCCCTTGCCAGCCATTGTACCAACCATCCATACACCTAGTACCTCAACAACAACAACCTCATTACCTCAGCAGCCATCCATTACTTCATCACCCATAACCTCTATAATCACCTCCATTCCTATGCCAATCCCTACCACCATCCCAACCCCACAGCCCTCCATAGTTACATCAGCTATACCTCAACTAATTTTACCCATTCCCACAACCACCACTACATCACCTACATCAACCATCCCTAAACCAATTCTACCCATTTTCCCTGCACACCCCAGCCCACCTGTTAAAGTTACATACACTAAAAAGAAAACCTCACAGACCACCAAAGCCCCCACTCAACCTCCCCAGCCCATTACCTTACCAGCCCTTACCCCCTACCTCAGTCCATTCAAATTCAAGAGCCCCCAACCACCACTGATCTACCATCACCATCACCTTTGTCTCCATTCCACTATGTTGAACCTAAGCCTCAAATTCCTGACATCCCACACAGCTCCCCTATTTCCTCACCTCAGTCCATTGGAACCTCTACACACACTATAGCTGAACCCTTGGGCCAATCCATTCCTTATCTCCCATCCCATGATTCTCATCACAGGGGTACTCAGCAATGATGGACTCTATCATAGGGGACATCAACTGTGAGTTCACCCCTCTTTCAGATTCACTACAGCCAACCAACTTCCATCATGCACCCACTTTACCATTTCAACCAATTTCAACCACCCAACCCTCAGCCCCTATCATAGTTGATCCCCTACCCCAAATCCTTAACCTCCTCCTTTCCCTTCAAACCCAAGTGATGGACAATACCAAATCCCAAACATCCATTGAGGCCTGAGCCCACACTCCCAAGAAGAGGAGCAGCACCAAGCAGAGGAGGACTACTTCAAAGAGATCTCAGTCCACTGCTGCTACTCTGAAGAAAGCAAAAGGCAAAGGTATCCAAGACAAGGCTGATGCAGCTGAAAATTCAGATGATTAGACTTTGTACATGTAGTTAGTTAGGCTATTTTTGTATAATCTTTTTGTAGTTCTTTTAAGTAACATTGTACATTATTACTGCTTATTAATGAAAATCCTTTTTGTTAGATTTTGTATGAGTTTGTTTGGTACTTTATTTTTGTTGTGTGTTTGTTTTACTTGTTTGTGTGAGTGTGGTTTGTTACTTTTACTTATCTTGTTTGCTGTCTTAATTTTATAAATATACCTTGCTGCACATGCCCTTTATACTTAAATCAGTGAGGACACTATTCCTCAAAGGTTTGAGGGTGTGGCAAGGTATGCCAATGATAGAGTTAACCTAAACGCAGCAGAATCAAGTGAGTAAGACAGAAATATAGCTGAGTCACCTATGCAACTTTGAAAAGGAGGAATGTTAAAATTCTACAGACCTTTAGGCATTAAAAACTTCTAAACTTTAACATTTCCATGAGGTGAACACCAAGAAAACTCATTTGTGTCAACACTTAGTGAACCATTAAAGAGACAAAAAAGTAAGGACATGCCTATGAGTTCAATGGAAGACCATACCTAGTGAGATTTGAGCCTACAAAAAAATTTTCTCTTTCAGGAGTGTCTTAGGCAATTCCTTTTACTTTAAGGACTGGCTGAGTCTATTTCCTCACTAGAAGTTATGCATCTCCAAATTGAAATAGCTGACAGTACCCATGACATTTAGTAAATAATGTTATTCACTGAAAAGTATCACTTTTCACCTCTTAACCTAGCCTTTACTACACCTTGAAGTGGACTAATAACTCTTTGTTTAGCTTATTTTGTAGTTAGTAATAATTTGTGCAGTTTCATACAAAGTTCATGCCTTTGGTGCCAAAATGAGAGAGAATTCAAGTCAAGGGTGACTGCTGAGCCAAAGAATGATGGAACACCATGGTGGTACACACCATGGTAACTATTTTGCATGTCATGATGGACCAAGGAAGTGCAGTAGATGAGAGAAGTGGGATGTGAGTGGACAAATGTGCAACAGCAGCAACTGCATGCAGCAGAGAAGCAGAAGTGTGTTATCTCGCGCAGTCACAAGTGTGCCTCACACTGTTTAAATCTACAGAAAAGCCATCTCGCGCAGCTAAGACTTGTAGCATAAGTGAACTCGCACAGAACTCGTGCAGCTCAATGAAAGATTGGTCTTAGAGCATTACTTTGCGCAGCAGTCGCGCACTTTACCTGCCATCAACATTTCGAGTCCTCGCGAAGCTCTCACGAGGATCAAGTTTCTAGCAATCATGTGAGCAGTCTCGCGAGACCAAGTTATATAAAAGAATGCAAGCAAGCTTGCAAAGTTCTCGCATGGCTCAAGAGGAGAGAGAGCTCAAGAAATTCTCTCGCACAACTCTCGCACGCTTCAAAGCCTAAACCTCAACCTGGCGAGATCCCAACTCTTGCACGCGAGACCCTTGCGACAGAAGATACCTGAAGCTCCACTACGCGAGTGAGACAGATCATTACAAATTCTTCCTCGCGAGTGCTTCTCAAGCTAAACCAACTACACGACAAGCTAAAGTCTACTGCTCGAGCAAGGAGCTTTCCAAGCCAAATGCTACCTCGCAAGCACTCTGTAAATCGCACGAATGGATTAATGCACCAAGGTCAGCCCTGTGAAGCTCGGGTTCTCCACTTCTCCTCACTCTCTACTTAGGGACCTTTTAGGGATTTCCCCAAGTGTAGGGCACACATCCCAAGGCCCTGATCTTGAGGCACACATCCCAAGGCATACAAGGGTTGTAATAGTTCTACATCTGCCCTAATAATTAAGGTTTAATCTTCTGTTGGCTAAGGCATTAGGACTGAGTATATAAGCTATATTTTTTTTAACTTAGAATTTTTTATCATCCCTCCTTCAACCTCTATCAGCTTTGAGCTTGAGCAGGCTAGGGTTAGGGTTTGATCACCTCTTTTTCCATTTTTTTTCTTCTCTCTTAGACCAACACTTGCCGGCTATATCCTCTGTAAGTAATTAAGCTTAGTTTTATCAGTTTTATAATGGGTCTTGTGAACATTGGGAGTCATTGGTGAGCTGTTACGCACAAGGCTGCTGCCTTGAGAAATCTCATTATAAGTAATATTTTGATCAATAAAATTTGTGTTTGAAAGGTTTATTCAATCTATTATTTTTCTATTTTTTTATAGTTTTGTTCAATCTATGCCATACATTTAGGACTTGAGTTGATTTGGAAGGCCCCTGGAAGCTTGAGCTTGTAGCCCTGGGACCATGGTGGCAGCATCAATTTAAATATTTCATCTTAGTCCTTTGTGGTGAGGAAAACCTCTGTGGATAGCTTGTGACCATTCAACTGGAACAAGCTCTCCTCTGTACTTGAGCTTGCAGCCTTGTAAAAGGTTGTTACAGGAACAAGCTCCCCTCTGTTACACTTGACCAACATCAGATGTTAGATCTGATTTCTCTGTAGAGATTACAAACTTGTGAGTTGAGTCATTACAAGCCTTTTGTAGCAATGACCAGTTGCATTTAAACCTCCCAAATAGCTTTTAAACTACTGTGGTTTCCACTGGTTTTTCAAGAACTATTTGCTCCCACGGATGCCTGAGCTTGTACCCTGGCATACATGGTGTCTACAATAGTTTTCATGTTTTAATTTTATCTATTGGGTAGAGGACATTTATTGGATAGTCTATGACCATTTAAGTGGATAGGTTATAACCTTAAGATCAGTCTATTCTATTGGATCATATTGATTTTCTGATTTAGTCCATGTGGTTGGATCCTCTCTATTAGATAGTCTTTGACTATTAAAGTGGACAGGTTATAGCCTTAAGAGATCAGGTCACACCATAAGGGTTGAGTTGGATACTTCTTCCTTGCAGTTGTGCTTATAGCCATCTGAGAGATTTGCTGCAGAGATAGCCCTAAATCTGAGTTACATAATTGAATTAACTTTAGTTTAATTGATTACTTCCCTCATTTTATCTTTATTTTTACACACACCATCATCACCTTCTTCATAACCCTTTCTTTAGGATAGGACTACACTCTATTTCTTTTCTTTTAGTATTAATTTAGTGTAGTTGTGACACCCAACTCCCTTTCTCTAGGATTGTCAGATTTGTAGCCAGATCTGGTGGCCTACTACCATAACCCATTTTGGATTCTAGATCAATTTCTTTGTGGGATAAACTCTTACTTACTGAAAACTTGCTACAATAGCCCTGTATCTTGCAGGCTGTGTATTTCATATTTGTTGTTTTAATAAATTTTTATTTCTTTATTTTTTTATTTATATTTCTTCACCACTGTTTTCTCACCAATAACAAGCCAGCACCTTAGTCTACCAACAAGTTTTTGGCGCCCCTATCAGGGATATTGATCTTTTTAGTAGACCTGAGTTGTATTATAATTTAGAATGGAATTCTTTGTAGTTGTGCCTTAAATAGAATAAACAGTACTACTGATTTTTATTGAAATTTTTGCAGACTTGGACAATAGCAGCAAGAAAAAGCTAGAGCTGCAGCTAAAGTTTAGCTAGCATTGTTTACACTTATTTTACCCTAAAACTTAGTCTATTTGTGTTGGATTCTTTATCAATAGTTTAGTTATAAATCTGTTTAGTTATATTTTTGTTTGCAAATTTTATGTGTGCTGTGAGCATCTTCTTTACCTGCTGATTTTGTGTGTGTATGCTTCGTATGCTTCGTAGAAGGTTCTTAAATCCTGAGTTGGAACCTCCAAATCCTAAGGTTGTAAGGGTCCTAAGACTGAGAAACACCACAACAACCCCTACTATTGAAACTAAGTCAGTTGTCATGACTGAGAGGCAGAGAACTATGAAGGAATACAATGCACCTGGGGATTATACATCTCCCTTTTGAATATAATTTCCTTCAATTGAGGGAAACTATGAAATAAAGTCCTCCACCATTAACATGCTGCCATCTTTTCATGGGCTTAGTAAGGAAGTTCCTTACAAGCACATTGATCAATTCTTGGCACTTTGCACCACATTTAACATTGCTGGCCTGAGACCTGAAGCCACCAAACTTAAGCTTTTTCCTTTTTCCCTAAAGAACAAAGCCAATACCTGGCTCTCTAAGCTCCCAGCCAGTAGCATCCAGACATGGAGTGACCTCCAAAGCCAATTTCTGGCAAAATTCTTTACCATAAATAAAACCAGTCAAATGAGGACAAACATATTACCATTTACTCAGTCCTCAACTGAAGATTTTTATGAGGCATGAGAAAGGTTCCTAGAAATGTTAAAACAATATCCCCACCATCAAATTCCACAGTGACAACTTGTGCAATTCTTTTACTAAGGAATTAATTCCAAAAGTAGGGACATGGTGGATACCTCATGTGGGGGTAGTTACCTCCACAAGATAGCTGATGAAGCTTGGGAGTTGTTTGACATTGTAGGAGAGAATTTCATGCGCAAGAGTCACTGTCTCGCAATGACAGCCAAACCTAGCTAAATTGATTAAAAAGTCCACCCCTAGAGGTGGAATGTATGAGGTTAAGGTGCAAAGTGAATTGAAAAGTAAGGTGGACAATCTGATTTTAAAGTTTGACAAATTGATGAATGTGATGCAGCCTAAGATGGCTGCACAAGTGGAAGAGGCATGTCTAATATGCCAATCTCCTACACATTCACTTCAAGATTGTCCATCAGCCAATCAGTTCCCTAAGTTAGTTTTGGAACATACCAATGCTACCCAATCATATGGGCAGCAACTTGTTGCGTACACATGGAGAAACCACCCAAATTTGAGGTGGAGACAAGACACATACCCTCAGCCCTAATAGCAGCAGTTGGCAGCTCCCTACAAACCTTAACACCAGTTTAACCAAGGATATCCACCAAGGCAGAATATTTAGTTGCCTGCCCCTCACCCCAATCAGTTGATCTTGCCCCCACATCAGCCCAGATCATCTTCCTTTTAAGAGCAAATGCTGACATCAATGCAAAATTTAGGAAACCTGGTCCAAACTATGAACTCTTATGGCCAAAGCATTTAAAAAATAGAGGACTAGCTGGGTCAAATCTGTAATGCTTTGAATAGGAGAGAGGAGGAAAAATTACCTAGTCAACCCTTGTCCAACCCTAAAGGGCAGTATATGATTGGAAAAGGGTCCTCTACCCATGAGGAGGCTAATGCAATCACTACTCTAAGGAGTGGCGGAGTGGTTGATAACTTAGTGGGTAGGGTAGCTGAGGAGGCCATGGAGAGTGAAAATAAAAGAAGCGTGCATGTTGAAGAATCAAGGAATTCATCCCCTACTGTGGAGCAGCAAGGGCAAAATAAAGGGGCTGATGTTGAACCCCAACAGCAAACAATAAATGAAGAAAAAAGAAAAAAACAAAACTTTGACCATGATGTGGTTAGGAATGCAGCTGTGGTACCAACAGTCCCATAACTGTCATTTTCTCATGCACTTGCTGGCTCATCTCCTTTTGATAAGGGGAATACTTAGATGGAGGAAATGATGGAGACCTTCAAGCAGGTCAAGATCAATTTGCCCTTGCTTGATGCTATAAAATAGGTCCCTACCTATGCTAAATTCTTGAAGGACCTCTACACATAGAAAAGAAAGGCAAGGGTGTAGTTGTCCAAAAAAGTTTTTATTGTTGAGTATGTTGAGTCAGTTTTGTCGATTGCGACACCTGAGAAATTATAGGACCCAGGGGTACCTACTATCCCTTGCATAATTGGAAACCACACCATTAGTAGAGCCCTCTTGGACTTAGGGGCCAATGTGAACCTTTTCCCATATTCTGTGTATGAGGAGCTAGGTTTGGGGGAGCTAAAATCCATATTAGTTATGCTCCAGCTAGTTGATAGGTCTAAGAGGAGACCTGTGGGTATGGTGAAGGATGTTTTGGTGGGGGTGGACAAGTTCTACTACCCTGCTGATTTCTTAGTTTTAGACATGGACCATTACAAAAGTAAAACCCCAATTCCTGTCATCCTTGGAAGGCCGTTCTTGGCCACTGCTAATGCTTGCATTCAATGTAGGTCAAGGGTGATGGAGGTGACCTTTGGCAATATGAAAGCCTAATTAAATATGCACAATGCTGCTAGGCAATCTCAGATGGACATTAAGGACTACTGTGTAATAGATGTACTACATAGCCTTGTGGAAGAAGAATTATCCAATCTGCTAGATTGGGATAATTTTGTTGAAGACCTGGAAATTATTTAGAGTATGGTTGAGAAGGAGGCCCAAGTTCTCATGACAGAAGACAACACCAAAATAGAATCTTCTATGGGCCTAGTGTGACATTCCAGCTAGAAACCTGCATTGCTGCCCCTGCCTCAAACCACCAAGGCACCTGTGTTGCCTTCCATTGAAAGTCCCCCTGATCTGGAGCTTAAATAGCTCCCAGACACATTACAAGATGCCTTCTTGGGGCAAAACAATAAGCTTCAAGTGATTATCTCTTCCTCTCTCACTAGTGAGAAGGAGGGGGAATTATTGAGTGTTCTCAAGAAGCACACAAAGGCAATAGGGTAGACAATTGCTGATCTAGGGGGCATTGATGCCTCAGTCTGCATAGATAGTAAAACTGTTGGATGGAGGGGTGAAGTACCCCATTTCAGATTCAGAATGGGTGTCACCCATTATTATTCATTGAAAAGTATCACTTTTCACCTCTTAACCTAGCCTTTGATAAACCTTAAAGCAGACTAATAATCATTTGTTAAGTGTGTTTTATAGTTAGCAATAATCTATGCAGCTTAATACAAAATCCCTACTTTTTGGTCCAAAGAAGAGAGAATACATGTAAGGATGACAACTGGAGCCAAATCCTAAGGGGACACCTTGGTAGTGCTCACCATGGTGATTTATTTGCTGGTCATCATTGACCAAAATCTAGCTGATGGATGAGGTTAGCTTAGAATGGAGAAGACTACAACAGCAGCAAGTGTCATGCATCAGAGTACCAAAAGACAGATCTCGTAGAGTTGAGGAGCTTCCTCGTGAAGCTAAGGATGTAGTGAAAGATGCCCTCGCGCAGATGGGGTGCGCAGTCACAAGGAGAGCCGTAAAGACATCACAAAGATCTCACGATTTAAAATCCTCAGAATTTGCCATCGTGAAGTTATCACGGAGATCAAGCCTTAAAGTAGCCGTGTGCAGAACTTAGTGAGTTTATATGTATACTAAACAAAATGTACCTTGTCGAGTTCTTGCGTGGCCAAAGAAGAGAGAGACGCCCATAATTCTCCTTGCGCAGATCTCATGCACTCTGAAGCCTTATCAATTACTACGCGAGCGCAGGAACGTAACTGCGTGAGTACTCAGCGAGAGAGAGAGAGCTTTTGAATCTCTACTGTGCGAGAATTCTAGGTGCTCCAGACCATTTCTATGACAACCTTACAGTGCAAAGAAACTACGCAATTAACTGAAGGTTTGTAGCGTGAGTGAGCACTTCCCACTAGCCAAAGGCTACTCTACGAATGCTCTACAGCTGCGCGAATGAATTAATGCATATGCCAGCCCCGCGAAGCATGGTTTCCCCACTTCTCAGTTTTAATAGAAGGACCTTTTAGGAATTTCCCAAGGCTAGGGCACACTTTTCGAGGTGTAGATCATGAGGCGCACATCTCAAGGCACTCAAGGGTCGTAACGGTACCACGTCTACTGGAAAAACTAGGGTTAATCCCTTCAGAACTAAGGCCGCATGGAAAGAGTATATAAGCTACACTTAGAGTTTAGTTTTAATCATCAATCCTTCCTTCATCCTCTGTCGGCTGAGAGTTCTAGCAGGCTAGGGTTAGGGTTTGATCACCTCTTTTTCCTATTTTTCTTCTCTCTTAGCCCAACATTTACTGGCTAATCCCCTTATAAGTAGTTAGGCTTAGTTCTATTTTAGTTTTGTAATAGGTTTTGTATGCATTGGGATTTTTGATGAGCAGTTGTGTACAGACTGCAGCCTGGAGGTAATTCATTGTAAGGTTTGCTTTTATTAATGGATTGTTGTTTTAATGACTAATTAAATCTAAAGATCTTATGGTTCTCTTAGATGTCTATAGGATCCATGTATTTGGGACTAGCCCATTCAGTTTTCAATAGATCTATTGTTTACCATCTGATTTCTCTTGGTTTGATAGCCCCATGGAAAGCAATACTGGATCTGTAATGAGATCTGGGGAGCTTGAAGGGCTGTGGACCGTGATGACTGCAGAATTTTACATGTTCTTTCTCAGACCTCTATGGTATGGACAGACCTATGGGATACCCTGTGACCATTTGAGTGGACAGAGTATAGCCCTAAGGTAGTGTCCAGCCACATGTTTGAGAAGGATTCTTCTCCCCTGCACATGAGCTTCTAGAGCCTTGTGAGAAGGTTTTGTATAGGAACTGGCTCCCCTCTATTTTACCTAACCGATATCAGATGTTAGATTTAATTTCTCTGTAGTAGTTATAGCTTGAGGCTGAGTCATTGCAGGCCTTTTGTAACAATGACCAGTTGAATTTAGAGCCTTATTCATCCTGTTACATGGTCCTTTTTGTAGGCACCAGTGAGTCGTTGGCCTTGGCAAAGCACTTAGGATTTTATGGGTTGGAATACCTATGGATGTCAGCCAGATCTGTGCGCAGATCAAGGGAGCTTGAAGCACTGGCATTACATAGTGCTACAATAGTATTCATGGCCTGATCTGGTCCAGTGGTTGGGAAAATGATCAGTCCATTCCTCTGGATTAGATTAGCAACTTCTAGCTTGATCAATGGGATTTGACAGACTCTATAGGATAGGCTGTGACCATTTGAGTGGACAACCTATAGCCTTAAGAGCACCCCAAATGGCATGGGTTAAGTTAGACACTTCTACCTTGTTGAGGCTTTTGATAGCGTCTCAGCAAGGAGCACTGCAGAGACAGACTAAATTTGAGTTACATTACTGCTTTAACTCTGAATTTAACCTGCTTACTTCTCAACATTTTTTATATTTTATTGTGGCACACACCATCACCATCTTCTTCTTAACCCTTTCTTTAGGATAGGGAGTGTAGTCGTGACACCCAGCTCTCTTTCTTTAGGATTGTCAGATCTGTAGCCAGATCTGAAGGCCTACTATTATAGCCCATTCTCGGTTCTACATCAATTTCTCTGTGGGACAAACTCTTACTTATCGAAACTTGCTACAATAGGCCCTGTATCTTGCAAGTCTAGGATTACTTTGATTGTGCTGAATCCATTCTTTTATTTTACTTTATTTTTAAATTTGTTTCCACCACATAATAAAAAGCACAGCGGGAGTCCGACAACAAGTTTTTGGCACCGTTGCCGGGGATATTAATCTTTTTAGTAGACCTGAGTTGTACTATAATTTAGATTTCCAAATTCTTTGTAGTTGTACCTAAACTAGAATAAAAGTACTACTAATTCTTTATGGAATTTTTCAGAAATGGACAACAGAAGAAGGGAAAAGCTAGAGCTGCAATTGGAGTGAAGCTAGCTTTGTTTACACTTCCTTTCCCTTAAATCTCAGTCCATTTATGTTTACTTCCCTGTTATTTGTTTAGTATAAATCTATGTACTTGTTAATTTTTGTTTGAAATATTCTTTGTGTGTTTGTGAGCATTTTCTGTACTTACTGTGGGTGTGAGTCTATGCATGGTAAAAGGTCTTTAAACCCTGAGCTAGAACTTCCAAATATTGAGGTTGAAAGGATCCTTAGACCTAAACGCATCCCATAGGGCCCTGCTATTGAAACTGCACCAGCTATCATGGCTGAGAGGCAGAGAACATTAAAGGAGTACAATGCACCTGGGGAGTACACCTCTCCCTTATGCATTCAATTCCCCTCTGTTGAAGGGAATTATGAGATTAAATCCTCTACCATCAATATACTGCCTTTATTTCATGGACTTAGTAAAGAAGATTCCTACAAGCATATAGACCAATTTTTAGCACTTTGCACTACCTTCAACATTGGCGGCTTGGGGCCTGAGGCCACTAAACTGAGGTTGTTTTCTTTCTCACTAAAGGACAAAACCAGCACATGGATATCAAAGCTCACTGCCAACAGCATACAGTCATGGAGTGGTCTTCAAACTAAATTTCTAGCCAAATTCTTTCCCATGAACAAAACCAGCCAGATGAGGACAAATATTTTATCATTCACTCAGTCCTCAACTGAGGATTTTTATGAAGCTTGAGAAAGATTCCACGAGATGTTAAAATAATGCTCCCACCACCAAATTCCAATGTGGCAGCTTGTTCAAGTATTTTATCAAAGAATTAATTTCAAGAGTAGGGATATGGTGAATGCTTCCTGTGGTGGTAGTTACCTCTACAAGACAACTGAGGACGCTTGGGAGCTGTTTAACATAATAGGGGAAAATTTCATCCAGCAGGAGTCTCTGTCACACAATGATAGCCAGACTCCAGCTAAGATGGTAAAAGAGACCACCCCTAGAGGTGGAATATATGAAGTGAAGGTGCAAGGTGATCTGAAGAGGAAGGTGGACAACCTGAGCTTAAAATTTGACAAACTAATGAATTTGATGCAACCCCGGGTGGTTGCACAGGTGGAGGAAGCATGTCTGATATGCCAATCTCCCACACATTCTATTCATGATTGTCCATCTGTCACCCAGTTTTCAGATTTTGTTATGGAGCAAGCCAATACTGCTTAATCTTTTGGGCAGCAACCTGCTGGGTATTCTTGGAGGAACCACCCAAATCTGAGGTGGAGATAAGATTCATATCCTCAACCCCAACAGCAGAAAATGGTAGCTCCTTACAGACCCCAGCACCAGTTTAATCAAGGTTACCCACCAAGGCAAAATTTTCTGTTACCTGCCCCACCGTCCAACCAGTTCGCCCTGCCCCCACAATAGCCCAGATCCTCTTCATTTGAAGATCAGATGCTTGCTTCAATGCAAAACTTGGAGAGCTTGGTGCAAACTGTCAATTCTCATGGACAAACCATCAAGAAGATTGAGGACCAGCTGGGCCAAATTTGTAATGCTCTGAATAGGAGGGAGGAAGAAAAATTGCCTAGTCAGCCCCTAATAAATCTGAAAGGTCAGTATATGATTGGTGATGCAGCCTCTACTCAGGAGGAAGCTAGTGCCTAGTGAGAAAAAGGTTGGTAATAAGTGTATAATATGTATGAAAATGATGTTTTGTTTTATATTCTTTAGAAATCTGTCAGTTGTGTGTTTAGAGTGATGTTGAATTACTTATGTTGCTTTGTCTGTATTGATAGTTTTATGATTGAATACATATGCATATTTGTCATATGAATTTGTTGTGTTTGTTGACGAATGGTTGAGGTACCCTTATCATCACTTGCATGTAGTTGAGCTGAAAAATTATTTTGTTTTGAGTCTGCAATGTTGATGATTTGATATTTGAAAATGGGCATATATTTTTCATGGTTGAAATGAAGTACCTGTCTGAGGGTTGGTACTCATGCATAGTGGTTGGATGCACCACAGCATGGATACACTAACCAATGTGTTGCACTAAGCTAATAGAGTAAAGGTTTTGATGAAATACTGTCGCGTAGATCTAGAGGACTTAAATTTGCTACGCAAGCCAACCCTTAGCTTGCTCGCACCCTAAAAGACCTGATATATGGGTGAAAAAGTGCCTCGCGGAGTTACTTGCTGTTGAGGTAATAATTCTAAAAGGTAATAGCTCTCACGCACCAAAGCCACTGATTCAACTCCGTGAATTTTAATGTGGGGCATTTTGTTCTTCTGCGTGATAAAACGTCTCGCGGTTTTAAATGCTAACTGCGAGAGAATTTTACTCCACGAGCTCCTATTGCCAACTCCGTGAACCGTAGGATTTGCTCTATAAGCTCTGCGAAGCCCCTCATTTTCTTCATTTCCTCAGTCTGCCCTAGTTTTCCAGCACAAAAATCGACGTCCCTTTCCTCTCCTTTCTTCTCTACTTTGTAATCCACACCACCTCAGGCATTTTCCTCTTATCATATTATTCCTCAGCTACTCCTGATCACTTCGAGCAAGGTTTGAGGGGATTTGAGCCACTGTGTACATTTTTAGGTGGAACCCTAGCTCTCAAATGGTATGATCTCCATTCCTCTCTTTGTGTTGTGCTTGATTTATTTATTAGAGAGAAGAAGGGCATAAGTTTAAAGCTTCTATGCTTACTCAGTGTGATCTACATGTTCTAAGATTGGTGAGCCCTAATTTTCACGATCTGAGCACCTATGGCCATGGGTTCAAAATTCATAGATACATTTGCTGCAATGTTGAACCCATCCGCCAGTGGCAGCCCTGTGGCCACTAGAAAATCTGCAAGGATTATAGAGGCCTCCACATTGGAGACCTCTGAGGTGCCCTTACCTGTTGTTGAGCCAACAATCCCTAAGGAGAAGAAAACTGCCCCAAAGAAGAGGGCCAGAGAGCACCCACCTTTTAAGAGCCCTAAAAATTTAAAGAAGAAATAGAAAAAGGGCAAGGTTGTGGTCCCTGAGATTGAGGAGGAAGTAACTACTGACTACCTCAGGGTCCCTTCTGACTTTATGGAAGTAATCCAGCTAGAGGCTGAAACCATCTTTGACAAAGTCTATTTTGAGGAACTACCAGAGACCTCTGCCTCTATTGAATTTCTGACCAAGGCATCCCTACTGCCACTGTTGAGGCCCTCAATGCAGCTGGTTTTCCTAAGATTAGTCAGATTATTTTATCAGAATATGAGGTTGAAAATAGGTGATGATAGGAACCCAGCACTGTTGGTATTCATTGATGATTTCGAAATGTTGTTCAACCAAGTAGACATTGCAAAAATACTAGGGATGCCAGCCAGGTATAGCCCTGAGTGTGGTTGGGTCCTCCTTTGACTACCACCATTACTGAGATTGCCAGGGAATTAACTTGAGGGATCACTGCCTCAGGTGACTCAATTAGGAAGAGGGATCTGCACCCCAACCTCAGGCTCATGGATGTCGTGTTGAGGAAAAATGTGTATTGCTCTGGGCATGAGCAGGAGAGGAGGTACCCCATAGTTGATGCCCTCTTCTCCTTTCACAGAAATCACTACTTGGATGCAGCCAAGTTAGTTTTTCAGGGGATTAAAGATTTATGTGAGAAGGTGAAAATCATGAAGAAACCTCATGCCCTTTCTTACTGCAGACTGATTACTGCATTGCTGCAGTGGGGAAAATACCCCTTTAAAAGGGAGGAGGAGACTGTGGCCCTAAACCCCAAAATGAGTGGCAAGAAATAATAGGGAATCAGTGGCACCACGATGGAGAAGAAGAAAAAGAAGAGAGAGGAGATACCGAGAGAAGTAGCCCCCACCATTCTTGAAGCAGCTGATGCTGCTACATCCTCCACCTCACTTATGCTAGCCAGCACAACAATCACTCCCTCAGCCATTACCCCTACCTCCATGCCAGCTCCACCTTCAACCCAGACATCACAGCCCATCACAAGTGCACTACCCTTACCTGACCCTATATCACCAACCACCATAGCCGCAGCCACCCTACCCATTTCACCCCGCCACCTATTTTTCCAACTCACCCTAGCCCACCTGTCAAGACCAAAGACCAAAAGAAAAAGAAACCTACCAAAACTCCTACTGCACCCCATCCCACCTATATCTCCCAAACCATTCCAATCCCTGAAACCACATCCATTCGAGACCTCATACTCACACCCTATGAACCAGCAACCCATACCTTTGAAACCCCACTTTATTCCCCACCTTTTATACCTATCAATAGTGAGCCTGTAGACCAATCTATTCTCTTATCCCATGACAGGGAGCCATTTTCAGGAGAGAAATTTTTCACTATGATATCCACTATCCTAGGAGACATCAACTTAGAGTATACCCCTCTCCCAAACTCACCTCACCCTTTACACTTCACCCCTCTATGTCATCCATCACCCCAGGCCACTACCTTCACACATAGACCCACTTCTCCCTTTCAATCTGTTCCCCCTACCCAACCCATAGCCACTACCATACCTGACCTCTTACTCCAAATCCTGCACCTCCTACTCTCCCTAGAGTCCCATATGCTAGCCAATACCCAAACCCAAGCCTCCATTGAGACATATATACAATCCTTATCTCAAAAAATATGTTATTCGAGGGATAGCTACTATCAGAACATCAATCAGGATACCCTATGAAGAAAGAATCCAGCGCATTAAATTGGATAATGAGAGGCAGCTCAAGAACATAGTAAGGGGATGGAAACAACTGTTGCATTTATATAAAGCCCAAGAGAGTATCGCTGCACAAGAGAAGCTAAATGTTGAACAAGAAAAAATGGTTGCTATAACAGAAAAGCTGAGAGCTGATGGATTAGAGAGGAGGTTGACTGCCTTAAAGGAAATCAGGGAGCTCCTTATAGCTCGAGTTGAATTAGCTGAACAAAAAGCTGAAATCTTGGAAAGGCGACTAGCTTTATCTACTGGGAGAGCACCTGCCACAACTGCTAGTCTTGTTCAAGAAGCTGCTGTTGTGGAGAAAGATAAAGCAAAAGGGGTCTAAATTAAGAAGGAACCAACAAATGATTAGGGGATTAAATTGTGCACATGTATTTAGTTAGGCAGTAGTGTGTGAATTTTGTAGTTTTCTTTCTCTTACTTTATACATACTTTAGATGTTATAATGAAATGTCTTTTCCTGATATTCTATTTTGTTTACTGTCTTGTTTCTGTGTGTTTGTTTATGTGTTGTTTGTTATGTGTTGTTTGTTTCCTGCTGTGTCATTTTCTTTTAAAATCTCTGTCTTGAGCCTGCAGCACATTCACATCTAACTTTGAATCAGTGAGGACACTGCTCCTCATAGGTTTGAGGGTGTAGAAGGATCTACCATTAAAGCACTTAACTTAAGTGTAGCAGAATCAAGTGAGTAAGTTAGAAATGGAGCCATATTCACTTAAGAATTATAAAAGATGGAGAAATTTAAAAAATTTGCAGACCTTTAGGCACTACAAGCTTTTATATTTTAGCATTTGTATGATATGAACACCAAGAAAACTCACTTGTATCAGTACTTAGTGAATCACTAAGGAGAGAAAAAGGTAAGAACATGCCCAACAGTTCAATGGAAGACCATAACTAGTGAGATATGGGCCTACAAAATTTTTCCTTTCTTTGAGGAGTGACTGAGGCAATTTTCCTAGCTCTTAGGATTGGCTGAGTCAATACCCTCACTAGAAGTTAGGCACCTCCAAGTTGAAACAACTGATAGCACTCATAACACCTACGCAAGGATCAACTCCTTCTCTTGGACAGTTTGAGCTCAAACAGACAAACCTTAATCAGCTGCCCTGGTGCACACGCCCTTTGAGCCTTAATTTCCAATTTTCTTCAAAATACACTTGAGTACTTATACCTAAACCTATGGACCTGATTCAAACCTACCCTCGCTCTAAGAACTCGGAAGGTAAAGGAGAAGGAGCTGAAGATGGACAATATAAGGGCAACATTAGATGAATGGAAAAAAGAAACCAAAAGCTTAGCAGTGTCGCAGCTGAGGAGAGAGGTGGCAAGTCAGAAAAAAAAAAAAAACATAAAAAGAAAAATGCATCCAAAAGAAAGGTAAATAATAATAAAGAGGAATAAAAGAGGAGTCAAGAGGAAAAGTTCATTGAAAAATCAAAAAAATAAGAGGAGAAGCTGGCCACTTCAAATCTGAAGAATTTTAAAGAAGATGGAAGGTGCTGAATTACAGGAGGGGAAGTCATGAATCACCTCTTTCTTCTACTAATTTCTCAATTTTGAATCCCTTTTTAACCTTTCATTCTTTAAAACCTATCCCATAAGCCACATTACAACCCAGTCAAAAGACCCTATGATCCAAAGTTCAATGAGTTGTCATGTAGAGACAAAGAGTTGTCTAATCTATGGTAAGGATTAGCCAATGATGCCAGAACTTAGATGTTATGCCTATGCTCATGCTTACAGACCCATTTGGGGCTAGTAACTGCTCTTGAGCTTGAGAGAAAATTGAAACCCTCAAAGTTCCTTGTGAGAAGTATGCCTTGGTAAGCATTGGGTCTGATGTTGAATGTATTGGGCATGACCTATAACCTAATTTTTAAATTAATGATGAACTCAGTATTGACCTACATGTGATGTTTTCCCCTGCTGTGAGCTAATTGGAAATGATGTGCATCTATGTAGAAGCTGTGATGAGTAAATGTCTGTACATATCATATGTTTAAATTCCACATATATTTTCTTTTGTTGAATCAAAGGTGAACTAATGCTCTATTTCTTGATAGCTAACTTGATAATTTTGCACTTCTGTTAACTGTTTTATTGAGAAGTTTCTAGGTATCTTCACTGAAAATCCTCAGGAGACTTCACTCCTCCACTAGGGATCACCTAGGGGTTTAAAAGACTTGGTACATATGATAAATGTATCTGTGCTCCCTACGAAAGTGGCATTTAAATTCTTAGAATAGTTGTTTTGAATTTTCCTTTGCTCAGGGACTAGCAAAGATTAGGTTTAGGGGTGTGTTATTCACTGAAAAGTACCACTTTTCACCTCTTAACCTAGCCTTTGATGGACCTTGAAGCAGACTAATAATCATTTGTAAGTGTGTTTTATAGTTAGTAATAATCTATGTAGCTTAATACAAAATCCCTACTTTTTGGTCTAAAGAAGAGAGAGAATACATGCAAGGATGACAGCTGGAGCCAAAGCCTAAGGGAACACCTTGGTAGTGCTCACCATGGTGACTTATTTGTTGGTCATTATTGACCAAAGTCTAGCAGATGGATGAGGTTAGCTGAGAATGGAGAAGACTGCAATAGCAGCAAGTGCAATACATCAGAGTATCAAAAGACAGATCTCACAGAGTTAAGGAGCTTCCTCGTGAAGATAAGGATACAGTGGAAGATGCCCTCGCGCAGAAGGGGTGCATAGTCACAAGGAGAGCTATAAAGACCTTACGAAAATCTCGCGATTTAAAATCCTCAAAATTTGCCATCGCGAAGTTCTCGCAGAGATTAACCCTTAAAGCATTCACACACAGAACCTAGCGAGTCTATATGTATACTGAACAAAATGTACCTCGCGGAGTTCTTACGTGGCCAAAGAAGAGAGAGACGCCCAGAATTCTCCTCACGCAGACCTCATGCACTCTAAAGCCTTATCAGTTACTATATGAGCGCAGGAACATAACTGTGTGAGTACTTAGCGAGAGAGAGATCTTCTGAATCTCTACTGTGCGAGAATTCCAGGCGCTCTAGACCATCTTCGTGATAGCCTTACAGCACAAAGGAATTGTGCAATTAACTGAAGGTTTGCTGCGCGAGTTAGCACTTTCCACTAGCCAAAGGCTACTCCGCGAAGGCTCTATAGTTGCGTGAATGAATTAATGCATATGCCAGCCCCGCGAAGCACGATTTCCCCACTTCTCATTTTTAACAGAAGAACCTTTTAGGAATTTCTCAAGGCTAGGGCACACTTCTCAAGGCACGGATCTTGAGGCGCACATCTCACAGCACTCAAGGGTCGTAATGGTGCCACGTCTGCTGAAAAAACTAGGTTAATCCCTTCAGAACCAAGGATGCATGGACAAAATATATAAGATACACTTAGAGTTTAGTTTTAATCATCAATCCTTCCTTCATCCTCTGTCGACTGAGAGTTCTAGCAGGCTAGGGTTAGGGTTTGATCACCTCTTTTTTCTATTTTTCTTCTCTCTTAGCCCACAATTTGCTGGCTAATCTCATTATAGGTTTTGTAATGAGATTTTTGATGAGCAGCTGTGTATAGGCTAGTTTTATTTTAGTTTTGTAATAGGTTTTGTATACATTGAGATTTTTGATGAGCAACTGTGTATAGGCTATAGCCTGGAGGCAGTTCATTATAAGGTTTGCTTTTATTAATGGATTGTTGTTTTAATGACTAATTGAATCTAAGGATCTTATGGTTCCCTTAATTGTCTATAGGATCCATGTATTTGGGATTAGCCTATTCAATTTCCAGTAGATCTATTATTTACCATCTGATTTTCCTTGGTTTGATAGCCCCATGTAAAGCAATGCTAGATCTATAGTGAGATCTTAGAAGCTTGGAGGCCTGTGGTATGGACAGACCTATGGGATACCCTGTGACCATTTGAGTGGACAGAGTATAGACCTAAGGTGGTGTCCAGCCACATGTTTGAGAAGGATTCTGCTCCCCTACACATGAGCTTCTAGAGCCTTGTGAGGAGGTTCTGTACAGGAACTGGCTCCCCTCTGTTTTACCAAACCGATATCAGATGTTAGATCTGACTTCTCTGTACTAGTTGTAGCTTGAGGCTGAATCATTGCAGGCCTTTTGTAGCAACAACCGACTGAATTTAGAGCCTTATTCAACCTATTATATGGTCCTTTTTGTGGGCACCAGTGAGCCATTGGCCTTGGCAAAGCACTTAGGATTTTATGGGTTGGAATACCTATGAATGTCAGCTAGATCTGTGCGCAAATCTGGGGAGCTTGTAGCACTGGCATTACATAGTGTTCTAATAGTATTCATGGCCTAATCTGGTCCAGTAGTTGGAGAAATGATCAGTCCACTCCTCTGGATTAAATTAGCAACTTCTAGCTTGATCAATGGGATTTGACAGACTCTATAGGATAGGTTGTGACCATTTGAGTGGACAACCTATAGCCTTAAGAGCACCCCAAATGGCATGGGTTAAGTTGGACACTTCTACCTTGTTGAGTCTTTTGATAGCGTCTCAGTAAGGAGCACTGCAGAGACAGACTAAATCTGAGTTACATTACTACTTTAACTCTGAACTTAACCTACTTACTTCTCACCATTTTTCATATTTTATTTTGGCACACACCATCACCATTTTCTTCTTAACCTTTTCTTTATGATAGGGCTATATTTTATTTCTCTATTGTTAGGATTAATTTAGTGTAGTCGTGACACCCAGCTCCCTTTCTTTAGGATTGTCAGATCTGAAGGCCTACTATTATAGCCCATTCTAGGTTCTAGATCAATTTCTCTGTGGGACAAACTCTTACTTATCAAAACCTGCTATAATAGGCCCTGTATCTTGCAGGTCTAGGATTACTTTGGTTGTCCTAAATTTATTCTTTTATTTTATTTTGTTTTTAAATTTGTTTCCATCACACAATAAAAAACATAGCGAAAATTCGCTAACACCCATCCAGGTTGTACCCAAAAAGTCAGGCATAAAAGTTATTACTACTGATTCTGGGGCATTGATGCCAGCCAGGGAGACCACTGGCTGGAGAGTTTGCATTGATTACAGGAAACTCAACTCCAAGACCAGGAAAGACTACTTTCCTCTCTCTTTCATTGACCAAATTTTAGATAAATTGGCTGGGAAGGCATTTTACAACTTCCTTGATGGATACTTACGGTATAACCAAATCCCTGTGTATCCTCAAGACCAAGAAAAAATTACTTTCACATGTCCCTTTCTCACCTTGGCTTACAGGAGGATGCCTTTTGGACTGTGCAATGCCCCAACCATATTTCAGAGGTGCATGTATGCAATTTTCTCTAATATGATTACTAAATTCTTGGAAATCTTTATGGATGATTTTTCAGTATATGGGGACAACTTTAGCCAGTGCTTGAGTACCTTGATCTGGTTTTACAAAGATGTGAAGAGACCAATTTGGCCTTAAGCTGAGAAAAGAGCCACTTTATGGTAACACAAGGAATTGTGTTAGGTCATGTGGTCTTCCACAGAGGAATAGAGGTTGACAAGGCTAAAGTGGACCTGATTTCACACCTGTCCCCACCCAGGACTGTTAAGCAAATCAGATCCTTCTTAGGACGTGTTGGTTTTTATAGGAGTTTCATTAAGGACTTCAGCAAAATTGCTAAGCCATTGTGCCACCTGCTGTGTTAGGATGTGTCATTTGAATTTTTACTGAGTGCCTTGAGGCCTTTGAAGTCTTAAAGCAATGTCTTACCACTGCTCCTGTAATCCAGGCCCCAGATTACTCACTCCCCTTTAACCTAATGTGTAATACATCAGACCTGACCATAGGTGTTGTCTTAGGACAAAGAAAAGATAAGCTGCCTACAGTGATCTATTATGCCTGCAAAATACTAGCTAAAGCTCAGCTCAACTACAATACTATTGAGAAGGAGCTACTAGCTATTGTGTTTGTTGTGAATAAGTTTAGACCCTATTTGGTTGGGTCTAAAATTGTTGTCTTTACTGATCACTCAGTCCTGAATTACCTGTTAGCCAAGAAGGATGCTAAACAAGGCTGATCAGATGGATCCTCCTATTCCAGGGGTTTGATCTTGAGATAAGAAAGAAGTTGAGAATGTGGTGGTTGACCTCTCTAGAATTGTTTTGGAAGAATGTACAGCAGCACCTATTAATGAATTGTTCCCTGATGAGCAGTTATTTGCTATGCAGTCTAGTGTGCCCTGGTTTGCACACATTGTAAACTTTCTTGTTGTTGGTAGGATCCCCCCTCACTGATCCAAGATGAACAAAGACCTAGTTTTCTCTCAGGTCAAACATTTTCTGTGGGAGGATCCATACTTATATAAGCATTGTGCAGATCAGGTTGTTAGGAGATGTGTGCCTGAGAGTGAGTTCCACAGCATTCTTCTATGTGCCATGAGCAAGCCTATGGAGGTCACTTTAGTGGCAAAAAGATAGCTGTAAAAGTTTTACAATGTGGATTTTGTTGGCCCTCTTTGTTCAAAGATGCATACATAAATTGCAAAGCCTGTGAAATATGTCAAAGGTTGGGAGGCATTTCAAAGAAAGATTCAATGCCATTGTAGCCCATCCTTGTATTAGAACTGTTTGACATCTGGGGGATTGATTTTATGGGCCTCTTTCCGCCTTCTATGGGTTTCAATTTTATACTTATGGCAGTGGAATATGTGTCCAAATGGGTGGAAACCATTGCCACAAGGACAAATGATTGCACAGTTCCTTAAATTTTTAAAGGACAATATCTTCTCCAGATTTGGCACCCCCATAGCTATTATTAGTGATGGGGGGAGTCATTTATGTAACAGGCCTTTTGAGAATCTGCTAAAAAATTATTTTGTTACACACAGAATTACAACCCCCTACCACCCACAGACCTGTGGGCAAGTTAAAATTTCTAATAGAGAGATCAAGCACATCTTGAAGAAGACTATGAGGACAGATAGAAAGGGCTGAGCACAAAAGCTGAATGATGCATTGTGGGCTTATAGGACTACCTATAAGACCCCTATTGGTATGTCCCCTTTTAGGCTGGTCTATGGCAAGGCCTACCACCTACCAGTGGAGTTAGAGCATAGAGCCTACTGGGCTATCAAAATATTGAGTTTTGAGCTAACTAATGCTGGTTCTCACAGGAAATTGCAATTGTCAGAGCTTGATGAGTTGAGACTGGAAGCCTATACAAATGCCATAATTTACAAGGAGAGATCCAAGGCATTTTTTGACAAGAAGCTCATGTGGAAGAACTTCAATGCTGGTACAAAGGTTTGGCTTTTCAACTCTAAATTAAAATTCTTTCCAAGAAAGTTAAAATCCAGATAAGATGGACCTTACAGTGTCATCCATGCCTCCCCATCTGGTGCTGTGGAGATCTTGGATCCCATGTCTGGGAAAATCATGAAAGTGAATGGGCAAAGGCTAAAAATTTGCATAGAAAATTCTGTGGAGCCTCCTTAGACCATTCACCTGCATGAATCTCCCATTGCTTAGTGATCCACTGCTCCGTACCTGTATTCCATATTTGTTAAATTTGTGTTTTGTTCTATTTAAAAATCTGTCATGTAGTGTCTTTATTGTGTTGTTGAGTTGCATGTTTTGTTTTGTTTGTTTTGAGTTGTATGTTGTTGATATGATGTGTGTTTGTCACTAGAATTGATGTGTATGGACTTGATGTTGATGTACATGTTTGGTTGTTGTTGTATAGTAGAAGTGTTGCCATTATAATTGTAATGAAACTGTTATAATTTAAAATCATTTGCATTCCAAAGTTTGGCTGTGCATATGTTGGTAATGGGCGTACAATTTTCATGATGAAATGGATTATATTTGAGGGAAGCTGGTGTTGATGCACAATGTTTGAGTGCAAGTCAGTATGGATGCACAGGCTAATGTGCAACATTGAGAAAGGATGAATGTTGCTGTCTCACGGGGCTCTGTAATGAACTGAGTAGCCTTGTGAGAGCCTCGCGAGCAAAATACCTAAAGAAAGCTTTAAATTGAGCCTCACGAAGCTTTGTTCTCTCCGTGCCACTAAGTTGCGCGACAATGAAACATCCTACAGTTTATACAGCGCGAGAACCTTGTGAGCTAAAGTTCTAAAGCAATTACCTCGCGAAGCACTTACCTCACTGCTTTTGTGTTTCTCGCGTGTGTAAAAGCTCAGCTGTGCAAAAGCTAAAATGCCGTCTTGCGCGCTCACACCCCAGCCAGCTCCACGATTGACCTCACAAGATGCCTGCGTACCTTAAAAAGCATATCTCGCGAGATCTCAATTATTTGCACGAAAAGAAGATGTTGCCCCATGAGTGCCTGGCGAGAACCGCGTGAGGCGCAGGGTCACATACTTAAACCTTGCGATTTTCCTCATTTTCCCCATTCTATCTTTGTGCCCTAGCCTCCATTGAGCACTTCTGAGCTCCCTCCTCTCCTCTTTCCTCTCTACAACCTAAACCACTCCAACTCAACCATTTTCCTAATACAATTGTGTTCCAAAACACCTTATGGTTAGTTTACACACGGTTTGGGGTGATTTGATCCACTGTGCCACGTTGGAAGTGGAACCCTAGCTTTACTTTGGTAAGATTTCTCACTCTCTCAGGTGGTTTGATTGGATATTAATCTAGTGTTAAGAAGAGAGGAATTTGTGGGCATTAATTCCATTAAAGTGTAATCTATATCAACTTTGCATTTAAAACCCTAAGTTTCAGACTTAGAGTAGCCATGGCCATGGGTTCGAAATTCATTGATGCCTTGGCTGCCTTGGTGAACCCTACACCTACTGGCAGCCCTATGGCCACTCAACAATCTGTGAGAATTGCAGAGGCCTCCACAGTGGAGACCTTTGAGGTACCTACTCAAGTAGTTGAGCCCCAAGTGGAACCAACTAAGATAAGGGTTGCCCCTGACAAAGGCCAAAATGGTGGCCTCTGATACCCCAATTGACAAGAAGAAATCTACTCCTAAAAAGAGACCCAGAGGTCACCCACCTTCCAAAAGCCTTGAGAAATCCAAGAAAAAGCAGAAAAAGGGCAAGGGGGTGGTCCCTGAGGTAGTCACTGAGGTAGCCCCTGAGGAGGAGGAAGTTAATGAGTCACTCAGAGTTCCTTCTCAAGTTGTGACTGCTATCAAGCTCGAGACAGAAACTGCCTTTGATAAGGCATTCTTTGAGGAACATTCAGAAACAGCGGCCTCAATTGCATACTTGGCCAAGACAATACTACTGCCTCTATTAAGGCCCCCACTGCAGTTGGTGTTCCCTAGACTAGTGCAATTATTTTACCAAAATATTAGGGTGAAGACTGGGAATGTTGGGAACCCAACATTACTAGTTTTAATTGATGACTTTGAGATGTTGTTTAACCAAGCATCAATTGCTGAGATACTTGGGATACCAGCCAAGTACTGCCCAGAGTGTGGCTTGGGTCCTCCTCTGACAGCCACAATTCTAGAAATTGCCAAGGAGCTCACTGGAGGAGTTACTGCATCAGGACTGTCCATTAGGATGAGGGATTTACACCCTAGTCTGAGGTTTATGGATGGGGTGCTGAGGAAAATTATCTACTGCTCAGGGCACCAATAGGAGAGGAGATCCCCCATTACTGATGCCCTCTACTCCTTCCACTTGAACCACTATATTGATGCTACAAAGCTTATTTTTTATGGAATGAAGGATATTCATGAGAAAGTGAAGAAGGAACAGAAGCCCCACTCATTGCCCTACTGCAGGCTCATTACAGCCTTACTGCAGTTAGGTGGCTATCACTTTCAAATGAATGAGGAGACCATTCCCCTAGCCCCCAGCAAGTGTGGAAAGCAGCAGTGGGAAATCAGTGGAACTTTGATAAAGAAGAAGAAAAAGAAGGAGGTAGTTGTTGCTGCCTCTGTTATTGCCAGCCCCACTGCCCTCTCTTAGGCAGCCCACTCAAGTTTGCTAGCCATTTTACCACCCATCCATACACCTATTACCTCATCACCCATAACCTCCATACTCACTTCCACTACCATGCCAACAATTGTGACAACCATCCCTACCACATCCTCACCTATAGCTACCTCCAACCACATCACCTATACCCATACTTTTACCCACCATCATACCAACCTCTACATCAACAATCCCTAAACACATTCTACCAATTTTTCCTGCACACCCCAACCCACCTGTTAAAGTCACCTATAACAAAAATAGGAAACAATCCAAAGCCCCCACTGAGCTCCAACCCACCTTTGTATCCAAACCTATCCCAATCCCTGAAACATCAGCCATACCAAACCCAACCATAGCTGTCAAACCACCCTCACCAGCCCAGGCCTCTCCAATTCACCATGTTGAACCTCTCAATCCCTGATGTGCAACCATAATTGCACCCGATACCATTGAATCCTTGGGCCAATCCATTCCCTATTCCCCCACCCATGACCAAGACCCCTTTTTAGACAAGGGGTACTCAGCTATGATGACCTCTATCATAGGAGAAATAAATTATGAGTTCACCCCTCTTCTAGATTCACCTCACCCTCCTCATTTTACCCCTACACCTACTTCACCCCAGCCCACTACCTTCCACCATGCCCTCACTTCCCCATTTCAACCAGTCCCAACCACCCACCCATAACCCCTATCACCCTTGATCTTCTACCCCAAATCCTCAACCTCCTCCTCTCCCTGTAATCCCAAGAGATGGCCACCACCCAAACGCAAACATCCATTGAGGCCAACCTTCAAGCCATGAACTCCACCCTCCAAAACCAAGCCTCAATTCAAACTAGTTTACAAGCCATCCAGTCAACCTTGTCAATTTTAACCCACCCTTCACAGCAACAAACTATCCCTACACCGACCCATATACCTCCTCCACCCCCACCAACTTCCTTCGTAACAGCTGCCACATTTTTATCTTGACAATACTGAGTATGAACTCGAGGAGGGTCAGGCATGTGCCTAACACGGGACACAAAGGATTTAGTTAATTTGGTGTTCAAACCTGATAAGAATGTGAAGCCCTTAGAGGCCAGTAAATTTGGTTAATAAAACCTGATCCACCATACACTTAAAGTTAGTGTATTAAAAACACACTTGAAACTTTAACCTTCCATATACCATAGAAGTGTATTAGCTATTACACTGAATAAAATTAGCACCTATATATATAGTATATCAGTGTTTTACATTACACTAAAGGCAAACTTAGGCTGACTTATATAAGTAAATAGTGTATTGCTTTGTATTACATATTAAACTTGTCTGGCTTATGTTCTTATCCACTAGAAACAAATGGTGAGAGCTGTAGGGAATTACAGACCTTAATAGCTTATAAGCTATTAACCTGCCAACAACCTACACGCATGTGTGAGTCATTCTCTACTCCCATGCACGCAATCGCCAGCTACTTCCTTCTTCCTTCTTCCTTCTTCCATTTCAAAAAAACCCTTAGCCAATCGAATCCTGCAATTCGAGTCGAAGGCACACGCTGGTCTCAGGGAGCTCTTGCAGCTTAGTTCTCACGAGCTCGACGAACTCGACGACACCGACACACGTCCGACGTCATCGTAACAATAAACTTCACCAAAAGGTATGCCGTAAATAACTCACGTACTAGTCTAGGTTCCTTCCATCAATTATTTATGATCAACTATAAATCTATAGTGTCAATTCACTGAGATCGAATTGGCAATACGACAAATGGAAATGGGTTTCAAAACCCATCTTTCTTATAGAAATACACCAAACATTTCGCACAAAAATGAATAAAAAAAATCTAATTTTTTATGCAATATATATATGAATAATCAGCCAATTGCCTGAGTTAAAAGAAGCAAAAGTAGAGCAGAAAACACCCCGGCAAGCCTGGCCTGATAGGCTTGCCGTGGCAACTTTACAGGCTTGCCATGGCAAGGTACTCAGGCTTGCCGCGGCAACAGTGTGCTCAGACCTTTGGTCAGTATTTTGGTCATAACATTTGATCCTAAACTCCAAATGGCATGATTCTTAATGAGTTGGAAAGGGGACAACGAGCCCTACAACTTTCATGTTCTAATAAACCCCTGAATCGAACGTTTAAAGGATCAAAAATTGGTGTCAAGTCACGGCAAGGTCCTCAACAGAAGAGCTTGCTGCGGCAACCCCTATTACTTGCCACGGCAACCCTATTTTTGGGCCTTGTTTATGCTTTGTGCTGATATGAATGATGTCTATATGTTTAAGACGTTAACTCCTATAAGTAAGACCCATCTAGGAGACTTATATAAGGTCTATAATGACCCTGGAAACTATTGAACTATACTAAAACCAATCTATACGTCAATGACTTAGATACTTGGTACACATGACGCGCTCATGCCGATGACTTCGTTTCGATCCGTGCAAGCATATGACTGCAAGCAAGTCTCATACGCAATGCACAGGCTTCTTACGGTAGGGAAATTACCTACCTAATTTATATGATATTTTCTGATTCTCGTCTAGTTAAGCAAGATATTGACATGAGCATATGTAGACCTATACGCATATTAGTTTTGGCATGAATAATGATAGAGACATTACTAGGAGTTCAGTTCAGTTTAAATTAAGAATAAATATGCTAGTACCAAAAAATATGATAGTTCTGTTCACAAGTCTGTTCATCAAGTGATAGATTCATTGATGAGATGTGTGTTTCGATGTACTATCTGATGTAATATCTTATTTTGAAATCGATATACTAGTCTTGAAAATGGATGAAGTTATATGGCCATGCAATGTCAATTTGAATATGCTAGCTTGATAGTTCAACTTTAGAATTCAGACTTGATAAGTGCAGTTTTGATAATTCAGCTTTAATAAAGTATTAGCTTAATTTTATGGAATAAATGGATATAAACATACTATGTTATTGTTGAGTATGCTAGTTTTTGTTATGTACAAGCAAATGAAGCTCAGTTATGCTAGGCAAGCTTTGAGACACTTTTAAGTTATTACATGATGTAGCATACTTGAGGTATATATGTGCATGATGTTCTCGCATACTTGAATCTCGTACATGGTCTCGTCTTAACACTCGCTTGCTTTGGATTCAGCCAAGTGATCTTGCTAACTTAGCTCAGGGGCTTGACAAGTCTTGTATCAAGTGACCTTGCTAACATAGCTCAAGGGCTTGATTTCTTAAGCCAAGTGACCCTGCCAACTTAGCTCAGGGGCTTGACTAGTCTCGTATCAAGTGACCTTGCTAACATAGCTCAAGGGCTTGATTTTTTGAGTCAAGTGAACCTGTTAACCTTGCTCAGGGGCTTAATATCCCAGTCCAAGTGATCCCGCTACTCGGGAGCTTGGTTTTCTTGTCCTTTTACATGTCTTGTTTCAGCATGATTCCTTGATAGTATTTCGCATGATTTCCTTGTCAGTACTCGTATTTAGTCAGCATGAACATGTCAGCACGAGTATGTCAGCATTGTCAGCATGATACAATAATTGCATGAATTAGTACTTCTTTGTGATTTACTACTAGGATATATTGATGCTAGAATGGACATTATATAAGATGACATGTGCTTCATTTTATTTTTGCATCTAGACATGAATTGATAATCTCTTATATAAATTAGCATCTTAATTGTCCCTACTGAGCTTTGATGATAGCTCATCCTACAATTTTATGTCTTAGCTGTAGATACGGCTCAAGACCCTGAGCACGAGGCTGTTCCTACCTACTTACCAGCCTGAGGAGGACGAGGAGGAAGGTCCTGCTGAGGACTTCTTTCCTTGAGAGGTTTTAGAGAGAGAGAGAGAATAGTGATTTTAAACATGTATAACAACAGTATGGATTAAGATAGTTTACTACTTCAGGTATATTTTCTGTTTATATTTCCTGTTTAATTTACTGCTTTAGATAAAGGAATGAATATCAGTTATTGCCATATTTCTTCGTATCAGAGTTAATTAAATTCGCTTCTGCATATGTAACACTTTGTACACGATGCTCTTGTATGACAGGATCATGTTAGGTGATCCGACGACGCGACCTTTCCCATTTTCGAGAAGGAGAAAAGTTGGGCTATCACATCCTTTACCACTGCTTTCACACAAACAGACCCTGAGCCTGAAACTGAATCAGCACCCTAACCTGACCTTATACCCATATTGCCCCACCTCTAGTACTCCCTTACCTAGAACCCCAACCTACAACCCCACCTATAGTAGCAACATTTAATGCTGCCATAGATCTGGAAAACCTAATACCCACCTCCTCCAAAGCCTTCCAAACAGAACCAGAGGTAATAGACCTCACAGAACCTGAGCTTGAAGACCCTCAGCCTTTACCCTCTACATCCACCCCACCCATGCCATCATCCACCCCCTCACTATTAATGGTTGGCCCTTCTTCAACTGCTGAGCAGCCCATCTTCCCAGCCTCTTTCAACCCCATGCCTCCATACTACACCTTGCTAAGAGCAATGAAAGACAATGCCTACATCAAGAGGGATGTGGTTAACCTCAGAACTTCAGTTAGGCAACCCGTCCTTGATAAAATAAAATTCTTGGAACTCACTCATAAGATGGAGAAAAACAGAATTAAACATGGATGGAGGGAGACACTGCTGAAATATAATGAAGAAAAGAATTGAGCTGATGGGATGGAGGATGTAATCAAGATTTTGAAAGAATCTCTGAGATTGGTGGAGGATAGGGCGAATGAGTATGCTAGGACTACACATGCACTGCAGCAGACCTTAGCAGATATTGGTGACAGAGACTTGGCAGAAGTAGCTGCCAAACTTTTCACTACTATAGCACCTCCAAAGGCAACTGCTCCCAAACCCCAGGAGCCCAAAAAGATAAAACCTAGTATCATCATTAAGGAGCCTGCACCAAAGCCTGCCCTAAAGCCTGCACCTACTCCTAGAAAAAGAGGCAGCACCAAGCAACGAAAAGTTACTTCAAAAAGATCACAGTCCACTGCTATAGCTCTAAAGAAGGAAAAAGGAAAAGGAATCCAAGACACAGCTGAAGCGGCTGAAAATTCTGATGATTAGATTGTACGCATGTATTTAGCTAGGATTTTTTTTTTATTATTATATTAACTTACATTGTACCATTCCCTGTTATATAAATGTAAATCTTTTTGTAGCTTTTGTTTGAAATTCATTTGGTTTACTTTATTTCTATTGTTTGCTGTTTGTTTGTTTGTTTAAGTTGTTTGTGTGAGTTTTTGTTTGCTTTTGTTCCTTGCTTTGTTTTATGTCTGATTTTTATCACAACACCCTGCTACATATATCCCTTATCTTTGAATTAGTGAGGACACTACTCCTCATAGATTTAGGGGTGTGGCAAGGTTTGCCAATGAGGTAGTTAACCTAAGTGCAGCAGAACCAAGGAAGTAAGATAGAAATAGAGCTAAGTTCACCTAAGGAGCTTTGAAAATGAGGAAATTTAAAAATTTTGTAGACCTTTATGCATTAAAAACATTTAAATTTTAATATTTTCATGAGGTGAACACCAAGAAAACTCACTTGTGTTAGCACTTTGTAAACCATCAACGAGTGACAAAGGTAAGGACATGCCTATTGTTGGTGCGCACTTTTTCTAGGTTCCTCTCGATTCCCGTTGAATCAGTGGCTTCCAACTATGTCCTAACGGACTCTAGCGATGCGGTGTTTGGAATAATTAAGGTAAAAATAAATAGTAAAAGGGGTTTTCTAGAAAGTTTCTAATTTATTCGATCGCTAGCTACAGATATTTATCGACGCTGCAACACGTCAATGATCACGCTTAAGAGCGGGTATGGGTTTCTTCTATACTAAATTGTCTGCCTACGAACGTCAGCAGCATTCTGTTTCTTAGGTTAGATAGTTTAGTTTTCCTTTTATTTTCCTTTATGGTTATGGTTCTGGTCGATTTAGATCTCCTTTGATTCTATTGAGAATTTAGTTATATAGGTTTGTTCCAATCCAATTAGGAATCCGATTAATGTTGATTTCCTAATTCTATTGGAAGTCTGATTAGTTTCAGTCTCCTATCGGTACAAGGAGTGCAGGTGTAATAGTTCTGGTTGAAAACTTTAATTTGTTCAGGCACATCAGGTGTACTAGAAATCTGATTGAATAAGGTATAACAATTCTATTGATATTCTAGTTGAAGCAATTATAGCAGTCCTGTTAGAATTCTGATTGAGATAAAAGATTGATTTCTACTAAGACTTTAATTTAAACAAAGGAATTAATGTTACTGAAATTTAATTAAAATGAATAAACTAATTTTTACCAAATCTGATTAAGATAAATAAACTAATTTTATAAAAATCTCTAATTAAAGCAACGAACTAACTGTGCTAAGAAAAATCTAATTAAAGTAAAGAATTTAATCCTATTAAATTCTAATTGTAGTAAGGAATTGATCAATTAAACTCAGATTCCAAGAGATCAATCAGTCATACTAGAATTTAAGACAATTAATTAAACATGCTGAAATAAAATAAACCTACTAAGAAATTGTACTAAATGTATAAAGCTAAAGCAATTAATTAATTCTAAACTTCCTAAAGAAAAGGGGGTTTAGGCCCGCTATGCTAAGGAGGATTGGCCTCGTTCCCAAGTACCCTCCGTAAGCTCCCTTGGGCAAATTGGGTGGCTGAGATTGAAGATAAATTGAATTTTGGACTGTAAAATAGTATTTTGAGCTTTTCAGAGTTGATTTCATAATAGCAATTGTGAATTAAATTAAGAACCTAGAATTATAAAGACTAAAACTATATTTAGGATTTTTTAGAGATATTAAAATAAGCAATTTAGAATTAAAATTAAAGTTTTAAGACTGAATTCAAGTCCGAAATCAGGAAATCAGGCCGTATGATTAAAGATTGGTTCTGAATCGAAGGATTTGAACCAGAAATTAATGATAGGACTATAAATCGAGATTTTAGAACTGAATTAAAGTCTAGAATCGGTATATCAGACCGATAAATTAAGAGCCGGTTCTAGAGACAGAGAACTAGAACCAAATATAGAGAATTTCGGTCCGAAAAGGGTGCTACGGTCTAAGACTGAAAATAAAAATTAATAGAATTCCTAGATCTACAGATTAGAAGCTATGGTCGGAGACTAAAAGATTAAATCCTTACCTAGGGGTCAGGCCTGCGGAGAGAAATCTCAAAAATTAGAAGTTTGAATCTCGAAACCATGATTAAGATGCTCTATGGGTTGATTCTCGGAGTGCTCTGGTTTCGGAACTCTTACTCTCTCTCAAAACTTCTAGCCTTTTTTCATCCAACCTTCCCCCCTTTTTGGGCGAATTAAGAAAAAAAATCTTTTATAGGTTTTTCTTCAATTACGCACCATTTTCCAAGCGTTTAACTGAATTACGCGCCTACTTATCGGCGCTTAATCACTTTGAGTCGATCACTGACTCAATGAGCGACCGACTGACTTGCTCAGCGAGTTTCCCAGTCCTAATTGGATTAGGGCTAATTACGCGCTTAATGGCGGGTGTGCAATCTAATTAAGCATTTAGTCATAAGCGCTTAATCAAGGGAACTTAAGGGTTAAGGGTAATGAGACTAGGTCGAGCGTAGGCCAATTGCGCGGTGGTTTTGTGGCACTCAATCCGATCACGCATCCGATTTAAGGTGCGTGATCGAGTCTCAAATAGGTTTGGGAAAGGAAGCTTGGTCTGAAAGGGGGACTGATTACGCATTTGTCGTCTGGCTCGCAATCGAATTACGCGCGAGATTTTAGGCGCTTAATTCGGGCTTATCCAGGTCTGGTCTCTAGAATGAAATGTAAGACTATTGTTTCAGTCTGCATTCCGACTATATACTATCATTTCAGTATATAGCCTACCCATTTCAGGATCTGAGCCACAAAGCTATTATTTCAGCCTATGTTCAGCCACATACTATTATTTTAGTGCATGGTTCCCATATTACAGTTAAAAAGAAGGTCAAAGGTTGACCAAAAAAATATATTCTGAGAAGGCAAAATGGGGGTGTCTACAGATGCCCCTCTTTGGCGCGCTCTTGCATAGTAAGAACGCGTCGAAGTAGTAGACACCCCTCATTCGAGGTGTCTTCTCATTTTTCTTAGGAATTCACAAATATGAATTGGTGATGCTGACATGATATGCCTTGCTTTCTTATCTATCAGCGCAAGCTAAAATAGAGCATTTGAAGGACAAATGGTAGTTGTCAAAGGGCACATTTCGGGTATGTGGGTGCATGGCGCATCCTGTCACATAGCACGAGCTAACAGAGGATTTTATACAATTGAGGTATCAAGGCATCAATCAAATGCCCAAAATAAGGTCCAGGGACTGATAATAAAAGAGGATGAAATATGATGAAATTCATGTCAGACCGGGCGCGTCATTGCTCACACCAATGCGCGTCAGGCATTCCTTTTCCAATAGACATTTGTTAGTTCTTAGATTAAATATATTCAATGTTCAGTTTTCTAGGGGGATAGCTGATTTGGGCTAATAATTGAAGTGGGGTCTTATGAGGTGTGCTCAATTGAATTTTGCGCAGTGGCATGTGCACTTGATTCATCTGGAGTTCGGAGGTTGGTAAATTGGAAATTTTAATACTGATGTGTCTGAACTAATGATTCTGTGTAGTGGAGTATGCGCTTGATCCAATTTTGCGCAGTGGGATATGCGCTTGATTGCAAGTTCAGGGGTTGGTCTGTAAATTGGGTATCTAAGTTGGGTATTCTAGTCATAATGTGTCTGAACCAATGATTCTGCGCAATAGAGTATGCGCTTGATCCAATTATGCGCAGTGGGATATGCACTTTATTGCAAGTTCAGGCGATGTTAAGAGTTAAAGGTCGGGTTCAAGTTTAATTTAAAGGAAGGTGAGTCGGGTTCTTTGTTCTTTTCTTTTCCTTTTTTGGTAGTTTTTTTTAGTTTTTTTGTTAGCAAAGGAATTCCCTTCTTTTTTTTCTTTTTTTGAAATAAAGGGAGTTTTCAAATTTTGAAATTTCAGGGATTCTAACTTAAGATCAATTCGGTGGTAAAACGGCAAAAAATGTGGCTTTTGAGACGTCGCTCAGCAGATCCACTGGTACGGGATTTGTGGACTCGATCATTATTGTGGTTGTCAAGACGACACTTGGCATACCGGATACTACGTCTAACCTTCTCGACAAATACTGATGATTGTCTCTTATTGGAGGGTTACAGTGGTTCACGAGTCGAGAGAGACTAGTTTTGAAAATATTTGATTTAATCATAGCTAACTATATTTATAGGCAATAATGATTAATTAAAAAAGTGGATAGTACTTACCTGGGTTGCGCGCAGCTTGTAGCAAGATTGGTGCTCTTGTGTCGCGATGAGACTTTGTGGCTATTTTCTTGATGCAGTGTTCCAGGTGTAATGTCGCGACGGGACTTTGGAGATTTGGTCTCTTCAGGCCTACTGTGGTAGGGCTTGGAGGTTGTGATGAGACGTCTTGGGAGAAATAATGTCGCGATAGGACTTGAGGGTTGATTCGAAAGAGAGAGAGAGAGAGAGAGAGAGAGAGTAAGTTGCCTTAGTGATGGGACGTGACTGAGCTTTCCCTCTTTTCGTTATATGGCATGGACTGTGGTGTCTGAGTTTTTCTCTTTTTGGGTAGCGAGGTTCGCGATGGGACGTCGACTGGACATAGTTAGCGATGGGACATTAGCAAGATGTTATTGCACGATGGGACGTCGTTGTCTTTCTTTGGTGGATCTTGGGTTACAAAAGAAATTGCGTCGTGGTTGCGTTGTGATTGACTTCATTTTTGGGCAGTTTACTTTCGGCTTTTCGCGATGGTGTTATGAGAGTACGGTTAATTTATTGTGATGGGATTGCGTATTGATGTGACATTGCGAGTGTGCACGTTATCATAGTAAGGATAGGTGAGTGGGTCTTTTCTTTTTGGTAGGGCAGCCTGTGAGGCTGTGCAATGGGACAGAAAAGTTTTGACCATAATGGGATAAAAGTATCTTAAGGGAATAAATTTCATCCAAAATCATGTATTACAGGCCTATTTTTAGGCGCTCAACCTGATTGCGCGCCTGAGTTCGGGCGTGCGATCTCGGGCTTGACAGGTCATTTACGCGTGGGTATGTATGCATGTAATTGGATTATGCGCTATGATCCTATCGCGGGATCGAAGCGTCACCTGGTCAATATACGGTCAATGTACAGGTGACCTTTCATATTGTGCGTTTACAGTGGGTCATTTGATTGGTTTGCGCGGCCCATGAACTACGCATGATCTGAGCGTCGCGTGGATGACGCGGGTGATGGTTTAATTATGCGCTCAGGTTAGGGCGCGTGTTTCAGATTGTGTGCCACGTGAGTGGCGCGTGATCTAATTATGCGCATCTTTTTGGGCGCGTGATTGAATCCGTACTCTATATAAGCGAAAGAACTTTCAGTTGTTTTTCATTCTGGTTTAGTCTCAAGTTTTGACCTTTTTTGAATATCTCGTATTCTGAAATTCTTATTTTAGTGATATCGGGCGATCTAACTGTCCGATTGGGATGTTGTTTCTTCCTATGTTCATCATTTCGCATGATCTCCGTCCTGAGGTGATGCTCATGGATGGTGTTATTCTAGGAATGAGCGGTATTAGGAATGAGTGTGCTAGTCTTCACATCGATCCTTTTTAAGGAGCAGTGAAGGCAGCGTTGAAGTGGCGGCGGTGCAGGAGCCAAAGATGGCGAAAGAGCAGGAGTAAAAAGTGGGGGGATGTGTTTCCCAACCAATGCTCCTTGAAGTCTTTGATTGGACGCTCCAAGCATAATCTGCTCCTCACTTCGTCTCAGTTTCAAACCCAGTCTTCATTTTGGGTTGTAGGTTAAAGATTTCGATTTTTATTTTGGGTTGTAAATTCAGGAGGTATGCCTCCGATGATAATTGTAAAAAAAACTTTTTAATTATAAATGAAGGGACATTTTTTGTTCCTGCTTGTCGGGGTTTATTCGTTTAAATTTATTAACGGATTAGTTGGATTTATTTGATTTGTTTAACTTAGTTTTGATCTTAACTTAGAGTTTTAAGATTTATTCTGAATTTACTCAAGACTTATCCCGAGGTTAATTCGTCTTATTGAGCCTAGTTTAGAGAATTTATTTGGTTTTATTTGATTAATTGGGGGCATTTTTTTTTAACTAGTCAAGGTCTCACTCTAGACAATTGTTGTTTTTTTTTTATTTAAGTTAAAGTTTTTGTCTGGTTTAAGGTTTGATTTTAATTTGGGTTTTAGTCTTTTGTTTGTGTTCAACATGAGGTTGAAAAAGTGTGAGTTTTCAAAGGTTCTAGATAGGTGTTAAATGTATAAATCCTATTGGTTCATCCATTTCGCTTTGGATCTATGTCTCTTAGGGGGTTTGTTGTGTAATTATTGGTTCATCTATGTTTGCCATGGATTATGGTCTTTCAAAGGGGCATGTGTTTGGCTTGGATTTAGTTTAGATTAGAAAGGTTTAAAGATGTGGCACTTGTCATTCTATGGTTTAGAGAGTATAGTTTATAAATGTGTGAGCCAAAAGTTTTGTTATTTTGAATTTTATTTTATGTTTGGGGATTGAAGGTTTTGAGGCATTCTGTTGGGAATTTTTTTTTTTTTTTAAATTAATGTCTTTTCTTCCGTTCTCTTTTGTATCCCGGGTGTTGGACCCAAAGAGTTGCATTTATTAAGCGGATTCTTGAGAATGAACGGGATTGGGAATGCAAGGTAGCAGTCGAATTGCTGCCATGCTAAGGGAAGAGATGGAGGAGAAAAAGGTGGTAGAAAGGAAAGTCGAGGAAAAGGCGGGGTCAGAATTCTTGTGACCGAAGCCTATTTTTCCTCGGTAGGCTCTACGGATTCAGTGTTAGTTGCTCCTCCTTTTTAGTGTTTCCAAGGCGGGCTGCTAAGGGCGGATCCTGCAGGTCCTGCGTGGATTTCTGTGAGCCCCTCTTTCTTTTCTGTCGGCTTGGGGTAAGGGGAAGAGGTTATTACGGTTAGAATTCGTTTAGGGCGCCTCCTTGCTCCGGGTTTCTCTGAGATTTTTAGTTTCTTGAATGAATCCAGATTCAGGGATTGCCTGAACGTGTAGATTTTAAGTTTCTTCTTTTAAACTATATATTCAGAGAGTATGCCCTCGGTGCATTCTGTAATTATGACTTTGTTTATTTGTTAATTCGACTTTAGTTTGTTTTGCAACTTATTTTATTTATTTTGAGTGTGAGGTTTATTTGTGTAATTTATTTATTCTAGTTCGGGGCATGTTAGGAGCATTTTTTTAGATTCAATCTGGGCTTGGTTGGAGTGTATAAGTGATGAGGACGTTTTTTGTTTGGTCTTAGTCTATAGACAAAAAGGGATATATTTTTTCTTTTAATTTAATATTAATTGGGGTTGTGTGTCGTATGGAGTATTCTTTTTAGTTTTAGATCGGCATTAGTTGAGGCAAAAATTTGTATTTAGCTTTGGTCTTAGTTTGGGTCAAGTTCCCTTCTCTCTTTTTTTTTGTTTTAGCCTTGGTTGGGGTGTGTGAACGGTGTCGGGGCATTCTTCTCGTTTTGTTTTTAGGGCGTACATTTCTCCAAGTTATGGGTGTTCTTGGATCAGTCTTGACAGAGGGTATGGTTTGGACCGATAATTGGCATTAGGAATCTCCTAGTTTAGGTTTGTGAAAGTGTTGTTTGGGTCTGTATTTTTTTTTTGTTTCTTTTTTCTCTTTCTGTATTTTTTTGTGTTTCTAGGGGATTGCGCGCTTCACTATGGGTGTTTAAATGAATTGCGCGCTACATTTTAAGTGTGCATTCCAAAGCGTCAAAAGATTATTAAGCATCAATGTTGTAACTCCACATGTGCCTTTTTTATGTGTATTTTGATAACAAATTAATGAATAATAAGTTACATAATTTTAAATTATGAAAGAGATATCAGCACATTGAGGGCTAACAATAGCCTGCAAGATCAGGGCCAATTGTAGTAAGTTTTAAAAGTGAGTATATTAAAGATCGTCCACAGAGAATTTGTCTGAAATATGAGATAGACCTCCAGATCTGTGCTACCAGATCTGGCTCTATAATTATCTAGAAAGCAGATAAAAAGAGAGTGTTGGGTTTTTGTCACGTTTAACTAAAAGCAAATAAAGAAAAGAACTAACTAACTGATCCAGATTCAAGTTGGGGAAGTGATTAAAATAAATCAAATGGAGAAATAATAACTTTCTGTGATTTCGCCTTTGAATTTTAATGGAGAATCTGCAACTAAACAGAGTTGATTCAATCTTCATCCGGCTACCAAAGACATGTATGTAAGAGAAATAAATCTGAATTAAGGAAGGGTTTAGACTTATGGTTATGATCATCCACTTAAATGGTCACAGATCATCCAATAGTTGTTGACCTATCCTCAATTGAACATGAACATCATCGCAAGTCTTATAACTAGGTTACCAACGCTAATTCAGACAGTAATGAATCAAGGAAATTGCATGCAAAGTAGTGAATCTAAAGGAGTCTAATGCACTAAGGTGATCAATAAGAACCCTTGACATGAATCCAATGGAGAAAACACGATTTCTGACAACCTTTTAAATTCAATCTTACAATTCTGAGAGCGGCTTTAGAAAGCCCTCGGACTAGCGATCTTGAATCCGATCTCTTTGGAGTTACAAAAGCACTCTCAAAGAACTCTCAAAAGCAAACAGAGGAAGAAATTACAAGTGCAGAGATAGACTATCCGACCGGAAGGAGGGAAACAGAGATGAAAACTCAAAACTGGATGCCACAATTGGGCAAATGTCTTCTCAATTTATAGCTTCTCTATCTCGCATAAGGTGAATTGATTAATCGAAGTGCTCAGATCTGGATTGCCCAATGGCTGTTGAGCACGGGGATCCAGATCTGTTCTGGCCAATGAAAATGCTCTGATCTGGTTCGGCCAATCAGGCGTTAGAAGCATCAATTCTGTTATGGGAATTCAAAAGTCTGTTTGAGCTTCTAGAAGTTCCCGCCAAGTGATTTCATCTTTGGGTTTTCACGTGGGGCGGAATATGCCTTTGGTTTGTGCTTGGAATCTTCCGGAATGTCTCTGTGCTTTTAATTACATTGGGGCGCGTGCAGAGTTTACTGAAATGCCCTTCAAAGTGGTATATAAATCGATATGCCATTTCGCAGAGTTTAAGGGTCTTTTCGCAAAGTAGTTTGGCTCCAGAAGTTCTTTTCGCAAAGTGTTTTCTTCTTTTCGCAAAGTTCAAGGTTCTTTGCGAATTGAAGAGATTCTTTGCGAATTGAGCTTTAGCTTCCATTCTTCTTTGCGAATGGATCCTTCTTCTTCTTCAGGTCTTTTCTTGCTCTTTTAGGACCTTTTTAGCCATTGCTGAGGCTATTTCTTCACTCCCTCTTTGAGTTTGACATGCGTTGTCGGCTTTTTGATCATTTTAAGATGGTTTTCGGATTTGGACCTGTCTTTTTGGTTAGCTGCAATATGAACACTAAAGCACTTATTTAGTCTTCTCAAGGGTCTTTCAAGGCTCATGTTTAGGGGTGAAAAATGGTATTTTTCACTACTTAACACACCCCCAAACCTAAGCTTTGCTAGTCCCTGAGCAAAGAAACGTAAAAGCAAAATAAAGAGCCACTTTTGTAGGAAGCACAGGTGCATTTAGCATATGCAACAAGCCTTTTAAACCCCTAGGTGATCCCTAGAGGAGGAGTGAAGTCTCCTAAGGGTTTTAAAGAAGGTACCCAAACTTCTCCATGAAGCAGCTTAACATCGATTGTAATATTATCAAATGAGCAATCAAGGGGGTTAGTTACTCTTGAATCAATGATGAAACAGAAAATTTGATTATTGTTTGCACAGAATTTAAACATTTATAAACCTCATGAATGTTTCAATATTTCCAATCAGGAACAGTCATAGAAAATCATACAAATGTGCCAAGAAGAAGCTCATCCTATGGATAAAAATTAGGTTATAAGTCATACTTAAGGTGCTCAAGTTCCAACCCAAACACTCACCAGGTATACTCTCATCGTTGTTTTTGTTGAGGGGTTCATTTTCACTCAAGCTCAAGAGCGCTTACATCTCCCAAATGCATCGTAAGCATGAGCATAGGCATGATTCTTAGGCAATGGCATCATTGACATCTCCTCACCATAGATTGGGTCACTTCTCATCCACATGACACTCAACTTTGGATCACAAGGGCTTTTAATCTAGGTTTGTTTGTATGGCTTATGGAGTGAAGTTTCAAGGAAAGGCAATTTGAACAGAGGTTTGAATTTGAGAACTCGTGAAGTGCGGGAGATGGTTCATGACTCCACCTTTTGAGTTTAGCTTCTTTCTTCTTCTTTTCGAGATTCTCACATTCACAGTGATCAGTTCTTTCTTTGATCTTGCATTTTTCAACATAAGGTCCCTTTTTGCCTTTTGCTGCAAACTTTTTCACATTGTTTGTCTTTTCTTTTCTCGGTCCACCATATTGCCTATTTTGAGGTATTTTCTCTTCATTTTCTTGATGTTGCCCAAATGGTCCATCTTGATTCTTTTCTCCTTTACCTCCCTAATTCTCGAGTGAGGAAGGCTTAATTGGTTCCATAGGTTCGGTGCAAGTACTTTTGGGTATTTTTGATGAAGAATTGTAGGATTCTGACTCAAATGGGGTACAAAGGGCAGATTTTTCTTGGTTGGTTCATTAGGTTCAAGTGTCCAAAGAAGGCCTTGATCTTTTCCTCTTCATGAGTGTGATTACTTGTTTTAATTTGGAGTTTCCTAACTTCTAGTGGATCTAATGCCTCAGCCAATCCTTTGAAACAGAAAAAATTGCCTCAGTCACTCTTCAACAGAGATGGAAAATATATGGGCTCAATTCTCACTGGTTATGGTTTTTCCTTGAGCTTTTAAGTATATCTTTACCTTTTTCTCTTCCTTTTGACTTACTATGTCGATACCATGTTTTTATGGTGTAATCATCATGGAAATGTAGAATATCGCAAGGTTTAGAATGTCTAAATTCTTGCAAAGAAAATTTTAAAATTTCCACATTGTCATGATTCTTAAGTAAAATAATTCATTTCCTGATTACTTAGGTGATTCTGTTGTCCTTAGGTTAACTATTCCTTGGCAGACTTCTGCCACACCCCCAAACCTATGAGGAGCAAAGGTCCTCACCTTTGGTTCAAAGGTGGTGGCATAGTCACGTTATTAGGGAAAGCAAAAAAAATAATAGCATGGAGAATTACGAGAGAAAGCAAATTGTATGAACCGAAATTTTCTGAAAATAAAAGAAAAAGAGGGAAAGGGAGTAAGGGTGAGGGGTTTATTTTGTTTGTTTCAAGTAGGGAGCACACTATAACGAAAAAATTGCAAAATAATGAAAAGCAGAACAATTAACGAGAGAAAATGGAATAAGAAAGAAAACAAATGACAAATTAATAATGATACAAAAAACAAAAGATTTATACATTGTATTTGAGACACAGTAGATGCAGACTTTTAATAACTAGGATCAAAGTCAGTATCATAGATGGGTTCTATGGGCTCTGAACTAGAGTCACTGTCAGAATCCGAACTAGAATCAGTGTTGGAATCAGAACTGGATTTTGGTTTCTCAGGAATGGAGTTCTGGAGTTCAGTGTACTCTTCTGACTTGATCTTTCTGGTGAGGCCAAGGTGTTTGGTCAGGTGGTTTTCTTACATTCTTGAGCTAATCGAGCTTGGAGCATAGCCACCCCGCCAAATTTTGACCAATTGGAATGTTCGTCCCACGGATCCTCATCTTCTCTCTCTCAAATTGCATGAAATGCTCTAATTTTTGATTTTGGCCTCATAAGGAGTTGGATGTAGGCCTCCAAATCAGCCAGCCCCTTACGCACATCCCTCACGGATGTAGGGATTTTCTGTCATGGCTGGGAGAGGTGGCATATCTAGGAGGGGATGGAGTGGTAGGGGACTAAAGGGGTCCAGCTAGGGAGGGGGTGGGGGTGCATTTTGGGTAGCTTTGGGTGGTAGTGGGCGTCGCTCAGAGAGTGTTTGCAAATACAAAGCTAACTTCAAAACGACTAAATATACTTGAAGCTAAAATCGCAAAGCACCTTTAAGATTTCGAAAAGTTCCAAAAGAGCCCATCTTATTACTTCGAAGGGCAAAAGTGCCTTTCGACAAGGAGATAGCTTCGGAAAGATTATTTCAAAGGACTTAGCTTGAGAACCGTCCTATTCGAAAAGGAAATGTTATCATAATCAACTATTCGAAAAGAACATCTTTGTTTTCGAGCAGTTCATTGCAGCTCCAGAATCTTCTCGAATAGACTTTGGACTTTGCGAAAAGTAATTTTTGCTTTGCGATTTGAACTTTAAGTGTAATTAAACTATGCGAAAAGGGAAAAGAAACAGAAACAGAGAAATTCAAGAAAAAAACTATGTTGTACAAACATAATATACAATTTTCTACCATCGATTTTTGGAGATTCGTGATGATGAGATGGGCAGCACAGGCTCCTGAATGTTGTCAATGCATGGCTTGAGCCTCTGACCATTTACCTTAATGACTCTTCCGTCATTGGGATCACGGATATCCACAACTCCTGAGGGGGCAGCCTTGATGACAGTGTATGGCCCTTCCCATCTGGATCTCAATTTGCCAGGAAAGAATTTAAGTTTAGAGTTGAATAACCATACCTTGGACCCGGTATGAACTCTTTTCTCATTAAACTCCTATCATGAAATGATTTGACTTTCTCCTTATACAATCTGGAGCTTGTATAAGCATCCATCCGCATGACTCTTCCAATTCAAAGGTGAGTTGAAGTTTCTGTGATTACCAAAGAAGTTTGATCCATATTAAATGGTTTAATAGGCCAGAAAACTGTGTATTCTAACTCTACTGCTAAATGAGATGCTTTGACATATACCAGTCTATTTGGCGACATTCCAATTGGAGTTTTATAGGCACTTCTGTATGCACACAAAGCATCATTAAGCTTAAAGGACCAGTCCTTTGTCCTTCTTCACAGCTTTTTTCAAAATGTGTTTGATCTCTATTTGAAATCTCCACACATCCGGTTTGTGGATGATAGGGAGTGGCTACTCTGTGAGTGACAGAGTACTTTTTAATAGAGTCAAGCACTGTAAAAGTGGCTCCCCCCATCACTGATGATGGCACTGGGGAATCCAAATTTGGAAAAAATGTGGTCTTTGAGGAATCTTAAAACCTCCTTGTGATCATTGGATTTGGAAGCTATGGCCTCAATCCACTTGGAGACATAGTCCACTACCAAGATGAAATTATTTCCATTAGAAGGGAAAGGGCCCATAAAATCTATGCCCCAAACATCAAACAACTCAACTACTGTGATTGGTCAGGGCATTGAGTTTCTTTGGAAATCTTCATTTTGGCGATTCGCAAGATTCTGATCTTTGAAGGCATCTTTAAAGATTGTGGGCCAATAGAAACCACACTGCAGAATTTTTGCTATTTTATTGCCATGAAATGGCCTCCACAGCTGCTCATGACACATTGACAATATGCGAGAGAATTCATGGTCCGGGACACACTTTCTCGATCACTTGTGCGCACAATTCTTGAATAGATAAGGATCTTCCCAAATGAAATTTTTAACTTGTGAGAAGAAAAGATCTTTATCCATTCGATTCCAATGTTGAGGAATCATCCGGTAGCCAAGAAGTTGACTATGTTTGCAAACCAAGGATGGGTATTGATGGCAAAAGTTGCTCATCGTGAAATGATTCATTAATGGGTAAGCTATCATCCTCGATTGAGAATTCGGATAAGTGATCGCCCACCACATTCTCCACTCCTTTCTTATCCTTAATCAGTAGATCAAACTCCCGTAATAGGAGGATCCATCCGACATCTGGGCTTGGTATCCTTCTTAGACGGAAGGTACTTTAGGGCGAGTGGTCGAGAACACCACAATTTGTGAACCTAAAACATAAGACTGAATTTTTCCAATGCAAACACAATGGCCGTGACTCTTTCTCGGTTGTTGTGTAGTTGAGCTGGGCATCTATCATGGATCTGGCCGGCATAAGCTATGACATGGGGAAGCTTATCTTTCTCGCCTAGGACAGCTCCTAGGGCATAGTCTCGATGCATCACACATCAGCTCAAAGGGCACCGAATAGTCGGGGACTGCAAGATGGGAGCTGAAATCAGACATTTCTTAAGGACCTCAAAGGCATCATGCATTCATTAGTAAACACAAAGGAACATCTTGACACGAAATGACAGAGTGGCTTGGAAATTTTATGAAATCTTTGATGAACCTCCTATAAAATCCTGCATGCCCTAAGAAACTTTTGATTTGCTTAAGCCTTACGGGAGGAGGCAAATGTGCAATTAGATCAATTTTTGCTTGGTCCACCTCTATGCCTTTATGGGAGACCACATGTCCTAGGACAATGCCTTGGGTGACCATAAAATGACTCTTTCGACTTAGAACCAAATTGATTTCTTCACATCTTTGCAACACCAATTTGAGGTGGTGTAAGCATTGGGAAAAGTCTCCATAAATTGAAAAGTCATCCATGAAGATCTCCATGAATTGATCAATCATGTCAAAAGATGGCATACATGCATCTTTGAAAAGTAGCAGGGGGCATTGCAAAGACCAAAGGGCATCCTCCTATAGGCAAAAGTGCCAAAGGGGCGGTGAAGGTGGTCTTTTCTTGGTCCTGGTACACAGGGATCTGGTTGTAACCAGTACCCATCAAGGAAGCGATAGTAAGCTTTGCTGCAAGCTTATCAAGGATTTGGTCAATGAAGGAGGGGAAATGGTCTTTCCTTGTCATGGTATTTAATTTTCTACGTAGTCTATGGACCCTCCATCCGATTGTTTATGTCGGTGGACATAAGTTCACCAGATTCAACTAATGTGATGCCAGATTTCTTAGGCACCACTGTGTGGGTGCTACCAAGCGAGAATCTGAAATGGGGTAAATGACCCCACATCTAGCACTTGACAACTTCCTTCATTACCACTTCTTGCATGTGAGGATTCAACCTTCTTTGCATTTCTCTAGAAGGCTTGGCATCCTCTTCCGTGTGGATCTTATGCATGCATACTGGTGGGTTTATTCCTCCTAAATCAGCAATGGTCCACCAATTGCTTTCTTGTCTTATTTTAGAACTACCATGACTCCTCTTCTTGCTCCTTTGTAAGGGAGGAAGAAATAATCACTGTAGTGTTTGATGATCTCCCAAAACACATATTTCAGATTTTTGGGGAGCTGTTTGAGTTCCAATTCGGTGAAATTTGAGAAAGAGGCACAAAAGGTACCTTGGTAACTTGTGGAAGAGGGAGAGGAGCAGGTCTCAAGAGAGAGACTTGATGATTTGTTGGTGAGTGCCTTGCACAAAGCAGACTCCTTTGAATTTGATCTCCTTTTCCTTCTTTCTTAGTGGATTCCCAATCATTTTAAATTACGTGGTGGAGTCTTTACCTTGCGAAATGTTTGTAAAGACTCCTCCACCGACTCATCAATGATGTCAACATGGAAACATTCCTCAGAGAATTGAGGTTGAGTAACGATTATACACATTCAATTTAACTTTCATATTTCCAAAAGACACCTCCATGATGCCGGACACTGCATTGAATGCATGCATTAGTTGAGCTGTGAATGGTCTTCCTGTAATGAGGTGGATGGCGGTGGTACTTTTGGTTGGTTCCATGTCCAACACCAAAAGTCGTGAGGTAGAAAAACTTGTCTACTCCTACCAAAACATCTTCAATCAACCCCATAGGTTTCCTTTCGGATCTCATCGACTAGTCGTAACACCACTTGAGTGGGTTTCAATTCTCCCAAACCTAGCTTCTCATAGAGAATAGGGAAGCGAGTTGACACTAGCACCAGATCTAGCAAGGCTTTCTCAATGGTGTGCTCCCCAATGATGCAGGGATTGTGGGGATTCGGGTCTTGCATCTTAGGTGGTGTTGCAATTGATAGCACTTGGTTGATTTTCTCCACAAAGAAAGGCCTTCTTGGATAAATGTATCCTAGATTGCCTTTTGTGAGTGCATACCTCTTTGAGAAATTTTACATAGCGAGGACTGTTTGATTGCATCAAGGAGGTAGATTAATTTTAACTTGCTTGAATGTCTCCATCATTTCCTCAATTTTTGTGTTTCCTTTGTCAAAAGGAGAAACCGACTTCATTGCATGGGGAAATGGGAGATGAGGAACAAATTTCTCCTTCTCATCTTTTCAACAATTTTGTTATTTTTCTGTTTTCATTTTTTGAATTTTACGATGTAAATCAATTGACCATATTGCTATCCATTTGTTGTTCTGCACTTGTTCTTCATCTTTTTCCTCTTCACTACCCAATCGTGTTGTTTATTATTCTTCCACTTCTCAAAGTAGTCAACTTTGATTTCCTCATGGCCATTTGAGGATTCTCCAACCATGAACTGTCCCTTAGGATTGTTCACAGGTTGGCTGGGTAGTTTACCCCCTTCTCTCTTAGCCAATGAATTTGAGAGTTGGCCCAGCGTTTCTTCAATTTTTTTAATGCTCTGACTGTGAAGGTTCACGATCGAGAGCAGTTCCAAGATTTTGAAGTGAACTCAAGACACGCTCTTCAAAGGTCGAGGGATCTAGGAGGGGGCTGGTGACATTCTTGCATGGCTTGTTGTTGGTTAGTCTGAAAATTTGATTTATTATAAAAATTCAGCGATATGGTGCGAGGTTTTGAAAGGTAATTGATTTTTGCTCTTCTTCTTTGTTGTGTAATTTCTGATTCCACGAGATTAGGATGAGATCTCCATGGGTAGTCATTCGATTGCATCATCCATAAGATCGAAATGCATGAGCTTGTTCCATCATGAGTTCGGAAATTGTGATGCGAAGGACATTGATCAATGGAATGAGTGGGGCGGCATATCGGACATGCCTCCTCTACTCTTGACCCATTTGGAGCTTTAAATGAGTCCAGCCTATCAAATTTTGTGGTCAAATTATCCACTTTCCTTTCCAGCTCATTGACTTCATAAACTTTCCCTCTTGTGAATTGGGGATTATTCATCCTATTTGGATTCTCGGTGTCCCTTGCGGAGATTCTGCTTTGGGTTGAATTTTCTCAATCACCTCAGAGAGGTCCCAAACCTCTTCAACTGTATTCTGCAAGTAGGAACCTCCACAAGAGGCATCCACCATGTTCTTGCCCTTACGATGGGTTCCTTGATAGAAGCTTTGAACCAGTGCCATTTAGGAATTTGATGGTGAGGGCATTGTCTTAATGATTCTTTAAACATTTCCCATGCTTCATGGAAAGTTTGATTGAGTTTTGGGAAAAAGAGATGATGCTTTGTCTCGGTTATTTGGTTTTAGTCATTGGGAAATATTTTGACAAAAATTGACATTGCAAATCATTCCATGATGTGATGCTGTTTGGTGCTAACATAGATAACCATGCTCTAGCTTTGTCCTTTAATGAAAAAGGAAAGAGCCTAAGCTTGGTTGCCTCTGGACCAAGTCCAGCTATGTTAAATGTTGTGCATAAAGCCAGAAATTCATCAATGTGTTTGTAAGGGTCTTCCTTACTCAATCCATGGAATGAAGGCAACATTTGGATGGTGGAGGACTTAATTTCATAATTTCCCTCCACTGTGGGAAATTGAATGCAAAATGGGGAATTATAAGCACCAGGGGCAAAGTAGTCTCTTAACAATCTCTGGTCTTCGCCCATTTGAGATATGTGATGTATGTCGGTTTCTTAGGAGTCTTTCAACCACGAATTTAACGGAGAATCTAGATTGAGGGTTCACCAGCCAAACATACAACTCAGAGAGGAATTTGGTACAGCAAACCTGTTGAATTACGTGCTTTCCTTTCCTTCATACAGCTGTAAGCTGCACAGAAATAACAACAGAATTAATAAATGACTGATAAATAAATGAAAATAAACATAGGTCTTATCTATTTTAGAACAAATTCCCCGGCAACGGCGCCAAAAACTTGTTGTAACTCCACATGTGCCTTTTTTATGTGTATTTTGAGAACGAATTAATGAATAATAAGTTACATAATTTTAAATTATGAAAGAGATATCAACACATTGAGGGCTAACAATAGCCCGCAAGATCGGCCAATTGTAGTAAGTTTTAAAAGTGAGTATATTAAAGATCGCCCACGAGAATTTGCCAAATATGAGATAGACCTCCAGATCTGCTACCAGATCCGGCTCTATAATTATCTAGAAAGCGAGATAAAAGAGAGTGTTGGGTTTTTGTCACGTTTAACTAAAAGCAAATAAAGAAAAGAACTAACTAACTGATCCAGATTCAAGTTGGGGAAGTGATTAAAATAAATCAAATGGAGAAATAATAACTTTCTGTGATTTCGCCTTTGAATTTTAATGGAGAATCTGCAACTAAACAGAGTTGATTCAATCTTCATCTGGCTACCAGCACAGATGTAAGAGAAATAAATCTGAATTAAGGAAGGGGTTTAAACTTATGGTTATGATCTGTCCACTTAAATGGTCACAGATCATCCAATAGTTGTTGACCTATCCCCAATTCAGAACATGAACAGCACTGCAAGTGCTGGCAGAACTAGGGTACCAACGCTAATTCGCACAGGGGTAATGAATCAAGGGAAATTGCATGCAAAGTAGTGAATGTAAAGGAGTCTAATGCACTAAGGTGATCAATAAGAACCCTTGACATGAATCCAATGGAGAAAACACATTCAAAGAACCTTTTAAATTCAATCTTACAATTCTGAGCACGGCTTTAGAAAGCCCTCGACTAGTCTTGAATCCGATCTCTTTGGAGTTACAAAAGCACTCTCAAAGAACTCTCAAAAGCAAAGCAGAGGAAGAAATTACAAAGTGCAGATAGACTATCTGACGGAAGGAGGGAAACAGAGATGAAAACTCAAAATCTGGATGCCACAATTGGGCAAATGTCTTCTCAATTTATAGCTTTCCTCTATCCGCATAAATTTGAATTGACCAATCGAAGTGCTCAGATCTGGATTGCCCAATGGCTGTTGAGCACGGGATCCGTGATCCGTCGCCAATGAAAATGCTCGATCCGGTTCGCCAATCAGCGTTAGAAGCATCAATTACATTATGGGAATTCAAAAGTCTGCTTGAGCTTCTAGTAGTTCCCGCCAAGTGATTTCATCCTTGGGTTTTCACGTGGGGGGGAATATGCCTTTGGTTTGTGCTTGGAATCTTCCGGAATGTCTCTGTGCTTTTAATTACATTGGGGCGCGTGCAGAGTTTACTGAAATGCCCTTCAAAGTGGCTGTAAATCCCCAGTATGCCATTTCGCAGAGTTTAAGGGTCTTTTCGCAAAGTAGTTTGGCTCCAGAAGTTCTTTTCGCAAAGTGTTTTCTTCTTTTCGCAAAGTTCAAGGTTCTTTGCGAATTGAAGAGATTCTTTGCGAATTGAGCTTTAGCTTCCATTCTTCTTTGCGAATGGATCCTTCTTCTTCTTCAGGTCTTTTCTTGCTCTTTTAGGACCTTTTTAGCCATTGCTGAGGCTATTTCTTCACTCCCTCTTTGAGTTTGACATGCGTTGTCGGCTTTTTGATCATTTTAAGATGGTTTTCGGATTTGGACCTGTCTTTTTGGTTAGCTGCAATATGAACACTAAAGCACTTATTTAGTCTTCTCAAGGGTCTTTCAAGGCTCATGTTTAGGGGTGAAAAATGGTATTTTTCACTACTTAACAGCAGCACTTTTGGATGTCTATCGCAGTCAACAGCTAGTTAATCGGGAGATAGCGACCAATCTACAATCTCAGATTGACCGATTGGTAAGCGTCTTCACAAGTATGGTTCTTCTTAGTTGTTAGCATTGTGAGCTCGTCGACTGATATATTTATTATTATTTATAGAGAGCCAAGCTGGCTGTCGGAGGTCTCGTTTCGGCATTTAATTCGTCTTTAGTTGCCTCCTCCAGTAGGGAGGATCCAGCAATGGTTCAGCTTTAGGCTGAGCTAGATCATTGGGTAAGTTCAATTCAATCTTTCGCCTGGTTTGTGTCATTGTGTTAGTTTATTGAGTGTCGTTGTTTTGCTTTCTTATTAGTTTACTAATATCATGCGGTATTTCAGTGTCAGATTGTCGAGGATCTTCAGACGAGGGAGGCGACTGTTGCCTCTCTACATCCGGAGAGTCAGGTAAAGTTTCTTTTGATGTGGGATATTTCTGTTTTGATTATTCCATCTTTATCTTATTCTGATATATCTTGTGTTGGATTATTTGGTTCTTTGTGCAGGCTGTTCCAGATTATGCTCCTGAGGCACTCCCTCGGGAGTCTATTCTTATCCCTACTCAGGTATATTTTAGTTATTATGTTTATAGTTTATTTGTCATTATAGTATTTTTCTGATATATTTATCTATCCTTGTTGTAGGCGCCTACATTTGTTGTGCCTCTTACTGATCCAGTGACCGCTGAGACAGTTGAGCGACTCTTGAGGGATAGGCTAGATCTGGTATGGTTCTTTCCTTTTTCAAAGTTTCTTATTTTGTCCATGTATATATTAGTTTTCGCTTGACTTGGTGCGGTTATGCAGGTTCGTCAGCTAGAGGAGGCTTCTAGAGGCGGCGCGAGCGCGTACCACTCCTGAGGCGAGATGAGTCCTTGGGGAGACGCGGAGTCAGGCTGACTTATTTGTCGAGATGATGGCCACTCAGATGACTCATACTGAGGTGTTAGAGGCGGCTCGTCGGATGACACGGGCAGAGATGCAGGCATCCCTAGATCAGATACAATATCGTCTGTTGAGGAGTGAGCGGGAGATATATAGGCTAGCTCATTAGCTTGGTGGATCGGGTTCGAGGGCTACGAGTTCTTCGGCTGGGCAGTCTCGTCACACGTCACATGATCGTGTCAGGGGTGATGCTCGTGAGGATGCGGTTATTCGTGAGGTTCTTCCGAGGTATCCTCCTTGTTCTCGATCAAGGCGGTCTATTAGCCAGACGAGTGAGGGGGATCTGTGGTAGGGCCTCATCGTTTAGAGGTTCCGCCGACTCCGGGTGCCGGGATTGTATTTTTGGAGGACCAATCTAATCTGGGGACGATGGTGCTCGGCCAATCCTTCTTGGCTGACGTAGGGATTAGTTGTGTGTGTGGTTTTTTTTTCTGTCTATAGCATGTGTGTTGTTCTATATATAGGGGGTGTCCCCAGTGATAGGTGTAAAAAGAAATGGAAAAAATTTTGACTCATATATATAGAAAGATTTTTTTTATTTAGATGTACCTGATTGGCTCCTTTTCCTTTTAGTTACCTCTTGCATCTACTTTTACTTTAGTTTCTTTAGCGCCGTCAACCTTCATTGGGATTTGGATGCTTCCTGAGCTAGCCTAGTGATGGTTGAAGGCTACTTCATATCTGCACATCTGAAAGTAACATCATCAGTAGTTTTGTTCACCCCTTGCTAGTTATCAAGGGAGGTGAGTATCTCAGACTGGAGTCTGGTAGCAAAAGATGGGCATGTGTTCTTTTTTTTTTTCTTTCCTTTTTTTTCTTTTTTTTGAAATGAAAATAATGCAATAGGGAAAGCAAATAGCTAAACAGTAATAATAACAAACCAATAAAATAAATATACCCCAGTGTAGGAGTGTGGTAGGATCGGCAATATGGTATCTTCAGTAGTGCTTTTCGGAGGGTAACTTCGTCATTTCTTATCTTCTTTGTGGACAAGCCGGTGTTTCTGACATGATTCTTCTTCTAATAAAATAAATGCCCCAGCGTCAAGGTGCAATGGAGCTTTTTCGGGTTTAGAAATAAGCACTTTGGGTTTATAAGCAGTCATGGGTATCTGGTGAGTTAGTTTTGAAGAAGAAAGTTGATCAGTACTGTCACCGAACTGGTGAGGTCATCTTTATGATTAGGTAAGTTGTATACGGGATCCATCCTAGGGAGGTGGTCATCCTATCCCGTGGTTATTAAGGAGAAGTATAGTATGTATAGTAGGTGATTGCGATAGTCGTCATTCATCAATTTTCGGTTTCATTTCTAAGAATATCCTGCAAGGCTTCTGATTTATTGTCCAAAAATAATAAAAAAAGCAAAGGGGAGCAAGGCTCAGTGATGGGAGGGGTAGGTTGTATCTAATGCTTTCTAAAAGGGATAGGTAACAGTCTTTTTCTCAGAGGGGTGCGGGATGCCATGATCGAGCTCTTCATCATGCTTCGGCACCATCAAAATTTTATATTTTATGGTTAGCAGGAGTTTATCCTCCTCCCGCCACCTCACGATGATATCTAGTAGTATGGGGACATCAAGGGTGCCCTCACAACTTGCTTATACACTTCTAGTGATATTATTAGGGGTGTCATCATGGCCTGCTTATGCTTCTCTAAGCTCATTGACTTATTCATTCGTCGTAATGCTCTCACTCAATTTTTGGACATGTAAATGCGTATCTTTTTTTGAAAGCATCCTGCTAGCGCAAGAATAATGAGTTTTGATTGAACCTAACATCTTCATTTTTTTTTGCTCTAGCGTCTCCTCCAATGGTGGGGGAAGGGAAATAAGGATCAAGTGTTACTTATGCTTTTAAAAGAGGTTAGATAGGTCACTAGTCCTTTGATCAAATTGACCGAGTGAGAAAAGGTGGGCAATAAATCGAAGGTCATAAAGATATTCTGAGAATTGAAGGCGTACGACCAATGAATGGGTCGTGACGACTATGAGGGTGGTAAGTATAAGTATCTAACCACAGGATGTGACGATCACAGGGTCAGGGGTAGTATTTTCTAAGGTACATGGCGTTCCAAGGACTAGGGAGTTCCTACCCATCTTGGTTCACCAGTTTTTAGGCATTTCCAGGGTAGGCTACTGTTATAACATATGAGCCTTCCCAGTTCGGTTTCAATTTTCCTTTCGGATGGGTGTGCTTGGAAGGCATGATCTTCTTCAAGACTAATTCTCCAATATTAAAGGTTCGTTCGAGGACTTTCTTATTGTAAGCCCTGCCCACTCTCCTCTGATATACCTGAGCGTGATCAGCTACCCATAGACATGTTTCATCGAGTTGCTCTAGCTGCATGAGTAATGCAATTCTCCTCTTGTCTAAGGATAGCTCATCATCGAGTTGAATGCGTAAAAATGGTACTTGTATCTCATATGGTAGGACTGCCTCCATCTCGTAGGTGAGGAGGTAGGGAGTTTGTCCAATAGCTGTATGAATAGAGGTCCTATAGGCCCAGAGCTCTTCTAATAGTCATTCAGGCTAGTTGGCTCCATTGCTTGTTTCTACTGTGCATTTTAAGATTCGAATTAGCATTTTGTTCGTAGCTTCTGCCTGTCTATTGCCTTGAGGGTAGAACGGTTTCGAGTAGCATGCATCGATATCATACTTCTTGCATTATTTTTTCGTCTTCTCCGCGATGAGCTGTGGTCCATTATCAGTGACAAACATCCTGGGCACTCCAAATCTGGTGATGATATTTCAAATGATAAACCTCATGAGTGTTGAGGCGGTGATTCTGACATAGGATTCAGTTTTTGCCCATTTGGCGTAGTGTTCGGTCGCTGTGAGTATGAATGTGTGCTTATGAGTGCTCCCAACTGTGTCAGTGAAAGGCCCAATGACATCGAAGGCCCATATCAAGAATGGTCATGGCGAAGTCATAGTATTTAATGCAACTGATGGAGCTTTGATGAGTGAGGCGTGTTCTTGGCATTGCTTGCAGGATTGGATGTAGAGGTGGCAATCTCTTATCATTGTCGGCCAGAAATAACCTTGTCATGTAACTTGTTCGGCGAGTCTCTATCTGCCGAAGTGAGTGTCGCAGGCACTGGCATGTGCTTCTTGAATGATGTATTGTCCTTCAGCGATCGTGATGCATCGTAGTAGTACTCCTTTGGTGAAGGCTTCTTTGTATAATATTTTCCCGAGTATGCATAATCGAGCGCATAGGTTTTTTATAGTCTTTTGTTCGATTTTTGTAGCGTACAGAGGAACATGTTGATATTTCAAGAAATTCCATATATCGAAGTACCATGGTTGTCCATCATCAATCGGTGATTTTTCAAATCTAAACATAGAGACTTCGATTTCTGCCTTGACGTGCTTTTTCAGGATAATTACTTCTTTTGGTCCTGTACTTGTAGGGAAGATGGGTAATTCTCTCCTGACGGTCTATGCTACCTCATGGGCGGGTACTGTCAGCTTTTCAATGAAGAAGGTCTTGGTATTTTGTTCGACAGGTATTTGGATGACCAAGGCTAGCGTGGCTAAGAAATCTGCGAGCTCATTTTCTAATTAGGGATGTGCATAAAAGAGATTCTTTCAAATTTCTTTACTAGTTTCCTTTCCTTAGTTTTCCATTCTCCTGACTTGTGAAATTACTAGTTTGGAGTCACTGATGGTTTTTAATTGTTTAACTCCTAATTGTAGTGCTGCTCGGAGCCTAGCTCTAAAGGCTTCGTATTCTGTGACATTGTTAGTGACAGGGAAATCTAGCTGAAAAGCTTTGGGTATGATAACTCATTCTGGGCTAAGGAGGATTATCCCAATGCCTTTTCCTTTGTGATTTAGAGCACTGTCAAAATAGAGGGTCCATGAGGTCTTATTGGGCTCTTCATTCTTCATTTGGAAAATCCGCGTGTATAGGTTCATCATTATGGAGTGGGAGGTCTGCGAGATAATCAGCGATGGCTTGTCCTTTGATCGATTTCTGCTTGACATAAGTGATGTCGAATTCTTGTAGGAGCATATGCCAGCGAGCGATCTTTCATGATGATGCAGGCTTTTTGAATACATACTTCAGAGGGTCCATTTGGGCTAGTACTAGTATTTTATGTGCTCTGAAGTAGTGTCGTAATTTGGTTGAGGCCCACACCAATGTGAGGCAAGTCTTCTCCATCAGAGTATATTTTCATTCGTATTCAACCATCATCCTACTGAGGTAGTAGATAGCCTTCTCTCTCTTACCATCTTCTTCGTACTGTCTCAGAATTACTCTCATTGCTTTGTCATTCACTGAGAGGTATAAAATTAGAGCCTTTTCGGGGACAGGTGGCGATAGTATAGGCGGGTTAAGGAGGTATTTCTTTATGTTGTCAAAGACTTGTTGACACTAGTCATCCCATTTGTACTCAGCTCCTCCTTTAAGTAGTCTGTAGAAAGGATCGCATCTGTCTGAATGCTAGGAAATGAATCTCCTGATAAACTACAATCTTCCTATCAGGCCTCGTAATTCTTTGATATTACTGGGAGGCGGCATCTCGAGGATGGCTCTGACTTTTGCAGGGTCAACTTCGATTCCTCGCTTGCTAACTATAAAATCGAGTAATTTTCCTAAGGTGACTCCGAAAACGCATTTCTTTGGGTTCATTTTTAGTTGATACTTCTTAGCTCTTTGTAAAACAAGTCGGAGCTCTTCAACATGTCATACTTGCGTTTGGGATTTCACTAATATGTCATCAATGTAGACTTATACACACTTATGCATCATGTCATGAAAGATAGCCATCATGGCGCGTTGATACATGGCCCCTGCGTTCTTGAGCCCAAAACACATGACAACGTAACAGTATGTTCCCCATGGTGTGGTGAAGGAAGTCTTCTCTTGGTCGGACTCTGCTAATTTGATCTGATTGTATCCAGAGAAACCGTCCATAAAGGATAACATCTTATGCCCCGCGGTGTTGTCGACTAGAGTGTCAATGTGTGGGAGTGAGAAGTCATCTTTTGGGCATGCTTGGTTGAGATTTTGGAAGTCGATGTACACCCGTACTCTGTCGTCCTTCTTGGTGACAGGTACTATGTTGGCGACCCACTTGGGATAGAGGATGACTCGAATAAATTTAGTTGTGTGTAACTTATCGACTTTTTCTTTGACTTGGAGGGCAATTTGTGGGTGCAGCCTAAGGAGTTTTTGCTTAACAGGCATTGCATCGAGTTATAAGACAAGACGATGTTCTACTAAACTCGGGTCTAAATCGGGCATGTCTTCATAGGACCATGCAAAGGAATCAAGGTGTTCTTGTAAGAATTATGCAATTTGTTGGCGTTCCTTGGGATTAAGCATTGCACTAATCAACAACTTTTTAGGTTTCTCTTCAGTGCCAAAGTTTAGTTCTTTGGTGGGTTCTACGATAGCTTAGGTTTGCTCATCGAAACGCTTGATAACCCATTGGAAGTCTAGTGCCTCCTCAACAACTGGTGTCCTTTCTTCATCCTCAGTAAGCTCGTATACTGTGAAGTTACTACACTGGGGATTTGAATTTGTGAAAGGTAACCCTTCATCAGCACAATTTATAACCGAGAGATCTTCTATAAGGTAATGGTCAAAGTTATTAATTCTTCTCTTGAAATCATGAAGTATCCCATCCGGTATGATCACTGGCTTGTTGTCTAGCCGTCCTTGTGTAAGGAATGGGATAGAAACCTTAGGAGAAGAGTCTCCTTGTTGGCCACAAAGCTAGTTAGGGATGAAGGGTTCCCTTTCTTTTCTAAGGTTTTATGATTTTTTTAGATTTTGTATTTCTGAATTTTTAGAGTTTTCTATTTTTTCTAAGGGTCGGTCCCCTCAAGGGGTGCCGGGGGAATTGCTTCCTCTAGTTGAGGGAGCGAGACGGCAGCTGGAGCCGTTCGGATGATCCTTCGAGAAATATAGACTTGTTGTAATTTGACATTTTTTTTTTAAGAGTCCTCAGCTAATGAGACTTTTTGAATAAGTGACGCGGGATATAGTGGCACTGATGTTCGGATTTCCTCTATCATGTTAATGGCCTCTGCATCGAAGAAACTCTGAAGATCGTAATCGATTGAACTATCCACGTCTGAGTCATAATATGGTGGTTCTTCTTGCTGAGGGGGATCTCCTGAAGGATCCTCAGGGGTAGCAAGTTCTTTTCCTTGATCTTCATAATATGTTGGGAAGAGCGCGCATGCTTGGCAGCGACGTTGGTAATGGTGAAGGATGCAGGGGATTCCCAAGGGCATTCCCTTCCTTCTAAATTAGAATTGAAGACGACATTGAACTCATCTTCTTGATCTGATAACACTTAAAGTCCTAAATTAGCTCTCTCGGCTAACTCGAGTGCGGGGAGATCTATCCAGTAGTCTTTGTCATCACTCGGGGGAGGTTGTCATTCCTCTTCGAGAGATTTCCAAAATATTTGGAGTTATGGCGAATTCAGGGATGTAGAAGTGTCTAGTTTGAGTTCCTCTTCAAACTCTATAAAAGCGGGTTGATGGTTTCCTTCTAGATCAAATGGATAGCCATCGAGATTCTCTGCTCCTTGTGTCAGTAGTTGTGCTGGTAGGTCATTGCCGATTTTTGTCATCACAGGGTTGGAATGGTTTGATTCATCTATCGCAGACCGTCGGGCCCACTCAATGAAGCATTCTAATATATCGGTGTATACCCTACAGCGGGGCTGATAAGGGTAAAGAATACAAGGGGAATCCCACGAGCATTCCCACCCTCCAAGGCCAAGGCCGAGGCGAATGCTATACGGGTTTAAATTCTCTAATGGAGCGTCATCCTCTTCCCACGTTGAGTGCAAGTGCTCTTCATCATCTTGTAGGGCAGCTATATGAAAGTTTTCGTCATTGGTAGATTCCCAATCTTCTAATCGTGGTTTGGTTTCTGGAGGCTCTTCTCTCCTCTCATCTACGGACTCTTTAGGATCAGTTTGACTCCTTCGAGTGATTCATCGATATCATCATTGAGACTCGTCAAATCGTTGAATGCTTTGGCCATTTGTTCAATTTTTGTTTCTTGGGATTTGGCGAAGGATACTTCCTTACGCTTTAGCACGTCAGCTTTCTCAGTAGCCCTATAGACAAAGTGGTCATATAGAGACCATTTCGGTGAGGTAGGGCATAAGTCGGCTTGTGAGTTGTCTGATTGATAACCTAACCCTATGTGTTTTCATATTTTTGTTGGGACGGCAGGTCCTATGCGACCTTGTTTATTCTTACCGAGTCCGGTGTGAGGAACATATCTAAGTTGGTACATGAGATCCCACCCTTTTGTCTTGGTGGGGTTGATGTCATAAAGTTTGGTGAGGTCTGAACCGACCTCTCTCTTCACTAAGTTTTGTTGACACATTAGGGGAGAACTAGGACGGTCAGGGGGATGAACTTCTACAATGGTTGCCTCTCCAGGGATTTAGGTCTTTTAAATGTGGCATGTGTTTAACACATAATCGTGAGCGGTTGGTATGCTTGCTGCTAATCAGTGTCTATATCCTGGAGGGGTGCATTAGCGTATATATAGACAATGGAGTCCTCGTATGAGAATTTGACGCATTGATGGTATGTGGATGCGATGGCCTTTATGGACTCTAGCCATTTTTTTCCGAAGATGAGATTGTATGTACTAGCCGAATCAGAAACATGGAAGGTAACGTCTTTCGTCACAAGTCCAAGGCGAACCTGTAGCTTAATAGTTCATTTCATGAAACGACATGAGCCATCATAGGCTATAAGTGATATGGCAGAGGGCCTAACATCTTGTTCTGTGTATTCGAGAGTCTTTAATGTGGTGAGAGGGTAGATGTTAAGTCCTTCTCCGGTGTCAACTAGTGCGCGTGGTACGGAAAATCCTCTAATTATGACTGTGAGATATATGGGGGTCACGCTATCACGGAGGGACTCTTTGGGCATGTCTGCATTTGTGAATGTAAGCGCTGGGGGTTGCACCATGACCGAATTGATTTGATGAAGCTCGTATAGGGGTCGTGTCCTTGTCGACTTGTATGTCTTCAAGTGTCCTTATCAACAGTCGGTGATGATCATGCAATTTCTTAATGAGTTCTAATATGGATATCTAGGCTGAGATCTTCTAGAGATGCCGCAAAAGGCCATATTCTTGTCCTGGCTCGAGTGTTATTTCTTTGCCTAGCCGGTGAGCCTTGGGTGCAGGTGGTTGGAATGATTGAGGTGCAAGAATTGGTGGAGGGATGATATGAGGTGAGGGAGGCAAGTTGGCCTCTCTTTCTCTCACATTCCCTTCTGGTGGTTGTGTGCTTGTGAAATCTTTACCTCGAGAGAAAGGAGGAGGTGGGTAATTGGTTCTTGACTTGAGAATCGGACAAGTCGGTTGTTGGCCAAACCCGACATGACTCGACATTGACGTGTATATGGAGTGAATGAAATTGGAGGTTAGAGCGAGTGCTAGCATGGCACCATTCTAAGGTGGGAGATACTGCGTGCAATCCTCCTCTTCTATGAAAGTAGAAGCCAGTGTCTCACAGAGGTCAGGGTGTTCTTCTTACTCACTTCCTACTGCATTCAGTAAACACTCAATGGTTATTTCGTTGTCTCGACTTGGAATTTTACGGGTGACACTTTCTACCCATGCAGCGATTTGGACTATAGTTTGGAGAACGTGCACTCTGCACTCGGATTCAGAATTGGATGAAGGGAGTGGTAGGGATGTTGGTTCAGGGTTTGGAGGGGTCGAAGGCTCTAGTGGGTGACAATGGAGGAATGGTCTCCTGGCCCTAAAAGAATGTACTCGTATCTGAGTGAATTTTTGGTATGGAGGCAGACTCGGCGGGGCGATTTGAGTGATCAGGGCCGAGGGATGTAGGAGTGAAGGAACTCTCGCTGGTGCGGTGGAAGCGGCAGAGGGTCGGATGCGAGTGATTAAAGTAGAAGGCTGGAAGGAAGGTTGACCGGGGAGATCCACAGTAGTGACCTAGGCCGGTGTTGCTTGGTTGTGGTTGGGCATAGGGTTGCTTATGATTCCTAAATTTTGTTGGGATTGGTTAGTATTAGGGTTGGGATTTCTAGGCGCTTCCCAACCAATTTGATTCTGGTCGTTCATATCATAGATCACATTCTGAAGGACCCAATAGTCCTCTAAATCGTGGCCCACGTACCGATGGAAGGTACAGTATTTGCTATAGTCTAGGTTTGCAAGCCATGGGTGAGGTTTCTCCTGTGGGAATCAGAGGATATTCTGAGTATTAAGGAGACGAAAAATCTTAGGAATTGTATCCGGTAAAGGGGGATAGTGTTCCCGCCTTCGTTGGTAAGGGCCTCTGGCTGGATTGAAGTCCTATGGTGGGGGTACATTATTATAATTCGACGCGTGGGCCGGTTGACTCCGTGTCGCGTTTTGGTTCTGATAGGTGTTAGGATATTGGTCTCTATTTTGATATTGGCCTTGACTTTGATTGTGGCCTTAGTTTTGGTTCGCGTATCTCTGCTGACTAGCACCTTGATTTTCATTATTATATCGTTGTTGATTTTGGTTATGTCCGAAATTTTGCGGTTGGCATTTTCCGTTATTAGAGTTTTGCCCTTGGTTGACAACGGTGTTAACTTGCTCAACCCCTAAGGCTTTCTTATTATTTTTTTATTTTAATTCACTAGAAGAGCCTATTTTTGATGTGACTATGGATAACGCGAGATCTCTGCCTTTAATGTGTCGCGCTAGTCAAGATGCCCGAGAGTGAAGTGCAGTAAAGTCAAGGCAATCACTTATGACGAGTGTGCTCTTTAACGGTTCCCTAGTGTTATCGATAATAATATCAACTGAGTCCTTCTCCTTCATTGAGACGAAGTCAGTGAATTCTTCGTTAGGTTATTTCTTCGTTAGGTCCTTGCTTAGCTGCCATTAAGTCACTTAGACTAACTGTCTCTTGGATCAAATGTTTGTATTGATCGAGGAATTGACCGACTAAGTCATCGAAGGTTTTGATCTTAGGAAGCGGGAGTCCCGCAAACCAATCTAAAGCTTCCCCTTCTAATGAGCGTTAGAAGTAGTGAATGAGAAGTCGTTGATTGTCACGTATGGGTCGGCAATCATTGCAAAAGAGGGCCAAGTGATGATTTGGATTTCCAGTGCCGTTGTATTTAGTGAATTTAGGTGGCTTGAATCCTATTGGTAAATTAAACTCGGCGTCTCGGCAAAATTTATCGAATCCGAACGAGTGACCGGGGTGCTCTCTTTTGGCCATTTACTGATCAAGCATTTTAGGGAGATCTTCGAATTTAACGGTGCTGTCTTTTGGAGCAACTCGTGAGTAAACCTTGTCCATAGGGTCATCATTGAATAATGTGTGGGCAGGTTGTCTCATTGAGGTGGCACGGGCTGACACTGTGCTCAGGGTAGGAAGTGGCCTCTCTTGTCACTCTTGTTCTTTTGAAAATTGTCATGACCTAATGGTTTCATATGCGGCGGCTAACCCTCAAAGTAATTCTTCAGAGTCGTCATCCCCTCTTTGTATTCTTTCAATGCTGAGTTCTAGTATTTGTTGGGTGGTAAGGTTCTGTCCGATGCCACCATCTCTCCCATTATGATTATTCCCAGTGTATGGGGTAGAGAAGGGGTTCTCTTGCTCACCAACCATATTAATTTCAGGTTGTCGTGGGCTAAAATTATGAAATGGTTCTTCTCCATACATGGGGTTGTCATGATATCCCCATAATGGTGGGTCTCCTAAACTCACTCTTCGTATTCCAGACATTTCGAGTCTTTCGGAAAGACTCATATATATAAAAGAGAATCTAAACAATACAAGGGAAAGGAGAAAAAATAAGGAAATATACTAGAAACTAATTATCTAGAAATAGAGTTTGAAAAAACGTCCCATCGCGATCGCCAGTTCTGTTGGTGCGCGCTTTTTGTGGGTTCCTCTCGGTTCCCATTGAATCAGTGGCATCTAACTATGTCCTAGCGGACTCTAGTGATGCAGTGTTTGGAATAATTAAGGTAAAAATAAATAATAAAAGGGGTTTTCTAGAAAGTTTCTTATTTATTGTGATCGCCAGCTGCATATATTTATCAACGTTGCAACACGTCAATGATCATGCTTAAGAGCGGGTATGGGTTTCTTCTATACTGAATCATTCGCCTGCGAACATCAGCAGCATTCTGTTTCTTAAGTTAGATAGTTTAGTTTTCCTTTTATTTCCCTTTATGGCTATGGTTCTGGTCGGTTTAGATATCCTTTGATTCTATTGGGAATTTAGTTATATAGGTTTGTTCCAATCAAATTAGGAATCCGATTAATATTGATTTCCTAATTCTATTAGAAGTCTGATTAGTTTCAGTCTCCTATCAGTACAAGGAGCACAGGTGTAATAGTTCTGGTGAAAACTTTAATTTGTTCAGGCATATCAGGTGTACTAGAATTCTGATTGAATAAGGTATAACAATTCTATTGAAATTCTAGTTGAAGCAATTATAGCAATCCTATTAGAATTCTGATTGAGATAAAAGACTGATTTCTACTGAGACTTTAATTTAAGCAAAGGAATTAATGCTGATAAAATTTAATTAAAATGAATAAACTAATTTTTACCAAATTTGAAAAAGATAAATAAACTAATTTTGTAAAAATCTCTAATTAAAGAAATGAATTAATTGTGCTAAAAAAAATCTAACTAAAGCAATGAATTTAATCCTATTAAATTCTAATTGAAGCAAGGAATTGATCAATTAAACTCAAATTCAAAGAGATCAATCAGTCATACTAGGATTTAAGATAATTAATTAAGCATGCTGAAATAAAATAAACCTACTAATCAATTATATTAAAACTATAAAGCTAAAGCAATTAATTAATTCTAAAATTCCTAAAAAAAAAGGGATTTGGGCCTGCTATGCTAAGGAGGATTGGCCTCCTTCCTGAGTACCCTCCATAAGCTCCCTTGGGCAAATCGGGTGGCTGAGATTGAAGATAAATTGAATTTTTGGACCGTAAAATAGTATTTTGGGCTTTTAAGAGTTGATTTCAGAATAGAAATTGTAAATTAAATTAAGAACCTAGAATTAGAAAGACAAACTATATTTAGGATTTTTTAGAAATATTAAAATAACCAATTTAGAATTAAAATTAAATTTTAGGACTGAATTCAGGCCCGAAATCAGGAAATCAGGCCGTATGATTAAAGACTGGTTCTGCATCGAAGGAATAGAATCATAAATTAACAATAGGACTGTAAATTGAGATTTTAGAACCAAATTAAAGTCTAGAATCGGTATATCGGACCGATAGATTAAGAACTGGTTCTAGAGACAGAGAACTAGAATCAAATATAGAGAATTTCTGTCCGAAAAGGGTGCTATGGTCTAAGACTGAAAATAAAAATATATAAAATTCCTAGATCTTGAGATTAGAAGCTATGGTCGGAGACTAAAAGATTAAATCCTTACCTAGGGGTCGGGGCTGTGGGTAGAAATCTCAAAAATTAGAAGTTTTAATCTCAAAACCATGATTAAGATGCTCTATGAGTTGATTCTTGGAGTGCTCTGGTTTCGAAATTCTTACTCTCTATAAAAAATTCTAGCCTTTTTTCGTCCAACCTCCCCCCCTTTTTGGGCGAATTAAGAAAAAAAAATATTTTATAGGTTTTTCTTCAATTACACGTCATTTTCCAAACGTTTAACTAAATTACGCACCTACTTACTGGCGCTTAATCACTTTGAGTCGGTCACCAATTTAGTGAGCGACCGGCTGACTTACTCAACGAGTTTCCCAGTCCTAATAGGATTAGGGCTAATTACGCACTTAATGGCAGGTGCGCAATCTGATTAAGCTTTTAGTCATGAGCGCTTAATCAAGGGAACTTAAGGGTTAAGGTAATGAGACTAGGTCGGGCGTAGGCTAATTGCGTGCTGGTTTTATGGCGTTCAATCCGATCGCGCGTCCGATTTAAGGCACGTGATCGAGTCTCGGATAGGTATGGGAAAGGAAGATTGGTCTGAATGGGGGACTGATTGCTCGTTTATGGTCTGGCGCGCAATCGAATTAAGTGTGGGGATTCAAGTGCTTAATTCGGGGTTGTCCGGGTCTGGTCTCTAGAATGAAATGCAAGACTATTGTTTCAGTTTGCATTCTGACTATATACTATCGTTTCAGTATATAACCTACCCATTTTTGGATCTGAGCCATAAAGCCATTGTTACAGCCTGTGTTCAGCCATGTACTATTATTTCAGTGCATGGTTTCCATAACAGGGTTAAAAAGAAGGTCAAAGGTTGACCAAATAAACATATTCTGAGAAGGCAAAATGGGGGTGTCTACACCTATGAGTTCAATGGAAGACCATACCTAGGGAGATTTGGGCCTACAAATTTTTTTCTCTTTGAGGAGTGTCTTAGGCAATTCTTTTTGCTCTAAGGACTTGTTGAGTTCTTTTCCCGACTAGAAGTTAGGCATTTCCAAGTTTAAATAGCTGATAGTACCCATGACATTTAGGAAAGGATCAAGGCCTTCTCTCAGATAGTTTGAGCTTAAAAATACCAAACCCAGTAAACTGCCCTTGTGTATACACCTTTTGAGCCTTAATTTCTAGTTTTCTTCAAAATACACCTAAGTATTTGCACCTAAACCTGTGGACCTGATTCAAATCTACCCCCACTCTGAGAATTCAGAAGGTAAAGGAGGAGTTGAAGATGGGCAAGCTAAGGTCAGCATTTTGTGAATGGAGAAGAAACACACAAGGAGAATAGCAGTGTAGCAGCTGGGAAGAAGAGGGTGGCATTTCAGGAAAAAAATAAAAAATAAACAAAAAGAAAAGAAAAATGTATTCAAAGGAAAGACAAAAAAAAAAATTAATGAAAAGGAATAGAGAGGAGTCAAGAGGAAATTTTATTGGAAAACGTCAAAATAAGAGATGCTGGACACTTCAAGTCTGAAAAATATCAAAGAAGATGAAATATGCTGAAATTCAAAGAAGGTGAAGTCATGAATCACCTCCTACACCTGTTGATTTCTCAATTTTGTATCTTTTTCACCCTTCCATTCTTTGTAACCTACACCCATAAGCCACATTACAACCCAGTTATAAGACCTTGTGATCCTAATTAGAGTGAGTTGTTATGTGAAGATGAGGAGCTGTCCAATCTATGGTGAGGAATGGCCAGTGATGCCAAAATTTAAGAGCCTTGCCTATGCTCATGCTTGCAGACTCATTTAAGGGCTATAACTGTTCTTGAGCTTGTGTGAAAATGAAAACCCTCAAAGTTCTTTGTGAGAGACTACCCTGGTAAGCATTGGGTCTGACATTGAATGTATGGGGCATTGCCTAAACCTAATTTTTAAATTGATGGTGAGCTCAGTACTGACATGCATTTGTTGTTTTCCTCTGTGTAAGTTGATTGGAAATGATGCACATTCATGCAAGAATTTTTAATGATTAAATGGTCTGTGTATTTCATTTGTTCAATTTCCTTACATTTTGAAAAGAGTCAAGGGTGAACTGATGCTCTAATTATTGAATACTGATTTGTTGATATTGCACTTCTGTTAATTGTGTTCATTGATAAGTTTGTGGGTACCTTCACTGAAAACCCTCAGGAGACTTCACTCCTCCACTAGGGACCACCTAAGAGTTTAAAAGGCTTGATGCATAAGCTAAATGCATCCGTGTTCCCTACAAAAGTGGCATTTACATTCTTAGAAGTAGTTGTTTAAATTTTGCTTTGCTCGAGGACTAGCAAAGATTAGGTTTGGGGGTGTGTTATTCACTGAAGAGTATCACTTTTCACCTCTTAACCTAGCCTTTACTACACCTTAAAGTGGACTAATAACTCTTTGTTTAGCTTGTTTTGTAGTTAGTGATAATTTATGAAGTTTCATACAAAGTCCTTGCCTTTGGTGCCAAAATGAGAGAGAATTCAAGTCAAGGGTGACTGCTGAGCCAAAGAATGATGGATCGCCATAGTGGTACACACCATGGTTACTGTTTTGCATGTCATGATGGACCAAGGAAGTCCAGCAGATGAGAGAAGTGGGATGTGAGTGGGGAAATGTGCAACAGCAGCAACTGCATGCAGCAGAAAAGCAGAAGTGAGTTATCTCACGCAGTCACAAGTGTGTCACACACTGTTTAAATCTGCAGCAAAGCCAACTTGAGCAGTATAGACCTGCAGAACAAGTGAACTCGCACAGCTTAGTGAAGGATTGGTCTTAGAGCATTACTTCGCGCAACAGTCGCGCGCTTCAGCTGCCATCAACATTCAGAGTCCTCGCGAACCTCTCTTGAGGATCAAGTTTCCAGCAGCCACGCGAGCAGTCTCGTGAGACCAAGTTACATAAAAGAACGCAAGCAAGCTCGCGAAGTTCTCGTGTGGCTCAAGAGGAGAGAGAGCTCTAGAAATTCTCTCGTGCAACTCTCACGCGCTTCAAAGCCTAAACCTCTACCTGGCGAGATCCCAACTCTTCCACGCGAGACCCTCGCGACAAAAGATACCTAAAGTTCCATTGCGCGAGCAAGACAGATCATTGCAAATTCTTCCTCACGCGTGCATTTCAGGCCAAAGCAATTGTACAATAGGCTAAAGTCTTATGTGCGAGCAAGGAGCTTTCCAATCCAAATGCTACCTCATGAGCACTCTATAAACTTGGTAAATAGATTAATGTGCCAAGGGCAGCCCCGTGAAGCTCGGGCTCACCACTTCTCACTCTCTACTCAGAGACCTTTTGGGGATTTTCCTAGGCTAGGGCACATATCCCGAGGTCCTAATCTCGAGACACACATCCCAAGGCATCCAAGGGTTGTAACAGTACCACATTTGCCCTAATAATTAGGGTTTAATCTTCTATTGGCTAAGGCATTAGGACTGAGTATATAAGCTATATTTTTTTTAACTTAGAATTTTTTATCATCCCTCCTTCAGCCTCTGTCAGCTTTGAGCTTGAGCAGGCTAGGGTTAGGGTTTGATCACCTCTTTTTCTATTTTTTTTCTTCTCTTTTAGCCCAACACTTGCTGGCTATATCCTTTGTAAGCAATTAGGCTTAGTTTAATCAATTTTGTAATGGGTCTTGTGAACATTGGGAGTCATTGGTGAGCTGTTATGCACAAAGTTGCTGCCTTGAGAAATCTCATTGTAAGTAATGTTTTGATCAATGAAATTTATGTTTTAAAGGTTTATTCAATCTATTATTTTCTTATTTGTCCATAGTTTTGTTTAGTCTATGCCATACATTTAGGATTTGAGCTTATTTGAAAGGCCCATGGAAGCTTGAGCTTGTAACCCTGAGACCATGGTGGCAGCAACAATTTAAATGTTCCATCTCAGTCTTCTGTGGTGAGGATAACCTCTGTGGATAGTCTGTGACCATTCAAGTGGACAGACCATAGCCCTAGGATGATTCCAAGCCATAGATCTGAGAAGGATTCTTCTCCTCTACACTTGAGCATGTAGCCTTGTGAGAGGTTGTTGCAAGAACAAGATCCCCTCTGTTACACTTGACCAACATCAGATGTTAAATCTGTTTCTCTGTAGAGATTGCAGATTTGTGAGCTGAGTCATTGCAGGCCATTTATAGCAATGACCAGTTGCATTCAAAGCTCCCAAATAGCTTTTGAACTACTGTGGTTTCCACTAGTTTTTCAAGAACTATTTGCTCCTATGGATGCCTGAGCTTGTAACCTGGCATACATGGTGTCTACAATAGTTTTCATATTCTAATTTGATTTATTTGGTAGAGGACATCTATTGGATAATCTGTGACCATTTAAGTGGACAGGTTATAGCCTTAAGATCAGTCTATTCCATTGGATCAGATTGGTTTTCTAATTTAGTCCATGTGGTTTGATCCTCTCTATTGGATAGTCTGTGACCATTGAAGTGGACAAGTTATAGCCTTAAGAGATCAGGTCAAACCATAAGGGTTGAGTTGGATACTTCTTCCTTGCAGATGTGCTTGTAGCCATTTGAGGGATTTGCTGCTGAGACAGCCCTAAATATGAGTTACATAACTGAATTAATTTTAGTTTCATTGTCTACTTCCCCTCATTTTCTCTTTATTTTCACATACACCATCACCACCTTCTTCATAACCCTTTTTTTAGGATAGGATTGCACTCTATTTCTCTTCTTTTAGTGTTAATTTAGTATAGCTGTGACACCCAACTCTCTTTCTCTAGGATTGTCAAATCTGTAGCCAGATCTGGAGGCCAACTAACATAACCCATTTTGGGTTCTAGATCAATTTCTCTGTGGGACAAACTCTTACTCAAAACTTGCTAGAATAGCCCTGTATCTTGCAGGCTGTGTATTTCAGATTTGCTATTTTAATAAATTTTTATTTCTTTACTTTTTTATTTATATTTCTTCACCATTGTTTTCTCACCAATAACAAGACAACACTTGAGTCTACCAATAAAGGATCAAGGTCTTCTCTTGGACAATATGAGCTTAAAGATATCAAACCCAGTAAATTGCCCTTGTGCATACACCTTTTGATCCTTAATTTCTAATTTTCTTCAAAATATACCAAAGTATTTGCACCTAAACCTATGGTCCTGATTCAAACCTACCCCCACTCTGAGAATTCAGAAGGTAAAGGAGAAGGAGTTGAGCATGGACAAGCTAGAGTCAACATTTGGTGAATAGGGAAGAAACACAATAAGGAGGACAACAATGTAGCAGCTGGGAAGAATAGGGTGGCATTCCATAAAAATAAAAACAAAAAGAAAAGAAAAATGTATCCAAAAGAAATATATATATATATATATATATATATATAATGAAAAGGAATATAGAGGAGTCAAGAGGGAATTTCATTGGAAAAAGTAAAAATAAGAGGAGAAGCTGGCTACTTCAAGTCTGAAAAATATCAAAGAAGATGAAATATATTGAAAGTAAAAGAAGGTGAAGTCATGAATCACCTCCTTCACCTGCTGATTTTTTAATTTTGCATCCTTTTCACCATTCCATTCTTTGTAACCTACACCCATAAGCCACATTACAATCCAGTCATAAGACCTTGGGATCCTAAGTTGAATGAGATGTTATGTGGAGATGAGGAGTTGTCCAATCTATGGTGAGAAATAGTCAATGATGCCAGAATTTAGAAACCTTGTCTATGCTCATGCTTGTAGACTCATTTGGGGAATGTAACTGTTCTTGAGCTTGTGTGAAAATGAAAACCCTCAAAGTTATTTGTGAGAGACTTCCCTGGCAAGCATTGGGTTTGACATTTAATGTATTGGGCATTGTCTAAACATAATTTTTGAATTGATAGTGAGCTCAGTACTGACATTCATTTACTGTTTTTCTTTGTGTAAGCTGATTGGAAAGGATGTGCACACAAGAGTTTTTCATGCTAAATGGTATGTGCATTTCATTTGTTTAAATTCCTCACATTTTGAAAAGAATCAAAGGTGGACTAATGCTCTATTTATTGAAAGTTGATTTGATGAATGTTGCACTTTTGTTAACCGTGTCATTGAGAAGTTTATGGGTACCTTCACTGAAAACCCTCAGGAGACTTCACTCCTCCACTAGGGATCACCTAAGGGTTTAAAAGGCTTGATGCATAAGCTAAATGCATCCGTGCTCCCCACGAAAGTGGCATTAACATTCTTAGAGTAGTTGTTTAAGTGTTACTTTGCTCGAGGACTAGCAAAGATTAGGTTTCTGGGTGTGTTATTCACTGAAAAGTATAACTTTTCACCTCTTAACCTAGCCTTTACTACACCTTGAAGCTGACTAATAACTCTTTGTTTAGCTTGTTTTGTAGTTAGTAGTAATTTGTGCAGCTTACTACAAAGTCTATGCTTTTAGTGATAAAAAGAGAGAATTCAAGCCAAGGATGGCTACTGAACCAAAGACTGATGGAACACCATGGTGGTACATACCATGGTGACTATTTTGCATGTCATGATGGACCAAGGAAGTCTAGCAGATGAAAGAAGTGGGATGTGAGTGGAGAAGGCTGCAATAGCAACTTATGCATTGCAGCAGAGGAGCAGAGTTGTTATTTCGCTCAGTCAAGAGTGTTGCCTCGCGTGTCTAAATCCGCAGCAAAGCTTCCTCGTGTAGCTGATACATGCAGCACAAGTGAACTCACGGAGAACTCGCACAGCTCAATGAAGGATTAACCTCAGAGAACTACTTCACTGAGTAGTCATGCACTTGATTTGTTCTCAACACTCCAAGAACTCGCGCAGTAGTCGCGCACTAAATCTTAAAAAATCCAACTCGCAAAGTTCTCACGGGGATCAAGTCTTATATATCAGCTGCGCGCACAATCTCTTGAGGCCAATTTCCACAAAGAGCATAAGCGAGCACACGAAGTTCTTGCATGGCTTAAGAGGAGAGAGAGCTCCAGAAATTTGCTCACGCAACACTAGCGCGCTTAAAAGTAATACCCTCTACCTAGAGAGTTGTATTATTTAATTGACATGAAGCCAAGCAAAATTCAAATTCTATTTTGCGAGATCCTCACGACAGGAGGAACCTGAAGCTCTTCTGTGCAAGCAAAGGCAAACCAGTGCAATTCGTCCTCGCGAGTGCATTTCAGGACAAAGAAACTACGAGATAAGCTAAAGTATTTTGCACGAGCAAGGAGCTTTCCAAGCTAAATGCTACCTCACGAGCACTCTACAAACTGCGGGAATAAATTAATGAGCCAAGGCCAGCCCCGCGAAGCTCGGGCTCTCAACTTCTCACTCTCTACTTAGGGGCCTTTTAGAGATTTTCTTAGGCCCAGGGCACACATCTCAAGGCCCTGATCTCGAGGCACACATCCCAAAGCATCCAAGGGTTGTAACCAAGCCATGTTTGCTCGAAAACTAGGGTTTAATCTTCTTTCAGCCAAGGAATCAGTGACTGAGTATATAAGCTATATTATTAACTTAGAAAATTATCTTTCCTTCAACCTCAGTCAGCTGTGAGCTCGAGCAGATTACAGTATGGGTTTGATCACCTTTTTTTCTATTTTTTTTCTTCTTTCTTAGCCCAGCACTTGCTAGTTATGTTCTCTGTAATTGTAGACACCTAAATTTGGCCCAAGGCCCGATCAAAATACATTTTGAGAAAGGTGCACTTTCGAGCTTTTGATGGCATGTATGGAACCCTTCCAAACACTAAAAAGTCATCCCAAAACCCTTAGGAATCATCCCAAACTCTTAGGAGTCAATCATAGCCTTCCCAGACCTATTAGAACTCTTCTCGGGCACAATTCAAACCCCAGTGAATAGCGGTTAGAAAGAGGAGTGCCAAAGTCTTTATAGATAGTTTCCCAACCAAAGGCATATATCATTAGAAAGTAGATCTTTCCATCTTTCCAACGAACTAAGAATCGCCTAATTTGGAGTTATATATCAAAAGTTATGGCGAAATAAAGATCGCAAATTTGTATAGGAAATTACAAAATTGGACCCATAGAGCTAGTTTCGAACCCTCCTGAGTAGTGGTTAAAGAGAGCAATGCCAAAACTTACACAAACCTCTTCTAAATCTGAGTTATATATCATTGGAAAGAGAACTTCCCCAACTTTCCAACAAGCTAAACATTACCTCAATCAGAGTTATACATCAAAAGTTATGACGAAATGAAGATCACAGATTTATGCAGGAAATTGCAAAACCGGGCTAGGCCCCTGCGGGTCTTCAACTTCCAACAGTTTGGGCCTGATTTTCCTTCAAAAAATAGCCAAAATTGATATTGGAGGTTTGACTTGTGGACCATCCTAAAGTCTGGGGTGTGTTTCTTTAGGACCCTAGTGACCCTATTAGCTTAGGTTATCTCCATTTTGCCATTCAAGTCACCACCTTATCATCTACCATTAAACCAAAATTCCTCTTCTCCAAGCTTTAGAAAACCCCAAAAACCTTAGATTACCCATTACCTAATTGCTAACCTTAATTAGCTTCTAAGTAGCCTCCTAACCCACCCTTTTCCTATAAATAGAGTCCCCCCTCCCCTTCGATTTAAGGTTGAGAATTTTTGCCTAAGAGAGAAAGAGCTTAAAGTGAGAAGATCTTTCTCCCTTTGGTGGACCATTACTCATACAAATTCTAGAATTCTAAAACCTCATTGCATGCCTTACCTTCCCTAAAAAGCCTCTAGGTTAGGTATGTACTATCCATTTGCCTCCCTTCTCTACCTCTTAGCTAGTAAGCCTTTGTGGTTAGAACACCTTTTTCCACCATTCAAGCCTTCAAAAGCTCATCAAAAGCAAGTCACGCAAGGCTCTCCTACAGTGCTACAAGGGCCCGAGGGCTCTAGCTCTCCCCTTTCTTCTCCTATCTCTTTTTGGCTCTTCTCATCCTCCCATTTGTGCTGTTATGCCGTTGAATTTTTGATAGGAACGGAGGGGCACAAATAGGATTCTAAGCCCTTTTGGGCAAGCGGAAGCAATTTTCTTTTCTTTTACTTTATTTTTGTTTTGGCCATTAGTAGAGACTGTGTTAAGCGGGTTGATCGGGTGCCTAACACCTTCCCGATCGATAACCGAAGCCCCTACCCAAATGACTTTAGTGTGGACTAGATTCAGAGTCATATTTTTAGCACTTTGGTGCTCATAAAAATGATATAGATATCCTGAGATACCAAAAGCAACGGGTGGCGACTTTATATTTCTTGCAAGCGAGCGCATCGAAGCGACGGGGTCGTCACGAATCCCATGGTTGCACAGATGGCGGCTCTGTTGGGGATTAGCTAGTATTGCTTCCCCTTGAATTTGGCCTCTTTATTTTTTATTTTTATAACCTCTTTATTGCTGTTTTTTTTATTTTTTTACTTGCCCCTCCGATTACGTCATTTTACTTACCCCTACGATTCGGCTTTAAATTTTAGCAATTTTTGCCTAGTCACTCGACTTACACCTTTGTTACTTACCCCTACATTTCGGCTTTAAATTTCAACAATTTTTACCTAGTCACTTGACTGGCACCTTTTTTACTTACCCCTACATTTCAGCTTTAAATTTTAACAATTTTTGCCTAGTCACTTGACTGGCACCATTTTTACTTACCCCTACGTTTCGGCTTTAAATTTCAGCAATTTTCGCCTAGTCACTTGACTGGCACCTTTCTTACCTACCTTTACGATTCGGCTTTAAATTTTAGTACTTTATATTTTTCGCCTAGTCGCTTGACTGGCTCCGTCGTTTTCCTTATTTCTTGTCATATCCTAACAGTGAACGCTGGCCCGTAGTGGCGGCACGGGATCATCACCTCCGGTCTTTGAACTAAAGAAAACTTCCAAAAAAAAAAAAAAGCTTTGAAAAATTAAAATTGAACCGGGTTAGGGAGCTTAATTAATTTGCTTTTACGAGGTAGATTTTAAAAAGGTTAGGATTAGGTAAACACACAACCACCCTGGTCTTAGTATGACGGCAGCCCCTAGTGGTGGTGATCCAGAAAAGTCCCAGCCCACCTAGTATCCGAGAAGGCGCTCGCGTCGGAGGTATATCTGGTGGGTTCTCATTCCAAAGCTTAAAACCCTTGGGGAGTGCGCTAGCAAGTTATATCGGACTCAAGCCCTTTAGGTGCGGTGAGGAGAGAATCGATCACAAAAAAAAAAAATAGCTCAGTTCCCGGAAGCCTAGCTTCCACAAAAACTTTAAAAAAAAGACTCATTTCGGGTGTTGGTGCCTACAGTCATTAGTTCAGGAGCAGCACTTTTTGCCTGGCGCAAGTATTAGTTGCACCAGTGCAAAAAGCTGGAATTTATAACTGACGCAACTAATAGTTGCGCTAGCTTTAAATCCTCACATTTTACCTTAACGCAACTAATAGTTGCGCCAGTGTAAAACGGGAGCCCTGCAACTTGGGCGCGTGTATTAGTTGCGTCAGGTTTATTTTGCACAGCACCAGCCCAAATCCGTGGCCTTCTTCACCTCCTGAGTCCCCAGATCAGTGCACTTAGAGCCTTGTTTGAGCCCCGCCATCTCCGACACCCAATACGCCCCCGCCGGTCAAAAGAGGGCAACTTCTTTTTAGCTCATTCAGGGGGATCGGGTTATTTACCTCGATTTTCGTGCCTTCAATGGATCGAAGGTTCTCCTTCGATTCTTTCAAAGTGCGTCGGAGTCATCGCTGCGGGTCTTGAATTAGGGCACGAGAGCCACCCAAAAAGGGAATTTCAAGGCCTCGAAACCTTTATTTTTTCAAAAACGTTTTCCAAAAATCCAAAAAATAAAAAAGGCAACTCAAAACCCAAAAAAATATAGTTTGTGGTGCCGACACAACGGCATCATCTTGCCCTCCGTCGTCCCGTAGAGAAAGAAGGAGGAGGATTTTTGGGCCTTATCCAAGGCACCCTTACCCAACCTGTTCCCGTAGAATGTCGTGGGTAGTGGACTTGGCTTATGCCGATCCCGACACATCCCCACCATACTCTCCAACCCATTCCCATTCGGAGGAAATCTTTTCCACCATCCCCCTCACCCAATCACCCTTTGCCGTTACCGGCCCGTTTAGCACCCCCATTTTTCCAACCACTACCTCCCAAAACATCCAAAGTCCAACCCCCAACTCCCCGTCTTTTGCCCAAATCATGCCCATACCAAATCCATCACATTTCTCACCCATGTCCATACAAAACCCAAACCCATTCTCCACATCCACACCCATGCCCCATTTTCCATCTTCCCCATATAGACCCAATCCACCATCCTTCACCTATGTCACCTCCACCCTATCCAACCCCCCACAAGCCCCCCCATCTACTTGGGTCATGCCCATTTTTACCGGGGCCATACCCGGTTTTTCCCAAACACCCACACTTTACCCTTCATCATCCCCCTTTTCCAATGCCCCAGCACATTCCTTCAACCCATCCCATATCCCATCACTTACCATGGCCATGCCCAATTTTTCCTCCACATCCACCCCATCTATACCCAATCATCCCTTAAATCCACCACCCACATCTGATCCTCCTTTCATCACCATGATGGAGGAAATGTTCCAAGCCTACTCCTTATGGAAGGCTTCCCAAAACACCCCCCATCATCCACACCCTACATCCATGGACCCATCCCATACCCTGGCCAATCTCCATGCTTCACTCTCCCATGATCCCCATCAACCCCCCATAATTCACACCATCCAAACCCCCATCTCCCACATGCCCCAAGGCCCATTGGCCTAAAACCCCACCACCCATGATCTCCAAGGCCCATTGGCCCAAAACCCCACCACCCATGATCTCCAAGGCCCAATGGCCCAACACCCCATCACCCATGATCTCCAAGGCCCAATGGCCCAACACCCCATCATCCATACCCAAGGGCCCATGGCCCAACCCATCAAGGGCCCATGGACCAAACCCACCAATGGCCCATGGCCCATACCCCTCAAAACCCAGTCGGCCAGGCCCACATACCCCAAGGGCCCACTACCCAAACCCTTACCCAAGGGCCCATGGCCCAAACCCATTTGTCCCAAGCCCAAACCCTCTAAGGGGCCATGGCCCATACCCACCAAAGGCCCACGGCCCATACCCCTCAAAACCCAGTGGGCCAGGCTCACATACCCCAAGGGTCCATTGCCCAAACCCTTACCCAAGGGCCCATGGCCCTAGCCCAAACCCTCCAAGGGCCCATGGCCTATACCCACCAATGGAACATGGCCGATACCCCTCAAAACTTAGTGGGCTAGGCCCACAGCCCAGACCCATCTAGCTCGGGCCCATACCCACCAATGGCCCATGGCCGAAGCCCTCCAAAGCCCAATGGGTCATACCCATCAAGGCCTAAAAGGCCAAGATCCCCCAAATCCCATGCCCTTACCCAAACCCAACCTGATCAAGGCCTTGTGGCCCAAACCTACCCCGGGCCCATGGCCGAAGCCCCATACTCATACCCTCCACAATACCCCCAAAATTTCACCCACCCCCAACCTTCACAACCGGGTCAAACCCATGCCATACCTCAGACCTAGTTTTCTCATGGCCCCATACCCCAAGACCATCTCCAAACCTTCCCTCATGTTCAATGGCCTCATCAGGCCCCACCCCTAAACCAAACTACCACTCATCCCATCACCCCACAGCACTTCCCTTACACTCAAGGGGCTCACCCAACCCACATCCAGTCCAATCCCATTCAGTCCATACATCAACATGAAAATCTCGTCCTCACTGCACCCTCTGTAGACCCGCAGTATGAGGAGGACGAGATCAGAAATAGTGGGGCCTATGTAGCCCAAAGTGAGTCCAGGCTAATAATTGAGAAGACGGCCCCCATGTCCAAGGAGTCAGAAAAGCTAAAAGAACAGTTGGATAAAATCTAGAAGTAATTACAGAAGATGGGTGGTAATGAAATCCACGCCACAGACTTCACAGATTTATGCTTGTTCGCTGAGGTCCCCCTGCCCCCCAAATTTAAAATGTCAGTATTCGACAAATACAACGGCACTAGCAATCCAATAGGAAACCTGAAGTCCTACTATGGGGGCATGTGCCAATATGGAGGGGATGAAAGACTACTGATAAAAGTCTTTCAAAAGAATTTGACCGGTCCTGCTTTGAGATTGTTCACATCTTTGGAACCATCTATGATGAAGACATGGAAGGACTTAGCGCACCTATTCTAAGAATAATATGTCTACAATATAGACATTGAACCGCGTAAGTCAGACTTGGCCCACTTAAGGCAGAACCCGAATGAGACCTTCAGCGACTATTTGGGACGCTGGAGAGCACTGGCAGCTCAAGTCAGAAACAGGATACCTGACGATCAGCAAATCAAAATGATTTTAAAAAACACTCTGGCAATGATCTCGGACTTCTTGGTGTACCAGCAACAGTCCAGCTTTGCTGATCTGGTAAGAAATGCTAATAGATGTGAGGACGCGATCAGGGAAAGTCGCTTGAATAAAAATATACCAAGCGAAACTAGTGGGGTCAGGAGGTTTTCAGAGCAGAGGAACGATAAGAGAACCGGGGCCGACGTCCAGAACGTCACCAATACCAGGCCTAATAATAGCATAACCCTGTTCCAATTTCCAGCGGCATAGCTAGCTCCCATCAGGATCGGGCCGATACAGAGAGCAGGGAATGGACAGGGAATGCAAATGACCCCAGAGAGGAGAGCTCGTTATGATCGAGTCTTTACACCCTTGGGGCAATCCTTGAGTGTACTTTTGCCATTATTAATTTGTGCAAGCATGGATCCTCTCGAACCCGTCGCGGCGATGCACTAGCGATGGAATAAAATAGAGTCGCCACTCGGAGCTTGTAGTGACCCGGGAAACCTTTAAATCAATATTTTGAGCACCGAAATACTAAATATGACTCTGATTTACCGGTCTTTGCCAAAGGCTCTAGGGTAGGGGCTTTGGTTATCGATCGGGAAGGGTTTAGGCACCCGATCAATCCGCATATAGCAGTCTCTATCTATGGCCAAAAATAAAAATAAATGGGCGGAGCTTCCCTTTGCCCGAAGGCAATATGGTCCTATCAAGCTTTCAGCCAAACCGAAATTTCGGCGGCGTAACGGCTTGAACCCTTGGACAGAGGAAACACCAAGAAGGTAGAGGAAGAGAGGGGTGAGCCGGAGCTCACGGGCCCTTGTTGCACCATGGAAGACCTTCGCTTCGGCGTGCTTCCAATGGCTTTAGATGGCTTAAACGGTAGAAGAATAGGTTCTAATGCTAGGATTCGGTAGATAGGAGGTGTGGAATGAAGCTAGGAACTAAGCTTTAATTAAAAGAGGTGATCTAATGGTTGAAAAGGGTTGCAAAGGAAGATCTATGCATGCTGGAATTCTGGTTGAAAATATAAGAAAAGAACTTTCTCTCACTAGGGCTCTCTCTCTCCTAACTCAAGCTTCCACCCTAATCTTTTCAACCTTAATTTTTTCAACCCTTTTGGGAAGAGGGGGGCCTCTCTATTTATAGAGAAGAGGTGGGTTAGAGGGTTACTTAAGAGCTAATTGGTTTAGCAATTAGGTAATCCTCCATCTAAGGTTTTCTAGGTTTTTAGGGTCCTAGAGGTTTGGGAAATGGGTTTCAATGGCGGATGATGGGGTGAGACCATGGGTGACTTAAGGGTTGCCAATAAGCTCAAAGGGGGTGCAACCAACCTCAAGACGCCCACCTTAACCAAAGGGATGGTCAAAGGGTCAAACCATATGGAGGAAATTTGAGCATTTAATGACAGATACTGTAGCTAAGCTGGGCGTATATATTTCATACGCCCAACTTATGCACAGTAAAAATCCAAAAAACCAGGGGGAATCTGAGAAGAGGGTGCCCGTGTTGGTGGCCACCTATGCTGGGCGTATGTATTATATACGCCCGGCCAAATTTGGCCCAAATATGCCAGGCGTATATAATATATACTCCTGACCAATCTAGGGCCAAATTGGCTGGGCGTATGTAATACATACGCCTAAGCAAAAGTTGTCATTTTATGTGAAACTTCAAACGGCCATAACTTTTTAACCACAACTCCAAATTGGGTGATCTTTGGCTCGTTGGAAAGCTGGAGAAGTCCTTTTCCAAAAGGTATGTGGCTCATCCTTAGCAAGGATCTGTATAAAATTTTGTAGCTCTCCTCCCATCAAACGCTCAGAAGGGTTTAACTAGAGTTTGGGAAGGGATCCTAGGGTTTAAGGGTGATCTCTAAGGGTTTGGGGAATGGTTCTAATGAGTTTTAGGTGGTTCCTAAAGGTCTGGATAGATTTCCAAGGGTTCAAGGGTGCCCTCGGAAGCACAGGGGTACATCTCGCTCGGAGTATACACTGATCGGGCCTTGGGCCGAATTTGGGTGTCTACAGATGCCCCTCTTTGGCATTTGATCACTAATGATCAAATGCCAAAGATAAGAGACATCCGAAGAGGTCCAAGGCACGTTTGATGGGTCCGCCTGGTTCAACTCAATTCTCAAACATTCATGGTGATGGTGAGTATACGTAAGTCCTCTCATTTCGGGATATCGTCCGTACCTCAAAGCTAACAGTCCCCAAGCGCATTACGACATTACTGGGCATAACTGTGATGATCATAAAAAGTGTAAGCTCGCTAGCTGAGATATCGTCCACTTCCTAAGGGAAATTATAGATTTGTGATATTGAGTATTAATCTGAACCAGACAGCTCCATGAAATGGGATGATCGATCTATGCTTCAGAATCGATGCGAAGCACACAAAGAGAAGGCCTATAGACTTGTGCCCAATCCAGTGGGATATTGACAGCTCCACTGGATTGGCCACGGGTGCCCTTACCTAGGTAAGGCTTGGAGTCTTTGGGCGAACCCATCAACCTCGAGGTTATTTTAGCATAACTTACCCGAGTGAAGCAAATATTGATGTTGCAACACTTCTTGAGAACGTATGCCCTTTTTCAGAGTAAATTTTTTTATGGTTTTTTTAAGTTTTTATTTGTCATCGAGGCCTCTAAGCAAAGCTCAAGGGCCTTTGGCAACTTTATTCTTGCACAACTCTTTAAGTGGGTCAAATGTCAGTTGATACGCTTTAAGAGTGCATGCGCTCTGCCGGAGATAGGTACACCTTGGGGATGTGCACGTTCCGGTGGTGAGGTGCTCCTGATTCACATGAATTGGAGTGCCTTAACTCGAGACAAAGCTAAAAAAGATCGGGCTAGAACCAAACATCCATCGAAAGAGAAGGTCAATTCTAGCCTCCGTCCCTAATGAAATTACATCTTACTAACTATGCACAGACACACCCATCAGGGGCGATAAGCAGCAAATAGGCGCGAACGGAAGCCTCGACCCTAAGGTACAATATACGAGGACAAACGACCATCCTGCGGATACCCAGATACAAGTGCGTACATTCAACAGGGACACCGTGCCTATACAGGTTTTAAGCCTATGTAAAAGGAAATAAAAGGGAATGAGCCCTTCGGTCTGTATGTTTGCACATAGTTTGATTGGTTGTAATTTCATTTTTTGACGAGTCAGTTTCAACTGACAATAGACTTTTCGAATGGTTTGAAGTCGGGGGCACTCTTGGTTGACATTAATTCGAAGGTGGATGACCAGAGTGAGTGCATGGAAGGTGGGGTCAACCTACACTGGATTATATATTTTTTTTTCTTTTCTTTTTCTGCATGTATCCTTAGGCGGATCAACTTGCCACATTGGCGCACCTTAGGGACGTGTGCATTCCGGTGATGGGTCCTTGGTTTGCCTGTCAGATCAGGCTCGAGGTATCCCTATGTAAAAGAGAGTTTGAGAACTTTTCGGGTGAACCCGACCATTCCGAATTGATTTAACACGGTTCTCAGAGTGGGACAAACAGGCGTTGCGACACTCTTTTGAGAACTAGTGTTGCTTTTCTGCAATTCCCTTTCTTTTCTTTTTTTCTTTTTCTTTTTTTCTTTTTCTTTTTTTTTGTTTTGGATCTTATGATTTTATGGAGCACTCAGCGGGTGCTTACGGATCTAGATCCGTTTATTGTGGCACAGACCCTTTGGGCCAGTCGAAGAGAGCTCGAAGGGCCGTTTAAGGATGCGTGCACCATTGCTTGATGGTACGTGGGCTCCTAAGGGGGACCGGGCCGGGGTCCATAGCATAGGGGATCCGTCGGGCCTCAAAGCCAAAGAGAATGGCGGCGCTTTAAAGCGCCATTTCGTTGGGCGATATAATATATCGCTGAATTAAACGCTGTGAAATGGTCAGCGATATATTATATATCGCTGACCAAAATTGGCGCTTTTAAACCGTCGAGCCCGAGCACAAAAGGGACCCCCTCTCTTTCAAACTCTACCTTCTTCCCTCCTTCTTCTCTAGTCCGAGACAGCCCCTTAGGGTCTTGGCATTCGATTATTTTCTTGAGTTCTATTACCGGGGGTTGCGGGTGCCGATTTTGGATCTATTTCCTCTCTCGTTGAAGGTAATCGGTCTTTCCTTTGAATTTTTGATAATGTTGTGTTGTTTATTTATTATTTTTGGTATTTTCTTTTGGATGCTCCTTCCTTTTGGTTGTTTTTTTTTTTTTTTTTATATGATGCTTTTCCCTTTTTTTTGTTATTTTCTATTATGTGATGCTTCTTTTTTTTTGTTTTTTTTTGTATATGTGATGCTCTTTTTTTTTGTTTTTTTTTTGTATATGTGATGCCCTTTTTTGGTTATTTTCTAATATGTGATGCTTCCCTCTTTTTGTGTGTTTTTTTTCTTTCCGTATATGATGCTCTCTCTTTTTTTTTTGTTATTTTTTGTATATGTGATGCTTTTCCTTTCTTTTCTTCTTTTTTTCTGTTCTTTTTTTTGTATATGTGATGCCCTTTTTTGGTTGTTTTCTAATATATGATGCTTCCCTCTTTTTATTTGTTTATTTATTTATTATGTAATGCTTGTTTTTTTTCTTTTATGTATGTGATGCCCCCCCTTTTTTTCTTTTATTATATGTGATGTCTCTCTCTCTTTTTTTTTTTATTATATATATATTTATATATATATATATATATATGATGCCTCTCCCTTTTTTTTCTTTTTTTTGTGATGCTTCTTTTTGTTGTTTTGTTGTTTCTTTCTCTTCTTCTTCATTTTTTTTTATCATATGCAATGCTTTTTCTTCTCTTTTTTTTTGTTATGTGTGATGCCCCCCTTCTTTTTTTTTTTCTATGTGATGTTGTTTCTTTCTCTTCTTTTTTTCTTCATTAATCATCACCATTCATTCTCCATTCATCCCTCTCTTTCTTTTTTTTGTTGATGGATCAATGCATTTTTTGTGTTATTCTCTCTTTTTTTTTTTTTTAGTAGCCCCTTCTTATACTGATGTGTTCCATAGTTTCAGATGTCCGGTGACGAAGGGCAAGGTCCACAGGAGGAGCCTGAGATGGCCTACGGTCCTCACGGGGGACAGTTCATTGTTTCACAGCGCTCATCTCAGCCTTGGTACGAAATGCAAGGTGAGGCCGCTTGTACTGGCCTCCTGCATTGTCAGCATACCCACATGTCCAACTTTGGGATCACTGGTCAGGTAAACAGATGAGCCCCCTTTTTCTTTTGTTTTCCTTTGATGCCTTCATTATACCACCTTGTCCCTATTTGACTGATGCCTTTTGCTTGCAGCCCCTACCACACATTATGTTCCGGGGTGGTTGGTTTGACCTCCAGTGCCTCGTACTTTATCTCCCCCAGGTGGTGAAGGACCTGCTCGCCCAAGCTGGTTTTGGGGACTTCATTTCATGCCCCGCTGTGAGGGCTGACACGGCCTATCTGAAGGCCCTGATAGAGAGTTTCCTCCCCGAGACTATGACATTTCACATGGCCATGGCTGAGATGGCCCTCACGCCCGCAAACTGGTCCATGATCACTGGGGTTCATGTTGGAGGGGTGCCGGTGATACCTATTCGCATGCCTGATAGGGAGGAGGTGACTCAACTGATAGGGGCCTACCCGACCTCTGAGAATGTTCGTGGCTCCGAAGTCAAGTTAGCTTGGCTGGTCGGTTTGTTCGAGCCTCACGAGTTAGTGGACCTGGGCCAACCTGATGCGGCCATTTACCTCGAGCCAGAGCGTGCATTGATGTTGGCTCGAATTTCTCTGTTGTTCCTCCTGGGCAAGACTCTCCTCTCAAACACCAGCAGAGGGCGGGTCTCATTGTCCCTACTCAGTCTTATGGTGAACTGGGACACCGTACATCGATTCGATTGGGGAGGTGCTGGCTACGCAGTGCTCATGTCTAGCTTGGTGTGAGCCGTTCTTGGGGATTCCAGTTCCGTTGTGGGATTCTGGCCCGCTCTTGAGGTAATTTATCCTTTGGTCTCAATTCGTCCCCCCCCCTCTTCTTTTTTTTGCACATTTATCTATATCTGTTTGCTTTCTCAGGTGTGGGGGTATCTGCATTTCCAACCTGGTCGCCCTCTGCTTCTCTCCGAAGTCCCCACATTCCCCCTTATGAGCAATTGGCATGCAAACTGCCGTCGGGACGTGGGTATGAAGCACTTGGAGTTAGGGTTGCGCTCTCAGTTCAATCTGCTGATCCCAGAGCAGGTATAACACTTTCTCTCTTTATAATATTTGATAGCTCTTTTGTGCTATGGGTTCTGACCAAATGTATAAATCCCTTCTCTTTTGTTGAGCAGGTCATCCTTGATCCCTACGTTGGATCCCCCTTCTGGAACCTGGCCGCAGTGGGCCCCTCTCGCCTTTTATTAGATCGGTGCATTGTTTTCTTCTATGGGTCCTGGGCTAGGGCCTATTACTTAGGGGAGAGGGTGGTTCATCAGTATCGACCTCTCTTTGTCGTGCCCCAAGCTCCTCCAGATGATGTACTGGCTCCCGAAGGTTCTATCAAGATGCTCACTGCTCGCTTTCTCCACCACAGGGTCCCTATTGATGATCTTCTCTTTCCCGGGGGATATCAGATGTGGTATGAGTCTCTGTCCTATCGTTCCCTGCTACCCCGATTCGTGCCCGACGCCAATTTTTTAGCTTTTAGTGGTCCGCACTCTCAGGTAATGTTCTTTCCCCTTTCTATTATCAGCCTTCCATATGACTACCTTAATTGCCCTGCTTTTTGAACAAAGATTGTTTCTCTCTATAGTTTGAACAGGGTGATGATTCAGATGAGGGGGATGAGGCAGCTGTTCCTGGTGAGGCTACTGGTGCGGGACCTTTCGACCCTTCTGGTGCTGGTGCTTTCGGCAGTTTGCCCACTGAGGTCCAGGGGACCTTTAAGCGCTTGGATGATGCCTTTTAGTCGCTTATGTGTGCCGATGTGGCTGAGAAGGCGCGTATATCCGCTGAAGCTATCCGGATTCCACCCCCTGAGCTGATCCCTAGGGTAATCTCTCCCTTGTGATCTTGCCCGTCTGTTTTCTTGGATTATACCTGATGGCCTGTGTGACTGATACCTCTCTTTTTATCTTTTTTTGCTACAAGATTATGAGTCGACGGTAAACCAAGTCGAATATTACCGTAACATTTCTGGTCTTAGAGAGGTTGAGGTGGTGAGTGAATATTGACCGCATCTAGTCATCCTCATATTTACTCTCTGCTTGTTTCCCTAACTGATGGCCCTTCGTGTGCTTATGCAGCGTGCTCGTGAGAAGGAGTCGCGCTCTCTGCTTGGCCGCATCTCTCAGGCGTGGACTCGGGTGGGGGAGTGTTGTTGCTTCTTAGTGTGCTTGATTTATGTGTGTTTTGAAAACAGATTTATAGCTACTAAATTACAGTGGCTCTAGACTATATAAAAAAAATAAAGAAATATCAGCACAGTTAGAAGAGAATTAGCCTGCAAGATCAGGGCCAATTGTAGCAAGTTTTAAAAGTAAGTGAGTGAAAGATCGTCCACAGAGAATTTTTCTAAAATGTAAGATAAACCTCCAGATCTGAGCTACCAGATCTGGCTTCTTATCCTATCTAGAAAACTGATAAGATGAGAGGTTTGAATTTGTCACGTTTAACTAACTAAAAACAAAGAAAAATTTAAACTAAATGATCCAGATCCGAGTTGGGGGAATGATTGAAACAAAGATGGAGAAGTAATATCTAAATCTTATTTGGTCTTTGAAATCTAATGAGAATAACTGCAGCTCAACAGAGGTGATCCAATCTTCATCTGGCTACAAGCACAGATGTAAGAGAGATAAATCTAATTCAAGGATTAGGCTTACACTTATGGCTATGGTCATCCACTTTAATGGCCACAAACCATCCAATAGTCTTTAATCCACATCCTCAATTCAGAACAAGAAACATCACTACAAATGTTGTAGGAGACTAGGTTACAAACACTAATTCTCACAGGATTAATGAATCAAGGGAAATTGCATGCAAAACAATGAATCTAAAGGAGTCCAATGTCGAGGAGATCGGAGGAACCCTTGACATGAGTCCAATGGAGAATGCATAGTTCTGACAACCTTTTAAAATTCATCCTTACAATTTACAGAGCACGGCTTATCAGCTCTCGAATTTACAGTCTTGGATGCAAACTCTCCTTTACAGTAGTATCTCACAGCTCTCAAATGCAAGTACAAAGTAGGCTATTACAAGGATTACGTATGTCAAGGCGGGAAATGGGGATTAGAAATGAAACTCAAAATCTGGATGCCCCAATTGGGAAAATGCTTTGTCTATTTATAGCTTTCCCTGTGTCCACTCGATGTGTATCAACCAATCGAGGTTCTCAGATCTGATTGACCAATGGTAGTCGAGCACGGGATCCAGATCTGCTCGCCAATCGAATTCTCGATCCGTTCACCAATCAGTGAAAAGGCATCAATTTTATGCATTTTGAAAGTTTGTTAGAGTTTCTGTAGTTCCCGCCAAGTTATTCCCTCTCTAGGTGCTCACGTGGGGTGGAATATTCCTTCGCTTCATGCTTAGAACCCTCTGGAATGTCCCTAGGTTTTAAAATGCATTGGGACACGTGCAACAAATTACTGAATTGCCCTTATTAAAGCTGCGAATCTCCAGAATGCCTCTTCGCACAGCTTAGGGGCCTTTTCGCAAAGTGTTGTGACTCCTGAAGCTCTTTTCACAATGTTTTGGTTCTGTTCGAATTGTGTTTTCTTCTTTTCGCAAAGTTCAATCCTCTCTTCGAACAGTTCAGATGCTCTTTGAATGCTACGCCTGGAGTTTTATTCCTTTTCGCAGAGTTTCAGGTTCTTTGCGAAAAGTACAGGTTCTTTGCGAAAAGGACTCTGTAGTGCATTTTTCTGTTCGAATTGTTCCCTACTTCTCTTCCAGGTCTTTGCTTCTTCTATTCAGACCTTTCAACAGCTGATGAGGTTGTTTCTTCACTTTCTTCCTTTGGATTGACATGGATTGTCATCTTATTGGCACTTTTAAGCTGCTTTTATGGTTAAGCCTGTCTTTATTGTTAGCTGCAATATAAGCACTTAAAACACTTATTTAGTTCTCTCAAAGGTCTATCAAGACTCAATTTCAGGGGTGAAAAATGGTATTTTTCACTTGTCAACAGGGAGACCCATACCTTTCAAAGCGCGACCCGACGCCGGAAGAAGTCAAAGGGGGCCGCCCAAGACTAGTTTTTTTCTGAAAATTTGAAACATTGAAATAGTTTAGGTTTTTGGAATATTGGGGAATATGTAATAATTTTCTTTGGATTTTTGTTTTTGGATGGTCTCACGACTTTCAAGGTTTATATGAATGCTCCGTTTAATTATTTCTCTGCCTTTATGATGATGTTTTTTTTTTCTTGCACGAAGCAGGTCAGAGCCCCTTCCAACGATGGGGGAAGCTCGTGTATGACTTCTCGCATATGTCCCATGGGTGCCACGTCATCCGTGGGCGCACCCGCCTGTGGGCTGCCCTGAGATAAAAAAAAAGGCTAAGCGAAATCCGCTCTTATGGAGTAAAGGAAAAAGGAAAGGGATGACACGAGGGGGGGGGTTACACTTCCCTGCCCTTTAACTGGGCGTATATATTATATACGCCAAGCAAAAATTTTGGAATTTTGCCCTGGCGTATATAATACATACGCCTGGCAAACACAACTGCCACGTTACCCTGGCGTATATAATATATACGTCTGGCTGAAATTTTGAATTTTTGGCTGGGCGTATATATTATATACACCTCCTATGACTGATGCCTGATGGGTTCCTTAAAACCTGCGCCCAGCCCTCTTTGTCATACCGCTCACTGGGGCTTTACCTTTTTGCCCCTCCTTTTCTTTCTTTTCTTTTTTTTTTCTTTTTCTTTGATAAGCGAGTCCATCACCCTACATTGACTGAGCTTTATATAGGACATCTTTGTACGTCTATGGACCCCCTTCCCGGCCCGAATTTTCATACGGGGGACGGGGTTAGTGTAATTCCCTGTTTGAACTCGGGGCTCAGTTATTTGCAAAAGTGGTGTGCTAGATTGGCTGAGGGCGAGCTCGCTGCTCTGGATCGCCTCGGGTTATCCCATCTTTCCTCTCTCCTTGCTGTTCCTTTGTTGACCGACCTCCTAAAGGCGACTTTAGCGTCATTGGACCATAGGGCTCATGTCTTCAGATTCGGGTCCAGGGAGCTCACCCCAACCTTGGAGGAGCTAGCCTCTATCACTGGCTTGAGAATGCATAAGGGGCTTGCCAAAGTGGTGCCCAAACCGGGGTATGCAAAGGCGGTCTGCGCGATTCTTGGTTTGAAAAAGGGTGGGTATGAGAAGGGCTTCGCCGGCGGGCCCACTAGGTGCTCGATGAAATTTCTGAAAGAACTTTTTGGTGACTCGAGTCTTCGAAAGTTGCCGGTCTGAGATCCTTTCAATGTGAAGGCCTTTGCCCTTTATTTGCTATCAAAGTTCTCTTCTTTACTGGGGGAGAGACATTTTTGCTCGGGTTATGCGACGTTTTGACCGAATTGGAGGGAGGTCGCTCATTGGTGCACCTAGTCTTGGCTGAGATGTATCGGGGCCTGGACGCCTCGGCCTCGGGCCGGGTTGGGATTCTTCGCGGGAGTCCACTCCTCATTCAGATTTGGTTAGGGGAGCATTTGGCTATCATGGGGCCTGTACCGAGATTCTGCTTGGTAAGAGGGGATGTGGCCCGGGGCCTTCTGACACGCTACTCGAGGCTACCCCATGGGAGTATCAAAGAACTGAGCTTGTGGCTATCTGAGGTAGAGCTGGTCTGGAAACTTCCCTGGTTGGGCGGCACCTTTCCGATTGTCCGCTCTCGGGATTGTGAGGGCATCACACTTTTAGGGTTGACTGGTAGTACTTACTATTTCTCATCTCGGGTGCTTCGTCAATTTGGATATACCCAACATGTGTCGTGCACTGTGAGGCCGCCCTTGTGTTCCTTGATATTCTCTCGGCGTTCCCTCAGTGACCTAGATCACATAGCAGCACTCTGGGAGACCCACCAATCAACGCATATGTGTAGCTTGACTCAGGGAGGTGCCCTCTCTTCCGATTACGAGGTTTGGTTGGCATCTGAGAGCTTACCTGCTCCTAACCTGATTTCGGTAGATGCGATAGAGACGGGGCCCTTGCCATTCAAGGAGACGGTGCTCCGAACTAGAATTGAGTCTCTTTTTGTAGAGAAGCTGGCTTTGACTGAGACTTTGGGGAAGGAGAGGGCCAGAGCCGAGATGGCAGAGGTGAGAGCTGGTACGGCCGAGAGTGAGGTTCTTCGGTTGATTGAGCTTTTGGCTGAGTCTCGTAGTGCAGCTAACGCTTCGCGGAGGTGGCAAAAGAGTCTTCATGGTAGGTGGTTGACCAATCGAAATGCCCGTGAGGACTCTCTTCTTGCAGAGATCAGTGCCTTGAAGCGTGGTTCCTGGCCTTGACCTGTTCCTGCACATACCATAGATCATATACACAGATCGGGGTTTTTCTTATGGAAACGGAAAACCTATTATCTTTTTTTCAAATTTTTCTCCTACACAGGGTGAGGCTTCTTATGGGAAAGGAAAATATATTATCTTTTTTAAATTCTCTCCCTTTTGCGATGTCAGTATTTTCAAGGCCAACCAGCGGGTCCTCTTTTTGAGCATGGTCGAACCCCGATTAGGAGTTTTCGGTGCTTCATTTTAAACGTGGAGAGGTCAGCTCCCCCGAGATTGATTGGTCTTCTGGCCTTACCTTTGGTCATACGTCGGACAACGCAGTAGAGACGACATGCTTGATTAGGATCCGATCTAATTTTAACATGAGCGGCCCCACAAAAAAAAAGGGAAGGGGCTCAAGGAGTCCAAACTAAAAAGGTGAGCCAGAACAGATCCTCTCCTAACCTCTCTTTCTTGACATTTTTTGCTCACAGCGCCCAAGACGGGTTTTCGCCATGCCTATCATCCCTGTTTTTACCCGCAGCGCCCTTTCGGGTTTTCACTACATCCATGGGTTCGCTCTCTTACCCCAAGTGCCTTTTCAGGTTTTCACCTGGTCCGCGTGAGTTCACTATTTTTACCCATGGTGCCCTTGCGGGTTTTCACCACGTCCATCTTGCTTTGAACTCAAATTAATTTTCTTTTCTTTTTTTCTCTTTTCTTCTTTTTTTTGTTTTGAACCAGAAAGCCACATCATGGACAAAGATTCCGTCATAACCGACTAGATGGGATTCTGGTGTCGTCTCATGACTCGGCTCATGTTGACTTAACAGATATTATGGCTGCTTGCGAACCTACAAAGAGGGCTTCCTTCAGGGTGTAGCTTGGCCATGGGTATGGTTAGGATTTGAAGGTATGCTGGGTTAAGAGGGTTTTCTTGATGTGGCTTCAGTTTTCCCAAAATACTTTCTTACTCGGGGGTTTCTACTGTACATGCCCCGTGATTCTTCTACACACCTCTTTTTGTTGTTCTCTTTTTATTTCAGGCAATCTCTTTTTGAGGTTTTATTTTTTCGATATTTTGGATATTGATGGTAACTCTATACACATGCATCTTTCCTCTCTCTTTCTTTGAGGATGGGTTTATTGAAAGAAAGGCCCAGGCTCAAATGGGGTAGCAAAGGGTATCATCATTTTTAGGGATGCTTTTGGGCTACTGTACTTGGAACGATGGCCTCTTTTGGATGATTCTTAAACAGTCACGTATCTGTTTCATCAATACTTACCTTATCATGATAGACTAAGAGTAGAACCGTCGGACGTATCCAGCGTTGATGAGCTCAGGAAGGTGATCTCCGTCCATGGTGGCGAGGCGGATGGCGTATCCCGACAGCACTTCTCGAATGACATATGGTCCTTCCCAGTTCGGCTTAAACTTTCCTCTTGGATCGGCGTGGAGGGATGGGAAGATCTTCTTCAGCACAGTGTCTCCTACCTTTAGATCTCGATTGCGGACATGTTTATTATAAGCGCGTGCAATTCTCCCCTGGTAAACCTGAGTGTGGCCCAAGGCTAGGAGTCTCTTCTCGTCCAATAAGTTCAGCTGATCAAAGCGTGATCTCTCTTTCTCTGCTTCGAGTAAGCCTGATTCCATGAGGATTCGGAGTGAGGGTACTTCAACCTCCATTGGGAGGACGGCCTCGGTTCCATACACAAGGGAGAATGGGGTTGCCCCTGTAGTGGTACGAATCGACGTTCTATAGGCCCAAAGTGAGAAGGGTAACTGCTCACTCCAATCTCTGTAAGTGACTACCATCTTCTTGAGAATGCAGATCAGAGTTTTGTTAGCCGCCTCTACGGCTCCATTCGTTTGAGGCCTATACGGGGATGATCGATGATGCTTGATCTTGTATTGCTCGCAGAAGTCTCGGATGCGCTTATTTGTAAAGTTCATGCCGTTGTCTATTATGATATCTTTGGGTACTCCAAATCGACACAATATTGTTCTTGAGAAACTTCTCAACGTGAATGGCCGTGATGTTGGCATATAACGCCGCTTCTACCCACTTGGTGAAGTATTCAATGGCGACAAGGATGAACCGATGTCCGTTTGATGCATTCGGATTAATCATTCCGACAACGTCAAGGCCCCAGGTAGCAAATGGCCAAGGAGTGGTCATGCAGTGAAGATCAATGGCAGGAGCGTGTATTAGACTGAAATGTTCCTGACACTTGTAACATTTTTGAACGTGTTTGTAGCAATCTGATTCCATGGTGGTCCAAAAGTATCCCTGTCGTAGAATTTTCTTAGCGAGCATGTGATCGCTGATGTGGACTCTGCACACTCTCTCATGGATTTCTTTCATAAGACTGACTGCCTCAGTTTCGGTGAGGCACCTGAGTAAGATGTTATTGTATGATTGCTTGTAGAGGCATTCCTCGCAAATGACGTAGCCTGCCGCTAAACGTTGAATGGTTCGTCAGTCTGTTTTAGATGTACCCTCTGGGAAAGTTAGGGTCTCGAGGAAATTCTTAATGTCTGAGAACCAAGGTGGCTCATCATCAGGCTTCGTAGGTTCCTCAATCTGGAGGCAGAAGGCTGGCTCATTTCTCTGCTCGATCATGATCGGCTTCATCTTAACACCATAGGGGATTTCAATCATTGACGCCAAAGTTGCTAATGCGTCGGTAAAGCGATTCCTTATCCGGGGGACGTATGAGAAAGTTACATCTTGGAAGCAAGCTATTAGATCTTCGAGGTGTTCATGGTAGGGGATCAGTTTCTCATCTTTCGTCTTCCAGTCACCATTTGTCTGACATATGATTAACTGTGAATCATTAAAAACTCGAAGGTGAGTTACATTCAGATCAAGGGCTGCCTGTAGACCAGCAGCGCAAGCTTCATATTCATCCATATTGTTAGTGCAGGGGAAGTTGAGCTTGATGGAGATCGGTACATGGGATCCTCTTGGTGAAATTAGGATGGCACCAACTCCTTGGCCTTCGACATGTGATGCCCCGTCAAAGTGCATTACCCATGGTTCTTCTGCTTCTTCTGTATCATCTTTCGTCATGAATAGGATATCTTCATCTGGAATTCAGTTCTTAGAGGCTCATAGTCAGGCAGAGGGTTCTCAGCAAGATGATCAGCGAGCACCTGCCCCTTGATCGATTTCTGAGTGACGTATGTGATGTCGAATTCATATAACAACAGCTTCCATCACGCAGTTCGGCCGGTGAGAGTAAGTTTCTCGAACAGGTACTTCAAGGGATCCATTCGCGCTAGAAGTAGGGCGGCTTGGGACAACAGGTAGTGTCGAAGTCTTTGGGTAGCCCACACGTGCGCTAGGCATGCTTTCTCCATATGAGTGTAGCGTGTCTCGTAATCAGTGAACTTCTTGCTCAGGTAGTAGATGGCCTGCTCTCTTCTTCCTGTCTCATCATGCTGTCCTAGCACACAACCCATGGAAAACTCCGTCGTGGATAGGTATATTATCAGGGGGTACAGGTGGTGCCAATACTGGAGGATTTAGGAGGTAACCCTTGATCTTGTCAAATGTAGCTTGGCAGTCATCATTCCACTCAACTGGTGAATCCTTTCTTAGTAGTTTGAAGATTGGTGCGCATATCGAAGTTTACTGTGCGATGAACCAACTGATGTACTGGATTCTGCCTAAAAAGCCTCTGACCTCCTTCTCTATAGATGGTGGTGGCATCTCAGTGATGGCCTTGATCTTGGTCGGTTCGACCTCGATGGCTCTCCTACTGACGATAAAGCCCAATAGTTTTCCTGACATAACGCCGAATGTGCACTTCTGGGGATTCAACCGCAGCCTGTACTTTCTCAACCTCTCGAACAGTTTCTGAAGGTTTACCAAGTGGTCATATCTTTCCGATGATTTGGCAATCATATCATCGACGTACACTTCGATCTCTCGATGCGTCATGTCATGCAATAGGGCCGTCATTGCTCTCTGGTAGGTTGCCCCAGCGTTCTTGAGCCCAAATGGCATCACCCTGTAGCAAAAGGTTCCCCAGAGAGTGATGAATGCGGTCTTCTCTCGGTCGGCCTCTACCATCTTAATCTGATTGTAGCCCGAGAACCTATCCATGAAAGAAAGCATTCCGTGCTTAGCGGTGTTATCGACCAGGATATCGATGTGGGGCAATGGAAAGTCATCCTTAGGGCTCACCTTGTTGAGATTTCGGAAATTAATGCACATTCGAACTTTTCCGTCTTTCTTTGGTACGGGGATGATATTGGCCAGCCACTCTGGGTACTTGGATACCATGAGGAAACCTGCATCGTACTGCTTAATGACCTCGTCCTTGACTTCCAACATCCATTCAGGTCGGAGACGTCTCAACTTCTATTTAACCGGCTTGCAGTCAGGGTAGAGTGGCAACTCATGCTCAACCAGTTCGGTATCCAGACCAGGCATGTCTTCATACGACCATGCGAAGACGTCTTGGTATGACCGAGGAAGTCTATCATACCTTTTCTCTCTACAGGGGACAGCGACATTCTGATTTTGGTGATTCTAGGGACCTCTTTGGTGCCCAAATTGACGTCCTCTGTCTCTTTGACGATCGGGGTAGGGCCATGCTTAAAATCGGCAAATTGTTTGAGGAGCTCATGGGGGAGCTCATCGATTTGACCTTCCTCATCCAGACTTATGACTCCTACCTCTTCTCGTATTTCTACAGGGAAGGGGTCGACTTCGCATGGGACGAGTATCATGACATCTTTTTCAATTTTATTAGGAATTTTAAAGGATAATATTTTTGGTATTGGTATTTTTTCTATTTTTATGGTTTTTTGCAATTTTTCGGAAGTTAGCTCCTGGTGAGGTGGATCTCTATATATACAGGGTAGAGTGTCCCAAAGGCTAACCTTACTTCTTACAGGTTGTTTTTTTTTGGAGAGTCGGTGCCGTATTCATAGCATTTGGCGGCTCCCAGGAGTTGGTGCAACGATGCCTAGTTACTTACCTGCGAGGCTTGGCCTTTACCCTTTCGGTTGGAAATAGCATCAGTAGGCTCTTGCAGTTCCCCCCTCAGCATGTTTATGGAGGGATCCTCTGGGACCTTGTCTTTGAAGGTTAGGGTGGGCCCAGAGTGGCTAGTGCTAGAGTGATGGGTGGGCCCGGGGATTTCTTCCTCAAACAGGGAGAGGGTTGTCAAGTCCACCTCAAGGTCTGGGGGGGATGATGTACGGGTTAGTGGGGTGGGCGGAAGCAAGCTTGTGTGGGGTTACCCTTGTTTCCCCATTCAGATCAATCTTTACTACCCCGGCGCTTACAAAGGATTGACGAATGTGGGGTCGAGCGGGAGTTTTTTCTTCCATGCTGATTCCTTTGGCCCTGGCGGCTGCTGCGGCTCTCATCATTTCTTTGGCCTCTCTGACCTCTTCTTCATCAAGCTTGTAGCCTAGGCTAAATCTGGTTTGCTGCCCCTTAGCCCTAACGGGGTCTCTTCTTCCTTGAAGGTGCGGACCCAAACCTTTCCCCTTTTGGTGGCCCCATTTGTGGAGCATGAGCATTTCGCGTCCATTCCTACCCCAATTTTGGCAGGGGTTTTCTCAGGTGACTCAAGGGTGATGGCTGAAAAGTTGTACTCAAATTGATGGAAATCGATGTCATCTGATGTGTGTGGCATGTCAAGCACTTTCAAATTTTCAATGTTCAGAGCGCTCCGCTCCCTATTTTCTCTACTCTCACCTATGATGGTGATGATTCTTCCACCTGAGATGAATCGGAGTTTTTGGTGCAGAGTTGATGGTATTGCCCCGATCTCATGCAGCCACGGTCGGCCCAATAGTAGATTAAATGTAGACTTGATGTCCATCACCTGGAAGGGGACAGTGAAGGTTTGTGTCCAGATGATCAGGTCGAGGTCTACTTCTCCTATGATTTCTCTTTGGGTGTTATCGAATCCCCTAGCGCTAGTTATTGATGGCTGAAAGGTGTTGGGGTTCGCACCAATTTTGATTGCCGTCCTTAGAGGGCATACATTCAATGTCGACCCGTTGTCTATTAAGACCAACGGCACCACCAGGTTTTCTACTTCCACTGTTATATTCAGGGGCTTGGAGTGGTTGTTCCCTTCGAGCGGCAGATCTGCATCGGTGAAGGAGATGGCATTTGGGGTCAATACTTGCCCAATTATCTCTCCTACCTCATCTAGGGTCACGTGGGCGGAAACATGTGCATCTTTGAGTGCTCCCATTAAGGCTTGAAAGTGGAGCGAGGATGTGATCAATAAATCCCAGACAGTGATATGTGCAGGTGTCCTCTTGAGCTGTGTCTCCAACACATGCTCTCTAGCCATTTTCTCGAAGGGGTTTCCTACAGCTTGCTCTTTCTTCTTCTCTTCTCCTCTTATGGCCCCCGATGCTTCTGGCTGCATAGAAATCTTGCCCGACCGGGTGATAAACTCGACTGCCTCTTCTTGGTTGCAACCAGCATTTACGTCCATCAGCTCGTAACTTAATGGCACTTGATGCGGGTCATAGGCGAGTTTCGGGATGAGGAAGGGGGTGCTTGGTGATTCTGGGGCGGATTAGGCTGGGTATGTCGAATTCTCGGGCCCAACCAGGTTGACTCCAATAGGGGGTGTAATGGTATTGGCGGGAGTCAGCGAAGTTAAATTTGAGGGTGCGGAGGGGGTTTGTGCAAGCGTTACCGGGGCATGGTAAGACCAGTGGTGATTGAGAGTGGGTGATAAGGGGAGTGGGTGAGGGGTTGTTTGTTTAGATGGGGGTGGAGCTGGATTGGTGGCAAAATAACACAGGGATGGTGGGGGGTGGACTGGATAGGGTGACCTGGAAATGTCGAGGTGCAGTGGAGCGGGGTGATAAGGGTATGTCTGGGTATGAGCAGGGGGTACTGTTTGTAAATGGGGGGGGATGGGGGAGTGAGGATGGGTTGGTGGATAAAAGGGGGTAGGGGGGGGGTGATGGAGTAGTGCATGGGGCAGGGTGATTTGGGGATGGTGGAGTTGTGTATTGGGCGAGATGATTTGGGGGTGGTGGGTAGTATGTCAAGGTGGGATTTGGGGGTGTGTATGAGGTAGGGTAGTATGGGGATGGTGGAGTTATATATGGCGTGGGGTGATGTGATGGAGAGGTATATAGGGTGGCTGACGGTGGGATAGTGGGCGGAAAGGGGTGATTGGGAGGCGACGCGTATTGTGGGATAAATTGGGAGTGGGGCGGATATGCGTATGATTGCGGCGAGGCAGGGCCTATTTGGATTTGATAAGCAGGAGCGGAAGTGGAAAAATACTGCCCTAAATCTAAGGGCTCTTCTTGGTATGCCGGGGTGGGGAAGTAATCGGCTAAATACAGCGGCTTGATTACTCCTACAATTAGCTCACCCTCGTTCAGCCTGGTAAATGAAAACTCTTCTTGATTACCAATGTAATCTGAGGGGTCAAACTCATCCTCTTCCTCCTCTACACAGTGGATGTTAGGCCTAGGGCCTCCTGGATGCGGTGGCAGAGGGGCCTGATGGATATTCTGGTTCTGCCCTTGAGGAAGCGGCAGGGGAACAATTTTTCCTGCCTCTATTAAATCTTGGATTGTGTGCTTTAGTGGGAAGCACCGATCCATAGGGTGACCTGGTCCCTGGTGAAAGTTGCAATGTAGATTCGGGTCATAGTTTCTCGGTATCGGATTGGGTGGTGGGCGAGGCTGGAGTAAATTGACCAGACCCTTTTATAGTAACACTAGTAATAAAACACTTAACGATTGTCCTAATGGCGTGAAGACCCGTTCGAATCATGCTTTCATCTGTTCCTGGGTGAACGGGGCCCTTGGTCCATTGTTCGGCCTCGGTGCTTGCTCGAAACGGGCTGGGGGTAGGTGTGCGGCCTGGAGTTGTATCAGGGTGGTATTGGCCTGGGATAAACGATGTTCTGCACCTTCTCCCCTGGCCTTCTTTCAACCCTTAGTTCGATAGCTTTCCGAACCCCAGCAGCCCCGTTGGCCATGCTCTTTCCCAATCTACCCTCTCTAACGACATCTTCGCAACGGTTGGCATTTCGGACCAAATCAGCAAAACTGGACTACTGCTGATATACCAAGATTTCTATGATGACTGGGAGTGCTCCCTTGGTTATTAATTCGATCTGCTCATCATCCAGAATCCGGTGGGTCACCTGGGTGGCCAATGCCCTCCACCTTCCTAAGTAGGCACTGAAAGTTTCATCATGCCTTTACTTCAAACGGGCCAGATATGACTTCCTTGGCTCTATGTCCATGTTATAGACATACTATTCTTAGAATAAGTGTGTCAGATCTTTCCAAGTTTTGGTCATGGATGGTTCTAGGGATGTGAACCACCTTAGTGCCGGGCCCGTTAGACTCTTTTGGAACACTTTGATGAGGAGTCGTTCATCTCCGCCGTACTGACACATATCCCCACAGTAAGATTTTAAGTGGGCGATGGGGTTGCCAGTGCCATTATATCTATCGAATAACGACATCTTAAATTTTGGTGGTAGGGGGACATCCAAGAATAGACACAAGTCTGAAAAGTCTGTCGAATGCAGTTCTAGCCCTCCCATCTTTGTGAGCTGCTTTTGTATCCTGTCTATCTGCTCTTTCAGCTACTCTAATTCTTTCGTAGTTGGGACTGCCTCCCCCTGGTTTGGCTCTGCCCTGGGTGTGACGATGACTGGCCCGGGGGACGTCGGCAGCTCCTCCGTTATGATCTCTCCCTCCTCGTACTGTTGGTCATTGTACTGGTGAGGGGCGAGATCTGCTATTTGGACCTGGGGGTGATGGGTTGGATGACCTGGTGGAGCCACAAGGCTTGTAGGGGATGGGAGGGAGTGAATGGATGAGTGTTTTGCGGATGAATGATGTGCTGAGCTGGGTGTATATTCTGGGGGTGATGGGGTGTGGTTGATGTGGCGGGACGCTGTAGGCTTGGTTTTGAGGCATTGGGTGGACCGGATTTTTCGTTGGAGGCGGGATGGGGGCATAAGGGGTGTAGTTGAATGAAGGGTATTGGTGAAGGGGTACGGGGTTTGTGAACGGGCCTTGATGAATGTGAGTGGATGGGCCTTGGGTTTGAACTTGATGGTTTTGGAAAGCTTGGGTTGATGGGCCTTGGGCCTGGGTGTGGAGGTTGGTATGATTTTGGGCCAACGGGCCCTGCTGAGTTTGGGCTAAAGGACCCTGTGGGTATTGGGTGTGAGATGATGGGCCTTGGGCTTGGGTTTGATAGGTTTGGGTCCAAGGGCCCTGGGAGGTTTGGAACTGGGCCTGGATCTGATGGGCGTGGCCCTGGGCTTGTGTCTAGGGGGTTTGGGCCATGGGCCTTGAGGGTTTTAGGCTTGGGTTCGGGTTTGATGGGTTTAGGCTTGGGCCCATGGGCCTTGATGATTTTGGGCCTGGGTCTGATAGGTTTGGGCTTGGGCCCATGGGCCTTGAGGCTTTTGGGTCTGGGCCTGGGTCTGATGGGTTTGGGCTTTGGCCCATAGGCCTTGAGGATTTTAGGCCTGGGCCTAAGTTTGATGGGTTTGGGCTTGGGCCCATGGGCCTTGAGGATCTTGGGTCTGGGCCTAAGTCCGATGGGTTTAAGCTTGATGGGTCTGGGGGGCCTGGGCCTGAGCCTGGGTTTGGGTCTGTTGGGCTTGAGCCTGGGCCTGGAATTGAGGCGGGGGATCTTGGACGGTATGAATGATTGGTGGTTGGGCATGGTCATGGGGGAATGGGGTATGGAGGTTTTGGAGACCTAGATGTGGGGTTTGGAATGTAGGATTTCGAGAGGTAGCCCATAGGGCATACATCTTTCTCATGTCCTCCATTGAGGGCATGGATTCAGGTGTGAGATTGGAGGGTGGTGGCCCATTCAAGGACGGAGGGGGTTGGGTGAAATTGGGCATGACCTGGGTATAGGGGGTATGAATGACTGTGCTTGGAGGGTGTGGATGTACGGCTAAGGAAGATGGTGAGTTATTGATCACATCTTGGGTAAAGTTGGGCATGACCTGGGTAAATGGGGGGTATGTTGGGAAGTGGATGGGCCATGTGATAAGGTGGATGGGATATAAGATGTTGGGGGCATGGATGGTGAGGTGGATGGGATGTGGGAGGTAGGCGGGGGATGGGGCTCCCGATGGGGTCTTTAGGAATGAGGGGGTGCGGTAAGGGTGTACGGATGGGAGGTGGGGATGTATGGGTTGGTTGGGAAGCGAGGTGTTTCAGTAGAGGATGAGGTAGGGGCATGTTGGGAAAATGTAAGGGCGGGGGATGGGGTGGATGCGAACACGGGTGCCCCAAATGGACCCGTGACATCGAACCGGGTTTGGGTGAAGGTGTTGGAGATCAGGTCTTCTCCTATATGGGAATGGGATGGGGATGATGGCGGGGATGTATCGGCGCTCGACATGATCTGTTGACGAGTGTTGTATCGATGTCTCGGGTAAGGGCCGAATACCTTCCTGGTTCTCCTTCTACGGGCCGAGTTTGAGGTTGCCTTGGTGACGGTCACACAAAAATATATTTTTTGATTTTTCCTTTTTGTTTTTTTTTTGGTTTTTGAAAATTGATTTTTTTTTGTTTTTGAAGATGATTTTGGTTGTTTTTTTTTTTTTTTTTTTTTTGAAGATGATTTTTTTTTTTTCTTTTTTTTTAGATGGAAATTAACTCCCCTCTACCTAGATGAAAGATGACCTGGTGCCCAGGGTCAATTCCCGTCTTAGGTGGTATATGCACCTTTAGCAGGTCCCACGATGGGATCTGACACACTTCGAAAGAAGCGAAAGGGAACCCTTTCGTTCTATTGAAGGTGAGGGAATCCACGCAAACGACCCGATCCCCCAGAGCAGATCAATGAGAAGTCGCCTTCTCTTGACCAGGCGGGGGCATGTTGAATGTTATAGAATGCGGGAGGCTACTACGGGCACTAATACCGCTAATCGGGGAATTGGGGTGGTGGATTGGGCCTCAGTTCGGGTTGCTGTGACCTAGTTTATACTAGGCATATATGTTATGCACGCCCGACCAAAAAAAGGCAGATTTAGCTGGGCGTATATATTATATACCGCTTAAATTGAGATTTTATGGCGATATATTATATACGCCGCTATTTTCTCGATTTTGGCGATATATCATATACTGGCAAAAACAGCTCACAATTAATTTTGATAAAGGAATGAAGAAGCCCGAGATGGGTCTTTTGGACTGGTTTTCTAGGAGAGATGCTCCCGGGGACTATTGTGTATGTTATCGGGTCCCTCCTTTCCTCTTCCTAGGGATACACAGCTGAATTCGGGCTGTCTACACTCTCACCATTGCGGGTTTACGGCTTGATTGGAATTGGCAACCCAACCGATATACCTCTGGCGCAAGCGCCTTCTCAGGTACGGGAAGGGGTGGTTCTTTTCAGGATCATCACCACTAGGGCTGCCGCCTTACTGGGAACCAGGTAAATTATATCTGCACCTAAACCCCCCAAAAAACTACCCAAAATACGTAAAAAAAGATTTGATTATGTCCCCACACTGTTGGTTCACTTTTAATTACAAATTTTTAAAGGGCAGTGAATTTAAGTCCAAAATCGGGCCGGGGATGACAAGCCCGTGCCGCCTCAACGGGTTGGCATTCAATGGTGAGATATGATGACTGAAATAAAGAGCGCACATAGGCCCGCCAAACGGCTAAGTCAGCTTAAATGACAAATCTGTAAAAAATTGAAATTTAAAAGCGCAAGTAGGCCCGCCAATCGGCTAAGGCACTTAAAGGACTGAATCGTAGGGGTGAGTATGTTAGTAAAAACAACAAAAAATAAAGAGAAAAGAGCAAAAAATTAGAACAAAAAAACAGTCATGGTTAGTAAAAGAATAAAAATAAAGAGAAAGGCCAATAAGAGGGGAAGCGCTAGGGTGACATCCCCAGCAGAGTCGCCATCTGTGCGAGCATGGATCCTCTCGAACCCATCGCGGCGATGCACTCGCGATGGAATAAACTGTAGAGTCGCCACTCGGAGCTTTTGGTGACCCGGGAAACCTTTAAATCAATATTTTGAGCACTAAAATGCTAAATATGACTATGATTTACCGGTTTTTGCCAAAGGCTCTAGGTTAGGGGCTTTGGTTATTGATCGGGAAGGGTTTAGGCACCCGATCAACCCGCATATAGCGGTCTCTATCTATGGCCAAAAATAAAAATAAATGGGCAGAGCTTCCCCTTGCCCGAAGGCAATACGGTCCTATCAAGCTTTGAGCCAAACCAAAATTTTGACAGCGTAACGGCTTGAATCCTTGGACGGAGGAAACACCAAGAAGGTAGAGGAAGAGAGGGGTGAGCCGGAGCTCACGGGCCCTTGTTGCACCGTGGAAGACCTTCGCTTCGGTGTGCTTCCGATGGCTTTAGATGGCTTAAAGGGTAGAAGAATAGGTTCTAATGCTAGGATTCGGTAGATAGGAGGTGTGGAATGAAGCTAGGGACTAAGCTTTAATTAAAAGAAGTGATCTAATGGTTGAAAAGGGTTGCAAAGGATGATCTATGCATGCTGGAATTCTGGTTGAAAATATAAGAAAAGAACTTTCTCTCACTAGGGCTCTCTCTCTCCTAACTCAAGCTTTCACCCTAATCTTTTCAACCTTGATTTTTTCAACCCTTTTGGGAAGAGGAGGGCCTCTCTATTTATAGAGAAGAGGTGGGTTAGAGGGTTACTTAAGAGCTAATTGGTTTAGCAATTAGGTAATCCTCCATCTAAGGTTTTCTAGGTTTTTAGGGTCCTAGAGGTTTGGGAAATGGGTTTCAATGGCGGATGATGGGGTAAGACCATGGGTGACTTAAGGGTTGCCAATAAGCTCAATGGGGGTGCAACCAACCTCAAGACACCCACCTTAACTAAAGGGATGGTCAAAGGGTCAAATCAGATGGAGGAAATTCGAGCATTTAATGACAGATACTGTAGCTAAGTTGGGCGTATATATTACATACGCCCAGCTTATGCACAGTAAAAATTCAAAAAACCAGGGGGAATCTGAGAAGATGGGTGCCCATGTTGGTGGCCACCTATGCTGGGTGTATGTATTATATACGTCAAATTTTAAAATGCCAGCGATATATATATATCACTAATCTGGGCCAAATTGGTTGGGCGTATGTAATACATACGCCTGAGCAAAAGTTATCATTTTATGTGAAACTTCAAATATCCATAGCGTTTGAACCACAACTCCAAATTGGGTGATCTTTGGCTCGTTGGAAAGCTGGAGAAGTCCTTTTTCCAAAGGTATATGGCTCATCCTTAGCAGGGATACGTATAAAATTCTGTAGCTCTCCTCCCATCAAACGCTCAGAAGGGTTTAACTAGAGTTTGGGAAGGGATCCTAGGGTTTAGGGGTGATCTCTAAGGGTTGGGGGAATGGTTCTAATGGGTTTTAGGTAGTTCCTAAAGGTCTAGATAGATTTCCAAGGGTTCAGGGGTGCCATCGGAAGCACAGGGGTACATCTCTCTCGGAGTGTAGACTGATCGGGCCTTGGGCCGAATTTGAGTGTCTACATAATTGAAAAGGGTTTAATAACTGTTCTCCAACCATGACCTCCTCCCAATGCAATTCCATATAATTTTGACTCGAATACTCATTGTAATTTCCACCAGGGTCCGAGTCACCCGACTGATCTCTGCTTCCCCTTCAAGCATGCGATCTAAGATTTAATCGATGCTGGAAAGATCATTCCCCCATGCACCCACCCAAGCAAACCAGCATGTAAACATTCACCAGGTGCCTTTGCCACCACACCCTATCGGAATAGCAGGTCCCAGACCCACCATAGGGATGGTAGAGGAAATTGACGAAGAGTATGAGTTTAACCCCTCTAATTACATCAGTAACAGAGAGAATTTTGTGGTCCCAAGGCAACAAGACCGAGAAGAAAGAACCATTGGGGTGATTGAACCCCTGTATCTGGCAGATTACTTTCCCACTCCTACACCACAAACCAAACCCCTTGATCTTAGGGCCTATTTTCCATCATTCACTCCCATAAATTATGTACAAATAAATGCGTATCAACCATATTCCACCACCCCCATCAATTATCCAATAAACCAACAGGCCCCCAATCCTCCACCACCAACGAACTACCAATGGTCTGTGCCCACCCCATTACCCTTGGTTCAACCACCTACAAACCCTGCCACCCCCGTCAATTACCTAATGGCCCATCAAACCCCTAATCCCCCGCCAGCACCTATCAGCTATCAAAGGCCTACTTTTTCCCCCTTTCCCCCAGTACCACCATCCTCAAGCTTTACCACCCCCATTCGGCCCAATTTTGCCACCCATCCATCCATCACTGAGGTAAGCCAGGTCTTACCTACCCTCCCACTAGAGCCATCAGTGCATGCACTTCAGGTGTCGACAGCCATACCATTCTAGCTCTCAGGACCAACCTATGATTCACATCAAGTCCCACTGAGCTATGAGCAAACCAATGCTAACGCCGGCAGCAGCAGCAGGGAGGGGGTAGTGGACTTCGTCACCAAATCGAGAAGAATCTCGAAATAGTCTAAGGTAACAACAGTAGCAACTACAATAGCAATAGCAATGGCACCTGCACCAGCATGGCTAGAGGGAAAGAAGGACAGTACAGTCCACCCATTTGAGAAAATGAGCCGGGAGCAAATTCTCGAGACTTAGTTAAGAAGGATGCCAGCCCATATCACTGTCTAGAATCTTTTGATGACGTCCCACTCCATTTTCAAGCTCTAATGGGGGCGTTAAAGAATGCCCATGTGTCCCAACAGGTGAGCCCAGACAAAGTCGGGCAAATAATTGGACAAGTGATGGCACCCAATGCCATTTCGTTTTCAGACGAAGATCTACCTGAGGAGGGAAACAGTCATGCCAAATCCCTCAATATTATTGTCGAATCTGGGCACATGATAATTCCCTTAGTTCTAATTGATAACTGGTCAACTCCGAATGTGTGCCCATTGAAGACTGCCACCAAGATCGGCGTGGACCCCTAAATGGTAAGGCGGACAAGGACTAGCACTTGGGGATTTGATAATATAAGAAGAGAAATAATGGGAGAGGCCGATCTAGAATTAGTAATTAGACCCATGACCTTCTCTATACCTTTTCAGGTGATGGATATCAAATCTTCTTTTAATTTGCTAATAGGATGCCTGTGGCTACATGAGGTCGGGGCGATACCTTCTACCCTCCATCAAAAGTTAAAATTCATATTCGGGCAGAAGGTGATCACCATCATTGGTGAAGGGCATGATGAGAAAGACATTACCACCCACAGTATTAAAAATCCTAAGGTGGTGGATGTGCCGCATACTGAGGAAGACACTGACCTCCACAGTTTTGAGAATGAGGTATCGACAGTAGGCCCAGAACCCCCGAGAGACATCACTTCTACAACCAGCGGCGGAATAGAAGTAGTGGTGGCCATGCTCCATAAATGGGGATATCAGAAAGGCAGAGGGCTTGAGCCTAGACTGCAAGGCAGAAGAGAGCCAATTATTGCCAAGGGGCAAAAAGTCCGATTCGGGTTAGGTTACAAGCCCACAGAGGAAGAAGTCCGAGAGGCTAAAGAGAAAACTAGGGTCGATGCAGCTGCAAGGGCAAGAGGAATCAACATAGAAGAGAAGCCTCTTCCTAGGCCACACATCAGGGAATCCTTTGTCAGCGTTGGAGTCGTAAAGATCAATCGAAATGGGGTAACCCGTTTGACCCCACACAAACCCACAGCCCCTGTCTATCCCACCAATCCCCACATCTCCCTTCCCTACCTCGAAATAGATCTGGCTTCCCTATCCCTATTTGAGGAGCAGCATTCCATACCTGAATAAACTCTTCTTGTGGTAAACCACCACAGGACTTTGCTAACATTTGAGGATGAAATCTTAGACGAACCTATGGTCTATATGATGGAAGTCGATCCAGAAGAGTCACATTCGCCAGCCTCCTACATCCAAAAAGGTAAAGGGGCAACAAGTTAGGTATGCAATTGGGCATCTTTACCCCAAACTTTGGAAGCAGGGAGTGGCCTAAAGTTTGGCACCTGTTTCCTAAAAAAAAATAACCTATAAAAAGTGAGATAAGCCCTTGATAGGCAATACCTCATATATATAGCAACCGGCCTTGCCAAGGGTCCGTCTCTGAAGAAAATAAAAATCTCAAAAACATAGAAAAAGTATAAAATCCCAAAAACATTGAAAAAATCCGAAGTCCAAATATACCGTCATTAAAAATTCCAAAAAAAGTCTCACAAAAGGATGCCTTAATCGAAATACCTGTCCCTTGTAAAATTGACCCCTTCCCTATAGAAATATAAGAAGAGGTAGGTATTACGAGTTTGGACGAGGATGGTCCTTTGTAGGAGCTCCCCAATGAGCTCCTTGACCGATTCGCCGACTTTGAGCATGGCCCTACCCCCGTTGTAGAAGAGACCGAAGACGTCAATCTAGGGACTGAGGAGATTTCCAGAATAACCAAGATCGGAACATCACTGTCTCCTAAAGAAAGAAAGAGTATGATCGACTTCCTTCGATCATACCAAAACATTTTTTCCTAGTCGTACGAGGACATGCCTGGTCTGGATACTGATTTGGTCGACCATGAGTTACCTCTCTACCCTGATATGAAGTCGGTTAAGCCGAAGCTGAGACGTCTTTGACCCGAATGGATGCTGAAAGTCACAGATGAGGTCATCAAGAAGTATGACGCGGGGTTTCTCATGGTATCCAAATACCCACAGTGGCTAGCCAATATTGTGCCTGTGCCAAAGAAAGATGGAAAGTTCCACATGTACATCGATTTTTGAAATTTGAACAAAGCGAGCCCAAAGGACGATTTTCCACTTCCACACATCGACATCTTGGTCTATAACACTGCTAAGCACGAGATGCTTTCATTTATGGATGGATTCTTAGGATACAACTAGATAAAGATGGCAGAGGCCGATCAGGAGAAGACAACGTTCATTACCCCCTGGGGAACCTTTTGCTATCGAGTCATGTCATCTGGGCTGAAGAATGCCGATGTAACGTACGAGAGAGCCATGACTGTGCTATTTCATGACATGATGCACTAAGAGATTGAAGTGTATGTTGATGATATGATAGCCAAATCACCAGAGCGAGGCGATCACTTGGTAAACCTTCATAAGTTGTTTGAAAGACTAAGGAAGTACAGGTTACGCCTGAATCCACAGAAGTGCACATTTGGTGCGATGTCAAGGAAACTATTGGGATTCATCGTCAGCAACAGAGGGATCAAGGTCAACCCAGTCAAAGTTAAAGCTATCACGAAAATGCCACCGCCATCTACTGAGAAAGAGGTTAGAGGGTTCTTAGGCAGAATATAATATATCAGTCAGTTCATTACACAGCTAACGCCTATCTGCACACCGATCTTCAAGCTACTAAGGAAGAACTCGCCCATTGAATGGAATGATGATTGTCAGGTAGCGTTTGATAAAATCAAAAGCTACCTCCTTAACCCACCTATGTTGGTGCCACCCGAGCTAGGGAGACCACTCTTGATGTATCTCTCCACGACAGAAGTCTCGATGGCATGTGTCTGAGGTCAGCATGATGAGACAGGAAGAAGAGAGCAGGTCATCTACTATCTGAGCAAGAAGTTTATTGATTATAAAACACATTATTCTCATCTGAAGAAAGCATGCCTAGCTCTTATATAGGCTACTCAGAGGCTCCACCATTACTTGCTATCTCAAGCTGTCCTACTTTTAGCCCGAATGGATCCATTAAAATACCTGTTTGAGAAGCCGGCCCTCATTGGACGGACCGCACGCTGGCAGCTTTTATTATCTAAGTTCAACATCACGTACGTCACTTAGAAGTCAATCAAGGGGCAGGCACTCGCCGATCATCTTGCCGACAATCCTTTGCCAGATTATGAGCATTTGAAAAATGAATTCCCTGATGAGGGCATCCTTTTTATGACAGAAGATGATACAAAAGAGGTAGAAGATTCTTGGGTAATGCACTTTGATGGGGCAGCTAATGCAGAAGGTCAAGGAGTTGGCACCATTCTGATTTTGCTGAAAGGATCCCGTGTACCCGTCTCTATCAAGCTCAACTTCCCTTGCACTAACAACATGGCTGAGTACAAAGCGTGTGCCGCTGGTCTGCAAGCGGCTCTTGATCTAAATGTAACTCACCTTCGAGTGTTTGGTGATTACAGTTAATCATATGCTAGACAAATGGTGACTGGAAGATAAAAGATGAGAAACTGGTCCCTTACCATGAGCACCACGAGGATCTGATAGCTTGCTTTCAAGACGTGACATTCTCATATCCCCCGAATAAGGAATCACTTCGCTGACGCACTAGCGACGTTGGCATCAATGATAGAATCTCGTATGGTGCTGAGATGAAGTCGATCATGATCGAGCAGAGGAATGAGCCGGCCTTCTGCCTCCAAATTGAGGAACCTACAAAGCCTAATGATGAGCCACCTTGGTTCTCAGATATCAAGAATTTCCTCGAGACATTAACTTTCCCTGAGGGTACATCCAAGACAGACCGACGAACCATTCAATGTTTAGCAGCGGGCTACGTCATTTGTGGGGAATGCCTTTATAAGTGATCCTACAACAACATCTTGCTCAGGTGCCATACAGAAAGTGAAGCGATCAATATCATGAAGGAGATCCATGAGGGAGTATGCGGAGCCGACGCCAGCGGTCACATGCTTGCTAAGAAAATTCTGCTACAGGGATACTTTTGGACCACTATGGAATCAGATTACTGCAAACATGTTCAAAAATGCTATAAGTGCCAGGAGAACTCCAATTTGATACACGCTCCTTCCATCGATATTCACTGCATGACCACTCCTTGGCCATTTGCTACCTGGGGCCTTGACATCGTCGGAATGATTAATCCAAAAGCATCAAATGGACATCGGTTCATCCTCGTCACCATTGAATACTTCACCAAATGGGTAGAAGCAATGTCATATGCCAACATCACGGCCAGTCATGTCGAGAAGTTCCTCAAGAGTAATATTGTGTGCCGATTTGGAGTACCCAAAGATATCATCACAGGCAATGGCACAAACTTTACAAATAAGCACATCCGAGCCTTCTGTGAGCAATACAAAATCAAGCACCATCACTCGTCACCTTATTGACCTCAAACTAATAGAGCCGTGGAAGCTGTGAATAAAACAATCGTCTGCATCCTTGAGAAAATGGTCGTCACTTATCGAGATTGGAGTGAAATGTTGTCGTTTGCTTTGTGGGCCTACAAAATGTCTATCTGTACCACTACAGGGGCAACACCATTCTCCCTTGTGTATGGAACTGAGGTCGTCCTACCGATTGAGGTTGAAGTACCCTCACTCTGAATCCTTATGGAATCAGGCTTACCCGAAGTGAAAGAGAGAGATCCCACTTTGAACAGTTGAACTTATTAGACGAGAAGAGACTCCTAGCCTTGTGTCACACTTAAGTTTACCAGGGGCGAATTGCACGCGCTTATAATAAATGTGTCCGCAGTCAAGATCTAAAGGTAGGAGACACTGTGTTGAAGAAAATCTTCCCATCCCTCCATGCCGATCCGAGAGGCAAGTTCAAGCCGAACTGGGAAGGACCTTATGTTGTTTGAGAAGTGCTTACGGGATACGCCATCTGCCTCGCCATTGTAGACGGAGATCATCTTTCTGAGCCCATCAACAATGGATACGTCCGACGGTTCTACTCTTAGTCTATTGCGATAAGGTAAGTATTGGTGAAACAGATACGTGACTGCTTAAGAACAACTCAAAAGAGGCCATCATTCCAAATATAGTAGCCAAAAAACATCCCTAAAAATGATGATATCCTTTGCTACCCCATTTGAGCCTGGGCCTTTCATTCAATAACCCCATTCCCAAAAAAAAATGTGTATGTATATATACAAAAAAGGGAAGTAAAGTTACTATCAAAATCCAAAAAAAAATTGAAAAAGCAAAACCTCAAAAAGAGATTGCCTGAAATGGAGCAAAAAAGAAAAAAAAAAGAGAAGAATCATGGGGCATGTACAGTAAAACCCCCAAGGAAGAAAGTATGTTGAGAAAATTGAAATCATATCAAGGAAACCCTTTTTTGCCTACCATACCTTCAAATCCTAACCTAACCCATGGCCAAGCTACACCCTGAAGAAAGCCCTCTTTTAGGTTTATAAGCACTCATAATATTTGTTAAGTCAATGCAAGCCAAGTTGTGGGACGACACCAGAACCCCATCTGGCCGGCTATGACAGAATTGACTTCTATGTCATAGCTTTTGAAATAAAGGAAATGAAAAAATAAAAAAAGAAAAATAAAATAAAAATACAAGCTCAAAGCAAGATGGACGTGGTAAAAACTCGAAAGGGCATTACGAGTAAAAACAGCGAGCTTGTGCGAACCAGGTTAAAATCCGAACGGGTGCTTGGGGTAAGAGAGCTAAACCCATGGACGTGGTGAAAACTCGAAAGGGCGCCACGGGTAAAAAAGGAGACAAGATAAAAAAGAAAAAAAAAAAAAAGATAGGTTTGGACTGATTGAGAGGATTGATGCTTGAGCAGCCCTCTTGGTTACTCTCTTTGATACCCTTTTTCGACTGGGCCGCTCATGCTAGTTCGAATCGGGTCCCAACTAGAATAGTCTTTGTGAAACTGCTTTGTCAAACATATGACCCAAGGTAAGGAGAAAGGTTTGACTCAATCTAAAAGGATTGGTGTTCCAGTCTTGGTAAAGCTGTTGAAACTCACCCAAGATCCGACTACTTAAACGGGACCATGCTCAAAAGGGGACCTGAGATCTCACGCGGTGATTGAGGCACCATTCCAAAAATAAAACAAAAAAAAAGAAAGATAAAAGAACAAAAAAATTAAGAAAAATCTAAATACAAAAAAATTATATATGTTTCTACTCTTTTCCACATGTACGGCATTGTACCTCCATTTCAAAAAATGAAGAAAAATAACAAAAAATCTCTTAAAAAGAAAATTCCAAAAAAATTCTTACAGCATCGTACTTCCATGTCAAAAATAAAGAAAATGAATAAAAAAAATATTTCAAAATAAAAATTCAAAAAATATATATAAACCTTGAAAATGAAAAAATATAGGTAAAGGTTTGTTTCTCCTTCTGTTAATTAGGATGCATTTGTTACTTACATAAACAAAAAAGGAACTGACATTTTCTCAAAAATATGCAGGAACATCACACGGTTCAAAGCCTCAAAGCGGGCAACTTCTCAGCGATGAACAAATCAGATGAAGTATCTCACCACTGACATCAGGTCTATTCAAAAAATAGAGAGAAAATCATTTTGAAAAAGAGAGAATAAATTTGTGCTTCCCCACAGAGCTACGCACATGCGTATTCCGATGCGGTAAAATATCGATATTTTATCAGCAACACCACTGTGCTATAGTAACGTCCTAAGTCTAAAGTACGCCTTGGATCCTGGATCCTACTCCAAAGTAGGAGCAACGGTGTCAATCCCGATCAAACGGTCAATGTTTTGATCAGGTTGGCTCCACTGCTATATCTTCGAGCTAAGCGCTCTGTTTCGGATTCATATGAACTTAAGTATCTTAAGCTCCAGATTCTTCGTTGGAAAAGGTTAATCGTTGGTTGAGACCAACCTGTTGAGAATGAGATTATGTATCAATCAAACTATGTGCAACCATGCATCCAGAAGGGTTGATTTCCCCTTTTTTTTCTACAGGCTTAAAACCTTTATGGACAGCGGTATCCCTATAAAGTATACGCCATGCATTTGGATATCCGTATGATGGTCGTTTGCTCCCGTAAATTATATCCGGGCAGGTCTGGGTCAGGGCTTCCATCGCCTTTTGTTGTTGCTTATTGCCCCTGATGGGTGCATGTTTATGCATAGTTGAATGATGTTTATGATCATTATTTGCAGAGACTAGGATTGGATGTCCTTTTTGAGAGATGCCCAATGTTTGCTTGGATCTATTCAAGGTGGTTGAAGCTGAATGCTCTAGGTCATGTTGATCTGGGGCACATCTTTGAAAATGGCACGTCCTCCTCAAAAAGTGTTGTGACATCTATTCACTTTGTTCGGGCAGGCATGCTAAATAAACTTCGGGATCGATGGGTTCGCCCAAAGACCTCGAACCCTGCTTTTAGTTGATTCACCCATGAATAGTCAGATGGGGCAATCAAATGCCTCGTAGGATTGGACGCAAACTGTGGATCATTGCGTATTTTTGCGTTGCGCCTATCTTTGAAAGTGGGTCGATCACCCCTCTAACTTACGAAGCTGTTGTATTCAGAATGAATCTTGAACATCAATCACCTTCAAATCATCTCGAGAAGTGGATATTTTTCCCGACTAACGGGCTTTCCCAACTCGAGAAGCAAACATTTTGCCCAGCTATTGGGCTTTCGCAACTCGTTTCACCTCGGTTATGTCCAGTAATGTCGCTAAGCGCTTGGGGACCGATTATCTTGAGAAACGAATGTTTAGCCTGGCATCCAAGGCTTTACTCATCTCACCATGTTACTCATATGATGTTTGAAGTTCATTCTGAATGTAGTGGACCCGTTAATGATGCCTTGGGCCTCTTCGGATGTCTCTTTCTTTGGCATTTGATCATTAGTGATCGGATACCAAAGAGGGACATCTGTAGACACCCAAATTTGGCCCAAGGCCCAATCGAAACACATTTCGAGAAAGGTGAGCTTTCAAGATTTTGATGGCATGTATGGAACCCTTCTAAACCCTTAGGAATCATCCCAAAACCCTTAAGAATCATCTCAAACCCTTAGGAGTCAATCATAGCCTTCCCAGACCTATTAGAACCCTTCTTGGGCACAATTCAAACCCCAATGAACAGTGGTTAGAAAGAGGAGTGTCAAAGTTTTTATAGATAGTTTCCTAACCTAAGGTATATACCATTGGAAAGTAGATCTTTTCATCTTTCTAACGAACTAAGAATCGCCTAATTTGGAGTTGTACATCAAAAGTTATAGCGAAATGAAGATCACGGATTTGTGTTGAAAATTGCAAAATCGGACCCATAGAGCTAGTTTACAGTGGTTAAAGAGAGCAATGCCAAAACTTATACAAACCTCTTCTAATAATGAGTTGTATATCATTGGAAAGAGGACTTCCCCATCTTTTCAACAAGAAAAAAATTGCCTCAATCAGAGTTATACATCAAAAGTTATGGCAAAATGAAGATCGCAGATTTATGCAGGAAATTGCAAAACCGGGCTGGGCCCCTGCGGGTCTTCAACTTCTAACAGTTTGGACCTAGTTTTCCTTCAAAAAATGGCCAAAATTGACATTAGGGGTTTGACTTGTAGACCATTCCAAAGTCTGGGATGTATTTCTTTAGGACCCTACTGACCCTATTAGTTTAGGTTATCTCCCTTTTGCCATTCAAGTCACCACCCTATCATCTACCATTAAACCAAAATCCCTCTTCTCCAAGCTCTAGAAAACCACAAAAACCCTAGATTGCTCATTACCTAATTGCTAACCCTAATTGGCTTCTAAGTAGCCTCCTAACCCACCCTTTGTTTATAAATAGAGCCCCCCTCCCCTTGGATTAAAGGTTGAGAATTTTTGCCTAAGAGAGAAAGAGCTTAAAGTGAGAAGATCTTTCTCCCTTTGGTGCACCATTACGCATACAAATTTTAGAATTCCAAAACCTCATTCTATGCCTTATCTTTCCTAAAACACCTCTAGGTTAGGTATGTACTATCCATTTGTCTCCCTTCTCTACCTCTTAGCTAGTAAGCCTTAGTGGTTAGAACCCCTCTTTCCACCATTCAAGCCTTCAAAAGCTCATCAAAAGCAAGCCACGCAAGGCTCTCCTACGGTGCTACAAGGGCCCGAGGGCTCCGGCTCTCCCCTTTCTTCTCCTATCTCTTTTTGGCTCTTCTCATCCTCTCATTTGTGTCGTTACGCCGCTGAATTTTTGGTAGAAACGGAGGGGCACAAATAGGATTCTAAGACCTTTAGGGTAAGAGAAAGCCACTTTCTTTTCTTTTACTTTATTTTTATTTTGGCCATTAGTAGAGACCGCGTTAAGCGGGTTGATCGGGTGTCTAACACCTTTCTGATCGATAACTAAAGCTCCTACCCAAGAGCCTTTGGTGTGGACCAGATTCAGAGTCATATTTTTAACACTTCGGTGCTCATAAAAATGATATAGGTATCCCGGGACACCAAAAGCTCTAGGTGGCGACTCTATATTTTTTTCAAGCGAGCGCATCGCCGCGACGGGTTCGTCACGAATCCTACGGTCGCACAGTAATCAATTAGGCTTAGTTTTATCAATTTTTGTAATGGGTCATGTGAACATTGGGAGTTGCTGATGAGCTGTTATGCACAAGGCTGCTGCCTTGAAGACATCTCATTGTAAGTATTGGTTTAATCAATGAATGTCTATTTTAAATGTCTATTCAATCTATTATTTTTCTATTTGCCCATAGTTTTGTTCAATCTATGTAATGCATTTAGGATTTGAGCTGATTTGAAATACCCATGGAAGCTTAAGCATGTAGCCCTGGGACCATGGTGGTAGCAGTAACTTTCATGTTCCATCTCAGTCCTTTGTGGTGTGAATAACCTCTATGGATAGCTTGTGACCATTCAAGTGGATAGACTATAACCCTAGGGTGATTCCAAGCCATAGATCTTAGAGGGATTCTTTTCCTTTGCACTTGAGCTTGTAGCCTTGTGAGAGGTTGTTGCAGGAACATGCTCCCCTCTATTTTACTTGACCAACATCAGATGTTAGATCTTATTTCTCTATAGAGATTGTAGGCTTGTGAGCTGAGTCATTGCAAGCCTCTAGTAGCAATGATCAGCTGCATTTAAGTCTCCAAATAGCTTTTGAACTATTGTGGTTTCCACTTGTTCTTCAAAAACTATTTTCTCCCATGGGTGCCTAAGCTTGTAGCTTGGTATACATGGTGTCTGCAATGATTTTCATGATCTGATTTGAGCCATTGGGTGGAGGGCATCTATTGGATAATCTGTGACCATTTAAGTGGACAAGTTATAGCCTTAAGATCAGTCTATTCCATTAGATCAGATTGGTTTTCTAATTTAGTCCATGTGGTTTGATCCTCTCTATTGGATAGTTTGTGACCATTGAAGTAGACAGGTTATAGTCTTAAGAGATTAGGTTAAACCACAAGAGTTGAGTTAGATACATCTTCCTTGCAGATGTGTTTGTAGCCATCTGAGGGACTACTGCAGAGACAGCCCTAAGTCTGAGTTACAAAACTAAAAGAACCTTAGCTTAATTGCCTACTTCCCATCATTTTTATTATTATTTTAACACACACCATCACCACCTTCTTCATAACCTTTTCTTTAGGATAAGACTGTACTTTATTTCCCTTTTAATATTAATTTAGTGTAGTTGTGACACCCAACTCTCTTTTTTTAGGATTGTCATATCTGTAGCCAGATCTGGAGGCCTACTAACATAACCCATTTTAAATTCTAGATTAATTTCTCTGTGGGACAAACTCTTACTCAAAACTTGCTTCAATAGCCCTGTATCTTGTAGGTTGTGTATTTTAGACTTGCTATATTATCCAATCTCTATTTCTTCACTTTTGATTTATTTTTATTCACCACCGTTTTCTCACCAATAACAAGACAGCTGTTGTTGGACTCCTTGGTGCTTTGTTTATTGTGTGGTGGAAATAAATTTAAAGACAAAGTAAAATAAAAGAATGGATTCAGCATAATCAAAGTAATCCTAGACCTGCAAGATACAGAGCCTATTATAGCAAGTTTTGATAAGTAAGAGTTTGTCCCACAGAGAAATTGATCTAGAACCCAAAATGGGCTATAATAGTAGGCCTCAAGATCTGGCTACAGATCTGATAATCCTAAAGAAAGGGAGCTAGGTGTCACGACTACACTAAATTAATCCGAACAACAGAGAAATAAAATGTAGCCCTATTCTAAAGAAAGGGTTAAGAAGAAGATGGTAATGATGTGTTCTAAAATAAAATATAAAAATTGGTGAGAAGTAAGCAGGTTAAGTTCAGAGTTAAAGCAGTAATGTAACTCAGATTTAGTTTGTCTCTGCAGTGCTCCTTGCTGAGACGCTATCAAAAGCCTCAACAAGGTAGAAGGGTCTAACTTAATCCACACCATTTGGGGTGTTCTTAAGGCTATAGGTTGTCCACTCAAATGATCACAGCCTATCCTATAGAGTTTGTCAAATCTCATTGATCAAGCCAAAAGTTGCTAATCTAATTCAGAGGAGTGGACTGATCATTTCCCCAACCACTGGACCAGACCAGGCCATGAATACTATTATAGCACTATGTAATGCCAGTGTTATAAGCTCCCCAGATCTGCACCCAGATCTGGCTGACATCCATAGGTATTCCAACCCATAAAATCCTAAGTGTTTTGCCAAGGCCAACGACTCACCGTTGCCCACAAAAAGGACCATGTAACAGGTTGAATAAGGCTCTAAATTTAGCTGGTCATTGCTATAAAAGGCTTGCAATGACTCAGCCTCAAGCTGCAACTATTATAGAGACATCAGATCTAACATCTTATATCAGTTAGGTAAAACAGAGGGGAGCTAGTTCCTGTACAAATCTCCTCACAAGGCTCTAGAAGCTCATGTGCAGGGGAGAAGAATCTTTCTAAAACATGTGGATGGAGACCACCTTAGGGCTATACTCTGTCAACTCAAATGGTCACAGGATATCCCATTGGTCTGTCCATACCACAGAGGTTTGAGAAAGAGCATGAAAACTGCTACAACCACCATGGTCCACAGGCCTCCGAGCTCCCCAGATCTCACTATAGATCCAACATTGCTTTCCATGGGGCATCAAACCAAGGGAAATCAGATAGTGAACAATTGATCTACTGAAAACTAAATAGGCTCGTCCTAAATACATGGATCCTATAGACATCTAAAGAAACCATAAGATCTTTAGATTCAATTAATCATTAAAATAATAATTCATTAATAACAGTGAAACTTATAATGAACTGTCTCCAGGCTACAGCCTGTACACAACTCCTTATCAAAAATGCTAATATATACAAAACCTATTACAAACAGAAATAAACTAAACCTAACTACTTACAGGGGGATTAGTCAGCAAGTGTTGGGCTAAGAGAAGAAAAATGGGAAAAAAAGGTGATCAAACCCTAACCCTAGCCTGCATGAGCTCTCAACTGACAGAGGATGAAAAAAAAGGTCGATACTAAAACTAAACTCTAAGTGTAGCTTATATACTCTGTCCATACAGCCTTGGCTCTGAAAAGATTAACCCTAATTTTTCCAGTAGACGTGGCACTGTTACAACCCCTGAATGCCTTGAGACATATGCCTCGAAATTTGTGCCTCTAGATGTGTGCCCTAGCCTTGAGAAATTTTCAAACGGTCCTTGAGTTAAAATTGAGAAGTGGGGAGCCCATGTTTCATGGGGCTGGCATATGCATTCATTCATTCGCACAATTGCAGAGCCTTCATGGAGTAGCTTTTGGTTGGTGGGAAGTGCTCACTCGCGCAGTGTATCTTCAGTTAATCACGCAATTCCTTTGTGCTGCAATGCTATAACGGAGATGATCTGGAGTGCCTAGAATTCTCGCGCAGTAGAGCTTCAGAAGCTCTCTCTCGCTGGGTACTCACGCAGGTATGCTCCTGTGCTCGCATAGTAATTGGTAAGGCTTCAGAGTGCGTGAGATCTATGGGACGAGAATTTTGGGCGTCTCTCTCTTCCAGGGCCACGCACGAACTCCGCGAGGTGAAATTTTGTTCAGTACACACATGGACTCGCTATGTTCTTCGCGCGGCCGCTTTAAGGCTTGATCTCTGCGAGAGCTTCGCGACCACTAATTCTGAGGATTTTAATCCGCTAGATCTTTGCGATGTCTTTACAGCTCTCCTCTTGATTGCGCTTCCTATCTACGCGAGGGCATCTTCCACTGCATCCTTAGCTTTGTGAGAGAGCTTCTCAACTCTACGAGATCTGTCTTTCTATGCTCTGATGTATTGCACTTGCTGCTGTTGTAGTTTCTCCATTCTTAGCCAACTTCATCCATCTACTAGGCTTTTGGTTAATGATGACCAGTAAATGAGTCACCATGGTGAGCCCTACCAGGGTATTCCATTAGGCTTTGGCTCAGCTGTCATCTTTGCATATCTTCTTCCTCTTCTTTGGGCCAATAAGGATAGATTTTGTATTAAGCTGCATAGATTATTGCTAACTACAAAACACACTTAATAAATAATTATTAGTCTACTTCAAGGTCTATCAAAGGCTAGGTTAAGAGGTGAAAAGTGGTATTTTTAGTGAATAACAATAGCACCTGAGACCACCAACAATCCCTCCACGTTTAGGCCAGCCAAAACAAGCATAAGAGGATTCGACAACACAAGGAGACAAATAACAGGAGAAGTCGATCTTGAGCTCACTGTTGGGCCAATGACCTTCTCCATCCTATTCCAAGTCATGTATATTAAATCCACCATTAACCTATTGATGGGGCATCCATGGCTACACGAAATTGAGGTAATACCTTAGACTTTGCATCAAAAACTCAAATTCATATCAGAGCAGAAGGTCATCACCATTTTTGGTGAAGGATAGGAAAAAGAAGAAAAAGTCACACACAACATCGAGAACATTAAGGTGTTGGATGTACCACACACAGCTGAAGACACATATCTCCACAATTTTTGGTATGATATATTGATCAGTCACATAATACACCATTTTATCATCCTTAACTTAGGGATGCTAGACCCCAGTTTGCTACTAATAAGCTAATGATGTGCAGATATTAAGGAAAATTAATAAAAGAGAACCAAAGTGTTAATCTTCATCGAAATGAACTAAAAAAGTAATAAGAAAAATGATTGAACGTGAATGACGATTCGACGCTGCAAAGACAGCTAAGAAATCATACTTTATGATTGAACGAATCCAAAGAAAAAAGAAATCGTAATTTATAATTCTTCAAAAGACGTTCAAAGCAAAGGGCGATACAAAAAGAAAGCGATCAATCATAATATAGAATCGTACAGAGAGAAAGATGTAACAGATGAGAGAAATCATAATTTACGATTTTACAAATAGAAGCTTCTCACTGTTACTGATCAAGTGAAGATTTACACCATCATGCCCCAATTTAAAAGATCTCTTAAATTAGAAGTCTGTCGAATCACAGATCTGAGAAGATTGAAGAATAAAGACTCCTAAAGATCTTAGTTACTGAAATTAAGGAGAAAGTTTAGAGGCGCATCAACCACTGAAAGCAAGGAAGATAAAATTAGGAATTAGAGTTATATTAGGAATCTTTTATTTTTAGTAGTTTCTTTTATTAGAATTAGATCACTGTAAATCGACCCCTTATGATCTATAAATAAGAGAGCTTGGCATAGGAATAATTTCATCGAAGGAATTCTTAAAATCAATTGACAACTAAGGTTTGGTTTTCTTCCGATCAAATTTAGTTTAGAGTAGTTTAGATAACCAAGGTTCCTCGATCACTATTGACGACTGGGATTGAGAGCTGGAAGATTGGTTTAGATATTCATAGTTTCTCAGAATCAATTGACGCCTACGGCTGATAGGTGGAAGATATATTTTTACTTTGCTTTCTAGTTTAGTTTATTTTTATTGCAATTTACTCCTTTCTAAGCATCTCTAACTTTTGATTTAAACTAGCGACTTAGATTGAGATTTGTAGATTAGTGTAACGGTTTTACTTTTCCATCTTCAATTTTCTCGAATTTGATTAATGCCCAAATTTTGATTGGTTGTTGATTAGATTAAATCTATATTGATAGGACTCTAGTTTTAATTGAAGACGTATGCTAGGAGACTTGATATATTGTGTAATGGTACTTTTAATTTCATAAATATTCAAGAATTGAAGAAGATTGATTGACGACCAAGATCCAGAAGTTTGAAGATTAGGATTTATTTTCTTACACTTTAGTTTAAAAACCCATTCTTTTATTCATATTTCTCAAGTAATTTAGGATCTTAAAGAAAAATATAAGTTTTTAAAAGCAAAATACAAAGATAAATCACTTCCTCGTGGGAATGATCCTATACTAGCATTACAATTTCCATTGTACACTTGCAATAGGTTAAGACTTAATTAGAACAACATTAAGAGCACATCAAGTTTTTGGCGCCGTTGCCGGAGAAGCGGATTTAATTTTATATTAGTTTTAGAAAACAAATATTTATCTTTCTCATTTTTTTATTTTTTCATTTTTATTTTCTTGATCACTTCTTAAGCTTTTGTAGGTTTATTCGGAGTAACAAATCACAAGTTTCAACATTTCCCCTGATCAGAGAAGCTAGAGGCTCAGATTTGTTTCTCTCCTTGCTTTCTAAAATAAAAATAAAATAAAGTTAAAAGCACAAAAATATAGAACGCTTTAGCTGCCCTGCCCATTTTTAAATATCACTCACTATGGCAGGAAAGAACCAATGTGTGGCTAAAACGTTGGAGTACTATGCATTGACAGCTCTTACACCTCCCCCATGTATTCAATTACCCCCTAAAACTGGTAATGGGACTTTTAAAATTATGCCCAATATACTTCAAGTACTTCCTATCTTTCACGAGCTAATGGATGAAGACCCCTATATGCATTTACATAAGTTTATAGAAATATGCACTATCATTCGAATTAAGAACTTGTCAGAAGCATCCACTCGTTTGAGGTTGTTCTCATATTCCCATAGAGATGAAGAAAAGCAGTGGATAAACTCTTTGCCCTATAATTCAATTGCTAATTGGGAAGGATTGGAATGCAGGTTTCTTATGAAATTCTTTCCAATCTGTAGAACGAATAAAATATGACATCTTATTATAACATTTCATCAATTCCCGAAAGAATCTCTTCAAGAAAGTTGGAACCGTTTTAAGGATCTTCGGCACAAGTTCCCTCACCACAGGGTCACGTGCTAGCAGGTTGTGCTCACTTTCTATGAAGGCCTTAATGATGCAACCCAACATATGATTGATGTGGCCTGTGGTAAAATATTTCGTACATTGACTGTAGAGGATGCTTGGGAACTTTTTGAGACCCTTAGCGAGAAACTGGTGCAATACCATTGATCAGACTCAAAGGTTGTATAATTCGTCCCTGAATCTTGGCCTTGTTAGCCCTTATTTAACTACTAATATGTGTATTTAGTTTGTGTTGTGTGGCAACAAGTGTAAAAGCTGAATAAATGTAAAAAGTGTTAAAAGAGTAAAGTTATTAAGAAACCCAAAGCAACAACAAGGATCGATGGATGCAGCTGGGAAGAGTACTTCAAATGGTCAAATGGGTCGGTCGAAAGTGAAAATTTGACCTGTCGGAGTAACACAACTGATAAAATAGCAGAAGAGATTAGGACCTAAATCGACCGATCGAGGCATCAAAATCGACCGGTCAGAACACCAGAAGCTTCAGAAAATCAAAGTGAGACTGGTCAGGACTCAACCGACCGGTCGAAATCAAAATAGCAAAATGCAAATCAATATAAGGAATTAATCGATCGGTCAGGAAACTAAGTCGACCAATCTCGAAAATAATGAATGTTAAAGCTTGTGGGTTGTCTCCTACCTGGAGAAGGGAACTGAACCCGATCGATCGGTTCTCCAAACTTGACCGGTCCCAATAGAGTTTCAGAGCGAAAATCATCATTGTTGAATCAAGGCTCGCACAGCTGTAAATGGCTCAAACTCTTAGATCTTCTCCGGGGAATCTCTTCCAATATATAGGATAACTCTAAAACTGCACAGATTCCTTTCCAAAATCATCATCTTTGGAGTATTTTTAGGATCTAGTGAGATTACTTGATGTGTATAATGTTCTAGGGCATTATACTATATAAATAAGGACCCTAGGTTAGGAATAAAATAGCTTTGAGTCCTAGGGCTTCTTGCTCATAGGTTTAGGGAGATCACAGTTCTGGGATGGATTGGGATTGATTGTATTCATGACCAGAAGCCGATTCAACAATGATGAAGGTTTCTGGATCAATGAGTGCTTAAAGTTCCAGGTTATAATCTCTTGTAAATTTCATATAAGTATTCAATAAAATTTTGTTTTCTTTCTTTATTTTGAATTCTATTAATGGTATGATTGCATGCTCGAGGTACCAACTAGATCGAGAACGTGATGGTAATGCTGCAATCTTATTTAGAGTAATCTCAATGGCCTTGTAGGGATTGGGGTTAGCCTAGATAGGATATTCACCGATGGGCTAGGCCTTGTAAGGTAGTCTTTGTTGGTTTGTGTAATGTTTCTTTGACGATTAGATTTATCTACCTCATGATTAGATTTCTCTAATTCAAATACGAAGCGACTAAGCTTGTAGCCAGGAGCGGGGGTACCAGGGATTCAAAATAGGGAAGAAATAGGAGATTATTATATACAAGTCTGAGATCCAAGAGAGATCTCAGTCTGCTTTCCTATATCTTTATCTAAATCTGCTAGGTTTTCTCCTTATTTTTAGGATTAATTTCAGAAACTTAAAATATAAAATTATTATATAAAATATAGATTAAATGAGATAAACGACAAGTCCCTGTGATTCAACACCCTTGTACTCGCCCAAGTACATTCAAACTTGTGCACTTGCAAGGTTTTGAAATAAAATGATCAAGTTTTTGGCACCGTTGTCGGGGACTTTGGCTTTATCTTTTTTTATTTTTGTTTTATATTGTACATGTTATCATATACTAACCCTAGTTTGCTTAGATTATGTTTTATAGGCTTGGGAAAGTGAAAGCTTTAACTTACTGAAGGCTTATCACGAGATGCCGCGAGAGGTTAAGGTACGTGTTTTTGGTTTCCATTAGTTATTAAAAAATAAAAAAATAAGAAAAAAAATTATATATATATATATGTTTTTAGATGAGTTTTGGTGAAACCTAGGTAGAGAACCAAGTTCTCTACCAAATTTCGATCAGTCGAAATGGTTTCGATGGGTCCAAATCGAGAAATTATCTTTAGACCAGAGGTTTTCCATCACTAGAGACAGGAGATATCACTTACTCCCCCCCGTCTCCCCGACCCCCATCTTCGTTCTCATGGCTCGAGACTTCATCCATTCCCACATCTACAGTTGCACCTCCGGTCACCGTGCTTTTCACGGCCTATCATTACACCAAAGGGTGTTCCCGCCCCATCCACTTCTACCACTTCTATATCCCCCACCACGTTCTTTTCCCGACACCTTCAACATCGGTGTCAATGGTTGTTGTGGCCTCATGAATGAGGCCATTCATAGGGGCGCTACCCATTTGTGGACTCATTTTTTACAAGTTCCCCCCAGTCCACAGTGGCGCGGCTTCCCCACATATTAAAGGTGGGGCAGGCTGAGATTAGAGCCAAGCTCGCCTCCGTGAAGAAAATGCTAACTGAGGTGTTGATGGGGATGGCTATTGAGGGGCAGCCCGAGTGGGTCTGTTCAGTCACAGAATTTACCATTTTATCACCCTTAACTTTGTGATGCTAGGACTTAATTTGCTAATAACAAGTTAACAATGTATAGATATTAAGAAATAGTAAAAGAGAGTCAAAGTATTAATATTCATCAAAATGAACTCAAGAGGCAGTAAAAAGATGATTGAGCAAAAAGTAGACGATTTGCCACTACTAAAAGTCAAAAAATCGTACTTTATGATTGTGCGCTAAAGCTGAAGACGGAAAGAAAGTGAATGTTAAGAAATCGTAATTTATGATTCTTCAAAAGACGATTCTTTAGAAAGTGACAAAGAAGTAAAAAGCGATAAAAGAAAAGAAATCGTTCATTATAGGAAATCATCCAGTAAGAAAGCTGTGTGAAAATGAGAAATCGTGATTTATGATTCTCTAGTAAAAGATGAATAATCATAATTTACAATTGTGTAAAGCTTTTTTCGCTGCTGCATCTACTGTTGTTGATCACGTGAATAAAGATTATCATCGCCATGTACTGAATTAGAAGATATCTGAAATTAGAAGTTTGGTGAATCACGGATCTGAGAAGATTGATGAAGATAAGATTTAAGAAATCTCGATTACTAAAATAGAGGAGAACAATCCAGAAGCACATCTACAGTTGAAAGCAAGGAAGAATTAAATTAAGAATTAGAGTTATATTAGGAATCTTTTATTTTTAGTAATTTCTTTTATTAGAAGTAGAAGTCTTTGTAAACCGACTCTTTATGATCTGTAAATAAGAGAGCCCAGTGTAGGAATAGGGTTCGAAGAATTTCAGCATCAATTGACAACTGAGGTTGGATTTTCTTTCAATCAGTAGTGTAAAATAGTTAGAGTATATTAGATATCAAAGGTTTCTCAAGAGCAATTGACGACTATTATTGGGTGTTGAAGATTAGTGTAGATATCCTAGTTTCTCAAAAGCAATTGACGACTGTGGCTGAGGGGTGAAAGATATATTTACTTTTGTTTCTAGTTTAGATTTTATTTGCTTTATTTATATACTTTGTAAACATCTTCAAGTTTTAATTTGAATTGATGACTCAGGTTAGAATTTGCAGATTAGTGCAATGGTTTTTACTTTTCCATCTTTAATTTTTTAGAGTTTGATTGATGCCCAGACTTTAGGAAATCATTGATTAGATGAAATATGTGTTAAGAAATTTTAATTTTTGATTGATGCCCAAATTCTAGAAGACTGTAATACGGTATAATGGTACTATTTATTTTTATAAATATCCGATGGCTGAAGATTGGGATTGGCGACCTCAATCTGAAGGAGGATTAGGATTTATTTTTTGCAATTTAGATTAAGAAACTATTCTTTTATTCCTATTTCTCAAGTAGTTTAGAATCTTAAAAGATAAATATAACTTTAAAATAGAAATATATAAATAAGATAAAACTTCTTCGTGGGAACGATCCTATACTATCTCTACAATTTCCATTGTGCACTTGCATTAGGTTAAGACATAATTAGACATACATAGTAAGCCGATCAAGTTTTTTGCACCGTTGCCGGTGAAGTCTTTATCTTTTTGTATTTCCATTTTAAAAATAAATATTTATCTTTCTCTTTTTATATTTCTTTATATTTTTAACTTTCTTTGATCACTTTTTAATCTTTCGCAGGTTTATTCGGAGCAGTGAATTAAAAGTTTCCAACTTTTGTCGGCCACGGAATTTAGAAGCTCAGATTTGTTTCTCTCCCTGCTTGCTAAAAATAAAAATAAATATAATAATTGTTCTAACCCAACTGTCCTATTATTAAAATAATTCATTATGATGGGCAGCGGTCAGAACATGACTAAAACTATAGGGGAATATTATGCATTAACACCTCATACACTACCCCCATGTATTCAAACCCCTACCACCGATAATAGGACTTTTGAAATTATACCCAACAGACTTCAAACACTTCCGACTTTTCATGGCCTAATGAATGAAGACCCCTATCTGCATTTAAATAAATTCGTAAGAATATGCACTGTCATTCGAATTAAAAACTTGATGGAGGAGTCCACTCGATTGAGGCTATTCGCATATTCACTTAGAGAAGAAGCAAAGCACTGGATAAACTCTTTGCCCTATACTTCAATCCCTAATTGGGAAGGAATGGAGTGCATGTTCCTTATGAAATTCTTTCCAATCAGTAGAATGAATAAAATTCGACATCTGATTATAACGTTCCTACAATTTTTGGATGAATCTCTTCAGGAATGCTGGAATCGTCTCAAGGATCGTCTGCACAAGTGTCCTCACCATGGAATTATGCGCTGACACTTAGTGCTCATTTTTTATGAAATTCTTAACAATGCAAACTAGCATATGATTTATGTAGCCAGTGGTGGTATGTTTCGAAATTTGACAACTGAAGAAGCTTGGGAACTCTTTGAGACCCTTAGCAAGGAACCGGTGCAAAATCACGCATCAGGTGAGATTGATTCGGAGACTTTAACAAGTGTGCTTCCTAAGCAAGGAAGATTATATAAATTAAAGTCAATGATGAAAGGTTTTCTGGGACTAAGGTTTTGGAAAATAAGAGTCCAATCTCTAGTGGGTACAAAATTGCACCCAACATCTCAACAAGGAGAAGCCTGTGGTGCTAACCATGGCCCAACTCACTCAATCTCCCAATCTCCAATTGTTCCTCATTACCCCACAGGAGCCTAATACCACACTGTTAATGAGGTTGCCTTGTTGGAAATAGCAGATAGTTGGGTGCAACATAGCCACATCCAGACAAAGTTACTCAATCACTTGCGACAATCTATCGAAAGGTTGGAAACTCAAATTGAGCAGCTAACTCTTTTGGGAGGAGAGAGTAATGTACTACCTTCGTATGCAGTTGGTACATCTAGAAAATTTATACTTATGGGAGGCACATCAACTCCCTCTATTTTTAATTAATTCCCTCTAGAACCTGTCAAGCTACCAACTCACCCGTAGCAAACATCTGTAATATATATATATATATATATATATATATATATATATATATAATATTAGAAAAAGAGTATTCTATGATCAACGGTATGTAAATGTCCAATCAATAGTAAAGGTCTCTTTTAGGTCATAATCACTTAACCTCTATACCATTACATCCCACCCCGAATGTGTATTCCTTTATAATAAGGATGGGTTGTATTTTCCAGTGTCATTTCCCATCCCTTCCTAGATCTCCTCACCACCCCTCTCCATTGCTTATCTTCTCCCTTCGCTTATGTTACATTCCCTTCACATAGATTTCGTAAGAGAGCAGTATAGGTGACGGGTGATCTAGAGATGTGTTCACTTCCCACTCTTCAAAGGACTCCCCGTATGGCATTGTATTTCTTCCCAAAAAGATAAATGTGATATGCATTGCTCGGCGGGACTTGGAAGACAGGGGGAGTGACCTACCAAGGAGTGAATACTCCTTTGGTAGGAAGGAATGAGAGACTTTGATTGAAGGTGGTTAACAGCCGAGGACCGATCTTCACTGAAGACTCCTTTTTGAAAGTTGCTGCCAGTGTCTTAGCTTAGTGTGTCTAGATTTTTCCTAGGTCTATTTCCCCTTTTATAATTAGTTTTTCAGTAATTTTTAGTTTTCCCTGTACATATTTCTTACATGTTTATTGTCTATGGATATATGAAATTTTTCTTTGACTAACGTTCTACCATAGTTACTAATCTCCTTTTCCATTTCTATTACTTAAGTTCTGAAATTAACTCGGATGTTTTTTTCCTCATGTTTGGGGGGAATTCTGACGACCAGATTTTTTTCATCCGGATCAATATCAGTAATTTTTGGTAATTTTTTTTTAGGTAATAAATTTTTATTATCCCCTATTTTTGTGCCAATGAGGGCATTGTTTGATTTAAGTTTGCGGGGGTACATAATTTCTGTGTTTAGTAATTTTATTTTTGTAACATCCCCAAAATCTGAGTGTTGAACAGTGTCCTCAGGATACGTGCCCGATTGGTCATAGGTTGACCGGATGAAAGTCAACTCGATGACTGTGATTACGATTTATGTTGATGTCATAAGTGAGCGTGCAAGTGTGTGTGGTTATAGCTTAGTGAGTGACAATATACGCCTATCTTGGGTGTATATGCCTAACACCGAAGCAAGAGGAGTTATAAGGACTTAATAACCTAAAGAGAAGTTATTTCTCTTGTTTTGGATTGGTAAGAGGAGTTAAGAGGAGAGAAAGAGAGAGTAAGAAGTGGAGTAATTGCATGGCAGGTTAATGTGGGTTTCAGATTTAAGAAGGATTCAAGCATTTAATATCCGATTCGACGTATTGGGATCCGTTGAAGCCAAAGCTTGGAGCCCTAGTCATTAACCCAACCACTAAATCAATCAAGTGGTTGATTTAAGGTGAGTGATATTGAATCTCTTTAAACATGGGTATGTACATTCAATTGTTGATAAATGATGAATTATAGAGGTAGAAAAGAATGAAAAATAATATGGAAAAGATTTGGAAGGACTGCCTGAGAAAGGGTTGAGTTCTGACCAAATAGATTAATCGATTTTGGTTCAGAAGTAAGCTGGGCAGAATTTCCCGAAACCGATTGATCGATTTTAAATCGATCAATCGATTCTAGAATTTTGATTAATCAATTTTAAAATCGATTAATCGTCTGAGCAATTCCGGTGGCTAGAAGTTGGAGACTAGGAAAAATCGATTAATCGATTTTAGAATCGATTAATCGAGTTTGGATTTTCGATTAATCGATTCAAAATCGATTAATCGAAGTGTGGATTTTCGACTAATCGATTTGGGATCGATTACTCGATTTTGGATTTTCGATTAATCGATTTTGGAATTTCGATTAATCGATTTTGACAGTTCATGTTGACTTTTGTATTGGACCTTGAGGGTTCTTGGAAGGCCTTGTACCTTCTTTAATGCATCTTTATTGATGCCTTGCTTGTGTTATGATGTACCATAGGTGGTACGAGCAAAGAGTGAGAATGTGGAGTCGCGTAGACTTTGACCCATATTGATTCCAACGTGTGCGGTAGGGAACACCTTAAACATGTACTTTAATTTTTGAAAGCATGTATGTAGAGTGATTCATATAAACATTTATGTATCAAAATATGATTTCAAAGAGTATGGGTGTGTGTGTTAATACCCAATGAACTAATAAGGTCCCCAAGGGACGTGAAATTGTGATAAGGCACATCTGAGTGATGCGTTGAGCCAGTGGCATCTCAGGGATGCAGATGAAATTGTCAGGAAAGTAAAAGAAAAGTTGAGAAGGCCTCATATACTAGAATTAGCATGATCACATGGTGAATAACTATATGTAGTCCATATAATATTTTTGTTATTTAAGGCTTAAACAGAATACCCCACCGATGTGGCGAGATACCCACGACTGACTCAACAGGATATCCGTGACCGATACGACGGCCAATCCGTACACCAGTTTAGACATCCCAGGGATGTGAGCATGAGATCAGAACCCCGCCACCTATGAGAAAGGGACATGGGTAGTATTCAAGTAAGAAACAGATATGACAAGTGTCTATTTAGACGACGATGGTGGGTATTCCATCGGGGCTCGATGCTATATTACTCGGGGATTATTTAAGTTAAGATTTAAGTGATTAGGCTAAATAAGTAACTAATACCAGTAAGTTGAGAATGAACAAAATTATGTAAAATAATAGTTGCATCTAGTACTTCATTTTAGTTATTTAAAATGTTTTCCTATGCAATTCCATCAGATAAACCATGCTTTTAAATGGTTTTAGAATATATGTGAGAGCTTAACTTATATGTTCACTTGTTGTTTCCCTATTGAGCTAGGATGTAGCTCACCCCTTTAGACTATACGTCACAGGTCCATTGTAAGCGGCGGCTCAAGCTTCGAGAGACGTACATTCGAGGGATTCGGATTACGTTCTCGGGGAAGAGTTGGAGCCTCCTCCTAAGGACTTCTTCTAGAGGACCCCTGCATACTTGAGAGTTATTTTGAGAGCTTTTCTGTATGTCTTGATATGTCAGGCCTATATTTTGAAATAATATAATTAAATGATCTATGCCTTTTGGCGAACCATCTAGGGTGATCTGTTTATCACCGATGGTTCAGGTCGATTCTTCTGTTCATGCGTTGGCATGGAAGAAGAACTGTCTTTTGAGCTTTTGCTAGATTAGCATACTTTATCTCATGTTGTTCAGTTTACATGTTTCATTTTTAGTAGGGATTGCTTGAGTATACTAATGTTTCGTATGGACTTTGGGGTCATGGCCTAGAGGGCCGTGCTGATGGCACAGGTTTCGGGGTGCTAAACTCTGGGCTGTCACAGTTGATATCAAAGCATTTTCGTTTAGAAATTCTGACAATCATTATTTTTGTCAGAGCATAGGGACTTCTGCTAACGAAACTTTAGTTTCACATGTAGACCGTGATGTCTTCTAGGGGAAGAGGCCGACCTAAGGGCGGTCATAATAGGAATTTGTGTAGTCGAGATAACTTTATCTCAGATACCAATCGAGTGCCTTTGGGAGATAGAGAGGCTTCAGGTAGTGGTGGCCAAGAGAGGCAAGATCAAGCAAAGAATTGGGATCGAGATCGTAGGGATCAAGATCAGAGGGAACAGGAGAGAATCAGAGAAAGAAATGAAGACGGAGAGGAGCGTCAGAGGATGATGCATACTATGAAAACCATGGCGGCCGCTATGGCTCAACAGGCAGCATCCTTGACGGCTCACAATGCCAATGATCAATAACAGCCACCTACACCTTCAGTAGCTCCGACACTGCCAGTGTCCTCTGCATTTACTGAGTTTAGGAGGATGAGACCTCCTAGCTTTTCAGGGCAAGTGGAGCCGATGGCTGTCAAAAATTGGCTAAGCGAGATGGAAAAGGTTTTTAGCATGCATGCACGAAAGATGAAAGCTTCCGTTGGGTAGCATACATACTTGATGGGGAAGCTGGACCTTGGTGGAAGTCCATTTCTAGGACTAGGGCTCAGGAGACCCCGAGATTGCCTTGGACATGGGATGAGTTTGTAGAAGAGTTCAACAAACAGTATTTCCCTGAAGTCGTGAGAAATCAGATGGAAATACAAATGTTGCAACTCTTGCAAGGACGAATAACAGTGAGGAAGTACGGAGTGGAGTTCATGAGACTTGCTCGCTTCGCTCCCGATTACATGATCACTGACATGATGAGGGAAAAGAGGTTTCAACAAGGCTTGAGACCAGAAGTCAGAGGAGTAGCACCGTTTCAACTGATGACCTATGGAGAGGTCATGAGTAAAGCGTTAGTGGTTGAAGAAGAAAATAATAACTGATACCGTCAGAGCAAAAAACAAGGAAGAGGGAATGTAGATCAAGGCAGAACTGGGAACTACAAACTGATGAATAAAAAGCCAAGATTCATAGTACCTAATCAGAGGCAACCACTCCAAGCTAGGTATGGGAGACCGACGCAGCAGACTACCCATCAGAGATTTCTATTGCTTGCGTCAGGGAGGCCGATGAGGTATGAGAGCCCTGCTATTTCCACTGGGGCTACAGTTACACAAGGCTTTTCACGAGCTGCTTCTTCCACACCTTGGGAGACTTATGCCAAGTGTGGCAAGTCTCACAAGACGAATTGTAGGCAAGGAATGCGAGGCTGCTTTAAATGTGGTAACGTGGGCCACATGATTAAAGATTGTCCTAAGATGAACAAGGACAAGATGGCTTCTGCTTCTATTCCAAGACTGATACAAGCGAGAAAACGTGTCGTACAAGGGAGAGCCTATGCAGTCACCGCCCAAGAAGTAAGGAACGTACATGACATCATCCAAGGTGAGCTTTCTTTTAAATAAAGAATTTCAATTCAATAAAATTTTAGATAGAGAAGGTGTATTAATTAGAAAAGCTTGTAAACCCATTTGTACATTAAATTCTCTAAATAGAGTATGTGTTGTATATGTAAATATGTATGTTATAGGTACATTACAAGTTTACGAAAAAGGATGCTATGTAGCATGTGAAATAAGAGTGTTGATAGACCTAGGGTCTACCCACTCCTTTGTCGCTCTGAAATTTATGAAAGAATGAAGATTATTTCAGAGACGTTGGACTTTGTTCTATCAGTGTCTCTCCCGACTGGAGAATTAGTCGACACAAAGTTGATTTGCAAGTCGGTAGTAGTGAGTATTAGAGATGGGGACATCTATGAACTAGACGCGCAATTAATATTATTGGACATGCAAGGATTCGATGTGATCCTTGGCATGGATTGGTTGTCACAACATTGTGCGACCGTGGATTGCAAGAATAAGATTGTCATCTTCAGACCTAACACTAGGAGATCATTTTGATTTTGAGGAAAGAGATCGATGCATATGCCACTTATTTTTGCAGTCAGGGCTGAGCGCTTGATCATAAAAGGATGCAGCAGTTATTTGGCATTTTTGAAGGAGGATAAGGAGACGAAGAACATTATCTCCGAGATAGCAATGGTGCGAGAGTTTGAAGATGTATTTTCGGAGGAATTACCAGAATTGCCTCTAGAGAGAGAAGTGGAATTTTCCATCGACTTAGCATCGAAAATAGAGCCTATTTTGAAAGCACCTTATAGAATGGCTCCTCTACCAATATCGGAGTGGAAGTGGGAATCAATCTCTATGGATTTTATCGTTGGACTACCGCATACAGCAAAGAGATATAATGTCATTTGGGTAGTCGTAGATCGATTGACCAAGACAGCACACTTCTTACCTTACAACACGATGTACACGGTAGGAAGACTTGCAGAGTTGTATATGAAAGAGATCGTGTGCCTACACGAGATTCCAAGCAGTATTGTTTCTTACTGTGATCCATTATACACGTCGAAGTTTTGGAAGAAATTTCAAGAGGGAATGGGAACGCGATTGGATTTCAGTTCAGTATTACATTCGCAAACTGATGGGCAAACAGAGCAGGTAAATCAGATCATCGAGGACATGCTTAGGGCGTGTATGCTAGAGTTGCAAGGATCATGGAATCAGCACTTACCATTGATTGAGTTTGCATACAACAATAGTTTCCAAGCAAGCATTGGCATAGCACCATATGAAGCTCTTTATGGAAGGCGATGTAGATCGCCCATCAATTGGGAAGAAACTAAGGAGAAATTTGTTTTGGGACCTGAGATACTTGAAGATAATGCCACCTATGTTTGCATGATAAGGGAAAAATTCAAAGCGGCTCAGAATAGGCAGAAAATCTATGCCGATATCAAGCGGACCAGCGTAGACTATAAGGTGGGTAAACACGTGTTTGTAAAGGCGTCGCCTATGAAGGGCGTGATGAGATTCGGAAAGAGAGGGAAGTTAAGTCCCCGCTATCTTGGACCATTCAAGGTTTTGGGTCGAGTAGGGGAAGTTGCTTACCGCATTGGATTACCACCATTATTCGATCGGGTGCACAATGTGTTTCACATATCTATTCTCAAGAAGTATATTAATGGCCCTGATCATGTTTTGGGCAGTCAAATATTAGAGATGCATGAGGACATGAGCATGATAGAGGAACCGGCGAAAATATTCGATCGAAAGGAACAAGTATTGCGCACCAAAGTCATCCCTTTAGTACTTGTTTGATGGAAAAATCACCCGGCCGAAGAAGCTACGTGGGAAAGAGAAGCCGATGTGAGACAGCAATACCCAAACTTGTTTGCGGCAAGTTGAGGACTTAATTGTATCATCGCAAGCATGTTGTAAATTTAAATGACTTATGTAATCAAATGTTGAGCACTTTGGCCAACCTATTCAATGGAAAGAGTGTGAATCAAAACCTTGCCGTGATGTGATGACGAATGCATGGCTACGATTCATTAGGCCACGCAATGGTTAATGAAGACATGCTTCACAAAGCCAATGACCAATTGGTCAAGTACTACCAAGAAAATGAAGGAAAATAAAGTATAAAATTTCTGGAAAAATCTGTCAAAACTGATTAATCGCTTTCCAAATCGATTAATCGAATTTGGAAATCGATCAATCGATTTTGGTCGATTAAACGACTGGCATACGCCAGTCAAATGACAAACCTGGGAATTAAATAACAGCAAATTTTGATTAATCGAGTTGAATTCGATTAATTGATTTTGAAAATTTGATTAATTGATTTTTAAAATCAATCAATCGATTTTGCGTGGCTGAGTGTAAGTTATGAAAATCGATCAATCGATTTTGGCCTATATATATCATATTTGGGGTTTTTTGCCCCCATTCGAAAATCAATTTTGGTTTTTATTTGGGCGCCATTTCTTCTTCCTCCTCGAGCTACCTAACCGGCTAGGCTTTTTGCATTTTCGGATCATTTTCGGATCGAAACCCAAACCTTTTGGATTAAAAGTGCACGGTAAAACCTAAATCTTCAACTTCTTTGAAATTTAAGTCATCATAGCCCTAGGTTTTAAGATTTTGATTCAAAATGCCACCTAGAACCTATTTGACCACGAAGCAAGCAGCTTCCAAGCTACCGGTTCGGCGTAAGAACACTGCACCGCCACCACCATCACCATCACCTCCATCATCACCATCTTCTTCATCAGATCCCGGATCTGATTCGACGAGCGCGTCTTCATGCGAGTCATCTCCGACACCACAACCACCACACGTTGATGTACCCCAACCACCACCCGAAGCTTAGCCCCAACCAAATGAGTGGTGGGCGGCAAAGAATTTTGAAGACAAGTATATTATCGACGATGCCTTATTTATAGATCCCGATGTCAAGGGTGAGACCCAATGGGCCCGGCAATACCTTCAAAAGGCAGGTCTCGGAAACCTTTTGATCCCTCTACACGAGTATTTTTACCCTCAACTCGTGCGCCTATTTTACCATAAATTAAAGGCGGGACGGGTTGACGACACAGTTATGACCAAGATTGATGGTCATAGTTACACTTTCACTCGCTGCCAAGTGCACGAATCCTTAAAGTGTTAGTTAGATTTTGTGCCTGAGACCACCCTTTTTCCACCATTTATCGAGGAAACCAAAATTGAGGTGATTCGGACCGAGATGACCAAAGGGCTCAGCGAATCCAGATCGTCGATAAGGAGGGTCGATTTACCGCCTTATATGTGGATGCTTGATTCAATAATCAAGTGCAACCTCTACCCGATGCACCACGACACTGAGAGGGTCGAGTTGGTCCAACAAGCCCTTTATGCGGCATACTGCGGGCGTTGGTTCGACGCGACCAAACTCATCCTAGAGGGTATGATTTACATCAAAGGGAAGATGATGAAGGATCCCTTGAGGCCCAAGGAAAAGATGTCGTACGCTTGACTGATATCGAGCATGTTGGAATGCTACTCTGACTCTCCAGAGTACACCATTTCACCGATTGAGATGAAGGCTACGGACCACGTGAAGCATTACTCCATCGCTTCGTAGGATCATAGTTATAGGCTGTTAAAGAAGGCCCTACTAGTAGAGGGGCTAGCACCACCACCACCCCCACCACCACAGCATGACCCACCAACTGAGGGAGCACCATCTCTTGGCTCAGTTCCACCTGAGCAATGGCCTTTGCTGCCACCTCACCCACCCTCACAGTCAGCAGCTACCATGCCTGCATCATCCTACCGCTGACGAGTAGCTCACCCAGCCCCTACCATAGAGGACGTGTTGGCCCGGACGGAGGCCAACAACCAACAGATGAACCGACACATCGATTTCTTGATGTACCATACCATGCGATACATCTATCCTCATGACTACCAGCGTCGTCTCGTGGAGGAGCAGACATGGACCGCAAGCGCATCCGCCTTCCACTTGGGTACCACTGATGTCGGTACATTTGGTTCAGGTCCTCAGTAGACAGGCGAGGCGGGCCAGCCAGCAGCGAACCAGCCCGGAGAGGGGACAGTGTGATCTGGAGTGGATGACTTTTGCATTTTTGTGCTATAATTAAATATTTCATGTAATTACTGAGAAAATTGTAAACTTTTGGAGAATGAATACATGAAATGGTAAACCTTTATAACCATTTTGACAAGTGTCCTATATCTTTGGGAAATCAACATTATTTTTGGAAATAGTCTCTCTTCGCTTGCACTTACGTTTCTTTTCTTGCATTGCATGTTGTAATGTAATAACTTTTCGTGAACGGCTGTGTAACCTCACCTGTGTGTGGGGAACCCCATCAACACACCTTTGGGTTCATTTTCGAGGATAAAAATTTTCAAGATGGGGAGAATGTAACATCCCCAAAATCTAAGTGTTGAACAGTATCCTCGAGATACATGCCCGATTGGTCATAGGTTGACCGGATGAAAGTCAACTCGATAACTGTGATTACGACTTATGTTGATGTCATAAGTGAGCATGTAAGTGTGTATGGTTATAGCTTAGTGAGTGACAATATACGCCTATCTTGGGTGTATATGCCTAACACCGAAGTAAGAGGAGTTATAAGGACTTAATAACCTAAAGAGAAGTTATTTCTCTTGTTTTGGGTTGGTAAGAGGAGTTAAGAGGAGAGAAAGAGAGAGTAAGAAGTGGAGTAATTGCATGGCAGGTTAAGGTGGGTTCCAGTTTTAAGAAGGATTCTAGCATTTAATATCAGATTCGACATATTGGGATCCGTTGAAGCCAAAGCTTGGAGCGCTAGTCATTAACCCAACCACTAAATCAATCAAGTGGTTGATTTAAGGTGAGTGATATTGAATCTCTTTAAACATGGGTATGTACATTCAATTGTTGATAAATGATGAATTATAGAGGTAGAAAAGAATGGAAAATTATATGGAAAAGATTTGGAAGGAATGCCCAAGAAAGGGCTGAGTTCTAACCAAATAGATTAATCGATTTGGAAAATCGATTAATCGATTTTGGTTCAGAAGTAAGTTGGGTAGAATTGCCCGAAATCGATTGATCGATTTTAAATCGATCAATCGATTCTGAAATTTCGATTAATCAATTTTAAAATCGATTAATCGTCTGAGCACTTCTAGTGGCTAGAAATTAGAGACTGGGAAAAATTGATTAATCATGTTTGGATTTTCGATTAATTGATTCAAAATCGATTAATCGAAGTGTGGATTTTCGACTAATCGATTTGGGATCGATTACTCGATTTTGGATTTTTGATTAATCGATTTTGGGAATCGATTAATCGATTTTGATCGTTCATGTTGACTTTTGTATTGGACCGTGACGGTTCTTGGAAGATCTTGTACCTTCTTTAATGAATCCTTATTGATGCTTTGCTTGTGTTATGATGTATCATAGGTGATACGAGCAAAGAGTGAGAATGTGGAGTCGCGTGGACTTTGACGCATAGTGATTCTAATGCGTGAGGTAGGGAACACCTTAAACATGTACTTTAATTTTCAAAAGCATGTATGTAGAGTAATTCATATGAACATTTATGCATCAAAATATAATTTCAAAGAGTATGGGTGTGTCTGTTAATACCCAATGAACTAATAAGGTCCCCAGGGGACGTGAAATTGTGATACGGCACATCTGAGTGATGCATTGAGCCAGTGGCATCCCAGGGATGCAGATGAAATTGTCAGGAAAGTAAAAGAAAAGTTGAGAAGGCCTAATATACTAGAATTAGTACGATCGCACGGTGAATAACTATATGTAGTGCATATAATATTTTTGTTATTTAAGGTTTAAACAGAATACCCCACCGATGTGGCGGGATACCCACGACTGACTCGATAGGATATCCGTGACCAGTACGGCGGCTAATCCGTACACCAGTTTGGACATCCCAAGGATGTAAGCATGAGATCAGAACCCCACCGCCTATGAGAAAGGGACCTGAGTAGTATTCAAGTAAGAAACAGATATGACAAGTGTCTATTTAGACGACGATGGTGGGTATTCCATCGGGGCTCGATGCTATATTGTTCAGGGATTATTTAAGTTAAGATTTAAGTGATTAGGCCGAATCAGTAACTAATGTCAGTAAGTTGAGAATGAACAAAACCATGTAAAGTAACAGTTGCATCTAGTACTTCATTTTAGTTGTTTAAAATATTTTCCTATGCAATTCCATCAGATAAACCATGCTTTTAAAAGGTTTTAGAATATATGTGAGAGCTTAACTTATATGTTCACTTATTGTTTCCCTATTGAGCTAGGATGTAGTCTCACCCCTTTAGACTATACGTCGCAGGTCCATTGCTAGCAGCGACTGAGGCTTCGGGAGATGTAGATTCGAGGGATTCGGATTACATGCCCGAGAAAGAGTTGGAGCCTCCTCCTGAGGACTTCTAGAGGACCCCTGCGTACTTGAGAGATATTTTGAGAGCTTTTCTATACAGCTTGGTATGTCAAGCCTATATTTTGAAACAATATAATTAAATGATATATTCTTTTTGGCGAACCATCTGGGGTGATCTGTTTATCACCGATGGTTCGGGTCAATTCTTCTATTCATGATTTAGCATGGAAGAAGAACTGTCTTTTGAGTTTTTGCTAGATTAGCATACTTTATCTCATGTTGTTCAGTTTACATGTTTCATTTTTAGTAGGGATTGCTTGAATATACCAATATTCCGTATGGACTTTGGGGTCACGGACTAGAGAGTCATGCTGGTGGCACGGGTTTCGAGGTGTCGAAATTCGGACTGTCACATTTTAGTTTTTGAAAAGTATTTTTATAATTTTTCTGATTAGTACATAGGAATTATGATAGAAAAAAAATTACAAATCCTGAAAACTTACGATTCATTATAATAGAAGTTTAATAATTCGAATTTAGAACAGTTATAATTCATATTTAGGTCATTGAAACACTGTATTAGAATGAATGTTTGAAATAATATTTTGATCTAAACTGTAAAAATTTAGACTATAGTTTCAAATTAAAAACCAGTGAGATTTTGAACCATATTTCCTCTTTTATCTTGAAAGAGACTATTTCTATTCAAATCGTGAAAATTTCTTTGAATTCTATACTTATATGAAATCTCATATTGCTAAATTTAGAATCGAATTATTCTATGAAAATGATGAACTGATTTTTATCTAGAATTATCTATTAGAAATATCAAAGCAATAAGGCATCTATACTAGTAAATCGTAAAGATGATTTAAGGCCATCTTTTGTTTAAACCAGAGCCAAAACAGTCAAAATTCTAGAACATTTAATCCTTTGAACCCATATTAGAAGCCTGAAATAAAATTTCTTTAAACCAAAATTTTATAAACCTTTAACCATATGTACTACCCAAAGCTTTCTACCTTTAACCCTTACAATTTCTGAGAGTTTATAATGCAAAGAAGGGAAGAAAAGGGAGTGAAAGGAGTAAGAATGAAACAGAGAAGGAATGTTAGAAAAGAGGTACAAAAGAAAAAAAAAAAAAAAAAAAAGGAAAAAAAATATGGGAAATGAGTAAAAAAGAAGAACGATTCAGCAAAAAGCTATGAAAAAAAAGAGAAATCGTAAAAGATGATTTTATAGCTAAAGAACTGGGATATATAAAAATAAAAATAAAAAAATGGGAAGAAGTTCTCCAATAATGGATACTTACTGAAATAAAATAGTAGAAGAAGATAGGAAAAAGAATAGCTAAATTCTCAAAAAAACTTTGAATACTTTTCTACCTTTCCTTGATACCTTCTGAAACCTAAAACCCTACTACAAGCTGAAGGAAAGACCTTCCTGATTTATGATTTGCAAAAGCATAAGCCTAGTAGAGATAAGGATAATAGATATTATGGAATGTATAGGGAGTCATAAGAATAGGATAAGATTATCTTTTCTATGAGATATAATTTTGCAATTATCTTTGATTGAATTCTTCTGAAAAATATACTGAGAGAATCCAAAAGTTTCGATATCTTTTTGAGAGTATGTCAATAGTAAATTTTTTAATGAAAATATTTTCTAAATCTACAGTTTAGAAAAATTTAGGAAGACTAAACTGGTCACTAGTGCTTATACACTCTGTGCTTATTGTGAATTGAAATTGTTGGAGTTCTAATCAAGGATAATTGTGGTAATGGAAAGTAAGGATAAAAGATTGGTAATTTTGGAAAATCGTAATGAACTATGTATTAACCAATTTAACAACTTAGGTAGTTTAGGTAACTTAGTTATTTTAATTAGTGTACAAAATTAGTTTAGTATTTTAAATTTCAATTTTTATAATATATTTTAAAATTTTCAAAAATATTTGGAGTTTATAGGTAACTTTACTGAAAACCTTCAGGAGACTACAACTCCTCCACTAGGGATCCCTAGGAGTTTAAAGGCTTGTTGCATCTGTTAAATGCAATCATACTCCCTACGAAAGTGGCATTTAAATTAATAGTTTAGATATTTTATGTTTCCTTGCTTGCTAGAGACTAGTAAAGCTTAAGTTTGGGGGTGTGATCAGCCACAAAATTTACCATTTTATCACCCTTAACTTAGTGATGCTAGGACTTAGTTTGCTACTAACAAGTCAACAAAGTACAGATATTAAGGAAAAATAGTAAAAGAGAGCCAATGTTTTAATATTCATCAAAATAAACTCAAAAAGTAGTAAAAAGACGATTGAATAAAAAGAAGATGATTCGTTGCTGCTAAAAGTCAAGAAATCGTACTTTACGATTGTGCGCTAAAGCTGAGACGGAAAGAAAGTGAAAGTTAAGAAATCGTAATTTATGATTCTTCAAAAGATGATTCTTCATAGAGCGACAAAGGAGTAAAAAGCGATAAAAGAAAAGAAATCGTTCATTATTAGAAATCGTCCAGTAAGAAAGCTGTGTGAAAATGAGAAATCGTGGTTTACAATTCTCAAGTAAAAGAACAACAATCGTAATTTACGATTGTGTAAAACTTTTTCCGCTGCTACATCTGTTGCTATTGCTAATCACGTGAATGAAGATTATCACCGCCATGCACTGAATTAGAAGATATCTAAAATTAGAAGTTTGGTGAATCATGGATCTAAAAATATTAATGAAGATAAGCTTTAAGAAATCTTTGCTAGTAAAATAAAGGAGAACAATCCAGAAGCACATCTACAATTGAAGGCAAGGAAGAATAAAATTAGGAATTAAAGTTATATCAGGAATCTTTTATTTTTAGTAGTTTCTTTTATTAGAATTAGTAGTCTTTGTAAACCGAATCCTTATAATCCATAAATAAGAGAGCCCGATGTAGGAATAGGATCAAAGAATTTTAGCATCAATTGATAACTGAGGTTAGATTTTCTTTCGATCAGTAATGTAAAACAGTTAGAGTAGATTAGCTAAAAGAGGTTTCTCAAGAGCAATTGACGACTGCTATTGGGTGTTGAAGATTAGTATAGATATCTTAGTTTCTCAAAAGCAATTGACGACTGCGACTGAGGGGTGAAAGATATATTTACTTTACTTTCTAGTTTAGATTTTATTTACTTTATTTATGTGCTTTGTAAACATCTTCAAGTTATAATGTGAATTGACGACTCAGGTTAGAATTTGCAGATTAGTGTAATGGTTTTTACTTTTCTATCTTCAATTTTCTAGAGTTTGATTGACGCCCAAATTTTAGGAAATTGTTGATTAGATTAAATCTGTGTTAAGGAATTTTAGTTTTTGATTGACGCCCAAATTCTAGAAGACTGTAATACGGTATAACGGTACTATTTATTTTTATAAAAATTCGATGGCTGAAGATTGGGATTGACGGCCTCAATCTGAAGGAGGATTAGGATTTATTTTCTGCAATTTAGATTAAGAAACCATTCTTTTATTCATATTTCTCAAGTAGTTTAGAATCTTAAAAGATAAATACAACTTTAAAATAGTAATATATAAATAAGATCAAACTTTTTCATAGAAACGATCCTATACTAGCTCTACAATTTCCATTGTGTGCTTGCAATAGGTTAAGACTTAATTAGATATATATTGTAAGCCGATCAAGGTCTTCCCATGATGACGGGCCTGCTCCTCCCCTAGTTCACCCCTCTACACCACCTTCTGATATGCCCTTCATGGAAAGGGGTTCAAACTTTGCTCCACCTGAGGCCCCGACTTTGGAGCATGCTGGCCCGACTCTCCCATCTTCATCGGGAGAGCTAGGGGCTAGCACTGAGCCCATAGATTCTGAAGAGCCCAGCTCCTCATTGGTGCTATAATTTAACGCTTCAATTTTCTTTTTCCCTCTTGCTTTGGTGTGACAATTATTGTTTTGTGCATTGAGGGCATTGCACCATTCAGGTTTGGGGTTGTTGTGCTTTGTGTGTGGTCCATATTTTTAATTTCTACATCATATACGTGACTATTATTTTTGTACACCCTCAATACCATATTTTATACATAGTTTTTAAACCAGCACTGCTTTATTTTTCCGTAGTTTTGAAACTGTAGTCGATGATGCATGTGAGTTCTAATTTTTAGAATATTCATACCATGATTAAGACTGATGTTGTTTAGAATGATTTATTCCAATGTGAACATTTAATGATTGGTCTAAATTTCTTGCTTAGAAATATATATATATATATATATATATATATATATATATATATATTTATATTTACACCATTTGTCATGCTTAAGTCTAGAAATCAATGGATTAGTTTGAATTTGAAATCTTAGAATTCCAAGAATCGACTAAAACTGGTGAGCTTTAGAACCTTTGTCCGTCATTCTTGATGAGTGCTAAATATAATTCAGAGTATCCTTGAAATCTGTGCTAAATTGTTTAAATCTCATTTGTTTCACTTGGTTTGTAGATTTTGCATTATTTATGCTATTATACTAGAACTCATAGTTTTTGAACTCAAAACAAATAGGCATCATTATCACCGAGAATGGAAATGATCAAAGGCTATCTATTGGCTCGTTTGTGCTCAAAATGTCTCACCTTATACTTATGTACCTTTTTAGCCCCCTTTGAGCCTTAATAAAAATTTTGCCTTAAAATATTTCTTGTTAAGCCTTATTAACCATACCCCACACCAGTGCTGCAAATGTAAAACCTTTCCCTTCAATCTCTGAGAAATTAGGGAAGAGGGATGAGAAAAAGAGAGTAAGAGAGAGGCATGGTGGTGATGCTTGCAAGGAGCATATGACAGAAAGATATTCGAAAAAGGGGAGAGAATGAAAAGAGGAGAAAATTACATGCATGTGAAAAAAAAAAAAATATATATATATATATATATATATATATATATAATGAAAAAACATGAGGTGGTATACAAAAAGGAGGATGAAGGAATGAAAAGAAGGAAAAAGTTAAGTGAGAAAAAGAAAAATTATGAAAAATGTAGGAAAAGGGAGAGTGAAAATAAGAAAATTATATGTGTACCCTTTTCCCGATTTCTCTAAAAAATTTGAATCCAGTTTTCCCTTCTTTCTTAACCTCCACCCGAGCCTCATTACAACCTTGAAAAGACCTTTCTGATCCGATCTCGGGTGGTAAATACCTTGTGGAGGGTGATGATGCAATGACCATGGTGCATAGTATAACATGTGTAAGATACAAACATCATTCTTTTATGAGATCACTTTTTATTTTATTGATGCACCATCTTTCTTATATCATGTGGGAACTTCTAAATTGTGTTGTAATTCCATCTCACATGTGAGTGAAATCATGATCATTCATCAGAGTGACTTTGTTGTGACCACATACCTAAAGTGAAGATTGTGTCAAGACTTGGGATCTGTTGATTCCCGGTTTGGATTAGTCCGGAGCTAGAACGATTTAAGCATTGGCATAGGCACACACAACACTCGAAGCATGGATGAAAGATTGGTCTAAAGATCGGAGCATTGGATTGATTGGAATAAACAACAGTGGGATTGTCATGACATCGGTATCTGAAAATAAAAGCTTGCATGTTGAGATGATTACAAGTTTTGATTTTAAAATGCATGTATTACATGAAAACTAATTTTGAAAACTCTTTTACCAATGGTTTTTAAAACTGTTTAGGATGTTTGTGGGTGTCATTACTAAAAACCCTCAGGAGACAGAGAGCGAAAGCCTTCACGTTATGAACGTTTCTAATCTGCAATTTTTGTAGGCTCTCATCGCCAAAAAGTTCTCTCAGGAATTTCATCGAACACCTGGTGGGTCCACCAATGATACTTCTCCCATAATCAGCCTTTTTCAAGCCCAAAGTCATGTGAATGGCTTTGACGTAACTTGGCTTCAACATTACTCTGGCAAGGCCCCTATGTAGCTTCAAACCCGATAGGCTGGAGAGTTCCTCAAGTATAGGAGTTAGCTCACGGTTCCCAAAACAGAGGACATGGTTGCCCACTTTCCAAAAAGAGGTCGCCGCATATATAAAATCACAAAGTGGAGGGACTTCAAGAAAAGACAAGAGATGGGCCAATCCAAGCTGATCCAAACCCGCGAGCTCCCTCCCATTCAAACTATCAAGCCACTTCAAAAAACTAGGTCCCACACCCAAAGAGGGAAGTATGGTAGTCCCAAACCCTCCACGAGAGGAGGGGCCGAAAAGCGGGTCCATGGTCGTACAAATATGTTTCTGAGATACAATTCAATGTAGGACATTGGACCCACCTTTGGGCAAGAAAAGAAAAAAATGAGAGCAAAAAATATCAAGTTAAAATCAAAACAAGGAGAAAAGAATGCATTCTTGAGCTTAAAAGGCCCCACCTTCCCCTGATGGCACCTAGCGTGTGTATTAAACATGCCAGACCAAATTTCTCCAGAATTGCTATGGCGTGTGTATTACACAGGCCAAGCCACATTTTCTCAGATTTGCTCTGGCGTGTGTATTACACACGCCAAACCACTTTCTCCTAGACTTTCTCTGGCATGTGTATTACACATGCCAGACCATTACTGCCATCCAAGGAGGAAAAGTGAGTGTAGGGGAGGTAATTTTGATGATCCCCTAGACAGACCACCTACATTTCTTGTCATTTGCTTAAAAAAAACACTAGCCCACATGCAGAGATACAAATTTTTTTAACCACATCCAACTTACATATGATTTTCTATGCAGGAAAAGTCCGCACAGACACGAAAATGGTGGCCAAATGTTTACCAAGTGCATGGCCCCAGGGCCATTCTTTTTAAATTGCGTCCATCCTGTAGAAGAGAGCCAACATACCTCAGCAAAAAGAGAAAGGAGAAAGGGATGGAGCAGGAAACAAAGAGGGAAAAGCAATAGCATTCATTCAAAAATAAAAGCTGTCTAAAAATATGTTCTCTGATACATCTTCCCAAAATAAAAATAGAAAAATCCCAAGAGTTCAAAAGTGTCTAAACAAATTGGAGCAAAAGCTTAATCCTTGGCAGCACCCTTCGATTTCTTACGACGACGCGAGGTACTATGGTACGCCTGAGAAAGTCGGCTAAGCAGGGAACGCGATTCCTTTTCACGAGCACGCTGCAAGTCATATCCAAAGCCATCAATCAAGATCGGTTGAAAGATAAAAAATAGCAAGGCATTAATCGAAACCAGTCAGTATGACACTCACCATGTCCACATCTCGGAGGCCAGCAATATTGCAGTAGTACTTGGCCTGATTCACAGCAGATTCGTAGTTCTGCATAAAAGAAAAAGGAGATGTCAGTTACAGGAGCCACAAGCGCAAACATAGGCATTTCTCTAGAAAGCAAAAGTACAAAAAGGAAAAAAAAAAAAAAAAACTTACCCTGAGAACCAATTCAGGAGGGGGGACCCAAACCGCTCCAGTAGATAGGTGGGTCCGCTCGTCTAAATCAGCACATAAGCTCAAGAGAAAGGCATCATCGAGGGGTCTAAAAGTCCCCTAAACCTCAACAATAGAGCTACCGGAAGCACCCGCACCAGAGGGGTCTAAAGGACCAGCACCCGTAGCCTAAGTAGGACTTGCCGCCGCTGCATCATCGTCGTCAGAATCGTCTTCCCGGTCAAACTGTGAAAAGAAGCAGGGTCTCAACCAGTATAGGTAAAAAAAACTGAATCAGAACCATTAGAAGCTTGCCTAAAAAGGAGAACTACTTGAGATCATATGCCGCCAAAGGCCAGGAAGTTGGCACTAGGTACAAAACGCGACAGAATGGACCGATTGGGCAAGGACTCATACCACAGCTGGTATCCTCCAGGCATGAGAAGATCATCAATGGGAACCCCATGATGGAGAAACCTAGCAGAAAGATCCTCAATAGTACCCTCAGGAGCCATAACGTCCGTCGGAGGAGCCTGTGACACGGCAAAGTGGTCTCGGTGCTAATGTACCGCTCTCTCTCCCAGGTAATATGCCCTGGCCTAGGCCCCATAAAAGAAAATGACTCGACGATCAACGAAGAAGCGAGACGGACCCATGGCAGCTTGATCCCAGAAAGGAGAACCAACATAAGGGTCATAGATGGCCTGCCTAGACAGAAAAGTGTCCCATCAGCCAAACATGTAGCATAAAAAGAATTGTTGAGAAAGAAAAGAGAGAAATGGTCGTACCTGCTCCAGGATCATCAAGTCAAATTGGGACCTCAGGCCCATCTCTAAATGCTTCATGCCAACGTCCCTAAGGTGATTCTTGTGCCAATTACTCATGAGTGGAGATGTGTAGACATCAGAGAAAAGGAGTGGGCGACCAGGCTGGAAGTGCAAGTACCCCCAAATCTGAAAAGAGCAATAAGCGTAAAAGTTGTGTCAGATGCAGGATGAATTCCTAGCCAATGAACCAAAGAAAGTGGGTGAGTCAAGAGTTACCTCAATCATAGGTCAGAAACTGACTACAGAAGCAGTGTTCCCAACTGAGGCTCGGGCCAGGCTAGACATCAACACGGCATATCTGGCCCCACCTCAGTCGTACCGATGCACGTCGTCCTAGTTTCCCATGAGGCTGAACAAAGACAATGAAACTCAGCCTCTACTGGCATTTGCAAAAAAGGGTCTTGCCTAGGATAAAGAAGAGTGAGATTCGAGCCAACATCAGGGAACGCTCAGCTCAAAGAAGCTATCCGCATCCAGCTGGCCCAGATCCACCAACTCGTGCTCACCAAACAACTCAGCCAGCTAAGATAATTTGACCTCAAAGGCATGCTTGTTCTAGGCCGAGGGGTAATCCCCGATTAATTGTACCACCTCATCCCAGGCCGATACGTGAAGGTTGGTCACCGGCGTGCCCCCAATCCTTATCCCCGTAATCATCGACCAATCGACGGGGGTAATATCCATTTCAGCCATCGCCATATGGAAGGTCATTGTCTCAGGACAAAAATGTTCAATCAGGGCCTTCACGTAGGCCGAGTCGCCCCTCATGGCGAGGGACAAAAGGAAATCCCCGAAGCCAGCCTGAGCAAGGAGAAACTTCACCACTGGAGGGAGATAGCGGTAAAGGCGTTGGAGGTCAAGCCAACCTCCACGAAACATAATTAGTGGCAGGTCCTGCATCAAGATGAAGAGGTGTCAGATCCTGCAGGTAAAGCAATCTTGCACAAAGAAAGAACAAGGTGGTAAAATAAAACTCATTTTATTACCTTGTCAGCAATCTTGAAATTCGAGATATGGGTGTATTGTTGGTTGAGCAGACCAGTACAGGCTACCTCGCCCTGCATTTCTTACCAAGGGTAGGAAAAGCACTGCACTACCAAAAGCTACTCCGCCCGGGGATCGTAGACCACCTCTGGTCGCTCCTCTTGCCCTTGCTCTTCCTCACTCGACATCCTGAGATAGAAACAGGCAACAGTATCAAAACATGTCAATAGCGAGAAACTGATTGCCGCAAGCCAAAAGAAGGAAAGTATGCCCCTCTCATTTTTTCCATCAATCTTAAACTATCATCATTTCCAAAGAAATACATCAAAAAAGAGGGTGAGGCCCGAAACCCCCACATTTCAAACAAAAAAGAGAAAGAGCACAAAAATAATAATAATAATAATAAAGAAAATAAATAAACAAAAAAAGAATGTGTGTACCTATATGTAACGAAAATCCAAGAAAAAACATGTATAAACATACACACAAAAAAAGGAGTCTTTCTTTTTTCCAAAAAACAAAACAGAAATCAAAAAATATATATACATGCATACACAATACACATACATAAAATAAAAATAAAAAGAAGAAAAGCAAAACATGTATAAACAGACACAAAAAAAGAGTCTTTTCCAAACAAACAAAAATAATATATATATATATATATATGCATACACAATAAACATGCAAAAGCAAAAACAAAAAAAAAAATCATCACAATCACCTTACATTGCACAAAAAAAAACCATCTAGGTCCACACAAGAAAGAAGAAAAAAGAGAGGCCCCTAATCACATCAACAAGTGAAGAAAAAAGTAGGGCATCACTAAAAAATCATATTTTTGCTCAAAATCAAGGCCAATGCACATGGAAGAAATCAAATGAGTCATAAATAATCATACTTGCAAGAAAAATCACTCATTCATCATCTAAAAAAGTAAAAATCCTAACCACATTACAAATTATTCAAGAAAAAAAAAAAAAGAGAGAATGAGGAAACTTTGATTACCTTCAAGAAAAATGGATCCTTGATCCGGCGTAGAGCATGTATTTGAACGGCGGGAGCAAACTCCAGCGAGAGAACAAGGATCAAAGCAACTCAAGGGAACCCTAGGAGGAGGTTCTGTTTTGGTTTGGAGAGGGGGAGAGGAATAGACTTTGAAAATAGCCCCTTTTGGCTCGGGCTCGATGGTTTTACCCCCCCCCCCAGTTTGGCTTGGCATGCATAAAATACATGCCAGGCATGTTTTGACCCCAATGAGGCTTGGCGTGTGTAATACACATGCCAAGCCAAACCTGGCCCGATTTGGCTTGGCGTCTATAATACACACGCCAAGCTCTTCCTGGCCAAGTTTGGCTTTACATGTGTATTGTACACATCGAGTTTGATCCTCCTCAGACCCGAAGTGGTGCACATGCCCCCGAAACGGCACGTCAATCTCCATTTGATCTGCTTGGGAGGCTGCGCTAGAATAAGTAGTTTCGGATCAATGAGCATGCTCAAAATCCCGAACACACAAAAAACCCCACATAAAATCACAAAAAACTCACATAAAATAATAAAAAATCCCACATAAAATAACAAAAAATTCGCATAAAATAATAAAAAAAATCACATAAAATAATAAAAAAATCCGCATAAAATGCACATATGCATGAGTCCTTCAAAAAGCGGTGTTAAGACCTGAAAAGTACCACTTTTCACCCCTTAACTTAATCTCTGTTACGCCCTTAATCATTCAATAAATGTGTTTTAAGTCTATTATGTAGGTAATAAGCAGCAGCTACAAATAAACCCCTAACCATGCCAAGGAGCTCACTGTTTCCCCAGAACTACCTCAGCAAAATGAAGGATGAACCCAGACAGAGAGTTGGCTGAAGCATAGGCACATCAAAGCATAAATAAACTAAGATGGATGCCTCGCGTAAATGTCGCAGGGTTCAATTGAACCAGAGATAATGCCTTCGCGTAGTTGTCGCGGGCTTCTGGAGGAAGCACAACAACTGGTCGCGCAGTCATCGCACTGTGCTCGCGCAGTTTGATGACAAAGAAATGCAAATCAGTCTTCGCGCGGTTCTCGTGAAGCTCAGCCATAAGTGAGTGAAACATTCGCGCAGTCTCGCACAACTCAAAAGATGAGTTGTTAAGCTTCACGCGATTCACTCAGAAGTGAGAGCTCCAGGTATTCCTGCGCGAAGCTGTCGCGCAGTGGCCGCAAGATACAAACATTCAGGGAAATGCTCGCACTACCCAGAAACTCATGAACACTGCTTCTCGCGAAGATTTGTCACGAGATTCACCAAGGGACGAACCATGCGAGCAATCCCCGTGCCATTCAAAGCTGAAAGAGCAATCGCGCAACAGCCATTAGCATCCCGCGATGACCAAAATGTTAATCCCGCGACTACATGAACTTCAAGTCAATTCAACCCCGCGACGCCAATTCTACCACGCGGAAAGATCTAAAATCTTTTCTACCTAGTGAGGATCGAGTTCTAAACTTCTCCCCACTTCTGCAGGGGCAATCCAGGGACTTCCAGTAATTATGGCACGCACTCCAATGCTCCAATCTCCATGCATACGCCCCGAGGCATCCAAGGGACAGGAATTGGCCGCAATCACATTGATAAATTAGGGTTTTCTTAACCCTAATTAAGGGGAAGCCGACTGCTATATAAGCCTAAGCCTAGCTTAGGTTTAAGGGATCGTTTTTGGGACTTAACTTCTGTGCTTCTTCTTACCAACTGTAGAATTACAGTAGGCTAAGGTTAGGGTTTAGGAGTTTTCTTTTTCCTTTTTCTTTCTCTCCATAGTCCAGCACTTGCTGGCTATGCCTTTTGTATGATTATATGGTATAGATTGTAATGGAGTTTTATAATAGGATTTATTGCATATATGGGATGATTTTTTTATTATGAGTTGTTCTGTACAAGGCTGCTGCCTTGAGATCCTCCATTGCTAAGTTGTATCGTAAGCAATGGAGGATTATTTTTAAGGTTTTATTTAGATCCAAGTAACCTATGTGTTCAGGGTAGGCACATTGCAGGCCTTCCCCCACCACAAGATCCATTAAATCTGAATCCCCATGAGAGCTTGAGCTGGTAGCCTTGTGAACATGGTGGCGGCAGCAATGATCTTGTTCTGTCTTAGACCTCTGTGAGGAAGATAGCCTCTGTGGATAGTCTGTGACCATTCAAGTGGACAAGTTATAGCCCTAGGGTGGAGCCAATCCACGGACCATTCAATTGAATGCTGAACATCTAGGAATTGAATGCTGAATGGAGAATTGTAATCATCCGGAGCATTCAATTCCTTCAATGTTCTAGGTTGTTCTTCACCCATAACTGCTGTCTCAATTTCAATAGGGGGTTCGACTGTGGTGTGTCTGTGCCTTCTCGGTCTTCTCCCCCTTTCTAACTCAGGGTTAGCAGGCTCTAATATAGGACTAAGGGATCTCCTTCCTAACATGCACACACATCAACAGCAGGGAAGACTATTCGCAGGCACATTGCACTTAACAAAAATTGTAACTATCCTAATCAACTGCTATGGAATCTTCAAAGGAGAAATAGACTGAGTTTTGAGAGTTAGAGAAGTGCAAACAGAGGTAGCTAGACTCCCAGTGCAATTCTACTCTCCTTCTCTGCTACGGTCCAAATCTGCAAGAAAAATTCCAAATGTAATTCAGCAGTATCAATTATTCACAAGTACAGCTACCAAAGAATAAAGAATCAAAAATCTAAAGTCTACTAATAGATCAATATTCCCAGCAACGGCGCCAAAAACTTGTTAAAGCTCAACTAAACTACACAACCACTGAGAAAGAGCTTCTGGCAGTGGTTTTTACTGTGGACAAGTTTAGACCTTACCGACTTGGGTCTAAAATTGTCATCTTCACTGACCACTCAGCATTAAAGTACCTACTGTCCAAGAAGGATGCAAAGCCCAGATTGATTAGATGGATACTCCTGTTGCAGGAGTTTGACATCAAAATCGAGGATAAAAAGGATATAGAAAATGTGGTGGCTGACCACTTATCCAGAATTATGTTGGAAAAAGGTGTTGATGACCTTGCTACAAATGATGTCTTCCCGGATGAGCAACTGTTTGCCATCCAATCTTTAGTTCCTTGGTATGCACATATTTTCAACTATCTAGTAATAGGCAAGATTCCTGCCCAGTGGATAAAAATGGACAAAGACGTGTTTTTCTCACAGATCAAACTCTTTTTCTGGGAGGAACCTTGCTTGTACAAGTATTGTGCAGACCAAATCATTCGAAAATGTGTTCCCGAAAGTGATGTCCCCAGTATTTTGGCCATGTGCCATGAAAATACCTGTGGGGGTCACTTTAGTGGAGAAAAACAGCTGACAAAGTGTTGCAGTGTGGGTTCTATTGGCCTTCTCTTTTCAGAGATGCCAATACACACTGCAAGGCCTGTGAAAGATGTCAAAAACTAGGAGGGCTGTCCAAACGAAATTCAATGCCTTTACAGCACATCCTTGTTGTAGAACTATTTGATGTGTGGGATATTGACTTTTTGGGCCCCTTTCCAAATGGGTAGAAGCCATTGTCACAAGAACTAATGATAATCAAGTTGTCCTCAAGTTTATAAAGCAGAATATCTTCTCCAGATTTGGCACTCCTAGAGCCATTATCAGTGATGGGGGGAGCCATTTCTGTAATAGAAATTTCGAGAGTTTGCTCAAGAAATATTCTGTCACCCATTGGATTGCTACTCCCTACCTCCCACAAACCAGTGGGTAAGTTGAAATTTCAAATAGGGAGATCAAGCATATCCTTGAGAAGACTGTGAGGACTGATAGGAAAGATTGGCCTGGCAAGCTTAATGATGCACTATGGGCTTATAGGACTGCCTATAAGACTCCCATTGGTATGTCCCCATTCAGACTGGTTTATGGGAAGGCCTGTCATCTCCCAGTGGAATTAGAACACAGGGCCTATTGGGCCATCAAACATTTAAATCTAGATCTAACTTCTGCTAGTCATCACAGGTTGCTACAGCTGTCCGAATTGGAAGAGCTAAGGATGGATGCATATGCTAATGCCTGGATCTACAAGGAAAGGTCCAAAGCTTTCTTTGACAAAGGGCTGTTGAGAAAGAGTTTCAAAGCTGGTGATACGGTTTGACTGTTTAACTCTAAACTTAAATTTTTTCCTGGCAAATTGAAATCGAAATGGGAAGGTCCCTACATTGTTATGCATGTTTTCCCATCTGGTGCTGTGGAAATCAAGGATCCCAAGTCTGGGAGAACCTTGAAGGTGAATGGTCAGAGGCTTAAGCCTTGTTTTGAAAAACCTGCCGAACTCATGGACACCATTCACTTTCAAGGGGATCCTTCTTCAAACTAATCCACAGGTGTGTCATTACTGTATCATATGTACTTAGTTTTTGGTTGAGTATGACGAGGTTCAGAGGATCCTTGCTAAGGAGGAAAAGAAAAAGAGGAAGAAGGAGAAGAGAGAGAAGAAGAAGAGAAAACTGGATACACCTGCATCTCCCCTACCATCTTCCTTACAACCTCCCCCACCGCCTCTCCCTTGATCCCTCCCCCCCCCCCTATTTAGTCTTTTCTTTTACCCTCTTTTTGTACCATTTTCATTTTTCTTTTAATGATAACTTCTTTGCGTTCTATACTGTTCTTAGCATTATTTTTTCAGTTTCTCTATCTTCTGATGTGTTTCTTTTTGTCTGTCTGGTGAGAATCTACTGCCTGTTCTCACCGTTGAACCAGTGAGGACACTGCTTCGAATGGTTTTGGGGTGTGGCAGTCTGCCAATAGAATAGTTAATTTTAGTGCAGTAATGGTGATATAACTGGGATGAATAAAGTTAATTTCCACTTAACTTGATACAATGAGGAAACATGTAAAAATTTAAATATTTTTACAGACTTTTGAAAATAGAAAAAGTTGACACCACCATGAAGCTAATATTAGAAAATTTTTGAGTTAAGTACTCAGTGAGCCTAAGAGGAGAGAAACAGACGAAAATACACCCCATGAGTTGAAATTTGAAGACCATACCTAGTGAGATTTGAGCCCAGAATTTTCTTTTAAAGAGTATTTTTGGCATTATTTCTGCTCTAAGGACTGATTGAATCAAGACTCTTTCACTATAAGTTGTGCAACTCCTAATCAAAACTAATTGACAGCACTCATGAGACTAAGGAAATGATCCAAGGCCCTCATTTGGACAGTTTGAGCCTGAAAATCCAACCTTTTAAAATCAGCCCTTGTGTATACACTAGTTGAGCCTTAAAATCATAATTTTCCTTTACAAACACCAGAACACTTGCACCTTAACCTCATGACCTGAGTCAACCTTACCCTCACTCTGAGAATTCAGAAGGTAAAAGAGAAGGAGGTAAAGATACTGAGAATGGTCCAATATTCTGTGGAAGGGGACGAAAAGCAACTTGTGAACAGCTGTGTATCAAGGGCAGTTGTGTGGCATTTATCAAAAGAATGAATAAAGAACTAAAAAGAGAAAAATAAAGAGAAGTCTAGAGGACAACATCATCTAAAAAATTGAAAAGAAGAGGAGAAGCTGGCCACTTTGAGTCTGAAATATAAAAAGGAAGATGAATTTTTTGCTTAAATAAAGGTTGTGAAGTCATGAACCACTCCTTACCTTGCTGATTTCTCAATTTGGATTCCCTTTTTACCCCTTTATTCTTTACACCCCTCAGCCATAAGCCACATTACAACCCTTTCAAAAAGACCTTATGGATCTAAAGTCAAATGAGTTGTCATGTGGAGATGAAGAGTTGCCTAATCTATGGTGAAAATCCTTGAAGATGTCAGAAATTCGAAGCTTGACCTATGCTCATGCTTGCAAGCCCATTTGGGATCTGCAACTGCTCTTGAGTTGTTGAGAATGAGAACACCCTCAGGTTATTAAAGGCAAGCAGGGTACTGATTTTTATACATTGAAATTCTAATATTAAATGAATGGTGGTAAGGCAAACACATATAACTTGTAAGTTTTAAATGGCCTGCAAACATTGCTGCAGTTTCCTCTAAGTGTTAAATGGGTGTGGAATGAAACTTTAAACATTTGAATCTGTGTTGTCATTATCTGCACTATACTTAACTGATTTTAATGGTGAAGTTTGTGGGTGTCTTCACTGAAAACCCTCAGGAGACTTCACTCCTCCACTAAGGATCACCTAGGGGTTTAAAAAGCTTGATACATATGCTAAATGTACCCGTGATCCCTACGAAAGTGGCACTTACAGCTTTGCTAAGGGAATAGCAAAGAGCGGCATGTACTCCCAAAAAACGTTACGACATCAGGTTGCTCTGCTTGGGTAGTCATGCTAAATTAACTTCAAGATTGATGGGTTCACCCAAAGACCTCGAACCCTGCTTCACGTAGGGGCACCCGTGATCAGTCAAATGAGGCTCGTGTGATTGGACATAAGTTGTAGATCTTCGCGTATTTGCTTCGCTCCTATATTTGAGTATGAGTCGATCACCCTCTCACTTACGGAGCTGTTTTATTCAGAATGAAACTTGAATATCAAACATCTTCAATCATCTCGAGAAGTAAACATTTTTCTCAGCATATTAGGCTTTCGCAACTGGCTTTATCTCAGTTATACCCAGTAATATCACTAAGTGCTTGGGAACTGATAACCTTAAGGAACGGATATTTTTCCCGATATACATGGCTTATGTTCACTCACCATGTTACCCACCTGATGTTTGAGGTTCGTTTTGAATACGACAGATCCGTCAGTGATACCTTAGGCCTCTTCGGATGTCTCTTATATTTGGCATTCGATCAATAGTGATCGGATATTAAAGAGGGGCATCTGTAGACACCCAAATTTGGCCCAAGGCCTGATCGAGATACACCTCGAGAGAGGCGCACCCCCGAGCTTCCGATAGCATACACCCTTAGGACCCTTTCCAAACCCTTAGAAACTTGTCTAAGCCTATAGGAATCACCCCCAATCTTTAGAAACCTCTTTGAAACCCTTAGTTAACCCTCTCAGACAATGGTTAGAGTGAGATGTACCAGGGCTGGCAGGGACCGCTACTGAGACTGAATCTTATACTATCGAAAAGTAGAGGTTCTCGACTTTCCAACAAGCCAAAAATTACCTTAATTCGAGTTGTACTTCAAAAGTTACGGCGATCCGAAAAATGACCAAAAATGCACCTAGTAAAGGAATGCATGGCGTGTATATTATACTCGCCAAGCAATTTTTTCCCAGAAATGGCTTGGCGTGTCTATTACACACGCCAAGTATAGGTGGGCCACCTTGCTAGCTCTGACTTTCAGGACACTGTAGCTATGCTTGTCGTGAGTAATACACATGCCAAGCTTAGCTATAGTAACCTCTAGTTTTGCTCAAATTTTACTTTTGGGGTTTGACTTGTTGACCATCCCAATATTTAGGGTGGGTTTCATTAGGACTGTTGTACCCCTATTTACCCTATTTGCAACCCTCTAGTCATTCAAGACCTCACCCTATCATCTACCATTGATCCTACCCTCACACATATTCATAACCTTAAAATCCTAGGAAACCTTAGATATTAGATTACCTAATTGCTAACCTTACTTAGCTTCTAAGTACTCCCCTAACCCTCTCTTTTTCTATAAATAGAGAGGCACCCCCCCTTGTAAATGGCTTGAAAAAAATCTAAAAGAGAGAAAAGATTAAGAGAGAGCTTTCATCCCCTTTCGTGCACCATTTTCATGCAAATTCCTGAACTTCAAAGTCCCCTTTAAACCCCACCTTCAATCAAAAATCTCCTAGTTTAGGTGAGAACTACCCCTAGCCCTCCTCTCCTACCCCCTAGCTAGCATGCTTTAGAGGTTAGAACCCACTTTTCCATCATCCAAGCTACTGAAGCTCTTCAAGTGCACCTACGTGAAGCATCGTTTCGGTTTTGGAGGGGACCGAAACCAAAATTTCTGACGGAAATTTCGGCCGAAAACCAAAATTTCAGCCGATAATTTGATCGAAAATTTCATTCCCATATATTCTATGACCGAAATTTTGGTCCCAAATTATCGTTTCAGTGGGGACCGAAACTGATAATTTCAGCCGAAATTTCGGTCATTTCGGCCGAAATTTTGATCCTTGACGCGAAGGTCCATAGTTGTGCTACAAGGGCCCGAGAGATCCGGCTCTCCCCTCTACTCCTTTACCTTCTTGGTTTTTCCTTTATCCTTGAATTTGTGTCATTACCCCACCGAAATCTCAGTAATTACGGAGGGGCACAAATAGGATCTAAGTGCCTTCAAGCAAGAGGAAGTGCTCATTTCCTTTTACTTTTCTTTTATTTAGGCCATAGGTAGAAACCACTTTTGATAACCGAAGCCCCTATCCAAGAGCCTTTGACATAGACTGGTGAATCGAAGTCATATTTTTGGCACTTCGGTGCTCATAAAATTGATTTAGGTTTCTCGGGACACCAAAAGCTCCGGGTGGCAACTCTATATTTTTCGCAAGTGCGCATCGTCCCGACGGGATCCTCAAAAATCCGCGATTGCACAACTTTTAATATAAATCTTCTTATATTTTAGATTCATTTCTCTACTCTCATCTAAGAAGTCATAGTTGTTGTTTTTTCTTAGTGGGAAGAGATTCCAAATTGAACCATTTTTATAACTTTGTTCAAGGCCACAAGCTTTTGAGTCCTTAGAATTGGATATTGTGTGCCTAATAAGCAATGTTGGTTCCTCTAGCTCCATATCCAACACCTCCGGCGCCATTATCGCCGTCCAGCAGTATCTCCTCTCTGTTCTTCAACATATTCTACATAAATTTTAATTAAAAAAAGAAAAATCTTCTATAATTTTCAGCTTTAAACTAATTTGAATTTGCTTATCTTTTTTACTGAATTTTAGGTCATGTCCTTTTCGCATTGTGTATTGTACATGTCCTGTGAAGTGTTTATCTTGATTCTTATTAATTATTTTCCACTGTTGAGAGATTTATAAGAAAATTTCGTAGCAAATTATGTACTAGCATAATATGTTTGTATCATTTGTCTATAATTCTGTTTTTCTCATGGAAATTATCCTTACATTGATAAAAGTTGGTTTGTTAGAATCTTGATTTGAAGTGAGTTTAATTTTGGTCATTTGTTACAAGTACTGTTGTCTTGAAAGTTGGGGATGAACAGGGTTCTAATTGTTTCCAATTGAAACAATTTGACCTTTAATTAGGGGATTTAAAGTAAAATTGATGTCAAACTGTGCAGAAGAATGCTAAAAAAGAAAGAACTTTGAAAATATCAATTTTCAAATCATGGATGTTTGAAATTAGTATATTTAGTTCATACGGTAGTCTGAAATGCCTACTAGGGAATCTTAATTTTAATCACAATGAAATTCTAGACAATGCTTTTACTAGAAATAAAAATTGATTATCGTTTGCCATCTCTTGTAAGTTTTATGTTTCAATTTTTTTTTAAGCTTGGCTAAACATTTTATGGTTACATTGAACTATAGATGGCATTGGTGGCTTCTGAATGATGATGTCCTCATTGCATTGGCTGAGAATTCCTGGGATACCTCACGGTGAACTCTATATCAACTATTTTAAAATTATTGATTAATTATTGGGTTTTGACCAAGAGTATAACATTGCGTAATTGGTACATGAGGTTTTCTAGTGAACTTTGCATATAGTAAGAGAAGTCACATTGGCGGTGGTGGATGTGGTGAATATTTCATAAATTTATAAGTTCAAATCCTGTGTTATGTCCATTGTTTTTTAGTTCAAAATATGGAAGTTGAGATGTTGAAATGATGCATCATGCATCAGTTAACTCCTCAATACCAATCTCACCTTGGTTTTTGTTTTGCTCAATTGTAGATACGGTATTTATATCCAATGATCGGACTTGATAGTTAGTTGACACATTTTTCAATTGAAGCATCTTACAAAGACAACACTCTGATCATGCAACTTTTGAGGGACAATCTTACATTGTGGACTGCCGACATTCCGGAAGATGGAGGTAGCACATTGACTACACAATATGTCATTTATGAATCTCTTTTCATTGAGAATTGGTGCAGTAATATATCTCTTTAATTGTTATTGTGATATATGGTTGGAGAAAAATATTATTCTAGGCTATGTTTGGGAATGCTCTTTGGAGGCAAAGACCAGCCCACTTAAAAGAGCTAGTTTAAATTTCTCTTTTAAAGAGAACCAAATTCAGCACTTTCACTCTCCGAAAGAGCTAAGAGATATAAACAAACACAATCATGACTCTTCTTGTACTTAAATTTGGATGGTAGACTTTGAAGTTAAAAAATGGTGGAATGTATTTTTAGTTTAATTAGTTTTCATGGGTGGATATTAATGGCCTATCAAAATGTCAAGCATTACATGTGCCAAATGATCTTTACCTGTGGTCCATCTCACTTCAATTGATAACTGATAAAATTCTATTCTTAATTATTGATAACTGATAGCCGTACTCGGTGTAGATCTGTTACCAGCTATTATCACCTAGTACTTTCAAAATCACCTGCTTTTTAGCTAATATTTAGGATGTATTCTTTATATATATATATATATATATATATATATATATATATATATATATATATATATACCAGTACCAGCTAAGCTCGGTACCGTGATCAGAGATTTTAATCATTATAGTCGTTTCAAGCATTATGTTATGCCACTTCGAACTTTTTTAATTCAAATTTGTTTCACTTATTTCATTTCGGTGGCATTACAGATATGCAGCACTCTTGAAAACAAGCGAGTTGACCTCTTTGATGGGCTTGCACGTGGAGATGATTATGAAAAGAATGTTCTACTACCTCATGTATGTGTGTAACCTTCTTTTTAGGTTCAACCATAGGCTTTTTGTTTGTTCAGTGGATTTCTTATTTGTTGTTTATTTCTTATATTTGTTTAAGTATAGTGTAACCATCCAAACATATTGTATCATCAAATATTTAACTAGTACCCGTTATAGGGTTATCGAGAAGTATGAGGATTTATTTAAGTGTAAGCTATTAGCATATTCTTATATATGCTCCAACTCATGAACAACTAATATATTGTGGTATTTGCACATAGTAGGCCGATATGGAAAAGAGTTTGGTGTCGTTGAAAAGTAGATCAGGCATGGAATTATTACTGTGAATGTGGTCATACCATCTGCTCACTCCTATAATAGCACGGCTTTTCAAGTAGATCAGGCATGGAAATATTACTGTGAATGTAGCCATATCATCTGCTCGCTCCTATAATAGCACGGCTTTTCAAGAAATCAATATCTCTTCTTCAAAACTAGGTTTAATGATAGTCAACAAGAACTTACTCCCAAGCCAACAAATCCATCAATTTCCCTTATAATCAAGAGTTGATTTACCCCTAAAGGCTTAAAATAGGCTCACAATCCTAAAAAATGTGGTATAATATGGTTGTAGCTAGTCATAAAATCAATTTAATTGTTTATGCCTTAACCATCATCACACACCATGAATCGAGATTTGCAAACAATAGATTGTTCTATTCACTCCAGATGATCGATTACTTATTAGGGTTTGGTTTTCTCCATCTATATGGACTATGCCAAGTAGCATTGAGTTTCCTCTGTATTTTTCATGTCTTCTCTATTGCAATGATGAACAAACAATTATGCTTTTGTTATGTTGTTGGACAATTTATTAATTTGTTCAATGCTCTAAACTAGTCTTCTTCTTCCTACAACCATAACCATTAATTATTTTCATTAAATCCTTAATTATTCTTTTTCATCATGAAGTTCTATTATAATTTGTATTCTTAGTTACCTTATTCAAATATTCAAAATCTTTGTGCTCAATTGCACCCACCATCAATAGTTTTAGAGGAGGTGTGCACTTGCCTTCAAAAGCTTGAAGGGGTTTAGCATGGAAAGACTTTCATGTCTAAGAAAAGGTTTATATGCGACTTCTCTTTAATTTTGTTTGTATTCATATTTCAAACGATGATAGTGGCAATTGAATTTTTGGCATCAGCAGTCATTTTTATGTCAGCTAGGAATTGAAATTTCTGAACTTGGTACTAGATTGTTTAGGAATAATGCAGGTTATAAGAAGCATTTATGAATGCTTTCCATGAGAAGCACCTATTTTAGGTCAGATGGCATGCATTTTGATTGTGCGATTTGTCGTTGGGAGTGATACAAGTGGGACATGGTGGCCATTCACATGAAATACATCTTTTACCATATTAAAGCCATAATCTCAATTAAGATTTGCTCCCAGCTTCTCTCCCAGAGTCTACAGATTGGAGTTTTGTTCACCTCATAAAATCAATGTCAGTTGGGCACTCCTAGAAACTAATAGGATCATGCAAAGTCTAACAGTTAGGAACTGGGAACCAGGGTCGCGTTGAGAGCGACTTGACCTTAGAAATTTGAAACACAAGCAACTAAAATGATATTATTAATGATTCATATTCAGCTATATATAACTAACATTGCAATGACTATTTGATAAACTATTAAGGGTTTCAAGATTTATTCATGAACAATAAGGCTTTTTAATCTCTAATAGAGCATGAAAAAAATTGATATTACTGTCTCGTCTAGATAAATGATAATTCTCAGTAGGCTGAGCTCATTTATTAATAGGCATGAATTTAAGCTGAGATTCAGCTCATAAGGCTCAAGATTCTCTTCTACTTCCATGTCATTTTGCAGGTGAGATTTCTCAGTTTTGTTACATTGCTTACATTTCTTTTAGAATATAATTTTTAAATCTAATTATGCAATTTAAAATGGTTCTCTTCTATGAATTGGATCTTCTACAAGAGTAGCTGAAAGAGGTACAAGGCTAAGATCTATGTTATTTTTATAGGGCAGTTAATGTGTTGTTAATGTATGTGTATTTCATGGTCTCAAATCTAGTCCTCTTCTATGAATTGCTAAATAAACAGGAGAAGTTGGCCCTTGCACATAGTTTAAAAGAGAGACTTGGTATTTGGGGACCTGAGCCATGTGAAAACACTATCAAAGCCATCTGATTTGAAGGCCATGATTTGAAGATCTTTGATGCAAAAGATTGGCACCAAACATGATCCTTAATTATATGATTCAATCAGACAGCTTAGATGGTATTTTCAACACAGATTGGCACGATCTCTATTGTCTGAATCAACACAGTCAACCATGATGATAGACTAACATCTGATCATTCCTCTTATTTATTTATTTATTTTTAATATCTATATTATTTTTAGGTGTATAGCTTTGTAAGAGTAGTAGAACTTTACTATACTGGTAGCCATGGGATGGACATCAAAGGACCAGCCAGAGGACAAAAATACAAGAAGGTGTGCAAGTTGTACTACCATAACAAAACCTCATTTCTATTTTTTTAAATTTAGAAAAATGCCAATTCTTTTACAAAATATTTCTTTTGTCTACTTTTTTTAGGAAAATAAAATGGTTCTCTTCGAACCTGCCAGCGAATTTTTACCCATGATAGACGAGGTTCGTTGGTTTCCACTGAGCTTTCCGTGTTATCGACTTGTACAACATAGAAACCCAACTCACAGATATTTATAATTATATTTTTTATTTTTTTCAGGTTTATAAATTATTGCTAGAGAAGACTAAGTCCACCACAGGTGCCAAGGTTGAGAACAACAAATTCTGTATATCTGTGCACTTCAGATGGGTAGATGAAATGGTGAAATATAAAGTTTTTTTGTGTAAGAATTACACTATATCACTAGGGGAAATTGCAATATGTTTTGCGAATACTGGATAACTTCAGTGTTCTGTTATCTAACAATTTTTCAAGTAGGGTACATTTATTTTCAATCCAAGATTCTTACTTCTCAACTCAAGTTTCATGTGCTTAAACCGTCGACTACTTTAAATCGGACAATGGAGATCTTTTTTCTTCCCAATCTTTTAATATAAAATAAATTGTCATTCTTCTTGTGCTAAATATAAAATAGAATAATTAGTTTTTTATATTATTTGTAGGTTATGAATGTGTAATGTTGGGTAGGAAAATGATTGCTCAAAATTGTTGTTATTGTGCTAAATACAAAATAGAATAATTAGTTTTTTTATTATTTGTAGGAATATTCCTCCTAGTACGGAAATCACTGTGTCATTCTTCTTATGCTAAATATAAAATAGAATAATTATTTCTTTTTATATTATTTACAGGATATGGATGTGTACTACTGGGCAATATGATGCCTGGGGAAAAATAGCATTAAAAAAATAAAAAATTTCATTGGAGACGGTCAAAAGTCGTCTCCAATAACAGAGTAAACTTATTAGAGACAGCTTGCAACTGTCTCCATAACATAGGAAAACTTATTGGAGACGGCTCAAACCGTCTCCAATAGTAGAAGATTGTTATTAGGGACGGCTTAAAGCTGTCTACAACATACATTGATATGGCAATGGAGACGGCTTATGGCGGTCTCCAATAATCTCACATATTGGGGACGGCCAAAAGCCGCCTCAAATGTTTGGTCTCTAAAGACATTGGACACGGGGCTATCGAAGACTACATGGAAGCCGTCTCCAATAGTATTGGAGACGGCTTTGACATCTTTGGAGACGGCTAAAAGCCGTCTCCAATAAACATATTTTTTGTAGTGCGTAGCTGATTCATGTAGAACACAAGACGATCGATTGACTAGTCGGACGACTAATTATAGTTATTATACATATACAAATTGAATATGTGGCTAGCTCTTGGAGTGACCAAAGCTTAAAAAATAAAATAAATAGAAGCTCCTAAGCAACAATAGACTATCCACATTTGAGTAAAATAGTGATGAGCTTATCTCTACTTTTTAATCATCGATATGCTAATGGATTGGAGTCATATATTTAATATGCCACATCTAAGATGGGCCATAGTGCTAAATTTTTAGATATCATATCATGGCGCGTAATGATCTTCAACCGACATTTTTAGTTCTTGTTGGTAGCATTTCAAAAGATTCTCGTTGTTTATGAGCCTGTGATCTATAAATTGATACAACTTTTAACATATAGTCTATCTAAGAGTGGTAATTAATTGAAATTCTCTATAACCTTAACTCTTCCATTTACGAAGAAACTATAATGCTTAAAATGTACAAAGCGTAGTAAGAAATTTTAATCTTTTAGAATAGAAAATAAGGCGAAATGTTTGTTTGACTAAAGTGAAGGTACTTTTTGCTTATGTAGAATTAGTAGATTCATTATACTAAGCACAATTAACTTTCAAGTTGAAAATTTAAGTATGAAGATATAGGTGATCATGTGCAAATCATCATAAACTAAAAGTTTTAGTGCATCATTCTACAGTCATCACAAACATTCACTACTAAAAAAAGGACTTTTGGGTACTGATATTAGAGACGGCTTTGAATGTCGTCCCTAATAATGAGGTTATTGGAAACGGCCTTTCTAAAAGTCGTCTCTATTGCTATTATTGGAGACATTTTTGGTTGTCTCACAATGTATAAAGATATATCGAGATGGCTACAACCGTCTCCATAAGTTTTACTCTATGCGTCCTTGGGTGCAACAATTATAGACCGCATAGAAAGTCGTTTCTAAAAGTCTATCGAAAGCAATAGAAACGGCCTCAAACCGTCTCTAACAGATCGGCAAGGCAAACCTCGCACACCAGTATCGGGCACTAACTTTTGAGAAATCTATTTATTGCCAATGTAGTCGGAAGACTCCACAAAATGAAAACCATCAGTTTGAGACGATGGTTGGTTTGAGAGGATGGAAAGCTAGGGTTTGAGACGATCGAAATCTCTCCAATGTTGAAGAGGTCAAGTTAATTTCATGCTAATTTCAATAAAAAAAAGGTTTTTTATTTTTTTATTGTTGATAATATTTTTAATTATTATTTTTTGTTCGATTCAGTCACCTTCGGGTGCAATCCAATGCCAACTAATGGACTCACTGTATCTCGGAATTGTTTCGATGCACAAGGTCAACTTTGATGCCAAGAGTGAGTACGAGATGATCCAAAATTACAAGGTTCGTCTTCAATAAACTCAAGATCACTAAGGTTGTTTTGAAGTCTTATTGTTTTTCCCTCTCTTTGTTTTAGAATCTCTAAATCTAGGGTTTCTTTATTTTCAATTGATATATGGAGTTTTCGTTTACAATTTTGAGAAGTTCATGGATTTCGGGTTGATCTGAGGTTTCGATTTATAAAGATTTGTTTATTTATTACTTTTTTTTTTTTTTTTTTTTGGGGGGGGGGGGTTATGTTTTTTAGCATATTGAGGTAAACAAGTTTTGTCAACGGAAGGCCTCTTGTTAATCTGGAGTTCATGCAATGGATGAAGAGATATTGCGATTCTGTCAATGGTGGCGGTAGTTCAAACCTGTAATTTTCAATCCCTTCTTATTACTTAAATCTTTGTTCTTTTCTATCTTCTAATAGATTTGAGAATTTTGTGTTAATGATAAGAAATGGTGATTGAGATTTTAATAAATCAATTAATTATAGATCCATGTGTTCGTTAATTATTCTGTTTTAATCATAGTGATAATTGCATACTGTGATTCTGTTTTCTCGCCATTTCTTCCTACAAAGTACATATTTTTTATTTTTTCCAATTCATATCCGATAAATATCGGCACAAAAATAATTTGAGATAGCAATAAACAGATCTAAGCCTATAGGAAGCACAAAAATAATTTGAGGCTTTTCCGCTCATGTTCTCATGACTTAGAGAAGCTTGTTGAATCAGCCATCTTCCTCATGCATATATAGTCCAAAAAAATGTCATTACTAAGATGTAGTTTAAAGGAGGTGTGCATCTTGCTTAATCAGCCATGTTGCTATGCTCTCGAGTTTCCTTTAGGCTGCATCTCATGTGGATTGATCTAGATAATGACATATAGAGAGTCCTTATTTGGGTTAAGATCCAAAAACATTTCCGTCAGGCTTTAAAGCTCTTGCAGATTATATACATGGAAAAGGCGTCAAGATTGGTATTTATTCTGACGTTGGGTAGGATAACTTGTACAATCTTTTCTTGAATGGCGAATTGGTTTGGAGCGAACCAGTTTGCCATTCAAATTCGGCCCATTGAGACAACTAATTCAAGGGAATATAATTTGACCAGGTCGGGCCTTGCCTCCAAATCTGGACCTCTAAACTAAGTGCTAACACTCTAGCTTAGCTTGTTATAATTTTCTGGACCATTCATAATAGGTGGTGGGAGTTGTTGGGCCTTGGAGAGAAGTTGGGGTTTATTCAAGATAGGCTTGTGGAGAGTTTCTTATGGGTAGTTGGAGGGATTTTGGAACCAGAGTTATTTGAGTGTCGACAAATACTTACCAAACTCATAACATTAATTACAACAATCGGTGATATCTATGATGTGTACAATTCGCCAAATGAGCTTGATCGATTTAGCGATGCCATTAATAGGTACTGCTAATAACATTCAAATTATTATTATTTTATTTTTTGGAGAAAATCAGAAAACATAAGTGTTGAAAGTTTTAACGTATTATACTATTTCATAAAGTTTTAAAAAAGAAAAAGAAAAGAAAAAAGATTGGCACCCTTTTCACAATTGCCAAAAAGACATTCAATCAATATGTGAGAGAAATTATGATATGGAATTATGAAAAAGGTCTCCCAAAAAGTTGAAGTGGAAGTTCGGTAATAAAAAAAAATCAAAATTGAAATTTCGGTTTCGGTGTCGGCTCGCCTAAAATCAAAACCCGAACCGAAATATTTCAGTTTCGGTGGGTTTGATTAGGTTTTCAGTTTTCAGTTTCGGTGGGACCGATATCCAGTTCCTAAACATGAATGGGAAGATCAATATATCGACAAATTCATCACAATCGCCATCCTGGAGGTTATCATAGGTGGCTGATTATAGGTATGTTCATGTTTGGTTACCAACCAGTTATGCTTATGTTTGCCCTCAATTCTCTTGATTGTCATGACACATTTATTTGTTTTTTCAAAATACATCATTAGGTTGTCTAATTGGAATCATTATACTCTAGGTCTGTGGAAATGCCTATCCATCTGGAAGAAAGTGGAATGTTGGCAAAAGTGATTTCTTCAACTAGGTATGTTGGTATGTTGTGCTTGGATTTCCATATCTCACAAAACAAATATGCAGGGATATGTTTATTCTCTGCATTTCCTAGCATGGTCATGTTAACATAGACAAGTGATAAAACTTGTATGCATGTAATTACTTTATACTTTTGTTGCCAGTGGTTACACTTCATATTTACGTACTGTTTAAATTTCACATAGAAAAAATATCAATTTTGATATTATTGATTTATGGCAGGGGAGTAAAAAGATTATGTATCTTGTTAAGATGTATTTTGATTCATCAGTGCAAAGACCCGAACCTCTTCAATTTGATTTCAGCCTCAAAATATCCATCGTCCATATTCAGATCTTCAATCGGAGCGAATTGGTTACCATGCTTTTTCAATCACAAGGTCAGTTTTGAGATTTCATGCACTTTTTTTCTAGCAATCTGTTGCTTTTTTAATATCAAATGAGTTGAGATTCGTGAGATTTTGAGATTTTTAGTTGTTATTTCACAGCATACAGAATAGATCATATTTTGGACTTCTTTAGAATCTGGGAAATTCACGAACATGCTCTTACTGGTTTAGTTGGAAAATTCCGTCCATCCATCCCTCTTAGTCAGAAATTCTTCTGTTCTCTTGGTTCAACTTGTAAGGATTTCTATGCTGTCATGTGGGAGCCATCTGTGAGTGCCACGATCCAGTTTATTGTCGAAATGAGCAGAAATTGTTGAGGATATGGAAGTTTTCTTGCCCTTTTTTTTTGTTCTCTTTATAGATTTGACTGATATTTAATGGTGCCTTTATAGGAGGAGCTCGAAAGGGAGGGAATATGGGACTTAGATCGCTTGAGCAGTCCATATATTCGGCAAGAAATGTTACAGGTGCATTTGCGTTTATTGATGATATTTAAGGGTGCCTTTATTGATGCTAATTATGCTCTTTCTTCTTATATTCTTCAGGATAATTTTAGAGCCTTTTGGCCTGCTATCGCGTCTAATTTTTTGAATAAATATCAGAAGGCATGCTATGAGGTGAATATCCAAGGTTTCTTATGCATATTATATGTAGTTTTTCTATTGTTTTGTGTTGCATATTATGCCTTTTGTTGGGTTTTCTAGCTCACCATACTCCTTTACGAAACCGCAAAGGATTCTCTAAGGTGGTATTTTATTATTTACATATGATGAAACTTCGAAATTTTGGTTTTCTACGTATCTAGAAAGTTTTACATATGAATTATATTGAGTGTGAGTAAATAACTTGTCATGATTTTGTATGGAAATTTTTTTGGTATGTGATGTACATATATCAAATTATGTAAATGGAATTACTTATCTTAGATCATTAAAACATCTAGGAACTTAGACATGGACACATTATGTTGGTTTCAAACATGATAACTAGAAAACTCAACGTGCTGATTAATAAGTTTATACAACTGTTTGATATCATTATGTTAATATTAGCTCAAATAGTTACACTATAAAAATATGTATCTTGATAAGTACATTTTTATTTTGGATATTATAAATATTAGGAGGGAAAGAAATGTGTGATTTGTCACTTTTAAAGAGCTTAGTTGCTCCCCTATATCACTAGAGGCAAAAACCACTAAGATTTTCGGTCAGTTTCCCTTCGATCTATTAATTGCTAGAAGTATCGCTGATCCTGAGTGGGACCAAACAAAGAATTCAATCGGCATATTTTAGTAATTTTTTGCACCTTGACTTTATTTAGGGCTTTTTATTACTTTGCACCTTCAATGAATTGAACACTCTGTAGATTGCAGAGGATATGGTTCCCCCTTTGCCAGTGAAATGGCTTCTGATTGGTATAGCTAAACTACTTCCCAAAGCAAAATTAGTTCCGTAAAAGAATTTTACAGAGTTGACATTCCAGGACTTGAGGAAGAGAAAGCTGGTGGGTGTCTGTACTTATTATCATACTTTTTCATAGATTAAACTTGAGCATACATTTGATGTTGGCATGGAAATTGGACCATAGGTTGCCTTCATATCAGTAATTGACGGCATTATATTCCTCATCTATAGTGTGCCTACATGTTGCACGTGCTCCGTACAATCCGCAGATATTTGTGACATAGTGCCTGTTGAAGTATGTTACTTTATAATTTTTATAATGTTAATATCTGTCTAAATATTTTTGTTCACTTCTGAATGCAGGCTTCTTATAATGTTATTGCTTACAAGGATAAACCACGGCTGCAGACTGTTGTGCAATTACTTAGCACCACCCAACAAATAGAACATCATTGGAAGAAGTACGAAAATCCCTTACTCTTTTGTTCTTTACATTTGGGGTATTTTATCTTATTTGGGTGTGTTTGTAGAAATTAGAGATTATAGAAGGGCATAGGTTTGGTGGTAAATTTTCCCTGGTCAAGATTAGGAATAAATAAAACAAATTTAGTGAGATTTTGATCAATCCAGTAAAATCATGACAATGTCAAATTCATTTATATTTAGAGTAATATTAGTTTTTGACCTACTAGTACTTGAAGCAATTTTTTCATATGGTTCACACCCTACAATAGGAATATAATGTCTAAATATTGGTAAATTTGGATAAGAAGCAAATAAAAAAATACTAAATAGTACATCGTCTAGGTATCCAACGCGAGTTGCTTTGAAATATAGACAAGAAATGTGTAAAAAAACAGAAATATAGAAGAAAAATGTATAACCAGATTAATTGCAGGTATCGAATATTCTGTATGGCATTGCCTTCATAAATTGTAACCAACAATTTATTAATGAAGGCATCAAACCGGTTCACAGTTTGCATGGGATTGCCTTCATAAATTGTAACCAACAATTTATTAAGGCACAAACCGGGCCTATTGCCAGCGCTAGGTATTGACAAGACCCCTTTTTATTATTCTACTGATGTGGAACTAACTGTGTAATAGGCCTATGCTTTGATGTGTTTTCTCCGACCTTCTAATGCCTCTACTTTGATGTGTGTTCTCCAACCTTCTACTGTCATACTCTTTAAGATTTTGTTGCACCATATTCTCATAAGTGACAATGCAATGTGGTATGATTGGAAAACAAGCAATTGTGTTCTCTACTTGTATGATGTTACTTTTGATGATTTAGCTTTTTTGGGAGGGCTATTGAGCCTTGTTGTGGTTCGATCATGCAGCAAGTGTAGGGTGTGATTCACAGAGCAAGCTCTCATAATAGAATTGATGAATATGCTCTTTAATGTCGAAACATATAGGTAACAAATTATCTCTCTACTTGATTATCTAGTCTGTTTTACTGTAAGTGATGCTAAAAGGCCAATCCTACCTTTTGCAGGGCTGCTATGATGGAGTTCCAGATCAATATGTCAGAATATGTTATGCTTGTTTCATATGTAACACTCTAGCAAGAAAAAATGGGAGTCCTTACTTGTACACAAATTTGTTGTGAATGAAATTACAATGTTGTGAATTAAAATTTACTTTTCTAAATGAGCTTTGAGCATATTAATGTGTTTATGCTAATGTGAATGAAAATTTGAGTTTCTAAATGTAGGTTATGAATTTTCATTAAAAAAAAAAATACACGTTAAAAAATTGTACTGCTAGGAAATATGGTCATTGGAGCAAAAAAATTAAATGCAATTAAAAAATAATTATTGGAGATCACTTATTGGAGACGGATTTAAGCCGTCTCCAATAACATCATATCAATTATTGGAGACGGCCAAAAGCCATCTCCAATAACAAGAGATGACTTATTAAAGACGGCTTTGAAGTGTCTCCAACATATCTTTGGAGACGGCTTATGGCCGTCTCCAATAACCTTGACTATTTGAGACGGTGCTCATTTGGTCTCCAAAGACAATGGAGACGGGACTATTTGAGACTACATGGAAGATGTCTCCAATAGTATTGGAGATGGCTGAGACACCTTTGGAGATGGCTAAAAGCCGTCTCCAATAAACACAACACATTTTTTGTAGTGATTACATCAAACAGCTAGTTCCAATGTAAAAGAACAAGTCACACATGCACCTTGATCATGACCACCGAATCAACGGCTGCTATAAAGTGAATCATGAAATATAATATTAAATAAAGAAGACATCAACTCATACACTAACAAATTAACAAGGAGATAAAAAGAGATGCAAATGACATGTTCATATGTTAAAAAGGAAAGTGGAAGATCTCGACTCATTCGAAATTTTCATGTAATTAAGACACAAAATTCTAACAAACTGAGCTATGGTTGGGATTTTTGTAGCTAAAGTGAGCTTAATAGAAGATTAGGCATACAATTGAGAACTTGTACAGGATACACTATGGACTATAGATCGTTGAGAGCTAGTAAAAGACACTAGAGACTGTAGATCGAGGGTGAAACATTATAGAGGCCTTGTTAACCTTTGGAAAAAGATGGGGAGTGTGGTGGCATGGTGTAGGGCACATGTGCCCTATCGCAAGACTCCTTGTGGGACCTTAGCAAGCATGTTATCCTGTTGCTAGACCGTGGCCGATCATAGGTGAACACTAGCTAATTGACTAGGGGTTGGTTGGTAGACCACAAAGTATAAATTTGCCATTCAGTGGATTTGCATTGTTCGATTGCCCACAATTGTGCGCCCGATAGTAAAATTTGCTAATCAATCACCAGTTATGTCCACTCAACCATAAAACCCTCGTTGATCCATGTAGAGCACAAGCCGATCAACTGATTGTCTAACTGGCCAATGGTCGATGTTATACATATACCAATGGAACATTTGGCTAGCTCCTGGTGTGACCTTAACCAAAAACATAAAATTAGTAGAAGCTTCTAAGAATGAATAGACTATCCACATTTGAGTAGAATAGTGATGAGTTCATCTCTACTATTAATCATTCACGTGCTAATCGATTGAATGTATGCCACGTATAGGGTGAGCTGTAGTGCAACTTTTTAGATATCACTACAAAAAATAAGACCATTAGCGGCAGCCATAAACTGCCGCTATTAACAAAAAAATTGCTGCTAATACTCTTGCCGCTAGTTGTCTTAATAGTTTTTTGGTTAATAGCGGCAGTTTTTGGCTGCAAAAAACTGCCCCTAATAATCTTATTTTTTGTAGTGTATCATATAATAAGGATGTCATAAGGTACATTAGAAATGAAGATCAAAGGATGAGAGATAAAAAATAGATGAAAATAATATTTTAAAATTTGATTACACCTAATATTCAAAGAAATAGGTAAAAAAGCGGAACCAAATTAAGTGATGATCAATGAAATATAAGAATTTGACGTACAAGCAATCTTATCAAAGATGAAGAAAAGAAAAGCATTAGGATAATATAGAATACTTATAAAAATTTGGATTGTTTAAGAGATAGTAGACGAAATTAGATGACTAATTTTTTTGATAAAATACTAAAATAAAGAAAATGTTTGAGGAATGGAGGAAGGGCATTCTAATCCCTTTCCTTATGAACAAAGGAGACGTCCAAAACTCTGTCGAATAGTGGGACATTAATCTAATGAGCCAGACTATAAAACTTTGGGAGAATAGTAGAACAATGACTACTACAAGAATCAAATATATTAGAGAACCAATTTCAATTTATGTCAGAAAGATCAACAATGGAAGCTATGTTTCTATTGAGACAACTTATGGAGAAGTTTCGAGAGAGAAGGAAAAAACTAAATATACTTTTTATTAATTTAGATAATGCTAATTATAGAATGTCGAGCTAGATATTCTGGTGGACGCTAAGGAAGAAATAAATCCTAAACTTTCATATTGAGATTATTCAAGACATGTATAAGACAGCTGTAACTAGTGTAAGAATGATGTGTGGAGAAATGAGCAATCACTACAAAAATAAGGTGTTTCAACGGCACTTGCTATTATGGCATTTTGTTGTAGCGACAGGACTAACAGCGACAGTTTTTTGTAGCGACAAGACTAATAGAAGCATTTTTTGTTACTAGCAGCAGTTTTTGGCTGCCGCTAATAGTCTTATTTTTTATAGTGAATCTTTCAGAATTAGGCTGCCTTAAAGATTAACCTTAAGCTATTATTTGTTTATCCTCGTCATAGATGCGTTGAGCATAGACATATAAGAAAAGATTTCATGGTACATGTTATTTGCGAATGATATAGTATTAATTATCTAAACAAGAGAATAAATAAATGTAGCTGAAATTATAGAAAAAAGATATGGAGTCAAGGGTTTGAAAATTAGCATAACAAAGACAAAATAGAAGGGGGTGCTTCAAATATGATTAATGCATGTTAGATAAAATGGAGGCAAACATGCGGAGTATATTGCAACCTAAGATTTCTACTTAGTTGAAGGAACATTTTTATAAGATGACGATTAGACCTATCTATTATATAGGAGAGGAATGTTGGACTACCAAAAAGTGACAACAAGATAGGATACATATGGTTGAGATGCGCATGTTGAGATAGATGAGTGGGGTAACAAGAAAGGATATAATTTAAAATAAGTACATGCATAAGAGAAAACTTGAGAGTGGCACCTATAAATAAAAAAATTACAGAATGTCACTTAAGGTGGTTTGGACATATTCTTCAAAGGTCAGAAGCAAATCGTCCACGAAGGGTTGAGACGTTACAAACACAATAAATAGGAGAAGAGGAAGACCAGTGAAGACCTAGAGGAAAATTGTGAGATGTGAAATGAATGATTGCAAAGTTACAGTACGCTTAGCGTTAATCAGAAACGAATGGAGAATACAGAGAGGTTACTGCTGATTAAAAGCGAATAAAGAAATAAGACTCACAAAGTTGACCCTAAATAGATAGGACAAGGCTCTGATGATAATGATAATGATGGGCTATTTTTTAAGGAAATGACTAATTAATAAAGTACAATTGCACTTCACTATTTAAATTAACTCTGAGTGTCGGCCATTTTAACTGCTTGTTTACTATCTTCTGTGAATAATATGGATGGACTTCCACTCCCACATTGATATATTGTCAATCTTTTGATTATAGTCTCGCAGTTATTGAATCATGTGAAAGCAAACTTTCACAAATCTTCAAAGGCCCAAATTCATGTGAATTTTAGCCTCGGGTAAAGGCTCTTTATAAGTTTGATAATTTTATAATGCTTCATTAGTCCTAAATAATATTATATAATAGACAACTATAAAGATCTCTAAGGAGAGACCATTCTACTATTTGAGTTGTAACCTTATGACTTTTCAAAAAGTAGTTGTTGACGTGGACCAATCAGAGGTCACATATCAAAGTTGTTTATGATTACTAGGGTCGTGATCAGTCACAGAATATACCATTTTATCACCTTTAAATTAATGATGCTAAACCTTAATTTATTACTAACAAGTTAATGATGTACAGATATTGAGGAAAATCAGTAAAAGAGAATCAGAGTGTTGATCTTCGTCAAAATGAACTCAAAAGACAGTGAGAAAGACGATGGAATGAAAAAGACGATCAGACGCGTGAATAAAGTCTGAAATCACAAAAGACGATGGAGCGCTACAGAGAAAAATATAAAATCATAATTTACGATTCTTCAGAAAAGGAGTTTCAGCGGAAGGCGATACAAAGAGAAAATAATCGTTTGTAATAGAGAATCATTCTAAAAAGTTATAAGATGAAAAAGAGAAATCATAATTTATGATTGTATAGATTGAAGCTTCTTGTTGTTGCCGATCAAGTGAAGATTTACACCGCCATGCACCAAAATAGAAGAACTCTTAAATTAGAAGTTTGGCAAATCACGGATCTGAGAAGATTGATGAAGAAAGACTCCTAAAGATCTCGATTGCTGGAATTAAGGAGAAAGTACAGAAGCGCATCAACCAGTGAAAGCAAGGAAGATAAAATTAGGAATTAGAGTTATACTAAGAATCTTTTATTTTTAGTATTTTCTTTTATTAGGATTAGAACGCTGTAAACCGACTCCTTATGATCTATAAATATGAGAACTCAGCATAGGAATAATTTCATCAAAGGAATTCTCAGCATCAATTGAAAACTGAGGTTGAGTTTTCTTTCGATCAAAAATTTAGTTTAGAGTAGTTTAGATATCCAAGGTTCCTCGATCACAATGGACGACTGGGATTGAGAGTTGGAAGATTAGTATAGATATCTATAATTTCTCATAAGCAATTAACGCCTGTGACTGAGGGGTGAAAGATTTATTTTCACTTTGCTTTCTAGTTTAGATTTATTTTTATTGTAATTTACTGTTTTGTAAACATCTCTAAGTTTTGATTTAAATTGACGACTAAGGTTGAGATTTACAGATTAGTGTAACGGTTTTACTTTTCCATCTTCAATTTTCTAAAATTTGATTAACGCCCAAGTTTTAGGAGATTGTTGATTAGATTAAATTTGTATTCATAGGATTCTAGTTTTGATTGACGACCAATACTAGGAGACTTGATATATAGTGTAACGGTACTTTTAATTTCATAAATATCTGAGAACAGAAGGAAACTGATTGATGACTAAGATCCAGAAGTTTGAAGATTAGGATTTATTTTCTGCACTTTAGTTTAAAAAATCATTCTTTTATTCATGTTTCTCAAGTAGTTTAGGATCTTAAAGATAAATATAAGTTTTCAGAAAAGCAAAATACAAAGATAAATCACTTCCTCGTGGAAATGATCCTATACTAGCATTACAATTTCCATTGTGTGCTTGCAATAGGTTAAGACTTAATTAGAACACAAAGAGCACAAATAAGTTTTTGGCGCTGCAGCCAAGGAAGCGGATTTTATTTTATATTAGTTTTAGAAAATAAATATTTATCTTTCTCTTGTTAATTTTTCTTTATATTTTTATTTTCTTGATTACTTTTTAAGCTTTTGCAGGATTATTCAGAGCCAACGAATCAAAGTTTCAACATTCCCTGATCAGAGAAGCTAGAGGTTCAGATTTATTTCTCTCCCTGCCTACTAAAATAAAAATCAAATAAAGTTTAAAACACAAAAATATCAAAAAAAATTTAGTGTATGCATCACACTTGTTCTAGAAGTTTAGATTTCTTAGAGTGTGACCCAGAAATTGAACGAACTCTCTTGCGTAATCTAGCATTAAACCGATCTTCTAGGAGAGATTCCTTAACCATGGCTACGACCGCTCGATTCAAGCACATTTCAACCCAGTTGCTCTGACTACACCATCCTGTATAGTTATACCAGAGGTTGTAGCTAGACAAAATTATGAAATCAAGCTCAATACACTTCAAGTTGTACCTTCTTTTTATGGGCTTGATAGAGAAGATCTCTATCAATATTTAAGGGATTTTATAGAATTCTGCACGATGTTACAACTATCGATGGCTAATGAGGAGTCAGCCAAGCTACGGCTATTCACTTTCTCTCTCAAAGACAAAGCAAAAGCATGGATGACCTCACTACCTGCCAGGAGTATAACCACTTGGGATGAACTTCAATCCAAAAAATTCTTAAATGAGTACTTCGCAATTGGTAGAACTAACTAGATTCGTCATGCAATCCAAGATTTCAGGCAACATCCTGGAGAGTTGTTTCTTAAAAGTTGGCAGTGCATGAAAGACCTACTGAGAAAGTGCCCTCATCATGATTTGTCGAACTGGTAAATAGCATAGAGTTTCTACCAAGGGTTGACTGAGACTAACAAATCAATGCCGTGAGCGGAGGAGCCTTTATGGCTCAAAATGGCCAGCAGTCCTGGAACCACTTCGAGAAACTGGCCGATAACTCAAAGTAAAAATAGGTTTTGCTTAGATCTGATCTAGATATCACTTGTTACACCCCACTCATGAGGGGTGGACTTTACAATATCAGTAAAGATAAAGTAAAGAAGGAGGATGATATGAGTGCAAAGGTTTTGGCTCTTGAACAACATATCGCAACATTAATGGCTGCCAAAACTACCACTCCGGATAGACCCTTGGCAAACTGTTCTAACTGCCAGTCTCAAACTTATACTAAAAACCCAGCTCCACCATCATACCAAGAGGTGGTGGAAAATGAACAAGTAATGGCCTTTCAGAGAGGAAATTTTGGAAACATTTATAATCCAGCGTGGAGGAACCACCCTGGATTTAACTATGGTTCCACAGGAGGAGCACAACTAACACCATGGTTGCGCAATCCTGATTTCCCCAAACCCAAGTTTTTCACCAGGGACCTCAATTGGTTGCTACGCAACACCACAGTTTTTCAAATCCTCTGGGATTTGCAGCAATAATCGCATCAGCATTCAAAGGATTTACATCAACTCACTCAATTCTCTCAAGTGTTTCATTCACACACACTATCAATTACGTAACTAAAATTCCAGATTGGCCAGCTAGCTTCACAAGTGGCAAAGAGAGAGAATGGCCAGTTGCCGACGCAGCTAGTTAATAATCTGAGAGGACAAGTGTTCTTAGGGGAGACATCTGCTCCTCTCAACCCAAATTGAAAACCTCATGGATCGTCGAGCTATCAACTCATCCGTAGCACCCTTTGTAAACTATGTAAAATTGTTCCTTTTCTTTTAAGTTTAGGCATTACATTACGGGCCAAATTGTTGAAAAATGATGGATCGTAATATAATTCCTATTGTACACTTTTACGAACAAGTGTATGGATTTACGAGTGCTCGTAAGTTTGGGAATGTTTATCAGTTGAAGCATAGAGATAACGATTTCACCAATACAAGAGTTCACATATAAGACTGAAAGCTAGAGTCGACCGACGATTCTAGGTAAAAACACAAGTGATGACCGGTTCAACAGGTCATCACTGAGATAGAGCCTACATATTTGAGACAGGATACGTCGGCCCCATTTTCGAACTCTCCATTTTTACCCATCATTTTCCTCTATTTTTTTTAAATTCCCTTATACACGACCCAACCATTTTTGAACACCCCTTTCATTCTCAGTTTATGTTTGCAAACCGCATTTACGTTCCAATTGACATTTTGAAATTAAGGTTTACAGATTAACCGTAAGTAAAGGGATATTTTATTCTCAATCGAACGAATATTTGTATATGGCTTTGAATCGATATAGGAAATATATATCTTGTTGAATAATGTTTTGTTTCCCCGTTTTTAGTGATAAAAATAAATTGTAAAATGTCAAAGGCACAAAACAAGCGACACAGAGAGGAAGAAGCAAAAGGTAACAGTTCAGACCACTCTCCACTTATTAGCCATATCACATGGTCTGCTGCCATTAAAGCCAAATCGAAAGCAGCAAACCCACCCAAAAAGAAGTTCAAATCCTCTGGGGTGGTTATTAGAGAACTACTCGAAGAAGAAATGGAAGTTGAAACTGTGTCTGCCTCAGAGAAGGGCAAACAAATGGATAAAGGAAAGAGACCAGCATCCTCTGGTATTATAACAAAACGACTCCCAAAATCAATGAAACACCATCTCGTGGGAGCCGAGGTTGCTGTGGATGTTACCTTTTGGGAAAAGTATGAGATTGGTGGAGAGTCTATCAAGTATTTTAAAGATGCAAGGCATCAGTATTTCTTAGAGCCCGGAGTCACACAAGTCTATTCGATGTTGGTTAGACTGTTTTACAAAAATATGATTAATCGTAGTAAGGGTCCCTTCCCAATTCTTGCCACAACCATTGATGGATTCCCAATCCACAAAATAAAGCAAAATATGTTGATAACATACCCTCAAATATGCTCTATAGAAAAAAGAAAAAGAAGCAGAAAAACTGAGACTTGAGGTCCAGTTGAAATCCACTGTGATTACTAAGTTGATTGAGGATTTTAAAAACAAAGAAAAGGTTGAAGAGGAGCTACAGAGTCTGAAGAGAAACTATTGCAAATTGGCAGTTGAAAAGGAAAGCACTGATGTTGTAATAGCCTTAAAAAATCACGCTAAACTATGACCTCGGGATCCGTGCCCGATCGGTCATAGGTTTGACCAAATGGAAGTCCAACAGTTAGTATGTGGTGTAATGAACGGATGAGATGTGATAAATAGAATGCCTACGTGGTGTGTGTTGTGGGGATATAGTCGCATACACCTACCGCGGTGTATGTGCTCAACACACAAGTGAGGAAGAGGATAAAAGGGTTTAATAGCCCTAAAAGTAAGGGTTTGATGTTGTTGAAGGAGAGGAGTAAAGAAGAGAGAGAGAGTAAAGAGAGTGATTAATGCAAGGAGTGAATGCTAGTTGAGGAAGGGAGATTCGAGCAATAAACGTCGGATTCGACGCGAGGGATCCGCTAAAAGCAAAGCTGGAACCCTAGCCTTCCAACCACTGGATTGAAATCAACTTGAGATCTATTCAAGGTAAAATTTTTATAAATAAAATGCATAGATTATAGGGGTTAAGTTGTGGTTGAATGTAGGTTAACTCATAGGGGAATGGAATAGACAAATAGAGGAAAGAGTATGGAAGAAGAGAGGGAAGAACAATGAAGGTTGAATCGACAATTTCGATTAATCAAAATTGGGTTTCGATTAATCAAATTGGCGAAGTTGAAAAGTCGAAGAGATTTCGATTAATCGAATTGGAGTTCGATTAATCGATTTGATTTCGATTAATCGATTTTGGAAATCGATTAATCGACTGGGAACCTCCAGTGGACCCCAGGGGGCTGGAGGAAATGACTTGTGGAAAATCGACTAATCGAAATGGTATTTCGATTAATCGATTTCAATTTTCGATTAATCGATTTGGGATCGATTAATCGATTTTAGAAACTCGACTACTCGAATTGAGAATCGACTTTGCGAAAATGAGAACTTCGATTAATCGAATTAGGATTCGATTAATCGAATGAAAACTTGACTACTCGAATTGAGAATCGACTTTGCGAAAAGGAGAATTTCGATTAATCGAATTAGGATTCGATTAATCGAATGAAAACTCGACTACTCGAATTGAGAATCGACTTTGCGAAAAGGAGAATTTCGATTAATCGAATTTACTTCGATTAATCGATATTGACCCTCGATTAATCGATTTTGGAAATCGATTAATCGATTTTGGAATTCGATTAATCGACTGAGATAAATTATGTTGACTTTTGAGTTTGACTTTAAGATTCTTGGAGGGTCTTATACCTTCTTTATTGCATCCTTTGTGATGTGTTTCACCTGTTATGTGGTACCATAGGTGGTACGTGTGAATTGATGCACAAGGAGCCACGTGGGACCTTGATGCATTGATCAAATGAAGACTTGAGGTAGGGAACACCTTGAACATGTACTTTATTTTACAAGAGCATGTATGTAGTGATATAGAATTCAATTCAAATGTTTATTTCTTAAGAATTTGTGAAAAGTGTGTGTGTGTGTGACATCCATAAGAGTAGTCATAATGAGCCATCCCCAGGGGATGAAGAAGTAAAGAGATAAGAGCATCAGGTGTGATGCAAGTAAATGGATACATCCCAGGGATGTATCCAAGGATTGAATCATGTTTGATAGGGCCTAACTGATATAAGATAGCACATTTACACGGTGAATAACTATATGTAAGGCACCGATATTTTTGTTATTTGAGGTTTGATAGGGTACCCCACGTGGCGGATATCCACGATCGACACGGCAGGATATCCGTGACCGATTTGGGCGTAAACCGTAGGCCAGTGCGGAGGCTTATCCGTACATAGTAAGCACACCCCAGGGGTGTTGATTGAGACAAGTGAAACCCCGCCACCAATCCCCAGGGGAAAGGGGCTTGGGTACTATTTGTATTCCCAGGGAATACGGTTAAAACTGTCTCTATAGATGACGATGATGGGTATCTCATCGGGGCTCGATGCTATATTGCTCGGGGATTACTTAAGTTGAAAGTTTAAGTTTTGCTTTAGGCCTTTTCAGCATCATTCATGAGTAAATGAAAACATATGAAATCAACAGTAAAACGAAATGCTTTTTAACTGTTTTATCAATAATTGCATAGACACATCATGCATGGCATATCATGGAATATATGTGAGTCATAATTTATATGTTCAACCGTGTTTGTTCCCTATTGAGCTAGGATGTAGCTCACCCTATAGACTATACGTCGCAGGTCCACTACTAGCAGCTGCCGAGGCTTCAGGAGACGCTGATCCCGGCGAGTCGGACCTTGCGGCCGGTGACGAGTTGGAGCCACCTCCAGAGGACTTCTTCTAGAGGACTCCGTTGTGCCACTTTGAGAGATTCTTGGAGAGGTTTTTGTACGGCTTGGTATGTCAAGCCTTTATTTTGTTTAAAATCATGTATATGAGGAGTTGGGATTTCTCTTTTGGGACGAACCATCCGTGATGATTGCTATCATCGATGGTTCGGATCGGTTCTCCATTCATGCAGAGGTATGAGGGTAGAACTGTCTTTTGGGGAGTTAATTAATAAAGATTTAAATTCCGAAATTTTGTTTATTTTACTTTTTGATGCTTGATATACCAGTATTCCGTGCTTAGCCAAAGGGCACGGTCAAGATGATCGTGCTGATGGCACAGGTCTCGGGGTGCCGAAATCTGAGCTATCACAGATGTTCCCTATAAGGAGGCTGAGCCTAAGACACAAAGAGAACCACTTCTAGAAGAACAATATGATTACTCTACAGATGTGGTATCCCACTCTGAGGAAGACCTATCCAGCAGCTCCTCCTCACTACTAGCCTTACTAGCACCAGAACTAGGTCCTTCTTCTTCAGCCCTTGTACCATATTATAGACACCCCCATTTTGCGCTCTCGGAGTATACAAACCTGTTTGGCCAACCTTTGACCTTGCCCATGATCTTCGAACAAAGACTAACCTTCTCTAAAGACTTCAAAACCCTATACGAGGACCGTGCACTGAAATAATAGTAGATGGTCGGGACCCAAGCTGAAACAATAGCTCTGTGGCTCAGACCCGGCTCAAACCCAGGAAAGTCTCGAATTATGCACCCTGTATAGCGCGCATAACTCAATTACACATCTCATGGCCAGAGCGCAATTGGTCCCTCTTGGATCAGGATTACCCTTCCTGAGGACCGCCTAGGCATTGATTATGCGCCCCACCAAGCACGCACAATCATATTGCACGCTTCACCACTAGCGCACAATTAGTCCATTTTGGACTGGCCTTTTACCTTTCTAGAAATCGCCTGAGACGCTATTGTGCGCCCTGTATAGAGCGTGTAATATGATTATGCGCCTCAGTACAAGTGCATAATTTGTTCCTAAGCCAACCCGATCTCTAATTCCCTAGACCGCCTGAAAATTTCCTATTATGCGCTCTTAATCCAACATATAATTGATTATGCGCACTACTTAAAGTGCACAATTAGTCTAATTAGACTAGGACTAGGCTACTCGGCTGAGCCAGTCAGCCGATTACTCACTAAGTCAGTCACTAACTCAAAGTGATTGTGCGCCAAATATTGGGCGCATAATTCAATTAAGCGCACCAAACTAGGCGCACAATTGAAATTCACCGACCAATTGTGCGCACCCCACAGGGCGTGCAATTGGCCAAATACCTATAAATAGGACCCGCCACCATGATTCAAAAAAACATCAATTCATTATTACATGGACTTCTCTCAAGTTTTGCCTTCCAAACTTACGATTTCGAGATTTCTCTCTATGGCTCTGGCCTCAAGTATACTTTCTTTCTAGTTTTTTATTCTTCTAGTTCTAGTTCTTAGTTCTAATTCTTAGTTATAGTTCTTAGTTCTAGATCATTAGTTCTAGACCTTAGGTTTTCAATATTTTAGTTCTAGATCTTAGATTTTAATCTCTTTAATCCTTAATTCTTATCTATTTTTTTCTTTTCCCTGGTTCTAGATCTTAGGTTCTAGAACCAGTTCCTCTTCTTTTAACTCTAGTTCTAAATTTTGTTTCTAGCCCCTCTAGTTCTTAAATTCTAGATCTTAGATCCTAGGTTTTAATCTAAATTTCTAATTTTTCTGATTCTAGTTCTTAATTTCTAGAATTAGTCCTTGATTTCAATCTTAAATTCAGTCTTAGAATTTTTTAATTTTACTTCTAATTCTTAAATCGATTTTCGTTCCGTAAATCCATAATCCATAAATTCAAAATCAATTTTTTTCAATCCATATTATTACTAAAATAATCTCTAGCCACCCGATTTGCCTAAGGGAGCATACGGACGGTACTCAAGAACGGGGCAGATCCTCCTTAGCATAGCAGCCCCAAACCCCCTTTTTTTTAGATTTTCAGTAAAATTAGTATATTTACCTTAATTAGAATTTTTAATAAAATTAGTATATTTTAACTAATTAGAGTTTCAATAGGATTATTATATTCCTAATTAGTTTCCATAGAATTAACGTATTTGAATTAATTAAACTTCTAATAGGATTAAAAATTGATTAGATCCCTGATAATAATAGTAAGAGTAGGAAAGGTAAAGTAATTAGGAGAGAATTAGGAAAACTAGCTTAACTAAACTAACAGGCGACCCAATGCTGCTGACATCGATCGGCTGAGGATTCAGTATAGAGAACAACCCATATCTCCACCCCGGAAGGCGTGATCAGTGACATGTTGCAGCGTCTATAAACATCTGCAGCTGGCAATCGCAACGAACCAGGTATTTCTCTGAGAGTTACCATTTCTTTTTTAATATTTAATTACCTCTAAAAACACTGCCTTTGCCAGAGTCCACTTGGACCGAATTGGACCACTCTTTTAGGGGACCAAAAGGGACCCAGAAAAAGCATGTACCAACAGACTGGCGATCGCGATAGGACATCTTATCGCCAAAGCCGCCCGTGTTTAGTTAATTTTCCTTTTCTTCTATTTAGTTTTAGTTGTATTACTTTTCACATTTAAGTCTATTATCAAGAGCACATGAGCATACACCAGAGGCTCGAGATGTCAGGAATACGAAGGATTAGAATCAGTGACCTGCCGTTATGGCGATACCATAATAACCCGCTATATCATGAGCAGCCCCTCGAGGAATCAGCACAATACAACCCAGAAGTTAACATGGCCGATGGTGAGGAAACTCTCTTCATACTGAATCCCAACCTCAATGACAGACATAAAGATAGCAGCTCTAGGTAGTACTTTACAGCTCGACAACTTGTGGTCCTCAGCGTCCAAAAATTACAAAGGGGAGGATATGAAGCCTATGAACTACTCCACAGCTTAGCTGCAGCATACGAGTCCATTAAAGAATGACAGGAGGTGGAAGAACGAGAGTGACAAAGACAGGAGACGCCACCTCCTACTTCGACGATGATATCACTGCACGTGTCGCCACCTCGGCACATTCTCCACACGCTCCTCAGTAAAGGACAACAAGACAGAATTCATTCTCAGATAGCTAGGCAAGATGCTGTCGTAAGGGTAAAAGAATTCCCTAAAATGATCGACGAATACATGACTAAAAAGAACTGCCCTGGTTTATCATTCAAATTCAACATTTTCTACCAATACCTCGAATTTAATCTACCTACGGGATTCAAACCCCCGAAGTTTAGCAAGTATAACGGCACCTGGAATCTTAATCATCATCTAGCCTTGTTCTCCAATGACTGCCGGCCTATTCGCGACAATCACGGACTTCTGATACATTACTTTTAGAGGCCATTGGAAGGGAAAGCCCTCGATTGGTTCATCGGGCTCTCACTACATAAGATCAACACATTCAAAGAATTAGCCGAACAACTCTTAGATCAATACAAGCACCTGATACAAGAGGCCGTCAATCTCAGCGACTTGATGACAACAAAGTAAGAAATCAAAGAAGACTTCGCCAATTTCGTATCGCACGGGAAGTCAAATGAGAGAAAAAGACGCAATCGACATCATCATAGATAACGTCAAAGAGCCCCTTCAAAGCGCTCTGATCATAAGCGATTGCTCGGACTTCGCTACTCTTCATCTGCGTGCCAGTCGCATTCAACGACACATAAAGGGAGGAGACCTCGCCTTCTCAATCATAGCACCGAAGGCATCAACTTTTGGTGATTCAAAGCCCCGAAATAATAAGAAAGGCACGGGCTCCAAGCAAGTTAACACAGTCGCTAATCAAAATCAAGGCAATGCGAATGAGCAGCAAAGTAATTATGGTTAGGGTCAATACAAAAATTAGCAACAGTATGCCAATCAAAATCAAAATCAATATCCTAACCGAAATCAGTATCCCCATCAGAACCAAAACGCTGCCCGAAACCATCCTGCCAATGTCCAGGGCTATAATAATGTACCTCCACCCCAAAATTTCAATCAGTAGACCCGAGGTCCCTATCAGCCTAGACGAGATCATTATCCTCCATTACCCAATACCATCCCCAACATTTTATGCCTCCTAAGTGATCAAAACCTCATTCATTTCCCACCAGAGCGGCCACGGCCCTGGCCTGCTAACCTTGATTACACTAAGTTCTACGCTTTTCATCGAAATGCGGGACATAACTTGGAAGACTATTGGGTGTTGAGAGATATGACATACGACATAAACGATCGTAACCAAATTGACTGGGAATCCTTCAAAATTCTAACCAAAATAATCAACAGCCTCTGTAAAACATTGGAATCGTTAACAACCCTCTGCCAAACCACAATCAAGGATCGGTCACCCATGTCACCACGGTAGAGCTTCCGGGTCGAGCCTCGTTTCATCCGTCTACCCTCATCACATGAGTTAGTTGTCCTAACGCCACAGCCAGTCCAAATAATCCTCCAAGGCCCATCATTATTCCACCTCATTCTTCTACCTTCATAACCCGAGTGGAACCGCCAACTCTGCCGCCCTACCCAAACTTCACTCAAGTTCGAGTTAAATTTTTCCAAGCTCAAAGGCCTATCACTCACCCATAGAACCTTCTCCACCCCCGAACTTTGACATAGCTCCCAATAATGTCGAGCCTGAATATGAGGATCAGGTCCTCCAAACTGTGGAATAGATCATGGCATAAGTAGATCACGACACCCGGACTACCACCAGTCAATAACACGAAGAGACAACTGAAGAACGCCCATCAGCGGTGGAGAGAAGACAGCAAGAGGAAGATCTCGCTAAGGAAGAAGTACTAATCTTTGCATTCTGTTAAGTAGTGAAAAATACCATTTTTCACCCCTAAACATGAGCTTTGAAAGACCCTTGAGAAGACTAAATAAGTGCTTTAGTGTGCATTTTACAGCTAACCAATTAGACAGGTCCAAGTCCGAAAAGCATCCTAAAATGATCAAAAAGCTGACAACTCATGTCAAGCTCAAAGAGGGAGTGAAGAAATAGCCTCAGCAATGGCTAAAAAGGTCCTAAAAGAGCAAGAAAAGACCTGAAGAAGAAGAAGGATCCATTCGCAAAGAAGAAATCAAGTTAAAAGTTCAAATCGCAAAGTAAAAAGTACTTTTTGGAAGGTCAAAGTTACATTCGAATTGATTACGAAGTCGTAATGAACTACTCGAAAAGAACCATGTTCGCTCGAATAGTTGAAATTTCCTTTCGAATAGAAGATGGGGAGAAGTCGCTGCGAAAAGACTTTACGAAGCCAAATTGCTGCGAAAAGAACTTACGGAGCTAAAACACTTTGCGAAAAAGGCACTTAAACTCTCACGAAAGGACATTACGGGGGAATTACGCTTGTTTAAAGGGCATTTCGGTAATCTCGCAGCGCCCCAATGCATTTAACACCGGGACATTGGAAGATTCCAATCAAGATCCAAAAGCATATTCCAACCCATGTGAGCGCTCAAAGATGAAATCACTTGGCGGGAACTTCTAAAGCTCAAGATTTTTGAATTCCATAATGAATTGATGCTTCTAGCGCTGATTATTTGAACGAGATCGAGCATTTTCATTGGCTAGAACAGATCTGGATCCCGTGCTCAAGCGCCATTGGGCAATCCAGATCTGAACACACCGATTGGTCAATTCAGCGGATCAAGGGAAAGCTATAAATAGAGAAGACATTTGCCCAATTGTGGCATCCAGATTTTAGAGTTTTCATCTCTGTTTCCCTCATTCTGGTCAGATAGCTTATCTGAACCCCCTGTAATCCCTTCTTGTAGTTTACCTTTGAGAGCCATTGTGAGTGATTTGTACTTCCGAGTTCGGATTCAAGACTGTAAGTCGGAGGGCTCTCTAAGAAGCCGTGCTTTGTAATTGTAATTTTGGATTTTAAAAGGTTGCTGTAATTTGTGTCTTCTCCATTGGAGTCATGTCGAGGGTTCTGAATGTTCACCTTAGTGCATTAGACTTCTTTAGATTCACTCACCCGCATGCAACTTCCCTTAATTCATCACCCTGTAATTAGCGTTGGTAACCTAATTCTAGCAAAGACTTATAGTGATGTTCATGTTCTGAACTAAAGAATAGGCCACAACTATTGGATGATCTGTGACCATTTAAGTGGACAGATCATAGCCATAAGTCTAAATCTATTCCTTAATTCGGATTTATTTCTCTTACATCTGTGCTGGTAGCCAGATGAAGATTGAATCTGCTCTATTGGAATACAGATTCTCCATTAAAATTCAAAGGCTAAAATACATGAAGCTATTATTTCTGCATTTGTCTTATTTTAAACACCTCCACAACTCGGATCTGGATCACGTAGTTAGTTCTTTTCTTTATTTGCTTTTAGTTAAACGTGACAAAACCCAACACTCTCTCTTTATCTGCTTTCTAGATAATTATAGAGCCAGATCCGTAGTAGCAGACCGGAGGTCTATCTCATATTTCAGACAAATTCTCTGTGGACGATCTTGAAATACTTACTTTTAAAACTTGCTACAATTGGCCCTGATCTTGCAGGTCAATGTTAGCCCCAATGTGCTGCCGATATTCCTTTCATAAGTTAACATCCATATAACTTAGCATTCTTCAATTCTTTAATTCTTTATTCATAATGCACACAATTATGGCACACTTGGAGCAACAACAAGTTTTTGGCGCCGTTGCCGGGGAATTTGTTCTAAAATTGGTAGACCTAAGTTTTGTAATTTTATAGATTTGATGTTCGTTTTAGTTTTTGCTTTAAACCTGCAGTTTGTATTCCAAGTGCTTGATTAAATGTCTATCGCAGCTTTGTATAGAAAACCTATTTCCAGCAGAATTTTTTATTTATTTATTTTCTAAGTTTTTATTCTTTGCCTTCTAGTTGTTTGAATAAATGTCACGCCACTCTTTTGTCTTTTTGTCAAATTTGGGCGAGTCTTTGAGTTTTTCTTTTATTTTGTCAATATATCGAATAAGGTTTGCAGCTTTTGGATTTTTGCAGATCCGAGCAACCATTCAACAAGGAGCATCTGGACAAAGTCGGAGCAGACCGCTTGAGTTTGCATCCTCTTCTCCTTTGCATTCATTTTCTATTTTAAATTCTTGAGAACCAGCAGTTACATTGTGTTTATTGTTTGTTCGATTATAATTTCTCTTTTTAGGCATCTTGATTTTTTTTACAAAACCAAATACAAAATAAAAGAAAATGAAAACACAAATAGAAAATTTCTTAGTTGTTTCTCATTATTTTCTGCAGTAGTAAATAAGGGCTCTTGTTGAGCCTGGGCTGATCCAAAACAAGTAAAAAATAAAATAAAAAAATAGAAAATTATAAAAATAAAAAATATATATATATCTTTCGTATGGGCTGTTTTTCTCCATTTGCATCCACTTTTCCCATCTGGACCTGCTGAGATCATTTTTCTTTTTTAGGAATCATGTAGGATAATGAGTAGTGGATCATAGGCTGTTTTGAATATTCAATGGACTCACTGATTTTATTTTCCTTCGAGATTTCTTCATCATAAATGGGTCTCAGCTGTGTGTGAACCCTGTTTTTAATATGTGCTCCCATGCTTCATTATTATTTTTTTTTTTTTTATTCATACCCATCATCAACAAAGGGGTCAATCTTATGAATCTTATGAATCTTATGAATCATTTGGCATTAGATTTTCTATTTTAGAAATTTTAGTTTCAAATTCTGTTTTTAGATCGCTGATTTTTTTTTTTCTTTCTTAGGTTAATGTGTCCTCGTTTTACTGATTTTCGTCATTTTTCTGTGAGTACAGTTAGTTTCTAACTTTGTTTTCCTATTTTGCATTCACAAATTCTGTTTTTGTATCAACACTTTTCTATTTTTTTTAAAACTTTGTATGCAGTCCCTTACCTTGTTTTTACTGTTTCTCTATTATTAGCATTAGTTTCCTTCCATTTGCATAGCAATCCTGCTATTTTTTTTTAGATTTTATTTTTCATTCTAGCGTTGTTTTGTTGATTTTTCTTGCATTTGTATATCAATTCCCAATGCCCCCTTTACAGCCATCACACCTCAACCCTCCACCTCACTAATCCCAATCCCCTCTAGGCCAATCTCCCCCACACCTGCTCCCTACACCCAGATCCTCACCTACCTCCAAAATATCCAAGCCCAGCTCCAAACAAATGCAGACAATCGATGCACGCTACATTGGAGCTCATCCAGTTAATCGCCCCATTACCACCTACCCCCATTACCCTGCTCCATTTTGCCTCACAGGGCAACCCAAACAGCACCAAGTCCTAGTGCTTCCCTCCACTACCACCGTGCTACCCAAACCACCTGAACTACCTGTGACCTCACCTCCCTTGTTGCCGAAAGTTAGCTACCCAGCAGACCCCTCTATCACCACCTCATGCGCTAACTTAGCTACCCAAATGCAGACCCCTTCACCACCCCCCTGTTTCATCATTTGTTTTCTTTCTTATTCCATTTTCTCTCATTAATTGTTCATTTTCATTATTTTGCAATTTTTTCTTATAGCTTGTGCACCTTCGCCACTGCTTTTGTTCTCCCCTACTTCAGAAAAAGACAAAAATAAACCCCTCACCCTTACTCCCTTTCCCCCCTCTTTTCCTTTTATTTTCTGTAAAATTTCTGGTTCATGCAATTTGCTTTCTGCAATTCTCCATACACTCAATACCTCCCACCTGGAATGGTATAGCCCCGGTACGCATTCTTTCATCGAATTTCACTCCTTTCACTACAAGTACCACAATGAATCCTCCAATGCTCCAAGGTCAGCAACAGACATGCCTGGTCCTTAAATTTGGAACCAACTATCCACCCTCGCTATTCTCGAGGGAGAAGCAGAGTAACAACGCGCAGCCCCCTGACCGGATAACCAAGGAACGAGGAGTGAACTTGCCCCCTCAACCTCACGTGATCCCTCTACCTCCAGTACCAGTGCCTCAAGTGCCCCAACCGACTTAGCAAAATGGGTATAGAGCGCATCGACCCGGCAAAGAACCGGCCTTGGAAACAGGTCAGGAATTCGATCTTCTCCGACTCCTCGCAAAGGTGATAGCACAAATATCAATCCTCGAATTCATCAAGAAATTGCCAGAGCATCACCGACTACTCTTGGAGGCACTAGATGAGATGCACGTGAATGAAGATACCACTTTGGATCAGCTGCATGAGATCGCCTCGGTTATGACTCAACCTCCCGCACTCACCTTCACTAAAGCTGGCATGCCTAAAGAATAGTTATGTGGGAGTTCGGCTCCTATCTATCTGACCGTCATAATAAGAGGATTTTCAATACCACATGCATTGGTCGACACCGGAGCAAGACTTAACATCTGTCCCATAACAACGTTGAAGATCCTTGAATACACCAAACAAGATATAAGGCCTTCGTCCTTATCCCTCATCGCTTATGATGGCTCTCAGCGGTTCGTCAAGGGAATCATCAAGTTGTAAGTCTGCCTCGGGCCAGTCACCAAGGACGTCACTTTCCATGTCTTGGATTCCTCAAGCACTTACAATTTGATATTAGAAAGGAAATGCTAGAATCCATGAAGGCAGTAGCATCGACATATCACCAATGTGTCAAATTTTTTGCATGAAGATTCAATTATCATAACATATGTCGATACGCCCCTTAAAGAAATTGATACATACTACGCGGCGAGCATTCCAACAGCGCACGACTCGGTACTAAGCACAGGACATATAAAAAAGATGCAAGATCCTGATGACGCGTCAATAGCAGAAGTTAAGTATCTTTGGTCCCTTCCGACCCACCAACCAAAAGTAGTGAGAAGAGAAGCCGCCTGATCTCGCCTGACTATACAGTAATTAAGTTCATCAAATAATATCTATGGTTAATACAAAGCGATGAATATCACTGACAGGCCAACCTCCAATCTGATTCCAAAAGCCAGAGTTAGGACGACTATCATCTTCAGACTGTCTTCAACGATGAAGCATTTCACGTAGTAGAAGAGGAAGAGGGGTCGTCTGACAAACCATCGCCAGCATCGCTCATCAAGAGGATCGCCCCAGATGAGGACTCTTAAAAAAACGTCAAATTCAGACCGAGTTCACATCATCCAAAGGACTAGCCCAAACGGCTCTAGCGGCCGTCCCACTTCCCCAACTAGGAGAAGTAACCTCGCCGATTCTGCCTCAAGAAATCGACCTTGTACCATACTTACTATCAAAAATCAAAAAAATAAAAAAATCCGAAAACCCATAAAAATATAAAAATAGAAAATCTTAAAAATTAAAAAATCACAAAAAAGGGAGGGAGCCCTTCATCCCAGACCCATTCAGCGACCAGCAAGGAGACTTTTCTCCAAAGGATATGAGTAGTGACCACCTCAAAGAATCAAAGAAGGAGTAACCGACGTGATCACACCCGGTCATTGTCCTACCCTCAACATTAAAGAACCTTGCCTTGATTCAGTTCGAAGCGACCCTACTATCTCTTCCTTGAGAAACCGTCGAGCATCCCGACGAAGTAACAAGCCCGTGATCATACCGACAAGATACTCCACGACTTCAAGAGGAGGATGAGTAACCTCAACCTACACCTGACGAAAGATGTCGCAATCATAAATTACGTCGATGAAGGGTTACCTCCCGCAAAACTAACCCCCCAGTGTAGTTCTTTTACAGTGTACGAACTCACAAATGAAGAAGAAGGAGCGCCAGTCACCGAGGAAACCCAGGACTTCCAACTGGTTATCAAGCGCTTCGATGAACAAACACAAGCTGCCGCGAAACCAACTGAGGAAATAAATTTTGGCACCAAGGAAGAGCCCAAGAAGTTGCTGATCAGCGTAACACTCAAACCCAAAGAGCGACAATAAATTATTCAAGCCCTTCAAGATCACCTCAGCTCTTTTGCGTGGTCCTACGAGAATACGCCTGGATTAGACCCGAGCTTAGTAGAGCATCGGTTGGTCTTGGAACCTGATGCTAAACCCGTCAAGTGGAAATTCAAAAGGATGAATCCCCAAATAGCACTACAAGTCAAAAAGGAAGTCGACAAGCTACACAAAGCGCAATTCATCCCAGTCGTCCTCTACCCTAAATGGATTGCCAACATAGTACCTATCACCAAGAAGCATAGCAGGGTATGGGTATGCATCGATTTTTGAAATCTCAACAAAGCATGCCCAAAAGATGACTTTCCCCTACCACACATCGACACCCTAGTCGACAACACTGCCGAACATGAGATGTTATCCTTTATCGATGGTTTCTCGGGATACAACTAGATTAAATTAGTAGAATCAGACCAAGAAAAGATTTCATTCACCACGCCATGGGAACCTACTGCAATGTTATCATGCCTATCGGGCTCAAGAACGCAGGAGCCACATATCAATGCGCCATGATGGCCATATTTCATGACATGATGCACAAATGTGTTGAATGAACGGAAAACCATAAGAAATTGATGTGCGAGATTTTGCATATTCGGCAAAACCCTATACAAAGAAGCCTTTACCAAAGGAGTACTATTGTAATGCATCACGATAGCTGAAGGATAGTACATCATCCGAGAAGCACATGCCAGTGCCTACAGCGCCCACGCCGATAAACAAAGACTCGTAGATCAGATCATACGACAAGGCCACTTCTGGCCGACAATGATAAGAGATTGCCACCTCCATGTCTAATTCTGCAAGCAATGCTAAGAACATGCCCCGTTCATTAAAGCTCCATCAGTTGCATTGAATCTTATAACTTCACCATGGCCATTCTCGATGTGGGCCTTCGGCATTATTGAACCCTTCATGAACACATTTGGGAATACCCACAAGCATGCGTTCATACTCACGGCAGTCGAATATTACACCAAATGAGTAGAAGCTGAATCCTACGTTAGAATCACCGTGTCAACGCTCATGAGATTTATCATTCGAAACATTATCACCCGGTTTGGAGTACCTAGGATGTTCATCACCGACAACGGATCACAATTCATCGCAGAGAAGATGAAGAAGCTACGCAAGAAATTTGGCATCGATCTATACCACTCATCACCATTCTACCCTCAAGGAAATGGACAAGTAGAAGCTACAAATAAAATGGTGATCCAAATTTTGAAATGAACTGTGGAGACGAGCAGCGGAGCCGACTGGCCTGAATGATTACCAGAAGCACTCTGGGCCTATAGGACTTCTATTCATATGACCATCGGCCAAACTCCTTATCTCCTCACATACGGGATGGAAGCAGTCCTACCCTATGAGATACAGATACCATCATTACAAATTCAACTCGATGATGAGCTATTCTTAGATGAAAAGATAATCGCCCTGCTCGTCGAGCTAAAGTAACTTGATGAGACACGTCTAAGGGTCGTTGATCATGATCAGGAATATCAGAGGAGAGTGGTCAGGGCTTACGATAAGAAAGTCCTCGAGTGAACTTTCGACATTAGAGAATTAGTCTTGAAGAAAATCATGCCCTCCAAACACGCTCATCTAAAGGGAAAACTGAAACTGAACTGGGAGGGCACATATGTTATAGTAGCCGCGTATCCAGGGAATGTATACAAGTTAGTAAACCAAGATGGGGAAGAACTTCCCTGCCCTTGGAATGCCATGTACCTTCGAAAATACTATCCTTAATCCTATGGTTATCATATCCCGTAGCCAGATACTTATACCTATCACCCCCGTAGTTGTCACGACTCATTCGTTGGTCGTACATCTTCAATTCTCAGAATATCCTGAAGACTTCTAATTTATTACCCACCTTCTTATTTGAGCAATTTGATAAAAGGGCTAGTGACATACCTGACCTCTTTCAAAAGCATAAGTAACACCCGATTTTCATCCACCTTGTCCCGCCATTGGAGGAGACATTAAAGTGTAAAAAAATAAAGATGCTAGGCTCAATCAAAACTCACTATTCTTGTGTTAGTAGGTTGCTTTCGAAAAAAAAATATACACATATACAAAAAAATTGAGTGAGCAATACGATGAATGAACCAGTCAATGAGCTCAGGGAAGCATAAGTAGGCCATGAGGACATATCTGGTAACTCTACTAGAAATATATAAGCAAACTGCAAGGGCATCCCTGATGTCCCAATACTACTAAATATCGTTGTAAGGTGGCGGGAGGAGGACAAACTCCTACTAACTACAGAATGTGAGACTTTGATGGTATTGAAACATGACGGAGAGCTCAATCATGGCACCCCATACCCACTCTGAGAAAAAGATTATTACTCATCCCTTTTAGAAAGCGTCAGATACAAACTATTCCCCCACATCACTGAGCCTTATCTCTCTTTCACCCTTAATTTTTATTTTTGGACAATGAGTTGAAAGCCTCTTAGGATATTCCTAGAAATGAAACCAAAAATTGATGAATGACGACTGATACAATCACTTATTATACTTACCACACGTCCCTTATAATAATGACCACGGGATAGGATGACCACTATCAAAGGTCGACCCTTGATATACGGATGATATGATTAGACAACCTCCCCTGGTTCGACGACAGTCTCAAGGCAAGCTTTTTTTCAAAACTAACTCACCAAATGCACGTGGCCAGCCATAGGCCCAAAGTACTTATCAAAAACTAGAGAAGCTCCATTGCACCTCGACATTGGGGCATTTTTTTTTAGAATTACATTAAAGGCTCCTGCTTGCCCATAAAGAAGAAGCGGAATGAAGAAGTCACCACCCGAGGAGTATCACTAAAGATATCGCACTGCCTATACCCTCACACTCCTACACTATGGCATTTGTTTTTAGTATTAGAGTTTTCTTTCAGTTATTTGTTTTCCCTGTTGCATTACTTTCCTTTCCTTGTAATGAGAAGTACAAAAAAAAAGAAAAAGAAAAAAGAAAAAAAAAATGCCCCTCTTTTATTACCAGACCTCGGTCTGAGACACCCCCCCTTGACGATCAGCAAGGGGGAAAATAAAGTTACTAATGCCTTTTATCCTCATGTGCATATACCAGATAACCTTCGACTACTACCGGGCCAACTCGAGGAGCATCCAAGTCCTAATAACAAGCGACGGTATCAAAAATAAGATGATAGAAGGTAACAAGAAAACAAAGCGAAGCTAGGTACATCTAAACCAAGATCTCTTTTTATATATCAAAACTTTCTTTTACATATGTCACCGGGGGCATACCCCCCCTGTATATACAATGGATAAAAAAGGGAAGAAAAATAATGAAAATGCCCTATTCCCTTCGCTGCCTCTGCAAAGGGTGATCACTACCATCTCCAATATCCTCAACCCCCAGGTCTAGGGTCTCATCCCCGGACAACTCAATACCAGCACCCGGAGTTGCAGGACAATCCCTACAAGGAGAAGGCTTAGCGACAGAACCCCCCTCGCTCGCTTGGCTGAAGGCCCATCGAGAATGTGAACGCAGAGGACCAAAAGCAAGCATAGGCCCTAGGGCCGAGTCTGCCTGAGCATAAGCCCTCATGCGCTCATGAAACTCTCGACGAATCTCTGCCAGTGAGCCACTGGCCCTCAACCCGACCCTGGAAGGTGGTCGATCATCCCTCGCATTCCCAATGCTGCTCATCTTCCACAAAAATAAATAAATAAAAATTACAATCCATTTGGGGCCTAACACCCGAGATACAAAACGAAAGAAAATTAATAAACTAAAATGAAAAAAAAAATGCCCCATATTTCTAGAATAATAATGCCCCATGACTTTTGAATAAAAAAATGCCCCAAGTCTTTCCCCAATTTAAAGTAAAGTTCAAAACAAAACCCAAGTCTTTAACTCCTCATTTATAACATATGCTCCCTAAACCACAAAGTGACAAGTGTTACACTCACAAGCCTTCACTATCCAATTAAATCTAAACCAGACACATACCTATTGGTGTGCACTTTTTCTGGGTTCCTTTCCGTCCCCGGAATCAGTGGCCCAATTCGGTCCAAGTGGACTCTGGCGAAGGCGATGATGGAGTGGTAAATTAGGAAATATTAAATGTTGAAATTAAAGAGGCAAATTCTAATGGAAGAATACCTGAGAAGATGCGATCGCTAGTTACAGATATTTATCAACGCTACAACACGTCACTGATCACGCTTTAAGGGGGAGCGGGGGCTTGCAGGTTGAACTCTGTTAAGACCTGAAAAGTACCACTTTTCACCCCTTAACTTAACCTTTGATTAGACCCTTAACCATCTAATAAGTTCTTGTTAGGTGTTTTATGTAGGTAATAATTAGCAGTAAAATAAGGCCAAGAATCCTGCTAAGGAGCCTGTTTTGGCACCAGAAGTCCCTCAGAAGGATGGACCCTGAATCTAGACCTAAAATGAGCCTCGCATAGCTGACCCAAGCTTTAGAGGATTCAGGAGAAATATGCCTCACGCAGTCCAACTGAGCTTCCCAAGACTTTACAACAACCTCTCGCACAGTTGAGTGACTAAAGAGCTTCAGAAGCACAAACTCGCACAACTCTCGCGAAGCTCAAGAGTAGAATACATCTCGCAGTCTCGCGCAGTTCAAAGCAGACCTCTCTCAACCTCACCCAGTTCGCTCAGAAGGGCTGAGGAGAGAGAGCTTCAGAAGACACTTCGCGCAGCTGTCGCGCAGTGGCCATGGGATGCAAATATCAGAAGAGAACTCCTTGCGCAGTTCTCGCACTATTCAAGAAGAAAGCATCCTCGCGAAGACAGAGCCATCCTCGCGAAGTCCATTGAAGAGAAGTGCTCACGTAGTTCTCGCGCTATTTAAATCCATCCTCGCGAAGATCAACCCAGCAAATGCGCAGCTACCTCACGACTGCTTGAACTCCAACCCCGCGACATCTGAGGCTTTGATGTGTACTCAACCTCGCGAAGCCCAATCCAGCGAGAGCACAATTCTCTACCGCGCGACTGCCTGAAGAGAAAACTAAGGCAACCTCGCGACGGTTGAAGCTTCAATGTCGAACCATCCTCGCGAAGAGCAAGAGCTACCACGCGACAAGTCTGGGAAACAATAGCTACCTAGCGAAGCTCTAAACTCCAACTTCCATCGCTTCAGCAGAGGACTTTCTGGGAATTTCTAGCGATTAGGGCACGCACTCTCACGCTTAAATCTCTGTGCATGCACCTCGAGGCATTTAAAGATCACTGTTAGGCCACGTGGCATCGTTAAAATTAGGGTTTCCTAACCCTAATGCGCCGCCACACCACTGCTATATAAACCCATACTTAGCTTAGGTTTAAATATCTTGGAATATCTCGGAACAGATCTGGGAACACATCTCATCTCTTGGAGATTTGATCTGAGATCATTTTTTCTTTTGTGTTGTAGCTGTAAGTAGTTTTTCTTTTTCTTTTTTTCTTCTCTCCATAGTCCAGCACTTGCTGGCTATGTCTTTGTATGCATTTTGAACTAGTTTAATGGAAGTTTGTAATAGGATTTTTACATTATGGGATTTGTGTTTGATTGTGATCTGCTCTGTGCAAGGCTCCTGCCTTGTGATCTGCCATTGCTTTGGTTGTGATTCAAAGCAATGGAGGACTGATTCTAAGGGCCACTCAGATCCAAGTAACCTGTGTGTCTGGGCTATCATGGTCCTATACAGCCTTAGCCCCACCACAGGACCCACTAGATCTGAAATCCCCATGGGAGCTTGAGCTGGTAGCCTTGTGACCATGGTGGTGGCAGCAATATTCTTGTTTTGTCTTGGGTTCCGTGAGGAGGATAGCCTCTGGGATAGTCTGTGACCATTCAAGTGGACAGGTTATAGCCTTAGGGTGATTCTAATCCACCGATCCAAGATGGATCCTTCTTCTCTGCACCTGAGCTTGTATTAGTCTGGTGGGAGATTGTACAGAGGCAAACTCCCCTATAGTTGTATAGATCCGCTATCAAATGTTAGATCTGATCTGGTTATAGAGATTGTAGGCTTGTGACTGGACTATTGTAGCCCCACTCAAGCAATGGACAGCTAGATCGAATGTTGTACTCAATCTCTTGCTGGTTCTATGTGTCTGGGCTATCATAGTCCTATACAGCCTTAGCCCCACACATAGAGCTTTAGAGGTTGAGGTTCCCTATGGATTCTTGAGCTGGTAGCCTGGATGAAATAGTGCCTACAATGATTAACTTGTTTTGACCCATCTCTGGATTGCGGTTCCCCTATGGGATAGTCTGTGACCATTTAAGTGGACAGGTTATAACCTTAAGGGATCGGATCATGGCACTGGGATGAGTTGGATTCTTTCTCCTCTTTGGTGATAATGTAGCCATTGGACAGGATTTCTATAACATCAAATATGAATCTGAGTTACAAAACTCCTCTGATCTAGGCTCAATAACATACTTCTCACCCTTTTATATTTATTTTTCACACTCCATCCATCCTCTCAACCCTTTCTGTAGTTTAGACATTAGGCTACCTTAGGATCCGTAAACTAAGTGACCTTAAACTCCCTTCCCTTAAGGATTGCCAGATCTGTAGTCAGATCTGGAGGGACTACTAGAGATGGCTCCCTCGGAGTTGTAGATCATCTTTCCCTGTGGGACAAACTCTTACTTATCAAAACTTGCCACAATGGACCCTGTATCTTGCAGGTCTAGGACTTCTCAGTTGTGCTAATTTCTTCCCTTGTTTTATTTTGATTTTAAATTTCTTTTCCCACAAACAAATAAAGAAAGCATCACGGACAAAGAACAAACTCCTTCTTGAATCAATCGTCTGAACGCGAACGTGATTGTGGGTTGCCTTTAGTTTAACTAGTTTCGTTTTCCTATTCCTGTTGGGATTCTAATTTAACTTGGTCTCCTAATCCTATAAGGAGTCTAATTGAGTTCGATATCTTAATCCTATTAGAAATTTAATTCATTAAGGCTCCTAATCCTACTAGAAGTCTGATTACATTAAATATCCTAATTTTAATTAGAAATCGAATTAATTAAAAAAAAAAAAAGGTTTTGGGACTGCTATGCTAAGGAGGATTGGCCCCGTTCCCGGGTACCCTCCATAAGCTCCCTTGGGCAAATCGGGTGGCTAAAATTGAGAGAGACTGGATTTGAATGATAAAGTAGTATTTTTTGTAAAAGATTGATGATTGGTATTTAAGGGTTAAAATCTTAGGACAAAAAAAAAATTAAGAACTAAAGCTATAAAGCAAATTTTATGATTTAGAATTATGAGAAATTAAGACTAAAGCTAAAATCTATGGACCAAAATCGAGATCGAAATTAGAAAAATTTGGACCGTGAGATTAAGGACCGATTCTAGAACCTAAGAACTAGGGCCTAAAAATTAAAAGACTAGTTCTATAACCTAAGGACTAGAATTAGAAAATTAGAAATTTAGATTAAAACCTAAGATCTAGAATTTAAGAACTAGAGGGCTAGAACCTAAATCTAGAACTAGAATATAAAAAAAAGGGAACTGGTTCTAGAACTAAGAACTAGAACCAGAAAATTAAGGACTAAGGAATTACATGAAGAATCGTCTAAATCGTGCAGAGGGAAATTGTGTAGAGGAAAATTATGTGGAGGAAAATTGTGTATCTGGATGGCTAGGGGGGTAAAGGTCTTATTTATAGGCTTTTACCATAAATCCTATTTTCTAAAATAATATAATAAAGATACTAATCCTAATTCAACTAGGAGTTTTGAAAAACATCACTTTTTGCACAACTGTCGAAAACTGACCATAAGTTCTTTGAGACTTGTTAGAATTATGCATTTTTTGGCTTGTTGGAAAGCTACTTCGATAAGCTTTCCAACGTGACTAATTTTGTCTCAATCCAACTTTGTTTGATAGCTTAAAATAAGCCAAATGTAAAAGTAACGGGATTGACAATTGAGAAAAGGATGGGGAGACCTAGTTGGCTCTAGACTAAGGATTTGGGCAGGGATTTCCTAAGGGCTGGATTCTAAAACTTAAGATTTAAAAATTAGAATCTAAAGATTAGAACTATAAGAAATTAGAAATTAAAAATTAAAGGCTAAAAAAAATCTAAGGACTAAAATCGGAGTCGAAATCAGAAAAAATCAGACTGTAGGATTAAGGACTGGTTCCAGAAAACTGAGAACTGGAACCAGAGATTAATATTAGGATTGAAAATTAAGGTATCAAGATAAAAACTAAGTTTTAAGACTAAAAATTAGATAATAGAATTAAAGACTGATTCTAGAAACTAAGAACCAGAACTAGGGATTAAGGTACGGATTAAAAAGGAGGTATTACGGTCTAAGACTGAAAATCAAAACTAATAATTAAAACCTAAGTTTTAAATCTAAGAAATAAAGACTAGGACTAGAGATTAGAAACTAAAACCTATGACTAAAAATCAGAGCCTAGGATCTAAAATCAGAAATTAAAACTAGAAACTAAATTATACCTACGGCCTGGGCTGTAGAGAGAAATTTCAGAATCCTAAGCTTGGAGACGAAGAACTCGAAACTCGAATCTCAAAGTTGTGGGGGCCAGGGTTTAGATCATAATGGAGAGGTCTTATTATAGGTATTTTACTAATTGCGCGCCCTGTGGGGTGCGCTTAATTTTCAATTACACGCCCTGTTTCAGGTGTTTAATCGAATTACTCGCCGGTTTCCTGGTACCTAATCACTTTGAGTCGGTCACTGACTCAGTGAGAAAACAGTTGACTTGCTCAGCGAGTTTCCTAGTTCTAACAATGTTAGGACTAATTGCACGCCTGGTGTGGAGTGCGCAATCTAATTAAGCATCTAGTTCTAAGTTTTTAATTGAGGAAGCTTAGGGGTCAAGGACGGTAAGACTTGATCAGGTGTAGATCAATTGCACATCAGTGGTGGGGCGCTCAATCCGATCATGCGTGTCATGTGGCGCGTGTAATCAAGTCTCGGGGTGGTCTGGGAAAAGGGAGTCTGGTCTGAAAGGGAACTGATTGCACACGTGTGATTTGGCGTGCAATCAAATTGTGCGTGTGGTTTTAAGCGCGCAATTCAGGGCTGTCTGGGTCCGGGTCGAGTTTGAAATGCCAGACTATTGTTTCAGTCTACATTTCGACTATATACTATTGTTTCAGTATATAGTCTCCCTATGTCGGGATCTGAACCACAGAGCTATTGTTTCAGCCTGTGTTCAACCATGTACTATTGTTTCAGTGCATAGTTCCCGCGTTAGGGTTATGGGGCCTGAGCCACAGAGCTATTATTTCAGCCTGTGTTCAACCATATACTATTGTTTCAGCATATGATCCCAATATAAGGGTAAAAGGGTCTGAAATACAAGACTATTATTTCAGTCTGTATTCCGACTATATATTATTGTTTCGGTATATAGTCTCCCTACATTGGGACCTAGGCCACAGAGCTATTGTTTCAGCCTGTGTTCAACCATATACTATTGTTTCAGTGCATGGTTCCCACATTAGAGGCATGGGACCTAAGCCACAGAGCTATTGTTTCAGCCTGTGTTCAGTCATATATTATTATTTTAGCGTATGGTCCCAATTAGGGTTATGTGGTCAAAGGTGGTTGACTGAACAGATTTGTATATTTCGAGAGGACAAAATGGGGGTGTCTATAATACGCCCCTTTAGAAACACTAATCCATGACAAATTTGGATAGACCAATAATCGCACAACACTTATCCCCTTAGGAAACATAAATCCACCACAAAATAGATAAGCCAATAAGATTAAAACACCTAACACCCCATCTAGAATTTTTAAAAGTAAACTCAAATTCACACATTTCCAACAAGTGTCATACCAAAATCAAACCTAAGACAAACAAAATACCTCAAACCTTAAATGAAAGCCTTAATCAATTGCAGAATTAAAAATAAAGTTTAATCTTAAATAAGTACAGCAAATAAAAACAACAAACATTTTTATTCACATATCAAATTCTTTTACAAGATCACCGGAGGCATACCTCCTGAATATACAACCCAAAACGAAAACTTAAAGACCTAATTTACAATTCAAAATGAAAACTAAGCCCGAAGGCTCAGGCTTAGAGCATCCAGTCGGAGGCTTCAGAAAAAGCGAGATGGAGGATTGGTTGGGGAATACATCCCTCCACTTGTAATATTGTCTCTTCCGCCATCTTCACCTCCTCTGCTGCCCCTGCCTCAACGCTGCCTTTACTACTCTCTAAAAGGGACTGATGTGAAGGCCGACCTCCTCCTTCCCAATACCTCCCGTTCTCAAAGTCACACCACTGTCGGAAGCCCCGTCAGGCTGAAGATCACGCGAAACCATAAATATAGGAAGAAATGACATCAAAATCCGATGGGTAAATCACAAGTTATCGCTAAAACTCAGAGATTCGAGAAAAGCAAGAACGAATGAAGAAAAAGGAAATGAATTCGGGTATATATAGACACCCGCTTAATTGAACGCCCCAAACAAAACACGCAATTTGATCATGTGCATACACGGAAATGCTTAAACGCAATCATGTGCACCCCAAGGGGCGCACAATCAAACTTCCTCCCGTACATAATCCAGACACAACCATCGCGCAGGTACGTCTACGCACAATACAATCGTGCACCCGTCTCGCAGTGTGATATTCGAAGGGACACCTGCACGGTGACCTAGCGATACTCTAATCGCGCTCAAAGATTCTAGCACATAATTGGATTGCACGCTAGTATTCAAGCGTGGAATTCGAATCGACACCCGAACACTTCTGCTCTGCCAGCCCTGTGACTCTCCAATCGCGCACTGTTCACAGAGCACATAATGACATTGAACGCATACATAATAACACACAATAGCCCCTCGAATTCCATAATCATGCGCACGGCTCCCACCGCCTAATTTAATCAAACGCCCGGTACCCTACATGCAATACTCAGTTACGACCACACCTCACATAAGCTTCACACCCTCACACCTCTTTGACCCACCTCGATCAGAACCCCTCTTTCTCCTCTAATCCCATCACATAGCCTCACAGGCTGTTTATAAAGAGAGAGAGTCGTTGACCGCACCTACATCCCTACGCGGTCGAACACATCAGCATGAGTCACCTATGTCCCACTGCGATGGTAAAATTTCACCACACAACCTAACACACCAATGTGACCCAAGGAAGGCTCGACCTGATATCCCATTGCAAAGAGTTAAGACTAGGCCTCCCGAAAATACTACCATATCACCAAGGGAAAATCTCGTCATGATCCTAGACACCATTCAAATTGACTCCAACCCATTACCTAAGCAAGATTTGCCAAAGAAAGAAACACCATTACTGTCCCATCACGACATTGAAGTAACTAAGGAATCATCAAACCGCGCACATGTCCCATCACGATGCAACTACTATTTGATCCCATCACAAACCCGTCTCATCGCGACGTTACTACCTAAGACATTCGGACACATCCCGTCACGATGCACAATCAAAAAGGGAAGGCTCAGTCAATGTCCCATCGCAGAGAGCCAAACCTTCCAAATCCCATAAATCCCATCATATAATTTTGCATAACCAACAAAGGGGAAGGCTCGATCATGTCCCATCGTGAAACCGGAGAGCCCACTTCCCAAATCCCTTGCCACACAGCAATCACCACCGCAACTAAGACGCACTCTCATTGGTAGTAGAGGAGGATAGGCCCAACACAGTCCCATCACACGATAACCAGCGAGCCCCTACCATTACAGAAATCTAAAGAAGAGGGACTCCTCCAATGTCACATCACACACAGCCAATATCAAGTTCTAGCGCAAACACTCATCAAAGTCCCCCTTAGGACCCATCACACCTACAATCCCATCGCGAACCTCACCTCCCCAAGACATTCCACCGTAATGGTGACCATCAGGTCTTGCTGCTGTAAGAAGTAAAGAGAGGAAATCCTCCCATGTCCCATTGCGATGCCACTACAACAACCAGCGAGTCCCATCGCATTCAAAAAGCTCCAGCACGCAACCATTCAGGTAAGTATCACCCCCTTCTCTTTACTCGATATTTCTATAAAATATATTTAAATAATATTAAGTCAAATATTTTTCAAAACTCGTCTCTCTTTATCTGTGAATCACTATAGTCTTCGCATAAGTGACAATCATAAGTATTCATGAGAAGGTTAGACGAAGCATCCGACATACCAAGTGTCGTCTTGACAACCACATAAACGGCCGGGTTCACAAATCCTGTACTAGTGGATCTGCTCAGCGATATCTCAGAAGCTACATTTTCTAAAGTTTTACAACCGAATTGATCATAAGTTAAACTCATAAATTTTTTTTAAAATAATAATAATAATAATAATATGATAAAGTAAATGAACTCCTATCTGTCAAACTTTCACTTCTCACCACTCCAACCCTTCTTTCTCCTGGGAAACCAAACATTAAATATATTCAACTCTAAGAACTCATAAATTTCCACTGGAAAGGGACGTCTGATGTTCATTGGTGTGAGCAATGACGTGTCCGGTCTGACATGACTTGCAAAAGCCTTCGCCATTACATGATATTTTATCTTATTATCGGTCTCTGGACCTTGTCTATGGAAATTCGTATGACGCCCCCCGGTACCTCGACTATGTCGGATATCCCTCTGTTTGATTACCCCTTGCACCTGCAAATAAGGATATCGACTCTCCTACTGTTTGACTGCCCCTTACAGCAAGTCGCGATATGCAGCGGGATGCCCCTTGCACCCACGAATTAGGTTATGCCTCTTTACCCCCGTTGACTGCTACTAGCAGCACAGCGCAATACGCGGCGGGATGTTACTCGCATCCACGAAATGGAATACATCTTTCGACAGCTACCACTGGGCCCCCGAATGCTCCATTTTAGCTTGCGCTGATAGATAAGAAAGCCAAGCATCTCATGTCAGCATCCCCGGTTCACATTTATGATTTCCTAAGAAAAAGGAGAAGGCACCTTGGATGAGGGGTGTCTACTTCTTCGACGCATTCTTACTTTGCAAGAACTCCCCGAAGAGAGGCATCTGTAGACACCTTCCATTTTTCCCTCTCGGAGTATACAAACATGTTTGGTCAACCTTTGACCTTGCCCATGATCTCCAAAAAAAGACTAACCTTCTTTGAAGACTTTAAAACCCCATACGAGGACCGTGCACTGAAATAATAGTACATGGTCGGGACCCAGGCTAAAACAATAGCTCTGTGGCTCGGACCTGGCTTAAACCCAAGAAAGTCCCGAATTATGCGCCCTGTATAGCACGCATAATACAATTGCACGTCTCATGGCCGGCGCACAGTTGGTCCCTCTTGGACCAGGATTACCCTTCCTGAAGACCGTCTAGGCATTGATTATGCGCCCACCAGGCGCACACAATCATATTGCACGCTTCACCACCAATGCGCAATTAGTCCATTTTGGGCTGGCCTTTTACCTTTCTAGAAACCGCCTGAGACGTGATTGTACACCCTATATAGAGTGTGTAATCTGATTATGTGCCTCATCACAAGCGCATAATTAGTTCTTAAGCCAACCCGATCTCTAATTCCCTAGACCACTTGAAAATTTCCTATTATGCGCTCTTAATCCAGTGTATAATTGATTGTGCGCACTACTTAAAGCGCGCAATTAGTCTAATTAGAATAGTACTAGGCTACCCGACTGAGCCAGTCAGTCGGTCACTCGCTGAGTTAGTCACTGACTCAAAGTGATTGTGCGCCAAATACTGGGCACATAATTCAATTGAGCGCACCAAACTGGGCGCACAATTGAAATTCACCGACCAATTGTATGCCCCCCACAAGGCGCGTAATTGGCCAAATACCTATAAATAGGACCCAACCACCACGATTCAAAAACACAACAATTCATTATCACACAGACTTCTCTCGAGTTTTGGCTTCCAAGCTTAGGATTTCGAGATTTCTCTCTGTGGCTTTGGCCTCAGGTATACTTTCCTTCTAATTTTTTATTCTTATATTCTAGTTCTTAGTTCTAGATCATTAGTTCTAGACCTTAGGTTTTCAAGCTTTTAGTTCTAGATATTAGATTTTAATCTCTTTAATCCTTAATTCTTATCTATTTTTTTCTTTTCCCTGGTTCTAGATCTTAGGTTATGGAACCAGTTCCTCTTCTTTTAATTCTAGTTCTAGATTTAGGTTCTAGCCCCTCTAGTTCTTAAATTCTAGATCTTAGTTACTAGGTTTTAATCTAAATTTCTAGTTTTTCTGATTCTAGTTCTTAATTTATAGAATTAGTCCTTAATTTCAGTCTTAAATTCAGTCTTAGAATTTTTTAATTTTAGTTCTAATTCTTAAATCGACTTTCGATCCATAAATCCATAATTTATAAATTCAAAATCAATTTTTTTCAATCCATATTATTACTAACATAATCCCTAGCCACCCGATTTTCCCAAGGGAGCTTACGGAGGTACTCGGGAACGGGGCCGATCCTCTTTAGCATAGAGGGCCCAAACCCCCTTTTTTTTAGATTTTCAGTAAAATTAGTATATTTACTTTAATTCAAATTTTTAATAAAATTAGTATAATTTAATTAATTAGAGTTTCAATAGGATTATTATATTCCCAATTAGTTTCCATAGAATTAACGTATTTGAATTAATTAGACTTCTAATAGAATTAGATCCCTGATAGTTATAGTAAGAGTAGGAAAGGTAAAGTAATTAGAAGAGAATTAGAAAAACTAGCTTAACTAAACTTACAGGCAACCCAGTGCTGCTAAAACAGTGTTTTGAGTGTTACGAGAAACTTGGTGTAGTCCGAGCATATTTCTTAGATGGTACACTTATTTTATCCTAAATATATAAGGAATATAGCTTTTATGAACATATATCAACGGGGAATGACAACTAGACAAATGTTCAAATGCCAGATCTTTAAAAATCGATCAGATGAGTTCTCTTATATAAAAATTGTTAGGCTAGCAGCGGCCCAACCTGACCCTGCCCGCCATGGGCAGATATGAGGTACATTCAGGGGCGAACGCATGATTTACATGATGGGGGGGGCCATAGTCGATATATATTATTTAAAAAATTTTACCTACCATATTTAAATAGAGAAAATATAAAAAAATTTCTCTTAAAATTATAAAATATAAAAAAAGATAAATAACTCTCCAAAAAATCATTCTACTATTATAATAAAGACATCTTTTGAAAATTACAATTTTCCTCGACAGGGTTTCATATTCTGAAAGCGTTGGAGAATTTTCTCATTTTCAATGCTATCAAAAATGTCTCTCTCAATATATGTGATTAAAGAATCATTCATCCACTCATCTGTCATTTGGTTTCGAAGTCTATTCTTTCTAATGTGTATAGCAGAAAATGCCCTCTCAACAGTAGCGGTGGCAACTGGTAGGGTTAATGCTAATGTTATGAGCAAGTAAACATATGGTTATAAAATATTTTTTTTCTTTTCAACCATTTTCTAAGCAAGCCCACTAATCCCATCCACATTCGAGAACTCACTTTTAAAGCGTACATCAAGAATGTAAGTCGTAAGTTGATTATCAAGAATCACGAGATCCATTGCAGAAAATTAAATCGGATAAAATTCAGCAAGCCGAACTCATTTTTCCTTGTCAAAAGCTGAGAATGAATTGCTTGGATCTAGGCATGTCATACAAAGAAGTAATTCGGTATTCACTTCATCGAAACGGTTAAGTTCTTGTAATTGTTGATCAATAACAACATAAAATAATTCAACACGATAATGATGTAGATATGTTATTTCTTCAACTCTGCGTCGCGGCCGCCTTGGTTCCACATACATATCATTCATGTTAGGGGTACTGATTTTATATTTGTTATAAAATAAAGATACTTCTTTGATGATAGAATCTCATTTGGCGTCTCTCATAAGTTGCAATCTCATCTTAGCTACTTTAACCAAATCTATGATATTCACAATATCTTATTCCTATTTTTGTAATGCCTTTGATAGATCATCTATAATCTCCAATATTTTTTCCATTACATGTAAGGTGAATATAAACTCAAAAGAGCATATTACGATTAATAGGCCCCTTGCTATAGCTCTTTGATCATAATTTGAGCTACCATCTCGGGCAATTCCAAGTACATCAATCACAGAAGAGAGCAAGACTCTGATGCTTATCAATGACTTATAGTGTGAGCCCCAACGTGTATCACTGTCCCGTATTAACGTAGTCTCCTGATTCAAATCCTGCCTAGTTGAAAGGTCCCCTCTTTCAATTACATTAATGACTGTACCAGTTCGATTATCTCGAAGAATATCACGGTGTTTGGTAGATGCTTAAACAATATTAACTACACTAGAAATCACAGTAAAGAGTGTCCCGATTTCAATATTACGTTTTGCAACTCTAACAAGTGCCAATTGAAGTTGATGAGCAAAACAATGAATATATTAGACATATTCATTCTCCTTTATTATGAGCGTCTTAAGTCCATTATACTGACCTTTCATATTACTGGTACCGTCATAACCTTACCCGCGCAATTTCTTTATACTCAACCCATGTTTGGCAAATAATGCATCAATCGCATTCTTCAGTGTTATAGCGGTGATTTCTGTAATAGATATATCCCGAGATTCATCAATCAAAATAGCAAATACGGTGTCTCCAAGATCTTCGATAATAGTTTTTGTATCCTCACTCGCAATTGCACTTACAATTTCTTTTCGGATATGAGGTATAATCATTTATAGATGATCAGGAGCATTATTTAATGTGGCATTTCTAATTTTTTCATTATGATCGGCTAGAAATTGTAGGAGTACACGAAAGTTTCCTTGATTGCTTAAAGCATTTGATTCATTGTGCCCACGAAAAGGTAATCCTTGACGAAGAAAATATTGCATGCAGTCTACTGATGCCGTCAAATGGATTCTATATTCCCTTATGTCGTTATCATCTTGCTTACAAAAAAGTGTCTCAATGTGTTGATTTTAATTCAACAAATTTTGACACTTCTAATGAGCTAGGTTGTGAGTATTGTTGGGCCCTCTAACACGAGCTACAAATTTATCAACCTTCTTCCAATTATCAAATCCTTCAACCGTAAAACAGTTAGTACCCCTTTGCTCTCCTGTTGCTGTAGCTGGTCTAAAAAGATAGTAACATAAGTAAAATGCTTTTTCCTTTAATATGCTATATTCTAACCAACTTCCATACATCTTAAACCACTTGGGTTGAAATCGTCGTGGTTTTCCTGATATTTTTCTTTGAAGAAATGTGTGATTATGAAGTTGACAGGGACCTTTTTGCAAATATGCTCTTCGAACCAATTCTTGATCATTAGAATGGTACACTGAAATAGGAATACGTAATCCGGAATATGCTGAAAGATTTGCTAAATCAACTTCTATATGACTTTGCATTGAGCTAGATTGAACTTGTTCATGCTCATCATTTTTCAAGGCAGTAGATGTATCATCATTTTCTATATGAGTCCGCTTTGAGCTAGGACTCCTTGCTCAAGTTCATCATTTTTTAAACAAGTAGACACATCATCATTTTCTACATGACTTCGCTTTGAGCTAAGTTGAGTTTGTTCCTGTTCATTATTTTTCAAAGCAGTTGGCATTTCTTCATTTTCTAAGACGGGAGGGGGGTGAATAATAGCATGTTCTACAGTAGGAGGTATGATGTCAACCTTTCTCCTAAAGCATCTATGCATGACTTCTCCAATGGTTAAGAAGGAAGAATATGACCTAACAAAAATAAATGTCATGAGTGTATTAGAAAATAGTCTAAATACGAATAAATCTCAAGTAAATATTTAAAATAAATCTCAAACAATTTCTAGTAAATATTTCATATAAAAAAATACGTCGCCTAGATCAGATTCATCCCAAAACTACATAAATAAATAAATAAAAAAACAAAAAAAAAAACAAACTTGTACCATATATTTAAAAGCTTAAAAGTGCAAAACACCAACCATCATATATCCCATTTCAATCCGATAATCGCCAACCTTATGCATTAGATACTCAACAGGTGCCTTAATTTTTGCATCAGATATTTAATAGGTGCACAAGGATGTGAAAATCTATCATCAAATTGGTAAATGGTCAATTTTTTGGACACATCTAATGATCTAACATAGTATCGTTAATTAGTCATGAGTGTTGATGGTTAGGGGCCAATTTTTGGGACACATCTAATGATCTAAACATAGTATCGTCAATTCGTCATAAGTGTTGATTGTCAAGGGCCAATTTTTGGGACACATCTAATGATCAGAGGCCAATTTTTGAGACACATCTATCATTTTTTAGACATATGTATCATCATCAAATTGGTCTGGGGCCAATTTTTGGGACACATCTCAAATTGGTCAGGTGCCAATTTTTGGGACACATCTAATGATCTAAACATAGTATCATCAATTCGTCATTAGGGCTTTAGGGATTTCTACATGTTCATACTAATAAATATTTCACATTTTCATAAATTACATTCAAAATCACTATATTTTTAACTCATTAACATAAAATTAAATCAAATTTAAAGTACAAAATTAATTTTACCTCCAATCTAGCGTGATCGGATAATGTGAGTTTCGACAAATTCGAATCACACGCCTAAGTCCTGACCGACAAATCCAACTAAAATCCTGCAAAAAAATTGAAAGAAATAATTAGAGATTGAGTATTGAGAATAAGAGAGAGCGAGAGGGAGAGAGATTTAGGGTTTAGGGGGATGTGATTGTGGCTGTGATGATATAAAATAGGGCCATTATTAGGCCAAAAATACTTAGGGCTTAGACCAATAAAATATAAGCCTTAGAGAATAGAGAGAGAGAGGGGAAAGAGAGAGGAAGAAGAGAGAGAGAGAGAGAGAGAGAGAGAGAGAGAGAGAGAGAGAGAGAGAGAGAGAACCCTACCTAGCTGTATTTGGTCGGGCCATCGCCGGCGAATATCAGCGGCAAATCTTGGCCGCCGCCTTAGCCGAGAAGGGGTTACAACTTACAAGGTAAACATGGGGAAGTTTGGATTTTTTTAGAGAGAGAGAGAGAGAGAGAGAGAGAGAGAGAGAGACTTAAAAGTTAAAATAAAAGCCTTGGGGTTGGGATCTCATTTGGGTTTTTTTAGAGAGAGAGAGAGAGAGAGAGAGAGAGAGAGAGAGAGAGAGAGAGAGAGAGAGAGAGAGAGTGGTTAGGTTTTTATGGAAGCTTAAAATAAAAGTCATGGGGTCTCTATAAAGAAAAATGGGGAGTCTTTAGATAAACCCAAACTTGAAAAACCAAAATTTGAAATTCAAATCAAACTTGATTTTCTTGGAAAAAAATAAAAGTTTGGGGGTTCCAAGGACCCCCCAGCCTCCATGTGCGTTCGCCCTTGGGTACGTTAAATATGCCCGAGTCATAATTGGGTTGGCTCGTGGCCTAGCCTTCCCTTGACTGCCATGGGACAAATATGGGGTAAGGTCAAGTAAGCTTGATTCCAAAGGGTACGGCTATTCTCACCCGTTTAGTAGTAACTACCACATATTTTTTTCATGGACGAAAACTATCGATTCATTTGAATCAGATAATAGAGATTTTTTTGTTACAATTTTCCTTACGATAGATCTTAAGATCATGGCGAGCCTATTAGACAATTTGATGTTGATTCTACATTGCACACATCTTCAAAAGTGACCTAGATCATGGGAAAAGGGGCCTAACCTTCACTTTTAGGATCTATCATTAGGAAAATTCAAACAACCTCCATCATTTGATTCAAATCAGTCAATGATCTTCGTTCGTGAAACAATTGTGTGGTACTTACTACTAAACCGGTGAGAATAGCAGTACAAGATTCAAAAATGGACAAACCCTGCCCAATAAGCTACCAGGCCGGACGTGGTTTAGCCTCAAGAAGCCTGATAATAATCAGGCTACATAAATCCCTATTGGACCCGATCCGACCAGACCCATTGAGGCCCTTAGTGGCAACGCTTGTCACTCAGGTTGGAGGTGGGTTTTAAAAACAAATCTGTTATCACTACCGCAACACGGCCTCTACCTTTTGTCCGCTGCATCGAATGAAATTGAAATCTCTGGTTCCATCTAACAAATATATAGCTTGAATGGAAGAGGACCAACCATGAAGATCGTTACATACAACGTGAACGGTCTCAGATCACGCGTCTCTCAACACGGTTCCCTTCTCAAGCTCCTCAACTCCCTCGAAGCTGACATCATTTGCTTCCAGGTCTTTATCTTTTACGTCTCTTTATTAAAACCTTCTTTTTTGGGTTTTTATTTTATTTTTATAGTGGTTATAATTGTAGTAATTTGAGCATGAAATACGATGGAACTGAGAAATTGTGAGAATTAGTTATGTACATTTGATCATATAGGAATGCCCATGATCATGGTTTCAAAATTTTGGAAGATACCACCCTATTTTACCCTTTTCAATGCTGTAATTTCATCGTGTACAAACTGATTAAATTTTGTATCGGAAGTTCTACAATTTGGGTTTTTTAGTTTTTATTTATATTATAGAAAATGGGTCTAATGCATTGACGATACACGAGAAATGTGATTTTGTTTCTTGCCTTTGAATTGATAAACTTCATTTTTATTCGTAATGGGAAGTGGTTTTTGCCCTTTTGGTGGATTTTTTAGAGGCTTTTTATGTAGATGCAAGGGCTTGGGGTTTTGAATTTATTGCTTATTATGTGCATTATTTAAAATATCTTTGGAAATATTTGTGAGTACCATAGTGTTAGTGAACGATAGTCCCACATCGCCTGGGTCAATGGCCTTGGGCTATATATAAAACCTGGGCAAACATCACCTTACAAGCCGGTTTGTGAGGTTGAGTTAGGCCCATGGAATTCTACAGTAGAACCTATGAACTGTGGTACACGTGTACATAAACACATGTGATCTAGTACAATTTGTAAGTGGAGGGAATTGTTATGGTGGACGGAACTATTGAGTAGTTAGGAATTCAATTTGAATAAAGAAAGTTACTGGATCCAAGGTAGTTGCATTAGAAAGTTTTACCTTTTAAATTATGGGAAAGAGAGAAGGTAGGCATGGAATGTTTTGTAACCTTCTCTAGGTCAACTAGAGGTTCTCCCTCGAAGAACTCTGGTTTTTAGCAGTTATATTATTTGATCAGCATTTCTCTCCCCCATTTCCTTATTTTCTTCATCATACATCCATCTATTTTGTTTTCTCTTTTAGTACCATATCACCTGGTATTAGAGTCCTTACTTGGGATTGCTTTGTTATGGATGGTCAAGGAGCTTGATTGGAAAAATTGGAGGCTGAATTTAAGACTCTCAAGGATAATCATAGTGACCTTCTAACAGAGATATTGCAAAAGCTATTTGATTCAAAGTATAATCTAGTGTCTCAAACACTTGTTCAACAAAGCGAGGACAACATCTTAGGCCAGATGACCAGAAATCAATGTAGTTCTGATGGTCCAAGCATTCGAACGCGAATGATACATATTGATTTTCCTCGGTGTGACGAAGATGATCCAACATGGTGGAACTATCGAGCAGAGCAATTCTTTGAATTCAATCGTACTCCCTCCTATGATCAAGTGGCTTTGGCTTCCTTTCATCTTGAAAAGGAAGCATTGCAATGACTTCAATGGTTGAGAAACACGGTCAGTGACGTGTCGTGGAGGGCATTCACCGAAGCCTTGTGTGCCCGATTTTGTCCTACAAAATTTGAAGATTTCGCAGGAGCTTTAGCCAAGTTACGCCAAACGACCTCCCTACGTGAATCTTAGAGCAAGTTAGAGAAATTCTCCAATTGCACGTCGGGTTTGCCTGAATCCTTTGTAAGTTGCTTCATATGCAAACTCAAGGAGGAGTTATGCTACATTGCTACTGTTAAGATGATTCGACCCAAAACATTAACATCCCCAATCGGATTTGCACAACTGCAAGATGACAAACTTGCAGTGGTGCCAGGTAAAGCACACCAGCAACAAGCCTCCTTCTGACGTCAACTAATGGCACCAGGAGAACATTACCTCCCATTAAAGGTTGACACCAGCCGAGGTAGAAGAGAGATGAAAAAAGGCCTATGTTATAACTGTGATGACAAGTTCAGCCTGGGTCACCATTATAAAACGCAGCAACTATTTCTAATGGTGGGCGATTGGCCTGATGACTCCAACGATGTTGATAAAGATTGTAGTCAAGAGAAAAGGATGAACAACCTGAGATCTCGGTCCATGGTCTAGCTGGTTCCTTTGCACCCCAAACTGTAAGAGTTCACGACTTCATTAAGAAACACCTTGTCACCATCTTTTGATCGACTCATGGAGTACGCACAACTTCATTCACCATCAGTAGCATTCAAATTGGGATGTTGTTCAAGCCCATGTGAGCGTTTTAATGTCATGGTGGACGATGGGCCAACGAGGGAAAATGCCCAGTTTACCTTTCACCATGGAACACGTTTGTGTTGATTTTTTTTTTCATTTACCGTTGGTTGGCTGTGATATGGTGCTTGGTGCGCATTGGCTTCACACTTTAGGCCCGATAATATGGTACTTCTCTTGATTATCCATGAATTTCACTATTGAAGTGAACTCATATTCCTTGAAGGGAGACCGGTCATCCCAAATAGAGCTCGTAAGCATCCATCATGTCAAGAAGATGATCCATAAAGCTAACCATGGACTTTTATTTAAAATATGTTTTGTTGATGAATCTCGCCAAGTTCTAATTTTTCAACCTAGGTTACATGACCTCCTCACCCGAACCAACAACATTACCACCAAGACGTTCACATGATCACCAAATCTAGTTGATTCTGGGAAGCCGTCCAAAAAACTTACGTCCCTATCGATATCCACATTTTCAAAAAATGAGTGCATAGTGCGTGAAATGTTGGAAACCGGCATCAGGCACACCCGTACTACTAGTCCGTAAGAGGGATGGTACTTGGCGCATGTGCATTGATTATCGTGCACTGAACAATGTCATGGTAAAGGATAAGTTTGCCATCCCAACATGGTTGTCAAGGGGAAACTATAGCCTCGCCATGATGTCTCTATGGTGAATGGTGATGGGAAACGCCATCTACAACCAAATAGCGACGATGGCTAAATAGTGGTGCCATAGCGTCCTCATGGCTGAATAGCGTTGTGGTGTCGCTATGTATGCTATTTATTTGTTTTTAGTTTATAACTTAAAATACTTATAAAATGGCTAACTTAACAAGTAAAACATTTTTATAACTTATAATACTTATAACTTATGACATTATAAGTTACAAAAGTTAACGTATAAGTTACAAAACCCTAGACCTTCTCCCTCTCTCTCATCACGGCAATTACCAATACCAGTGTCGACGACAACCCAGGGAGCTCCCTGTCGACAACTTCTCAGTGTCGGCGACACTACAGTATGCGTACTTGATATTTTATGTCTTTTTATATTCTATATTTATTGATTTTTTGTATTTATTTATACTTGCCCATGTTGCAAATTTGTTAATGTTCCATTTTTGATAATTAATATTTGATATGTATTTGTTATATTTAGTTATGTCTAGAGCATGAAATTGTTAATATTAGAACCAATGAATAATGCCTAAATAGTTGAATTTATCTTCCTCTATAAAAATATAAATAATAAAAAAATAATATTGATGATTACTAAATTAAAATAAAAAGTAAAAAAAATATAATTTTTTTAATAATTAATAAATAGTTTAGCCATGGCCTCACTATGGCATAGTGAACCTCTTTGTTATGACCTTCCCAAACCGTCTTAACTACCGTGCATCCCAGTTATTGATGAGCTTTTGGATGAATTGCATGGAGCTCGGATCTTCTCCAAACTTGATGTACGTCGGGATACCACTAGATTAGAGTATGTAAGGAAGACATTCCCAAGACTGCATTTGGCACTCATGAAGGGCATTATGAGTTCCTGGTTATACTATTCAGACCGACCAACGCTTCATAAACGTTTCAAAGCCTCATGAACAAAACTTTTCCTCCCTACCTTCGTTGGTTTATTTTGGTATTTCTTCGATGATGTTCTTGTATAAAACTCGACACAGGAGGATCACTTCCTGCATTTCGCGACCACCATGGACCTCTCAAGAGTCACCAGCTACATGTAAAGTATACTAAATGCACTCTTGGGGCTGCCCAAGTGGAATACTTGGGACATATTATTAGCTATGAAGGAGTCGTCACTGACCCACAATAATTGTGAACATGCGCAATTGGCCAAGACCGACACCCTTCAGTGGCTACTATGGGCAATATGTTAGTGATTATGGGCGGATTAGTGCTCCACTCACTTTCCTATTGAAGAAGGATGCCTTTCAATTGACAGAAGATGCTGATAAGGCATTCGAATTATTAAAATATGCCATGAAAACTGCTCCCATGCTCGCATTACCGGATTTTAACAAGAAATTTATTGTTGAAAATGATGCTTTAGGGACTGGCATAGGAGGCGCACTCATTCAAGATGGTCGACCACTGGCCTTTACAAGTAAGGTATGGTCTAGCAAAAATCTTGGGCTCTCTAACCTACAAAAAAGAAATGCTTGCAATATTGCATGCTCTCTTCAAGTGGCAGCCATATTTATCACTTCAACATTTCAAAAATCAGTACCGATCATTGCAGCTTGAATTATTTCATGGACTGATGAGTAACTACGTTAGCGGAATGGAAATGGGTCTCCAAACTGCTCGGATATGACTATGAGATAGTCTATCGATGAGGCACTGAAAATGCTGTCGCGTTATCATGGCAACATGAGGATGACCTCACCAAGGGCTCTCTAGCTGTCCTGTCGCGGATTTGCTAGTTGATAGCAAATGAGACTACAAACAGGAACCACGATTACAGAAAATTGTCGAAGGACTGATCGATCAATCCAACCCGACACCACACTATACATTTGAATCGGGGTATTTACGCCACAAGGGTAGGTACTAAGTTCAACCTCTCCTCAGTGACAAGAAATCTTAAAAGAGCTGCATGCAACTCCTATCTCAGGTCTCTCCGGTTACCCAAAAACGTTTCAACAGGTCAAAAGATATTTTTATTGGAAGGGAATGTGCCACGTCATCAAAACATTTGTGGCCGTATGTGATATTTTTCAACGGCATAAACATGAGACAGTGGCTCCTCCGGGCTTATTGCAACCTTTGCCCAAACCTGAAAATGTATGGACGGAGATCTAAACGGGCTGCCCAATTCGTAAGGCAAGAGTGTCATTCTCGTTGTCGTTGATTGTCATACGGAGGATGCTCACTTTGCACCACTATCTCACCCTTCCTTGGTTGCATCCGTGGCACAAACATTTATTGAGCAGATATTCAAGTTACATGGCATGCCCATCTCCATAGTAAGTGATTGAGACGCGACATTCACTAGCAATTTTTGGATTTTAGAGATCTTTCAGTTACAAGGAACCCATCTTAAATTGAGTTCAACCTACCATCCTCAAACCGTTGGGAAAACAGAGGCCGTTAATTGTTGCCTCAACACTTATCTTCGATGATTCACCAACTATCAACCAAACAATGGGTTAAGTGACTACCATGGGCCGAGTGGTGGCACAACACCACCTTGCACACTTGAACAAAAATGATTCGATACGATGCTGTGTACAGTCAGCCACCTCCTTCACCACTTTAGTATGTACCCCACACGTCTAAGGTTCATCAAGTCGACATCGACCTACATGCACGCGATCAGATTCCAAGCATTCTCAAAGAACAACTACAAATGGCACAGAACCGAATGAAGACAAGTAGAGAAACATCGTACTGAACGCCAATTCGAAATAGGAGATTCATTTATTTGCGCCTTCAAACTTATCGACAATTGTCTATTGTAGCACGCATCAACCTCAACTTGTTGCCTCGCTTTTATGGACCTATAAATTTTAAAAAAATTTGGTCCGCCGCATAGAAGCTGGACTTGCCACAAAAAATTAAAATACATCCTACATTTCTTGTGTTATGCCTGATGAAAACATTGGGTTACCATCACACAGCCTCTACAACTCTTCCAGCCATCACAGAGGATGGCACCATTAAGGCACAAACACAAGTAGTTTTGGATCGTCGCTTGGTCAAACGGAACAACCGCGCGGTCATTGAGGTCCTTGTACATTGGGCAGGCAACCAGAGGACGTTACGTGGGAGACTTGGCATCAATTACACGAAAGATCCCGGATTTCAATCATGAGGAAAAGGTTGCTCGCATGGAGGGTGGAATGTTAGAACCTATGAACCGTGGTGCTTGTGTGCATGAACACACACGTGTAATCTAGTGCAGGATGTAAGTGGAAGAATTATTATGGTGGAGGGAACATTGACTAGTTAGGAATCACTTTGAATAAAGGAAGTTACTAGGTCCAACTGCAATAACTGTAGTGATAGGAAGTTGTAGCTTTTAAATTCTAGGAAAGAGGGAAGGTAGGCATGGAATGTCTTGTAACCTTCTCAAGGTCAACTGGAGGCTGTTTTCCCTCGGAGAAGAACTCTGTTTTTTAGCAGTTATATTATTTAATCAGCACTTTTCTCTCTTATTTCCATATTTTCTTCGTCATACATCCTTCTTTTTTGTTTCCTCTTTTAGTACCATATCCGTCGTTGAATAACAATCTGCAAAATAGTCTCCCCCCAAGCCCCACCGGCAGTGCTCTGGTCAGGTCCAAATTAGGGATTCTGCTGGGTCCCAAGCCGATACATATCAGATATATGGGATACAAACTGGTTGATAGTAAAGTACCTGTTTTTTGTTTTAAAATAATAAAAATTTATAAATAGCTTAAAATACTAAAAATTTATAAATAGTTTAAAACAACAAAATATGCCTAAAGGTCATTTTTGGTACTATGTCTGGTTCATATTGGATGCAAATCGCCGGTATGACTTGATACGACCGGATATTTGACCCTATATCAAATCGGGGTTAATATCGTATCGGGTGGGAGCTCATCCGATACATATCGACCAATATGTATCGGATACACCTGATATTTAAAATCATGGTTCCAACATCATTCTGTTAAAGAAATCTTCGCCGTATCTCCACTTTCTTTTTCCAAACTTTAAAAGAGAAAAATGGTTAAAAGGGTTTATTGTTATATATGGTCATTCGCCTGTGATAATTTTTACAAGTGCAACTATTCTTTTGAGGACAAAATGTTTAAAACAATGCTTTTTTTTTCTTCTGATGTTCCTAAATCAGATCAGCAACTTTTCGTAAGAACACATTTTAATTCATTTGGTCATAAACTAGAAAGCAAGTAAACTTAATATTGGAAGACCCAAGCTGATGGGGACATCCGCCCCAAACCAGTTAAGGTGTACTGAAGACATAAGAAGAAGCCCAAGACGCTTTGTAAATAAGGATTGGCAAGGCGAGCAGGAGCACAAGGAGGAAATCGTCGCTGGAATACTAGTTTTTGCCGTTGGATCTTCCTCAGTATTTATTTCGACCATTGGATCTTGACCGTTCGTGATTCACACCGTTGGATCATTGATCGTGCGATGGATCGTTGCTAGATTCATGCTGATTTGATCGTGTGGTGGACTTTCATTTTGGTCTATTAGTTTTTATAGGTTACATTAGTTTTATTTTAATATTTTATGTTATGTCTTAAGTGTTAGACAGATATATGCGACATGTGACCGTTAGTTTCGTGACTTTCAGCGCAGCACTCAAAAAAGTGGGCATAACTTCTTCAATATACGTCGGAATTGTGTGATTCGTGTCTCGTTGGAAAACTATTTCAATAAGCTTTCAAACGAGACCAATTTTACGTTAATCGAACATTGTTTGACCCTTCAAAAGTGGTTACGTAATAAAAAAAGGGATTAGTGGTGGAATTAATTGTGACCGTTAGATTAGAACGTTTTAATGGTTATTTTAGTAAAATTTTTTAGTGTTCTTTACTTCTTATAAATCCACATGTAAAGCCCATTATTGAATGGGTAATAAATATTATTGAATGCTTTAAACTTGAGAGCGTGAGTCTTTCAACTTAGAAGAGTGATTCTTCTCCCACTTGCGGTTTTGTGCGAGGCCAATTAATCCATTCAATTTATCTTCTTTCATCTCTTGATCTCACGTAAGTTTAGTTTAATTTTATTTTAGTATCGTAACTTTGCGTGTTCGATCTTTCCTCCTCTAAATTCCAAGATCGTTTAACGTCCTAATTATGAGGTTGATTCGTTTGAGCCGTACAATCTTAAATATGCCTTTCATTGTTTGGTATGGATTTGAAAGAATCCTTCATTGGTTTCGTTCAATGCCCTAGACTCTTGGAGATCTAACCGTTCTTTGAACCCTACTCTTCTAGATCCATAAGGAAGCGTGCTACGGATCTAACACTAATCCGAATAATTTCAAATTGTTAGATTTAAGTTTCTTTATTTCTTTGAAAATAGGTGGAAAATCATTGCTTTAATTATTCACGTTAATTCAAAATTAATCTTAGTTGCATCATAGTAGATTAGTCTTTTGTCCTGCGTCAAATTTGGTCTCAGAGAACAATACCCCACATGTCCAGATTTTGGAGAAGAGTACACCTCAGTTTTGAGTGATATAGGAAGTAGAGGGAGTAAATACACCCTATATAGAGAGGATATTTGTTCAAGGGACACCACTTGTGTATTCCATGTACTTCACTGCGAGATTTTCTCGTTTCGGAATTACATGCAGGAGGCATTGCTGGACATTTTGGGCGCGATAAGATTGTTGCCATGGTTGATAATCTAAGAAGCATAGACACGGGTACGGGACATGGGTATGACACGATATGGGTACGCTGATAGGACGATTTTCAAAAAATAGGATATGATATGGGGGGATACGTGTATTTCAAATTATTTTTTTTTATAGATTTTTAGGTATATTTTAGGTTAATAAACTTAAGAAAAACAAAGAAGAAAACGAAAATGAAACAAAAAAAATCTTCTTGAGACCAATTTCAAATAGGTAGGCTGCACGTTGGTAGGCTCCTTTGATTTCTTCTTCTTCTTTTCCGAAAAACCCTAAATCCCAAACTTGCTATCTGATTTCTTCTTTTAATTTTTTTTTCGGCAACACCCAGGATACACATGCAGCCGTATCCCTCAAGTATCGATATCCGATACAGGTACGTTGCCAAAAATGGAGTATCTGTGCTTCCTTGTTGATGATAGATTTTATTGGCCTAGTCTTTTACAAGATGTCGCCAGAATGATCAGGTAATGTCGCATTTTTCAGTTATCAAAGCAGAGGAAACAAAACACAGACTTGTATACACCTTTACCGGTGCCACATACACTGTGGCAAGATCTATCTATATATTTTGTGTTAGGACTTCCTAGGACCGTTAGGAAACACAATTTGGTTTTTGTCGTTGTGGACCATTTTTTGAAAATGGCCAATTTCATTGCGTGTTCCAAAACCTCAGATGCGGCTAACATAGCTATACTTTTCTTTGATGAGGTGGTTCGTTTGTATGGTTGCCCAAAACCATAGCGTTTGATAGGGACGCTAAGTTTGTGAGCCATTTTTGGAAGATATTGTAGCATAGGATGGAGACTAGGTTACAATTTTCTACAGCCTACCGCCCATAAACTGATGGGCAAACTGAAGTTGTGAAGAAGAGTTTGGGAAATCTATTAAGGTGTCTAGTGGGTGAACATATTAGGAATTTGCGTACAACAACTCAGTTAATAGAACCACAGGTATGAGTCCATTTCAGGTTGTGCATGATTATAAGCCTAGGACACCTTCAGATCTCATTCCCATGTCTGTAAGTCATAGGTCATTTGAGTCTACAGGTAGTTTTGCACGTCACATTCATGATTTACATGCTGAGATAACAAGAAAAATTAACGTGAGCAATGAAAAGTATAAATTATTTGCAAATTCTCATCGAAGGCCTAAGGAATTTAATAAGGCGATTTTGTCATGTTCGCATTTAGACCTGAGTCGCTCCCACAAGGAATTGTTAAAATGCTACATGCTTGTAGTGTTGGACTGACGCAGGACAAAACGCTAAAACCCTAATATGCGAATTTGGGATTAACTTTAGAATGAATTGGATAGCGAAAATATTCAAAATCATGCAACACATAAAATTAATTCGATGAATTCAAAAAAACAATTCGATTAATTCATTTTATCGTTTGCATGCACAACGATCTCCCGATCTAGAAAAACGGTTCCGATGAAGGAAATCGAGTTTCGTTTTAGTTTAGGGCATCAAGCGATAATTACAATATCGTCTCTTGACTCTTCGAGGATTTTGGATGAAATAAAACTTGAAGAAATAACTCAATAAAAGGGGAAAATTAAAGATATCAAGGAATAAGGTTTTGAGATTTTTGATCTTTTTATGAATGGAAATAAAGAAGATATTACCTGACAATAATCTAGAAAGATAGAAATAAAAGGGATAGATTTCCAAGGCTTCACACCAAGGATTTTCCGAAGCTTCACACCACAGCTGTACGTCGGCTTTGCACCAAGTCGTATGAGAAACGATTTCTCACTCCTTAACGTTTGACGGATTCACTCCTTCGGTTGAAAACTCTTTTGAAGCTTTCTATGGTTTGCACAAAAGCAACTCTCTTTTCATTTAATAATCAATCAACTAATTAATAAAGTGTTTATAATGCTTTTATATAGGCTAAGAAAACCTAAACTTGAAATAAAAGAGTCCTAAATTAATAAAAGACTAAAAAGGACAATTTTTGTAACAAAAATAGAAATTCCGTTGCTGGGCGGAGTCCTCCTTAGCGTGCTGTGGTATTGTTCACGACGTGCTATGGTATTGTTCACAACGTGTTGTGGTACTGTTCACAATGTGTTGTGATTATTTCTCCTGAAGACGGTTTCAGCCTCCTTTTCTCTTTTCCTTCTTGTTTTCTCTTTGCACTTTCACCTGCCTTGCTTGGTGTGATGTCCCCATCATGGACCATATAAGATCTTGAAGCGTGTCGGTCCAAACGCTTATCTGATAGATTTACCTCCAGAAATGGGCATTAGCACGACATTCAATATGGGAAACCTCATTCCATCCTATGGTCCCGCATTTGATCCGCCAAATCCTTTTGTTGAGCCTTCCACGTCCGATCCTATTCAAACTTCTCTTCCTACACCACCACTTCCACCTTTCCGTTCATCTCAAGAGATAATCGAAGAAGTTTTGGATGATCAAATTGTCTCCACCAACCACGAGGCTTATCAGAAATACCTCGTCAAATGGAAGAACAAGCCGGATTTCGATAATACTTGGATCACAATGGAAGAGTTTCAGAAGATAGATCCGGGTCTACTAGATCTTTATCACCAGCTTTATTCATCGGAGATGAATTCTTCCAACCCGAGGGGAATTGATAGGGACATCCGCCCCAAGCTAGTTAAGGTGTACCGAAGACGCAAGAAGAAACCCAAGGCGCTTCGTATAATAAGGATTGGCAAGCCCAGCAGGAGCAGGAGGAAATCGTCATTGAATTACTAGTTTCTGCTGTTGGATCTTCATCAGTATTTATTTCGACCATTGGATCTTGACCGTTTGTGATTCACACCGTTGGAACGTTGATCGTGCGAAGGATTGTTGTTAGATTCATGCTGATTTGATCGTGTGGTGGACTTTCATTTTGGTCTATTAGTTTTCAAAGGTTACGTTTGTTTTATTTTAATATTTTATGTTAGATCTTTAGGGTTAGGCACATATATGCGACATGCGACCATTATTTTTGTCACTTTCAGCGCAGCCTTTAGAAAGTAGTCATAACTTCTTCAATATTATGTGATTCTTGTCTTGTTAGAAAGTTACTTCGATAAGTTTTCAAACAAAACCAATTTCGCGTTATCGAACATCGTCTGACCCTTCAAAAGTGGTCGTGTAATAAAAAAGGAGATTAGTGGGGTAATTAATTGTGACCTTTGGATTGGAAAGTTTTAATGGTTATTTTAGTAGTTTTTTTTAGGGTTCTTTACTTATTATATATACACATGTAAAACCCATTATTTAATGAATAATGAATATTATTGAATGGTTTGAACTTTTGTTTGAACTTGAGAGAGTGAGTCTTTCAACCTAGAAGAGTGATTCTTCTCCCGCTTGCGGTTTGGTGTGACGCCAATTAATCCATCTTATTTATCTTCTTTCATCTCTTGATCTCACGTAAGTTTAGTTTAATTTTATTTCCTTAATCTTGAGTTAGCTTCGTAACTTTGCTTGTTCGATCTTTCCTCCAAATTCCATGAGCGTTCAAGGTCATAACTACGAGGCCGATTCGTTTTAGCCTTACATTCTTAAATATGCCTTTCTTTGTTGAGTATGGAATTGAAAAAATCTTTCATTGGTTTCGTTCAATGCCCTAGACTATTGGAGATCTAGCCATTTGTTTGAACCCTACTCTTCTAGATCCACAAGGAATTGTGCCACTGATTTAACACTAATACGAATAATTTCAAATTTGTTAGATTTAAATTTCCTTTATTTTCTTTGAAAATCTGTGGAAATTCAGTGCTTTAATTATTCACGTTAATTTAAAAATTAATCTCAGTTGAATCATAGTAGATTAGTGTTTTGTCCTGCATCACACTCACTTTCAATTGCACTTTTAAAACTGTATATATCGTAAGGTCAAATGTCTGTCTCCTTACTCCTAGAGTATGTCGTGAAGCAGAAGATTTTACATGCAATTTTGAATTAGGTTGCAATTTGGGTTTACTCAAATGCTCTGAAATTAATCGCAATTTTTGTCCTTAAAAAGATGGATGGAGGGAGTAGTGTGCTCTACTACCATATAATGTATACCGAGAGTAGTGGCTTTTTATTTCTTTTCCGTCTTCTAATTTATCTTCTTTTGCAATTCCAAATGTTTATTATCTTGATGGAAACATTGTCTGGACATTCTTAACTGCTTGTGGGCTCATACAATCTGATGCTTAAATTTAGTAACTCCATTTGTTTCTTTATAACAAAATGTACACATTTATCTGATTTTGCATCTTATACTTCCAACTGGTGTCCTATTATTAATTTCTACCCACATGGAACACTATTTTACTTTTAATGAACTAAAGCAGGAAATAAAATAGGAAGTGAAGAAGGCTACATTACACATCCGTAAAAGATATTTTTGTAATATTGAAGTTTTAAGACTTTTATTGATATTTGAAAAACTTAGCTCCAATAGCTTGAAAAGCCGGGAAATGTTGCAAAAATGAGCAAAAAGAAGATTTTTAATTAATGGAATGTATGTATTTGATAGCATGGTTTAAATTACCGGTTTTCCGGTACGTATCGTCCAGCTCCAAAACCAGTATGTATCGTCCAATACATTGGTATGTATCATCCGATACATTGGTATTTATCGCCAGATACATCACTAATATATATATATATATATATATATATATATAATGCACCGGTACGCTACATTCAAATATTGAACCGGTGACCTCCAAAACCAGTACGTATCATCCGGTACGTACCGTTTTCAGACGAGATTTTGAACCATGTGTGATAGGGGTCATCATTATGGAACCTGGAGTTTTAGAAACATATATGGATCAATGGGTGGAAAGTTGTGGGGAGACCAAGATTTTAAGGTTTTCTTCCCAATTTTCTTAGTTAATTTACAAGATATGTGGGAAGAAACAATAAGTACAACCCTAACTTCCAAGTGATCTTCCCATGTAACTTGAGTATTTTTATCAAAAGGGAAAGAAAACTTACAAAATATAAAAAACCCAAATAGTAATTTCTAATTTGCAATTTTTGATTTATTTCACCTCTTAAACGAGCAGGCAGCTGAGGTTTACTCAGCAATGAGGCTTGCCTCACGCTTGGATATACCTTAGCTGCACCTTACAACTCCTACCATGTTTATGGTATATGGCTATTCCTTCATGTCTCTATGCTATGTTTTTTTTTTTATTGAAGATGCTGTGTTGTTGATAAAATAGGATGTTTTATTCGAAAAGATTTTACTCACATTTAAAATATGATCCACAACAGGAGACAAAGTTATCGAGGCAGGAGCTAACAACGGATTTAACTATGGCTGAAGGATATGAAGCCTTCTTTTCTTGTACTCGTACTTCAAATAAAGGGCGCATTGGCTATTCTGGTAAGCCGTCAATTACATGCATGAGGCAGAAAAATTAGCGATGATACCCTCAACTTTTCAATCACTTAAAAAACAAATTTGGTATATTTTATGTTAAAACCCATAAAATGGTGGTAATCGGAATACAGTTTGCTAACTATATGAACATTGCTTCTGGAAGTACAGTTCACTTTCTACCTCTTGCACTATACTAATAATAGAGATCCAATGGGCTTTACTCTAGATGACCAATGCTGACATTTAGTTATCATGGGTTTTTGGTAGGTAGGTCTAATTAAGAAGTAACAACTCATCGTGTCCGATCGGACCTGACTCCCCTGGCCCGTCCTGACTGGTTCAGTTTATGTGCCCGAGGCAGTTCAAAATCGGGTCGGTTTAATCCATTGATGGGCTGACTTGACCTGTTGACCGCCTTATTGACTATAGGAGATGTTCTAAAGTCATCTACGAATAACTGTTTTTATGAATCTCAAGGACAGATACAAAAAATGAGTTGCAGTATGCATTAATGTCACTTGAGCTTCAGTAGTAATATCTGCCTTTGATATTAGCAGTAACAGTGGCTGCTAACTGAGTATTGGCGTCAAATAAGCAGATTCGAAACTAGTGAGGACAGATTTGCATGGACTTTTATGAATCCCAATTGAAATCACATAAAATCTTGTTTCTGACTATTGTCACTGGATGTAATCCCCAGATTTATTTGATCTTGTTACTTGATGTGCAACTAGTATTTTTTTTTTTTTTTTTTTCTGCTAATGGTTAAGTTACGTTTGGTTTGTGTGTAGTAATAGTTCAATTGTTATTATTCATTACAGATGTTTTGCAAGTTTGCATTTGGTCAACATTTGATCATTACACCTATTGGGCCTCAGAACCTGGTTGAATACTATTGAGGCTTTAATTGAGCCTTGTAGGCGTTTGTACACTCAATGCTCTTAACAATAAGGAGTAGGGACTCATGTAGCCCACACATCCCACTTTAGTCTTTGACGGCAACATGTACTTTAAGGGTCCTTAAAGGTTAATAAATATAGATTTGATTGATGGAAAACTCTCCCCCGTCTGAGCTTGAGAATCTAGGGGAAGTGAAGAAGTCAATAGGATGCAAGAGGAGATGGTCAACCTAGGTCAACATTTCGACCACTGTGGCCCACATCCCAATTAAGCACACTCTGCCCCCCTCTCTCTCCAAAAATAATTTGCAATTGATTGAATTAGGGTGGTGGACAAATTATTCTGGATAGGTTATATATCAGAACACCACCCCATAATGTGTATATGGACATAAAGTGCAATAGGGGTGAAAAGAAATATACAATCACTGACAATGACTAGTGAGAAATTCTCCAAATAAAAGTTCTCTAATTTCACTAATCACAATATGGTTCATACACTGTAATAGATAAATAAACTTTAGTGTAAAAATGCTTTCGTAGGCCACATAAAATCTTATAGACTTTGCTGCTCTTCTTTATGCACTGTTAGGGCAGTTAAGATGCCCCGGGATTTAGTGGATCTCTTTTAGTTTTGACCATTTGAATAGACCAAGATTGATACTCATGAATGGTGTATCATGCTTGCAATTACGTACTGGTTTCATTATCTTTCAGGTGTTGCAACATTTTGCCGTGTAAAGTCGGCATTTTCAAGCAATGAAGTGGCTTTACCACTTGCAGCTGAAGAAGGCTTCACAGGTCTTCTCGAACATTCTAAGAGAGAGGATGCCTTGACAAGGGATTTTTTGCTTGAAGAAGTTCTTGTAAGTGTGGAAGGTCTAGAGAGGATAACCAAAGTGGATCTCCTTAAAGTTGACAGTGAGGGCCGCTGTCTCATCACAGATCATGGACATTTCAGTGAGTTACCATGCTACTAATTTTTTTTCGAAGAAACTGATAAGATTAATGGAAAGTAGTACTGTCCCTAAAAATCGAAGTCTTGTAATTTATTCATATAATATCTTTGCCCTTGAATTCTTTATTAATGCTGATGGAGCAGCTCATGCAATTATAATTTTTTCTATATTGATGTTCAGTTCTTTTCAATTTATATGGACCTCGAGCTGGGTGTGATGATGCAGAAAGGGTCCAATTTAAGCTCATATTTTTCAAGGCATTACAGGTAATAATGCTTTTGTTCCATTTCACTCATGAGATGAAAGATTTATTACTTCCAATTTGGTAGTTTTTTGACAGGTCCTAAAGTGTGCCAAATTCAATAAAGAACCTACAACGAACTTCCTTGAGTCATCTACGGACTATGATTGAATTGGGTTTCATTATATGTAAGGCTGTGATGCATTCATTTCATGCCTCAGCTGCTTAGCATGCACACTGTATGGAAGTGTATCAACTAACAAATGGAATGGCATGCGTCACTAAAAAAGGGTAGCTATATTCATGCCCACCGTTTTACTGAAAGCTCCCACCTGCTGAAACACCCACTTATTAATTAGAATTACTGAAGGGAACAAACTTATTTTTTCCATTTTTTACACTAAACAAAAAGTGAGCACCAACCTGAAGCACCCACTTTTGAAACCCTAAATCAAAACCCTCTTCATACCCACCTGCATGGCTGTCAAGACGACGCTATAGCCTCGTCATGGCGAATAGCGTTGTGGTGTCGCTATGGTGTCCCCATGGCTGAATAGCGTTGTGGCGTTGCTATGTATGCTATTTGTTTTTTTTTTAGTTCATAACTTAAAATACTTATAACATGGCTAAGTTAACAAGGAAAACATTTTAGTAACTTATAATACTTATAAACTATGACATTGTAAGTTACAAAATTTAACTTATAAGTTAAATTATACATTACAAAACCCTTGACTCTCTCTCTCTGTCATCACGGCAACTACCAATACTAGTGTCGACGACAACTCAGGGAGCTACCTGTCAACAACACCTCAGTGTTGGCGAAACTACAATACGCGTACTTGATATGTTATGTCTTTTTATATACTATATTTATTGATATTTTATATTTATTTATACTTGCCCATGTTGCAAATTTGTTAATGTTCTATTTGGTAATTAATAGTTTATTTGTATTTACTTATGTTTGTTTATGTCTGGAACAGAAATCCTCAATATTAACGCCAATGAATGATGCCTAAGTAGTTGAATTTTTCTTCCTCTAACAAAATATAAAAAATAAAAAATAAAAAAAGAATATTGATAGCTACTAAATTAAAATTAAAAATTAAAAAATATGAATTTTTTAAAATTAATAAATAGCCTCTCTATGGCCTCGCCATGGCCTTATTGCGTAGCGAGTCTCTTCGCCATGACCTTGCCAAACCGTCTTAACTACCTCACCTGAAACTCACTAGTAAAGACGACGACAACAACTTCTTCTTCCTTAACTCCGTCAAGTTGCGCCGACGATGGCAATGAGGGTTTCAAGAGGATTTTAATAGGTCTCAAGAGAGTTGTAGATGGGTTTCGGGAGGTTTTTGTTGGATTTCCTGTGGGTTTCAACTGGGTTTTAAGTGGGTTTCAAGAGGATTTTGGGTAGGTATCAAGAGGGTATCAGGTGCGTTTCAAGAGGGTTTTGAATTGATTTCAAAAGGGTTTCAAGTGGCTTTCAGGTTGATTTCGGGTGGGTTTACAAGACTCGCCGGAGTTAAGAAAAAAGAAAGAAGGGGAAAAAACGTGGGTGCCCACATGGAAATAACTTAAGGACCCTTATTTCCCCTTACATGTGAGAGTCGTGGGTGCTTTCAGTAAAACAGTGGGCGCTAATGGAGGTACCCTAAAAAATATTGTGAATGCTAATATAAAGACCCAACATTCATTAGAATGACATGATAAGTTCTGGCCCTCTCATGAATCTTAACATAGGTAAGAAAATTATAAATATGAAACCAAATTTCATGAATTTCAAGGTTCACAGTTTTCAGGGCACATAAAATTTTTGTGTCCATGGTTTTCAGTAACATATTTTTCTATGCATGAATTTTTATCTCCACAGATTTCTAGGTGTGCATTTTTTTTGTGTACATAGATTTCTATTCATATATCTAGCGCGAAACTATTTATGTATGAATTTTTGTACACATGGATTTTTAATACGCACGGATTTTTTGTGTATGGTTTTCTAGGTGCACAGATTTCTCTATGCGCATAAATCTAGAACACAAGATCAATTTTAATCACTTTTACGAATCCCACTTTCACACAAACAAATGAGATTTTGTGGGGTTTCACTTACCCTAATTCATGAATAAGTCAAAAATAAAATTTTGGAGTTAATAGAAAACCTAATTTGAAAATTATATTATTAATTTTTTGAGTTTGTAAAATTTTTTTGAGCATATCAAAAAATGTTTGTGGATTTTTCTCATAAGTCTATTTTTGAAAATTATACTCAAATAGATTCCATTGAAACCAACTTCCAAAAACTAATTTTAATTATTTTAGGGCTGTTATCAAATTCATTTTTCAAAATTAGTTAAATTTTTTTAAAATTGCAACCTCAAGGTCGCAGGTTCGATCCCTGATTGGTTTGAAAATTGAATAATTAAAATGTGATTATTTATTGAAATTTGAAAACATTAATTGATAGAAGTGTACCCTTTGATCTTGAAAACTAACTGTTGCTTGATAGTCATTGATATTGATGAACAGGCTTCGATCTTCTTCTCTCTTATAGGCTCAATCCCTCTTCAATTGCTCAATCTCTCTAAAGATGTGAGATTCTGGGTCTTAAGAAATATTTTAAAACGAAACCCTAGCCGTAATCGGATTTGGAAACTCTCATAGGAATTATAAACTCCATTAGGATTTGAAATGCAATAGGATTTGGTTAAGTATATATCGAATCTACATTATGAGTCAGTTGGACAGGAACCCAACCTTATGACTCATCTGACCCTGACCACTCAAACTAGCTATCATAGTAAGGATGCACAGTGTTCTACATAATCGACATCGTTGACAACATCTGCAAAAGTTAGAGTATGATCCATCACATATTCGCTGTTAAAACTTCTGAGTTCGATCAACAACCAGATCACGTCATGCAGGATAATGCTGTAGCACGCGATTAACTTCTCACATTTTTCGGATTGATTATTCATAATTTGCATGACATTAAAATAATAAAAACTATTAAAATAATAAAAAATATTTATTTTCTCTAGAAAGAGGGGTAGTATATAATATAATATATATTTTTAAAATTCTCTGATAATCACTAAAATAAAAATAATACCATGGGGAAATCACTTAAAGAAATGAATTTGGGACTCCTGACATTGGCTAATCATGGAAAATTAGCATATACTGTTTTTAGTACTAAAGCAGTCTTTTTATAAACTCATTACTTTTCAAAAAATCCAAAATAATTCTTGCAAATCGTATATGTCAATAGGGAGCTAGGGAAAAATAATGTGGTGCATTCTCAAACATGGGAAAACCATTTAACCTCAAGGGGTTTGGCGTGGTGGCTAGGTACCCGCCTCAGGAAGCGGGAGCCTGAGTTCAAATCCCCCTTGAGGCCACCCTAGGGATTTATATCCTGTGCTGACCAGTGCGTGCTTACTTTGGGGGCGCGCATGCGCCCCTTGGATTAGTCGGGTGCTCTAAGAGGCCTGGACACCCAGGATATAAAAAAAATGAAAAAACCATTTTTACACTTTAATAAGATCACACAAATTAATATTTTGAGTAGGTAGGCTTATAAACTGCTGCATTCACATCTGACAAGTATCTTGATAATATAGCACTCATCTCAATGTGGCAACCTGCACACTAAACCAAATTAATAGATTGACTTCGTGATCAAACTTCTAGACCTTGAGTAATAAGGTTGGAATCACAGGAGAAGTGCCTAATAAATGTGCAATCTGCCGCTTGTCAAACGAGTCAATCTGTTTGTATAAGAGAAAACATAAGTTACGAAAAATTAAATTCAGGTGAGGGATTCACCCTGACCCCTTGTTGCTCCAGCATTGGTTCCATGTGAGGCAATCCATGGGAGGCTACAACTATAAAACCCTCAACAATATAAGGAATGTAGTGTTTCAATCATAGTTCTAGAACTGGCGAGTAAACGAGTTAACTCGGCCGAGTTACTTGACTCGCCGGGATTTCGAGTCAAGTCGAAACTTGTCTAGGATGATGCAACTAGGGTACATAAACTACCCTTAGATATAAAATATTTTCATGGGATAAGGTATTAGAAACCCTATCTTGTTAGAAAATTATTAAATACCCATTTTACCTAAGGTAGTTAAGGCGGTGTGGCGGGGTCATGACGAAGAGGCTTGCCACGCCGTGGCGTGGCATTGGCGAGGCCATTTAATAAATTTTTATTTTTATTTATTAATCATTAATATATATATATATATATATATATATATATATATATATAAAATTTTCTATTATTTTTTTATGTTTAGATTTTTATAGTGAATGAAAAAAATTCAACTAATTAATCAGGCAGATCAGTTGTGGGGAAATGTTGGAACAACCATCTGATGATATTTTCATAATCAAGATCAGTTGTAGGGAAAATTGTAACAAAAACCAATCTCTGTAATCAGATTAAAAAAAATGAGAGAGATAGACGAGAGAGAGTACCGATAAAAAGACAAGGGAGGGAGAGAATAAAAAAAACAAACTTGCATTGAGAGAGAGTGGTTGCAAGAGAGACGAGAGAGTAGCTGCGAGAGAGACTAGAGAGTTTCACTTAAACACTAATTTGATGGATATAACTTATCAAATATAAGTTATAAGTTATGATAAAATTCAAAATAGTGCCCATGGCGGCGCCATACGTGATTCCGTCATGGCGTCGCCATATATGCATTCTCACCATATAGGTTCATATGGCGAATTGCCTCGCTATGCCCTTGCCTTGACAACAATGATTTTACCAATGTATCTTTCCAACTTTTTCCTTGTAAAGTATATTTTCACTATTATAAAATATATATATTTAAAAAATATTTACTAAATTACCTAGTCGGACCGAGTCAAGTTTATCCGAGTCTTTGAGTTAACTCGACTCAATCGACTTTTCGCATTTTCAAACCATGGTTTCGAGAACTGACCGAGGTCAATCCCAATGCCCCTATAGCATAAACCGGGATACAAACTAGCGAAAGCATTTCGGATGATCTGGTATTAGGTACCTGACCCGAGTGCCAGTGACTGTACTCGGGTCAATCTCCTTTTGTCCAAATGGTCAAGCCTTGTATTTATGAACTTGCAAATCAGTGACAGTTCACTTTTGATGTTTCACTGATTTGGTGCTAAAAAATCGGTGGATTTACCACATTAATCAAAGGATTGTCCAATATCTCAAAATAGATCAAATGAAAATAAACTGGAAAGTCTTTCAGCGCCTTGCTGTTTTCAATATAGCTTCCTTTAACGATAAAAAAAAAAACTGGAAAAGGTCTTCTGAAAGCCACAAAATCCAACATAGCGTTCCTTTAGATCATGCTTTTATGCATTTTCATCAATGAAGAATCATCCTAATCCAATTATTCCAAAACATGCATACCATTTTGAAATTTTCTATATATGAGAGTAAGGTATCAATATCGGTATCAGGTATTGGTCCATTTTGGTCTTATACATATCGGCTGATATGGATACAATATTGTTGTTACCGTATTGGCCAATTTTTTTTTGTTGAAAAACGCAAAAAAAGGAAAAAATTATTTGTATCGATCAATATCGACCGATACCAAGGCAGTATCAGCCGATACCGTGACAGTATCGGCCGATATTGACCCCTATCGGTCCGATACTGATGCCCCCCCGCCCCCCCCCCCCCCCCCCAACACACACACACACACCGATTCCTGTATCGGGGTGGTATTGGTATCGGTTCTCGACGAAACCGATACGTATCGGTATAGGCCGAGTTTTGATACAATAGATGAGAGAGTTGAGATTACGGTTTTATGTCTGTAGAAGCATGCATTGCATTGGAACATATCTAATCATACACTAGAGAAATGTATAGGAAGCTGGCCTACTTGCTTTGTTTTAATTTTGCATACTTCATGGCTAGCTTGATATCCTTTTCCACTTTGTGTTTATGTCTTTAGGATTGCTTTTTTCACTTGAGATTGGTTTAAACCATAACAATTATGGTTTCCACTGGAATATGGTGCAGTTTGTCTTGGAGGCTAGTTTCAACTTTTTGTTATTTCTCCAATACCTGCTTTCCGTCGCTTCAGGTTTGGAGACTCTGGACCAACCTAGCTAGAATACTTTTAATAACATAGTTTATGTATAGATTATATCGACTACTTTTTATTCAAAAAAATTTCTTTGTCAATATGTCAACTTGCAGACTTATATGATTAGGTTAGGGTTAGTTAAGGAGGAAGAAGAAGAGGAGAAAGGAATTAAGGTTGAGTTGGTTAACTTAGCACTCTTCCCAATAGATTAACCATTTATATACTAGATCATTACATCACGGATTACAAGGACATTGACATATGAAGATTAAGTAAGAAGCTCTACTTACACACACACGCCCAAAACTACTAGATACACACCCACTAACTACATCACCAACACAACTCACACTGGTTGCTATGTCATATCGATAACATGTTGGACAAAAAGTGCTTGTATCAGGATTAAGTGAATCACTGTCATTTAAGTAATGTTGAGTAGTAGGTCGAAAGATATAGGGGCATTTTATTGTTGAAATTGAAACATTTATTCATGAAGTGTCAAGATTAAGTGATACACTATCATCCAAGTGACTTCTATTGAGTAATAGTCCGAAATGTTTTAGTCATGAAGTACAAAGATTAAGTGCTACACTCTCCTTAAAGTGACTTTTGCTGAGTTGTAGATTCAATTGTTCAAACATATAGGGACAGATGTAGGATATTTTCTTTATGTTAGTTGTTAACCCTTGTACACAAGTTATTTTAGTCATATAAAAATGGAAACCTTAATAGGGTAGTCTATCTGTTTCCATTCTCTCTCTCTCTCTCTCTCTCTCACTCGCTCGCTCACTTGCTCTCTCGCTCTTGCGATACTTATCTGTTTCAATTTTCTCAACGTAGCTATTCTCTTATGTCTCTTCTATGCTGTGGTATCAGAGGACATCTTGTTAGATATCCAATCCTTGATCCTAATGCGCTTGGGTAAAACACATTCTAATCACCATGAATATCTTGCCATTGAAAGGGTACTTTTTATTATATAATAGCCTACGTGATAAATGATTGTTTATGGGAAACTTTTTATTATATAATCAAAGTTTCTCAAAGAAATCTACTGATTTTTAAGATTCACAAGTTTCTTGGGAATTTTATTCCTTTTCTTTGGCACCCATTTCTTGTGAATTTGAAGGAAGCACATGTTTGAATTTTTTTCATCTAAAATCAAATGGGCCTTTTTTGTATCAATCAATATCACATTTTATTTCAGTTGAATTAATGCACAACACACACGTATTTGATTGGTTGATGATGTCATTGTTGGAAGCGGATACATTATCTGTGATTTTGACTCCCCTCTCCAATATTATAGTTGGGAGTGTAATGCCATCATTTGACGTTAGTGATCCGAGGGCTATGGCCTTGCTTCACAATGGTCTCTCATCGAATCACGTGTTCGCCTCCCTGCCCATTACCTGTGTGCACGTAGGCTAAGCGGGCATGTGCTACCCTGGAGGGGGTGGGCCCCTATAATCTACGCTAGTCGGGCGTGCACCCTATAGGGTTTGAGGTCACGATCCCTTTTGTTACCGGAAAAAGGGTAGTTGGGATACTTTGAAAGTCCATGTGTCCTATTGCCATTTTGTACCAACCATAGTCACAAAAGTCTCCGACTTTATCAAAAAATCGAAAATGTCGGTGACTTTATCGCCGATTAATCAGCCAAGTCACGACTCGGCTGATTAATTGGCGATATTTGTGGGTTGTCCAATTTTTTTTTTTTTTTCGTTTTTCACTTATACTTAAAGGGAAAAAAAACCCTTTAGGTTTTGTACTATTTTGTTCATAAAAAATCTTTAGGTTTTGCCTATTTTGCACTATTTTGTTCATTGCAACCATTATTTTTAACTTGAAATACATTATGATATACTTTTTATTTTTTTTTGAAATTTTTATTTTCCCCGACAACTTTGACTGATTTTTACCCATTTTTCCCAATTTAGGCCCTTGCTGATTTATTGGCGACTCCCGACTTTGTGACTGTGACACGGGACAACGACTCTAAAATGAATATGAAATGATAATTGTCGAAATTATACTAATTAATTGAACAATTAATCACAAATTAAAGCGATATCTTAGGGTTTCATAGATTTCCGCTTAAGTGACCATGTTTGTTTTGGCTAGGGTCCAATCCGGCACGCTAGATCCGTTTAGATTTGGGGAAGGTGTGATCCTAGAGATAGAACTCTAGTATCCTCTAGGTCGGGGTGCTCGCTCGTTGATCGATATGGCTTCTCATAGTCCTTTGGTAGGGCTTTGAAGGGAACGATTGATCGACACGATTGGTATCAAAGAGAATCAATCCACAAGGATGGACATCAAGATAACTCAAGATTTAGGGTTTTGGCGGTTTTAGACATTCAAATAGATGGAAATCAAAGCAAGAAACTATCAAGCAAACTAGGAACAAGAAGTAAGGAGAAGATCAAGAGCATAGATGGGCATGCCACCCTTGGCCTCTCACCAGACCCACATGGGGAAAGACGACTCACTCTTCAAACCTCATCTCAAGCTCAGTGCAAGGCATTTTCATTCATTCATAACCAATTGCCAAAAATGGCTTACAAAAGGATGCTTTATAGTCAAGGATCAAAATTCTGGATTTCGTTTCGGTTTCGGTGGAGATCGAAACAGAAATTTTGTACCAAAATCTCCATCCCCATACAAAAATTCCAAAATTTTGGGATTTCGTTTTGGTTTCAGTGGGGACCGTAGCTGAAATTTTGGACCGAAATTTCTATCATTTCAGCTGAAATTTTGATCCTTGTTTATAGTAGTTACAAGTGGGAATAAACCTTAAAATAGAAAAGTACACTGTTACCGTAAAAGGTAACTTATAGTTGTCACAAAAAAGAAACTAAAAGAGGGACTAAAAGGACAACTAACGTCACTTGACTCGCTCGAGCGAGAATCGTTAAAGGAGGTCGTTCGAGCAATAACCAGGGGTCGCTCGAGCGAGTTTTGACCAAAAGTTTTGGCCTAAACTCTTGCTCACTCTCGCTCGAGCGAGGACCATGGCCGCTCAAGTGAGTCTAGGTAGAAAGGTTGCCCTCTTGTGCTCCTTTAGTCTCTTCTTCTGCCGCTTCTTCTTACGCCGGAAAACCCGTCACGGCCCTAATTCCATGTCTTTAATGTTGGCGTCCCCACCAATTCTCCCATACCAAAAGTGTTTCATCACCGATGAAACCAGCTCGTGGCATACGTCTCCGTCACTATGGTACCAACAATAGTTGACTAGAAGACTGTGCATCAGTTCTTTATGTCATATACCAAGGTTCTTGATCATCACCATTCACCCATCTCATCATGTTAAGAGAACCCTATGAGTGATATGATGACTTGAAAAGAATCAATAGTCTCCAATTGGGAAAAAACTGAAACTCACAAGCAGGTCTGATTTTTATGTTTGTCGCAACAGAAATGTTGTGGTAATCTTGAACCTTTACTCGGGGGTAAAAAGGTTTGATTTTGAGCTTTAGACTGAAAATTCGCAGAATAGAGCCGTCTCTTAAAAAATATTTTAATTAGCTCCTGTCGTTGTGGAAGTCCAGCCATGAGCATACAAATTGTGAAGAGATTAAACCTTCATGTGAAGTGATGCAAATTCAGATCCTTAATGGTGAAATAAGTTATCAAGGATTTGGATTCAAGTAACTTCAAACTAAAGTTTAGTCTATGACAATTTCTATGCTACATCTGGAGTCACTGATACAGGTGATAAACAATGTGACTGATAACTGTTGAATAATATCTTCATTTCATTCATCCTACAGAAATTATGGCTTAGACTTCTGATGGTTCTTCTCACTTCTGTTTCTGGAACTAACACTTCCTATACTATCACCTTGATTGCCTCTATCCTCCAGTAGATTTTCTTCCTAGTTCTCTGAAAAATCTACTTTTTTTAGTAGTTTAGCCTTTCCGCCTAACCGAAGAGTTTCCTTCTATTTTCATATTGCAAGTTTTGGAAGCTAACGATCAAAAATGATTGTTGGTAGTGGTTATGGTTTCTTTTATTAACGGTATTTGGAAGTGAAATTCTCTTTTTTTTTTATTAGTAACAAAGCAATATAGTAAAACAGCCAATTTGAATTTCTTGAGATTTGTTAAAGACTCTTGAAATGGAAGTAGCGATTTTGAAATTAACATTTGGGTGTTAAGAGTTCACTATGCTGGAAATTATCTTATTATGTGGTTTTATTGGGAATACTGATGTAATGTGTTAGGTATGAGTGCATATGTAGTATGTGAGTGGATATTGTGGTGTGTTTCTACTTTGTAGTAAGGGTTATTTTAGCATCCTACCCTTAATATAAAGGTTAGTGATCTCTCTCTAACCCTAACTTAGCAATTTACTCCATTCTCTCTCTCTCTCTTTCTCTCTCTCTTTCTCTTCTCTTCTCTATAAACCCAAAACATAATACCACGCAAACATAATCCTGAACCACTCCAACCTATCCCTTGAAACTTTGGTTAAAAGCCAACCCACGACCCACATGCCACCTTAGCAGTGCTGATTTCATGCTGATGTTAGCATGAAGTCAAAACTTGACCTTGAATCACCTCAGGAAGGCTTTTTTTAGAGAACTCGATTGTAGGATTTAATGAACATTTGAGGACTTTTGGGGTTCATTTGATTGGCTTTATCTTAGGTTTTGTGCAGACTGGGAAAACGATGGCTGTACGCATTTTAGGGTTTCAGAAACCCTCTTCTCATCAGATCTTCAAACCCCTCTTGAAGAAGGATTCAACCCATGGTGACAGAATTAATGAGTACATAACAGATAGTCCGCAATTCTTCATGTCACTTCTCATTACTTCGCCCCAAATCCTTAGTTTATACCACTTCTTCTACTTGTAGTAGGTTTGTTTAAGTTCTTCATGTAGGGGTTTGTGCCAAGTCTACTATGGACGCGCTTGAAACATATCAAATGACATTCCTTAATTTTCTCTTTTATTGGGGACAACCCCAAACTTCCACTTATGTACTCATTCCTAATTCTGTTCATTCCTTCTTTCACCAACCACCTTAACATGTGCTTGACAACCACATGTATTCTTCTCTCTTTATCGCTTCTTTGTAGCCCAACACTCTACACCTAACAGTAATGTAGGTCTTACTAGAACCTAATAAACACCCTCCATCAAAGTGACACTTATTTGCCGCACAACACACCACTCTCCTAATAACAGAGATGTCTTCTTCAATTCCACTGCCCGATTGTAACAAATCCGAACACGGAGGAGGAACGTGATAAGGCTCAACTCCAATAGGGAACTTAGTTATCTCTCCGCACCCATTTACACTAGTGTCAAAGGATAATTTCAATATATTCATTCATAATACATTTCCTTCTTAGGATCCACCAGAATATCTGCCTTGTTACATATTTTAATTAAAACACATATGGCAGATACATATCTAAAGCACTTTGTAGATATATTTTTACCATTTTTATGCCTATAGTAAAATATTTGGGAAATACACATTGATATTTCAAGGGATAATGGCTCCTGACTGACATTGAAACCCAAAATGGTCTTTAAATGATCTTACACCATTAAATTGTACTTTTTATCTCACATCATTGAAGGGTGATTTATCATTATGCCATGTGGCACATGTCTGACCAATCTAAATTGTCCAAGTGAACATATCTCAGCCAAAGAAACATGCCTATAAGTGGATGTGAACCATCCAATGGATGAAATTTAATACCAGCCATTAAAACTGAAAACAATGGTTTCGATTATAATCAACAGATCGGATGGTTTAAATCTCCCTAAACCACCATTTTTGGGCTTGTTGCACTTCAATCTATGATCTATCACTTTGACGGTACGGATCACCCACATCTTTCACCATTGATGGTGTAAGACCATTTAAATGAGGGTCAGGAGAGTCGGTCCATATTCCTATCTATCTCTGCCTTCCCTTGTGCTGGATGTATGTAAAGCATTCATTCACTAGTACATGGACATATATTAGGCAATCAACCATGACGGACTTTTATACTACTTTATTGGCAATTGTTTTCTTTCGTGCCTATTATGATTCTTAAACAAGTATATGGTTTATTTTTTCTGTTGCCAATTTGGGTTGGAGGCCGACTGAATCCTTTATCTATCCATGCATGATGAAACTGACATCATTGCAACGTTTCGTTCTTTGCCCTACTCAGAATATTGTATAATTGATATGATCATCCTTTATTGTAGAAAAGATGGGAATATCTCTTAAGTCAGGGAAGGAGAGTTTTTGTTGTTGGTGATATCAATATTGCTCCTGCCGCAATTGATTGCTGGAATGCGGGTCCAGATTTTGAGGAAAATATGTATGTTATCAGGCAATATTTCTCTTAGGATACAGTTAGGGTTGTCAACTGGTCAGGTTGGGTCAAAGTTTTGGCTCCCAATAAGAAAATTGCAAATGCCCAACCCGACCAGACCCGACCTGATGGTGCACTAAACCTGACCCGACTCAACAAAACCTTTTGGTCGACCCAAACCGAAAGTCGGGTCAGATATCTCATGCCCGACCCGACCCGATTGGTCAAGTTTATGTATTCTCACCCGGTAAAATATCAGGTCGGGTGGGGTATGGGGCCGACCCGACCCGTTGCAGCCCTAGATACAGTGGTTCCTAAGTTCATTTTGTGTTGATTATAGAAATTAGGCTGTAGATAACAGAAACTGGTTCTTAAATTTCATTATTGCCAATGAACTATATTGTAGGTTTCGGAAATGGCTGAGATCTTTACTAGTGAAGGCTAGAGGTCCTTTCTTTGATGTTTTCAGAGCAAAGCATCCTGAGCGGTATAAGCACTTTTTCTGAACTTAAGATTCCTGTCAAATGAAAGAAATAACCATGCATTGAGTTTTTAGTTATTCCATTTTTTTTTTCTTTCTTCAATCAGCTTGAGGTTCTAAGAGTTCTTGCCCTTTGCCTGATAGCAGAAATAGAACGTAAAATCCTTTATACGTTATTCCACTCTAACCATCCTTAACGATTTGCTCTAATAAAGTTGTTAATCTATTGGACCATTATCTAATGTCATTACAAGATTAATACTTTCTTTGCTGCAGAATCATACGCTCAGTTCTCTCCAAACATGTGAAAATTTTCATTCTTGAACTTGTCTCAGCTTGTTTATAATTATTTAGCAGCCATTGATCCTTGCTGCCGCAGGGGAAGCAAAATGACAATAGAATTCATCACATGATCATGTGTCTGTTGGTGATGTTCGTGTATGTGGGTTTCCATGTAATTAGATTGTTTGGTGTGTAGATACGGCTGTTGGGCGTGTAGCAATTAGTACTAAAGATAGTATATATACAAATGAATTAGGGTGTTGAGAACAACTCTCACAACCCTATTTTCCTTCACATCTCTTCCACTTCCTCTTCCTTTCTTCTTTTTTTTTCCTCAGTAAAAAATTTGGCGTTAATAGATCCACTAAGTGGATAGCCTTAAGTATGTGTAACAGGATGCCTGAAGGCCCTTCTTCCTTTCTTCTTCTTCTTCTTAACCTAGCACTAATCTGCTTTATCTAACTTTAACTTGGCATCAGAGCAAGGTTACTTGAGGCCCTTTTTAGTCACTGACATCACCCATCAAATGCTGATGTCAGGTCAAACTTTGACCTCAGAACCCAAATGCTTTGACATGGTTGTGATCGGATCTATGTGGAGATAAACTTTTACTGTTGAAGTTTCCTGATATGAAACCGATTTCTAGGTTTTTCAAAGAAATCTTTGAAGAACAGTGAAATCACGGTTTTCTACAACTTCTGTCTTCGTGGGACTGAAAGAGCACTAAATACTGGTTGGGTTTGAACCAGAATCTTCTAGGGATCATATTCCAAGTGGTGGTCTGATTGTTGTGATGTATGTGAGTTCGTCAACTTCCCGTGAAATCCTTGTTTTATGCATAAAACACGAATCTCAGGGATTCTGATCATAGTGTGACTTCTTGATGTTGAATATATGGTGGGTTTGCATCGATTATTAGCAAGGAATTATCTGAATTTGATTTCATTCAATTTGGGTTAGTATCTCGAGATTTATACGGTTTTTTGTGAAGATGGGTGCCTCGTCGAACAGTGATATGATAAGTGGTATAATGCTGTTTTGTGCTAAAATTTTGTGTGAACCTGTGCAGCAGTATTGCTGGTGTTCTCCAGTGTTTTGATAGTCCCTGCTGCCGTGTAGCCCAGTGTTGTCAAAGGCGCCTTGCAATTTAGGCATAGGTGAAAAGCGCAAAAGTGAGCCAAGGCACGCCTTGTGTTACTTTAGTAAAAACATTAAAAAACCTTATCTAACTTAGAACTTGTAAACAGGTTATATGCTAAAACTCTTATCTCTTAAGTCTTTAACTCTGAAACCTTATATCTCGTAAGTTTATAAGCTACAGTGCAATACTCGAGAGTTGAGAATTAGTGCTTGCGTGCTAGTTACTTAGACACCCATTTTGTTAAATTTTATTTTTTTAGGAAGTATAAGTAGATATTGTTCAATTGTTTATGATATTTATTTGTTTCTTGCATTTTATAGTGATCATGTGATTGCAATTATAGATTTATAGTATTATTCTTTAATTTTTATATTAATTTATGATATATATTTAAAAAATAAAAATTTTGGTTTATAAACATATTCAAAACTTTAAATGTCACAAAATGATTATAAAAATAAGAAATATAATATATTAAAAGAAAATATTATTTTATATTAATATATAAATACGTAATTATAAAAAATAAAAAATAAAAAATAAAAATAATTTTATATATATATATATATATATATATATATATATATATATATTCACAAGTAAAACTTGCCTCGAAAAAGCCCACCGCTTGGCGCCTAGGTCTTGCCTAGGCCACAGGGACCCTTGTCGCCTCGAGTGTGCCTAGCGCTTTTGACAACACTGGTGTAGTGGTGTAGGCAGTAGTAGCATCATTTGTGGGTTTGATTGTTGGTAAAGTTGAGGTATCTCGACGAAGGACTCGTATTGACACCGTTGTGTTGATTGGTATATTTTTTGTGCTGTGTGGACAGCAGCTGTTGGTTTATTGAAAGATTGTTGTGTTGTATTAACTGCAGCTGTTTGATTATTTGCCAGTATGAACGTCACTCATTTACTTGAGATATTTCATAAGCTGGAAGAAGTCAAAGTAGTTGTGAGTAATGGTTCCGAAGGCAGCCATGGCCCACAAGTTACCATAATGCAAGAGAAGTATCCAAATCTTCTACAGTGCACCTCCAGAAATAACGCTTCCTCTTGTGGCTGAGTCCATAATTACAAAGTCGGGGTTCGACAATAATTCGGGAAGGTTAAAATTCAGAAAATTTTGATTAGTTTGGGAAAAAATTCAAAGAATTAAAAAAAAAAAAAAGATAAAAATTTAAAAATATTTACAAAGTAATGATTTGTAAAAATTTCGTGAATTACACGATTTTTTAAAACAATTGCGAACTGTTCGCTATTAATTCGGTGCATAAAACAACTGCACATTATTCATGAATTTTTGAAAACTTCAACGATTTTTTGTGAGTATGGTTGAGTCAGGTATCTTTGGATCTACCCACTCGTCCTCCTTTTCTCAGTCTCCCTGAATCATTGATTCTAGGGCGACTGAACTTATGTCGGGTATGTCTAAGCTTTTCCACTTTGTCTCCTATTTTTGACCCTTGTCATATTCCTGTTGTCGATGGGTCTCTTGTCCCTGTAAAGGTCAAGGAATAGTCTTATTTGAGAGTTTGTCTTTAGATTCCACTTTAATTATTCAAAAAATGCCTAAATTTATTAATTCAGTGTAACTTTTTACCCTCTTCATTGTTTTAGGACTTGTCAACCAAGAAGGTGTTTGGTCATGATCATGGGAGAAGGGGGCTTTATATGTTTGGTACTAAAGAGGATATTAAAGAACTCTTGTGCACATACAAAAAACTGTTATATCCTTGAAGACTGAATCTCTGGCACTTATGGGTTGGCTACCTACGTGTGTCCTGATTACGCGCATTGTTCCCACAACAATTCCGCTCTTTCAATGACTCCAAATTCCAGTGTGAGGTTTGCCAGTTATCTAAACATTATAGAACATCTTATCCTATGAATCATATTAAGAGTTACGCCCCTTTCCATCTTGTTCATTCTGACGTGTGAGGCTTTGATGCAGAATTGAAGCCTACACGCCAAGATCGTGGCTGGCAAAGAGGAGACATCGAAAGCCCGTGAAAGGGTTTTGAAAAGACTTGTTAAAGACCCGTGTGCACGTTATTTTAAGCTTTTTTTATCTACGTTTAGTTTCCTTTTTTATTAGGATTCTTTTAATAAGTGGGTTGTTGTAGGTTTAGTTTCCTTGTTTGAATTACTTAGGGGTCAGGCACATATATGTGATACATGACTGTTAAACTTTTAGTGTAACCATAAAAAAGTGGTCATAAGTCTATCAATATATGTCGGAATTGTGTGATTCTTGTCTTGTTGGAAAGCTACTTCGATAAACTTTCAAACAAGACTAATTTCACGTCATTCAGATATCATTTGACCCTCTAAGAGTTGTTACATAATAAAAAAAGAGATTAGTGGTGAAATTAATTATGACCATTAGATTAGAAAGTTTTAAAGGTTGATTAGGAGCTGTATTTTTAGTAGTATTCGTAGGGTTTCTTTTCTTTTTAAATACACATTGTAATCTCTTATGAGAATTTTGAATGAATGATTAATAAAATTTATGAGTTTTGCTTTGTGCGAATTCTAGACAACTTGAGATGAGTTTTCGTTAGAAGAGTGATTCTTCTCTCGTATGCTGTTTGGTGTGAGGTCAACTATCTTCCTTGGAGAGATTCCTTTGATCTTCTATCTCTTTTCTATTTTATCTTTTGATTATTGTCAGGTAATTTATCTAGTTTATTTCTTCTATTGAAAACTCATAAATTCAAAACATCTTTTCCTTGTTATATCGTTGCTGGGATTTTGTTCCTAAATTTCTAACCCTTATTTGGTGATTCCCTTTGAATAATTTAAACCTGTCAGGTCTTAAATTATTCAAATCCTAGCAAGGAGTCAAGAGACAACATCGAGATTGTTGCTTGGTGCCCTAAACTAGATCGAAACTAGAGTCTATCTTTAGACCTATTTTCTAGATCGGGAAATTCATATGCTTATGGACGCTAAATCGAATCAATTAAATTGCCCTAATAAAGTTATTAAATATTTTATGTATTTTGGGAATAATTTTGATATCTCTACTGCTCAATTAAATCTCAAATTGATTTCAAAATTACATAACTAGGGTTTTAGCTTTTTTTTCTTGAATTAAATTGGTATCAAAGAAAAATATTCCTTAACAAATGAAGATATTTCTCTGATACCAAATCTGATGCGGAAACTAACACATGCAATGCTAGGGCTGAGATTAAAATTAAAATTAATTTAAACAATTAAAATAATAATGTTCCTTAACAAATTATCACAAAAATATTTTAGAAATTCAATTGAATAATTTAATTTCGGCCCAAAATAGTGTTACTTTGTTCCCTATCAGATCTAGAAGGCTAGCGTTCTTAGCAAATGGCTAGATCTCCGACAGTTTTAGGGTGTCGAACGAACTTGCAAGCGGGTTCTTTCGATACCGTACAAACATAAAAGGCTGTGCGAGTTCGTTCGATACCGCACAAAAATAAAAGGTTAACAATTGTTTAATAATGAAGGGATAGGTTGATTTTGAATTTTTAATGAAATAAATAGGTTAAGCTGGGATTTAATATTGAAATAAATAGGCTAGGGTTACACTACTTATGCGACTCGTAGATATAAGAAGATAGAAGAGGAGGAAGAGTTGGCCTCACACCAAACCGCACGCGGGATGAAGAGTCGCTCTCCGTTTTGAGAGAATCAAGCCCTCACGAAAGTTCAAAACTCTCAAAGTTTGCAAAAGTAATTTTCATTCACAAAAAATTAATTAAAGTTATTTTTACAAGCCTTTAAATAGGCTAGCCAAACCCTAATACAAAATTAGAAGAGTTCTGAATCAAATAAAACACTAAAATGGAAAATTTTGACCCAAATAATAAAATTCCATCACAATTCGCGCAATCGGTTGATCGATCGATTCCGGGGTTGATCGATCGACTGAGAAAATAAATTAATTGCCCGAAGCCCCAGACTTAAATCGATCGATTGAAAATTCTGACTCGATCGATTGACTGAGAAACATAATTGTGCCTCAGAATATTTACCCACTGTCCACCATCGATCGATTGAGGGCTGGAGTCTATCGATCGATTGAGTGCTTCTTTAGTACTTCAAATTTGAGTTGTTTTTCTTTCTTTCGCCTTTGAAGTTCTTTCGCCTTCAATACGTCACTGACGGCTGCTTGAATCTGATGTCCCCATCAACTCTCCCCGGGTTAGAAGGATTCATCCCCAATGAATACTGGTTGTGATAGAGGTCTAGGAGATTCGGGTCAATCTATTGAAACTCTTCCTTTGTAATCTACGTATTCTCTGAATCGATTTTGTTCTTCCACTTGACCAAATACTTCTGAAGTCCTCGTGGTTGCTGGACACAATTTGATCCTCCAAAACATCTTTGATGATCTCACGAGATTGACGAGTAGGTAGAGGTAATGGCGTAGGTAGGGGAATAATTATAGCATCGGATGTAGAAGACTCAAATGGATTGGTTGGGATGGTTGAGTGGCCATGGAACGGAACGAGATCGTCCACGTTGAAAGTCGTGTTAATCTTCAATTCTGGTGGTAGATCTAGAATGTTTTGCTAACACATGCAATATCAAAATTATTCTCAAAACACATAAATATTTAATAACTTTATTATGGCAATTTAATTGATTCGATTTAGCGTCCGTTAGCATATGAATTTCCCGATCTAGAAAATAGGTCTAAAGATAGACTCTAGTTTCGATCTAGTTTAGGGCACCAAACAACAATCTCGATATACAATCTTGATGTTGTCTCTTGACTCCTTACTAGGATTTGAATAAATTAAGGCCCGACGAGTTTAAATCGTTCAAAAGGAATCAACAAATAAGGGTTAGGAATTTAGGAACAAAATCCCAGCAATAATATAATAAGGAAAAGATGTTTTGAATTTATGAGTTTTCAATAGAAGAAACAAACTAGATAAATTACCTGACAATAATCAAAAGATAAAATAGAACATAGATAGAAGATCCAAGGAATCGCTCCAAGGAAGATAGTTTGTCTCACACCAAACCGCACGCAGGAGAAGAATCACTCTTCTAGCGAATACTCATTTCAAGTTGTCTAGAATTTACACTAAGCAAAACTCATAAATTTTATTAATCATCTATTCAAAATTTTCATGAGAGATCACAATGTGTAATTATAAAGAAAAGAAACCCTAAGATTACTACTAAAATTAAAACTCATAATCAACCTTTAAAATTTTCTAATTTAACTAACGGTCATAATTAATTTTATCACTAATCCCTTTTTTTATTATGTGATCACTTTTAAAGGGTCAAACGATATTCGAATGACATGAAATTGGTTTTGTTTGAAAGCTTATCGAAGTAGCTTTCAAACGAGATAAGAATCATATAATTTCGACATATATTGATAGACTTATGACAATTTTTTTTATGGTTACGCCGAAAGTTTAACAGTCACATATATGTGCCTAACTCCTAAGTAATTCAAATAAGGAAACTAATCTTAAAACAGCCCACTTATTAAAAGAATCCTAATAGAAAAAGAAACTAAACGTAGATAAAAAAGCCTAAAATAACGTGCACACGGGTCTTTAACGGGCCTTTTAAAAACTCATTCGCAGGTTCACTTTCTCTTTCAATCTCTCCTCTTTATTCGGTCACGATCTTGGCGTGTAGGCTTTAATTCCGCATCAGGCCTTCTGTTATTTATGCGTCTGTGTACTAGTACTCTATATCATTTATTGATGATTATACATGTCTCATTACAATGTACCCAATGAAAACTAAGGATGAAGTTGCATCTCTTTTTCTCATCTATCATAAGTTTGTCCAAACTCAGTATGATTCTTCAATACAGGTACTAACCGGTCAGATAATGGAGGAGATTTCCGCTCAACATCTCCAATAATATCTGAGTGAACATGCAATTGAGTGGCAAACTACTTGCCCGTATACTCCTCAGTAAAATGGAGTCGCAGAGAGACAAATTGTCATCTACTTGAAGTTGAGCATGCCTTGTTACTTGGAATGAATGTCCCGATGAGATTGTAGAGTGAAGCTGGTCTTATGACATGCTTTCTTATTAATAGGATGCCTACTCTAGTCCTTCAAAGCAAGCCCCCCTTGTTGAAACTAAATCAAAATTCGGATGAAAAATGGATGCGACTTTTCAAGAGAAAAAATTGTTCTCTTGAGCTTAAAACCTAAAAAATGAAGTCTAATATAAAGTACTCTATAAAAGGCTTCAAATTTCACTAAGCAACTTCATATTTGATGAGATACAAGGGTTCAAAATATATAGCTAATTACAAGAACGGATTTCACATTTCAAGGAGACTTTTCACTTCCTTAAAGAAACTTTTCATGTTTCTATGTGACCTTTCTTTTCCCTAAGATACTTTTTCATTTTCCTATGAAATCACATAAACCCAAAACATAAAAACATTGCAAAGTTCAAAGCTATTATAACTAAACTCTTAACTACTAAGTCAAATTTCTAAGATGAGGTCAAAGACCCAAAAAGAGTGAGGCCCATGGTCCATGCACATATAGTGGCCCAAAATGGTCTAGCATAATATTTCAATAGCCCCCCTTAAGATAGACTTCAACTACGCCAAGCTTTTCTTTCATTTTGATAAATGTTACTTGCTTCAAAGCTTTGGTAAAGATATCCGCCATTTGATCTTCCGTCTTGCAATATTTGATGTCGATTGCGCTATCCTTGACTAAATCACAAATGAAGTGATATTTGATTCGAATATGCTTGCTTCGATTGTGGAAAATCGGGTTCTTTGAAAGTACAATAGCAGAACTATTGTTGCCAAACTATCTTGTGCCTTTACCTTGAGAATTCTTTAATTCTTTTAAAATTCATTTCAGCCATAGTGCTTTCTTTAATCTACACACTTCATGTTTTTCACCTTGCTTCACATAATAGGGTGGTTGATCAACGTAGACCTCTTCTTCAAGAGATCCATTCAAGAATGTTGATTTGACGTCCATTTGATGTACTTTATAATTTCTTTGAGCCGCCAATGCTAAGACCATTTGAATAGTCTCAAGGTGAGCAACGGGAGCAAAAACTTCATTGTAATCAATGCCATGCTTTTGCTTATAGCCTTTGACCACTAATCGAGCTTTATATTTTTCTAATTCACCTTTTTCATTCAACTTTGTTTTATATTACCCATTTGACACTAATTGATTTGTGCCCATTTGGAAGCTCCATTAGCTCCCATGTATCATTTCTTTCAATAGAATCAATTTCTTGATCCATTGCATGTTTCCATTTTTCTTCATGAGATGCTTCTTCAAAAGAGATTAGATTTGCATCCGTAAATAAGGCAAAATCACTTGATGGATGCCGTTTGGAAGGTTAATGTGGCTGGCTAGATCTCCTTAAAGGTACTTGAGGTGGTTCTTTATTATCATTGATATATTCTTCATTCCCACTAGATGGTGAGAATTGAGGGCTTGCGACTTCATTTTCTTTTTCCGATTCCACATCTAGCAATGTGGTATTTTGCTTCTTCTCATTTTTGCTCCAATCCCAAGCTTCATCATTGAATATTATGTCTCTACTTATGATAATTTTCTTGGTGATGGGATTAAACAACTTGTACGCCTTTGAATTTTTTATATATCCAACAAGGATACATTTTTCAGAATTAGCATCTAACTTGCTTCTTTTCTAATCAGGCACATGAGAGTAGGCAATGTTACCAAATACTCTCAAATGAGAAACACATGGTTTATATCCACTCAAAGCTTATTGAGGAGTCATGCCTTGGACGCTTTTGGATGAGGCACAATTCATAAGATAAACGGCACACGCAACGGCTTCCGCCCAAAATGTATTAGGCATCCCTTTGGCTTTTAACATGCTTCTAGCCAATTCTGTGATTGTTCGATTCTTCCTTTCGACCACCCCTTTTTGTTGAGGTGTGTGGCGAGTAGTAAATTAATGACGAGTGCCATTTCCTTTGAGAAAACCACCAAATTCATGTGACATTCACCACCTTGATTGGAATGCAAAGTCTTCAACATGAAACCACTTTGCTTTTCCACCAAGGTCTTAAAAACACCTCTGATTTTTCTTTGGGAAAATAAACTCATGTCTTTCTACTATAATCATCGACGAAGTTTAGAACATACCAATTACCTCCAATTTAATTTGTGTGCAGAGGCCCGCATAATTCCAAATGAACAAGCTGAAGAGGGTTTGATGCCCTCCAAGCTTTCCCAACCGGAAAAGAATTCCTTTGATGCTTTCCGAGTGCACAAGATTCACAAACTTGATCTTGATGGTTGATGTTAGGCATGCCTCGTACTATATGTATCTTGTACATGAGTGACAAAGTGCTAAAACTCAAGTGGCCATAGCGAAGAAGCCAAAGCCATGAACTATCTTTGATAATGGTATTCAAACATGGAAGTGCTTCACTTTGAAACTTTATGGGAAACATCTTGTTAGATGTCATCATCACCTTTGTAAGAACATTATTCTCGTTCTTGATTTCACATGCTGCTTTTTTTTTTTTTGATCGGTAAATAATCAAGCTATAGAAAGCCAACAATGTGCTGGAAGAGAAACAAATACATGATTAAAGAAAACGAACAAAACACCAAAATACAATGAAACGGAAAGAAGAGGATTGGCCTCGGGGGGCCGAAACAGCTTGAATCCTAACCCAGGTCCCAGGGGGCAATCTCTCCCGAAACAGCATCAGATTTTCTGTTGACCCAAAACCATATAAAATCCCTGACGGACTTGATAATCATCCCCGCAGGCCGACATTTATTTTCGAACGTTCGCCCATTCCTCTCAAGCCAAATGCTCCAACAGACCGCAAAAAGAGCCACCTTCCAATAGTCTCGAACTGAACCCTTGATGCTGACCGACGACTATCCCAGAAATTGCTGATATGTAGTGGATGGGGTGCCCAGGACATGTCAAAAGAGGTAAGGATAGCACTCCAGACCTTGTGCGTCACCTGACAATGGAGGAACAGATGTGCAATTGTCTCTTCCTCATGGAGGCACAAGACACATAGATTGGACATCTCCTTTCCCCGCCGGATGAGTTGACTGATAGTAAGAATCTTACCTTTGAGGAGAGTCCAAGTGAAGAATCTAACTTTGGGAGGGATGCCCGATTTCCACAAATTCGCTCCTTGGAACCTGATTAGAGGGCGGCTAGTAAACATCCGGTAATACGATTTGACGGTGAAGATGCCGTCTTTGCTTGGGGCCCATACCCGCTGGTCTTGATGTTGAGGGTTAGGAAAAGTTCCATAAATCAGGGACAATAGGTTAGTGAAGGAGGCCAGCTCCTTGCTTCTTAGGAGTCTTCATGTGGTGACCTCCCATGCCCTTCCCCCTCCTGAATCCGGTACAAATTCATTGATCAGCCCCTCCTGGTTTATGGATATGGCATGAATGTCCTGAAATAACATTCTAAGCTGGTTTCCATCCACCTAAGCTTCCTCCCAGAAACGAGTCCGGGTGCCACAACCCCAATTGAAGCGAATCCATCTATCATATGAAGGCCAAGTTCCGCAGATGCCTTTCCATCAAGCCGATGTGCGTCTATGTGTCGAGATGTTAATGCCCCAATTCCTAATCGAATACCCATACTTTTCGACTAGAACTGATCGCCAAAGACTGTTGCTTTCGCTCGTCGAACCAGCACGCCAGAACCATTTCCAGAGGCGAGCAACATTTGTGTACCACAGATTCCGAATGCCAAGGCCCCCACAAGACATGGGGAGCTGGCAGGTCTCTCAATTCACGAGGTGGTAGCGTTTGTCCATACCCGAACCTTCCCAAAGAAAGTCTCTTTGGATTTGCTCTAGCCGCTGGATGACTCCCTTCGGGCAAACGGACATTGACATAAAAAAGATGGGCCGACTGGAAAGGACTGATTTAACGAGAAGGCGACCTCCATTCCTCAGGAGTTTGCCTTTCCACGAAGACAGCCGTTGCTTGAATTTCTGAATTACCGGCTCCCATGCCCGCGCTGCTGGTTTTTTGAGGCCCAGAGGTAGACCCAGATACTTGATGGGAAGCTTCTTGATCACACAATTCACGGTAGCCGCTAATTCTTCCATTTGCTGGTCCCCAACCCCAATTCCCGTAATTGCTGATTTGTGAAGGTTAATACGTTGACCAGAAACTGCCTCATATACAGAGAGAATATCTATGAGCTTGCTGAATTGCTGTACATCTGCGTGTCCAAATAATATGGTGTCATTAGCATATTGAAGATGTGAGATGTCTTGTCACTGTGTTCCACCGTTATTCCTGATATGAGCTGCATCTGTCTCGCCCGCTCAATGAGACCAGCCAGAGCTTCACCCACCATGTTAAATAAGAAAGGGGATAACGGGTCTCCCTGACGGAGACCTCTAGAGTTTTTGAAGTAACCTGCGGGCTTGTCATTTGTCAGGACCGAAAACCAAGCCGACGAGTAGTAGGCTCGCATCCATCTCTTCCAAGTATACCCAAACCCAAATCTGCCAAACAGGTTGTCTAGGCAGTCCCAGTTGACACGGGCATAGGCCTTCTCCATATCCGCCTTCCAAAGGACAGCAGGCTGATGAGCATAATGGGCTGAGTGTATGACCTCCTGTGCAACCGCGACTAGGTCTACCAGCTGTCTTCCTTTAACAAACGCTCCTTGATTACCCGAGATGATCATATCCATAAGCGGCTTGATTCTATTGGCAAGCACTTTGGATATGATCTTATACATGCAATTGATGAGACAAATCAGCCGGAAGTCTGATATATCCTCGGTCCTACTTCTTTTGGGTATGAGCGTGATGAAGGTAGAGTTAAGGCTTTGACCAATGAATCCGGTAGTATGGAATTCGCAGAAAACCTCCATCAATTCCGTCTTAAGGATTGGCCAAAAAGAGTGATAGAACTCCATTGTGAATCCGTCAAGGCCCGGGGATTTGTTTTTCCCGCCGAATCTAATGGCCCGCCACACCTCATCTTCGCTAAAAGGTTTCTCCACATCAGTATGCTTGTCCTCCGATATAGAGTTAAATACCAGCCCATCCAGCTTCGACCGATTTAGCCCCTCGTCGGAGTATAGGTTGGAATAATATTTGACTACGTTAATTCGGATATGCTCCAGGTCAGAATATGCAGCGCCGTCAACAACATTACTCATGAAATTGGTTTTGTTCCGTGCGTTGGCGACCGCGTGGAAAAATTGTGTTGTGATCCCCCTCTCTCAGCCACCGAATCTTAAATTTTTGTCTCCAGTACACCTCTTCGCCCCTACACTTGTCGTTGAACTCCTGCTTCTTTTGCATCCTCTAGAATTTTTCCTCCTCCGAAAGGGCCCTAAGTTCCTCGAGATTGTCAATTTCTTTCAGCTACTAGAGTAAGGTCTCTTTCGTGATGTGTACATTGCCGTATACCTCTCTATTTCAAGGCTTTACGCTCCCTTTGAGCCAGTGCAGCTTCGAGATGAACCTGAAACTAGCTGTCCTCGCAGGCACGGGCTCACTCCACCAAGAAGCAACTGCTGCTCTAAACTGCTCATCCATCAGCCACATGTTCTCAAATCGGAACGGGGTCGGCCTTCTCTCCCGAGACTCGCATGTCAGAAGAAGAGGCCGCTGGTCTGATATACCCCTAGCCAGTCCTTCGAGTCTAGCAGCCGGTAATAGAACCATCTAATCAGGAGTACATAGGAAACGATCCAGCTGGCTTAACGAGGGAACTTCTTGTAGATTGGACCAGGTGAAACTAGCTCTGGTAAGAGGAATGTCTATCAGCTCCCAATCTGAAATGAAGGCATTGAAATCTCTCATGACAGCCCGATCCGGTAGCCCCCCCATCTTCTCATAATCCCATCTTATGGCATTAAAGTCGCCCCCAGGCATAGAGGGTAATTCCACATAGCCGAGACACTTGCCAGTTCAAACCAGAAATTCCCACGATGTCATCCCATCGTTTTGAATCGCCTCGCAGCTCAGTGGTTTCAAACTCAGGCCTCGATTTAGGCTCAAGCGGACTCAAGGCAGACCGGTTGGGGCGCCCGGCCGCCACTCGGCGGCCGCCCGGATCTCACTTTTTTAATCTCCTTTATTTTTCTTCTTTTTCCTCGATTTTTTTTTTCTTAGTTATTTCTTCTTCCTCCTCTGTTTTTCTTCTTCTTCCTCAGTTTTTTATGATCTTGTACAATACTTTTTTTTTTTGGCTACTGAGCAGTGAGCACAACTCTTTTTTTGTTTTTCTTTTCTTTTTCTTCCTCCTATTCTGGCAAGTGGCACAAATATATATATATATATATATATATATATATATATACATATTAAATGATGAAATTAAAAAAAAGACAAATATATATATATATATATATATATAGCAGCCGCCCGGGAGCCGCCCAGCGATTTCCTCCCGAACATACCCCCAACCGCCCGAACCCCTAACGATTTTAAGAACACTGGTCTATCCTCAGTTGGTCCATAGATCCCGGAAAATGTCCACACTTTACCTGTGTCTCTGTTTCGAAGTATCGTTGAAGCCGAGAATAATCCCACCTCGTTGTCCACTTTCTCAAACAACACCGAATCCCAAGCAACAAGAATACCCCTCGAAGCCCCATCGGAGTCTACTCCGATCTATTCCCATCGGTTTCCTCCGAGCACAGACGCAACTTTGGACCTGTCGCAGCTCCCCCATTTGGTTTCTTGAAGCGTAATGACCACCGGGTTGAAGGACGCAATGACCCGCTTGACACCCGCTCGCTTAGATTTGTCACATATACCTCTCACGTTCCAAGATAACATCTTCATGGATAAACAGCGCGAAGCTCGCCCGCCAATGACAGTAGTTAGTTAGGCACCCCCATCTCCCTTTCCATCGGACATCCCCCACTGTAATCGAGCTAACTCCTTGGGTATGAGCCGATTTACAAGGATAACGAAACACCTCTCTGAGGGTCTCTTCGGTTCCTTTGAGTGTCATTCCAAGGTTTCCCCCCACACCTATCAAGCGGTCGACTTCCTTCTCGACTCCCGGACTTGTACTCTATCTCCAGCCCGAGAATCGTCATTGTTGTCGAATCTCGCTGGCGACGAGGGAGTGAAGGGGCCAGGAGTTGGTGGTAATACCTAGAGGCTATCAACCAGACATGTGGCAGTTATTGATTCCAGGCTATGGGTGAGTTGATCACTTAGGTCCCCAAAGAATTTCACTAAGTTGCTTCTTCCATTTCGTAGTGGGTCGTAGGCCTAGAGCCTTGAAGGTGTATGTGAAGGGCCCACTAGATCGAGGGCCAGTGTTATGACAGGTCCAGAACCCGTGCCCAGGTATAAACCCACCATTTGCGAGCCCCATAAGGCACATAAAGCCCACCCAGTTGTCAATTGCCCATTTATATGATGGAATCCACGTGCTGCCCTCAAGAGGTTTCCCATCCCCTTATTTAATAGAGGTGAGCTTTGAGTTTGTGAGTGGCGAGGGATGATGGCTGCCAACTCATCCATGTTAGCGAAGGGACCACGTGGCGCCAAGTAGGAGCAGCTGTCAACGTTCAACAGCGAAACAAAGGACTGGTTTTCAGAAACCGCCGTCCGGTTTAAAGAAACCTCTAAAGGGGCACGTGTTCGCATCCCAGCAAGGCACGCCAGCCGAGCCTCTCTATTTCTCTGTCTTTGATAGTAGAAGACCAGCAGTTTCTTCTTATTTCTTTGCCCCATCTTCCTCTTAGGGCAAAGGAGCTCCTCAGTCTCCATCGGATCTCATCGGCGATCTTCCTCGTCGTCCTTTTCAGCAGGTATCCAGATCTGCTCACCATCGATAGTATTTGTCGGCTGACAGAAGTTGTCCTTGGCGTACGAGGGATCCGCAACCGTAGAGATCCTTGACGGTGTAAGATCTGGTACGTAAGGTATCGTTTGGAACTGGTGTTTCCCCGGTGCAAGAGGTCGTTGTCGATCGCCGGAACCCTCGCTTCCCATGGCCTCAAACTCGCTGTCTTCAACTATTTCTCCCTCTAGGTGTACGGCCTGATTATGATCCACCCTGGTGGTTCCTGATGTACCGTGGCACCTCGCCGGCGCGGACGACCACCTTTGTTCCCCCCTTCGATGAGACGAGTACGCAGATGAGCACCCCTCCGGGCACCTCGATACATTCCGGCCGGACCTTTCTACCCCGTCCCTGCCTGGTTCGATCTCCGGCGAGACTGTTTTTGTGGAACGACAGAATATGTCTACGTCGGAGTTCCGGAACCCCTCGGGTTCCTGGCCCAGCTGTTTAGGGACGTGCATCCTTTCCATCAACGCCATTTCTATGAAGACTCGGTATTTTTGGTTGCCGATCCAGACCTCATAGCTTCTGGGAATGCATTCAAGTCTATCGATGGCGATGAGAATCCTGGTGGAGCCAGCTTCCCAGAGTTCTTTCGTACCTCGTTCAACCAGAATGAACCTACCACACCGATCTCCGATCCCCTTGAAAACTTCGGGGGACCAAGCATGGAGCGGGAGTCCAAGCACCCGAATCCAGACTCCACCCATCCACCCCTGTAGTTGCAAGTCTCCAACTGACGGATCCCAAGGCCCGCACTCAACCGGGATACTGTCGATGTCAATTTTTTTTTGACGTAGATGTCCCTGGCTGCCTCTTCGGACGGAAATCGCAAAAGAAATTTTGTTTTTGTGGTAGTAGATAGGGCAGGCGTTTTGTATTTAGTATCCATCTGTGTAAATGCAACAATGCTAAAGAGTCTTTGTTTGTATAAAGCACCACCCAGTAGTATCGTAGATTTCTAGCGAGCGACAGAAACTGAGAGGTGCTACAACGAATCGGATCAGTTCTATATCCCAGTTCCGGCTGGGAAGAAGCAATCCCTTTGACGACAACAGATGGGTTGCCAGACTCCTCAGTATCTCTCCCTCCTCTCCCCACTATCTCGGCATATGATACCCCATTACGACTACTAGCCGGATTTGTTATCGCTGCATTCCACCCAGTTGAACTTTTTTCCAGCAATCGACCATCCCTGATGAAGATCACACATTTGTGCCCTAGTAAAGACCGTTTGATGATTGCTTTCAGACCGGATGATGCAATCCTCCACGGACTTGACCGTAACTCTTGCGGCTCTGGTGGCGTCACAATCTTGCTGATGGCAAATCGACCTATGCCGGAAATTGACATTCTGGCATAGCCCTCAATTCCAGTCTCCCATTCTAAGTACTAGTACATGCGCCTACCCAAACTTCACACCTCTCTCTTTAGGCTCTTTCTCTCATTTTCTTCAAACATTCTTACTGTTCAAACATTCTTACGGGTCAACTAGTCAAATATACCAAACCATGAAGAAAGCATCTACCATTACGACCTTTCAATAGAAGTTGTCCAACACTAACAAGATTATGTTCAAGTCCCGGAACATAAAAATCATTAGGAATACGTTTGACACCTTTCTCGTCTTGCCAAGAATATCACCACTTCCCTTAACGGAAAGTCTTTTATCATCTCCGGTTCATACTTCACTTTGAATAGATTCATCAAAAGTAACAAATGTGCCTTTATTTCCCGTCATGTGGTTACTACAACCACTATCAAGATACCTATCCCCATTGAGTGCAACTTCTTGAACATTACAAGCAAGAAAGAGGGTATCGTCTTCCTTACTTTCCTCATTTTCGTGCATAAAATTTGATTCTTTCTTGCTTTCTTCCGCCAATCGTATTTTGCAAAACTTGATGGTGTGCCCATATTTTTGACAATGGTAACATTGGCGAAGTTCATGGGATTGAAGAGACCCAATAAACTCTCAATAGATAACGTAGACAAATTTTTAGATTCTTCAATTGCAACCACAATATACTCGATTTTTCTCTACAATCCTTTGATCTTCAAGTTTTTCGCCATTCAATTATAGGACATATAGAGTGTCCCATGCTTGCTTTGCTGTTGTCACAGATGATATTCGCTCAAAGATGACTTCATCCACTGCTTGATAGATGAAAAATAATGTTGTCCTTACAATTCTCCTTCAACTCATTGAGTTGTTGTGTAGAGAGTGTCGTTTGATCTTGCGATTCAACATATCCGTTTTCAACCATAACCCATAGATCTTGGGATCCATATAATACTTTCATCTGGATGCTCCATTGGTTGTAATTGTCCCCGTTGAATCGAGGGAGTAGAGGTTGTAACGAATTGTTGTTGGAAGCCATGGACATGAACAAGGCTTTGATACTACTTGGTTGAAAATAAATCAAATTCAGATGAAAAATGAATGCAACTTTTCAAGAGAAGAAAATTGTTCTCTTGAGCTCAAAACCCTAAAAAATGAAGTCTACTATAAAGTACTATATAGAAGGTTTCAAATTTCATTAAAAAACTTTATATTTGATGAGATACAAGGGTTCAAAATATATAGTTAAGTACAAGAACGAATTTCACATTTCAAGGAGATTTTTCACTTCCCTAAAGAAACTTTTCATATTTCTATGTGACCTTTCTTTTCCCTAAGATACCATTTCATTTTCCTATGAAATCACATAAACCCAAAACCTAAAAAGAGTGAGGCCTAAGAGGCCCACGGTCCATGCACATATAGTGGCCCAACATGGTCTAGCTTAATATTTCATCACCCCTTTTGTCTGTTGTCACCTTTGTTCCCCTTATTTTTGGTTCCTCCTAAGGTCTTTAGTTGTTTGTGTTTTGCCCGTAGTTATCGGAAGCAACATGAAGAGTATGGTAGGTTGGGAGTAGGAGCATCATTAAAAGCTTAAAATTACACTATTTTATGGTCGAAAGCGGGTATGGGAGCAAGATCCTGGAGCAGGAGCTGCTCTTCAATTAGAAGCTTCCTGCTACTAGGGTTTTACCCAATTCGTCATGAAAAATTGGAACCAAAAGCTCTTCAATGTGTCTTTATTCGGTACCCTCCATCTCAGAAAGCGTACAGGTGTTACGATCCTTTGTATGGCTGACGGTTTGTGTCTATGGATGCTCCCTTCTTTGAGTCCACCCCCTTCTTTTCTCCTAGAGGTACTCAGTGCCCTCTTCAAGGGGAAAGTAGAATAGAAGAGAGCATTTTTCCATTACCATCCTCTATTTTGGAGTGTCATTTGACATTGTAGATCAAAGTCTACAAAGGAATGATAATGGTGATGTGCAAGTACAAGTAAATGTGGAAATATGGCTCATGATGAGATAATTATTCAAGTTGATAATCCAAAGGAAGTGGTATATATGTCCTTCCCTCCTGGCTTCTCTCGTCAGGGGAGAAGAGAAAGTCTGTAGATTGAAGAAGTCCATCTTGGGTTAAAGCAATCTTCGAGAGAATGGTTACAGAGGTTTAGCAAGGCAGTTTGAGTTTGGGAATAGAAGAAGCCACTATGACCACACTATTCTTGACGAAAAGGCACTCATATCACAGCCTTGGTTGTTTACATCAATGATATTATTGTTAGGAGGGATGACAATGAGGAAATACTATGGCTGAAATGCCACTTGAGTAGAGTCTTATATGTGAAAGATTTCGGTCCTCCTAAATGTTTCTTGAGAGTTGAAGTGGCCAGATCTAAAAGGGGATTGCACTGTCTCGGAGAAAGTACTCTCTTGATGTGTTAAAGGAAATTGGTATGTTGGGATGTAAGTCAACAGTTACACCTATTGAGCAAAATCACAAGCTTAATGAAGAGGAAGGAGAACTCCTCAAGGATGTGCATTGTATCAACGACTCATGGGAAAACATATCTACTTGACTATGACTTGTCCTGACATTGCGTATGTGGTAAGTTTGGTAAATAAAAATATGCATTCTCCGAGGGTCACACATTTGAATGTTGTGTATAGGATTCTAAGGTATTTGAAGGAGAGTCCATGTAAGGACTTCCTCTGTAGTAATCATAGGCATCTAGACATTGAGGTGTTTACATTCCTAGGTGGAACCTAGTGACATTGAAGGGCAAAAGCAACATGGCTCCAACTCCAGCGTACAAGGAGAATTTGGAGCTATGTCCCAAGGTGTTCGTGATGGGATGTGGCTTAGGTTTATCTTGGTAGATTGATGCGGAACCTAACACTATGCATATGCTATAGGCTGAGAGTAATAGTGAATTAATGTAAATAACTAAAATACAAATTTTCTAACAAATGGTCACAGAAAATAGCAAGGAGTTCAATTAAATGGTTTTGATCTAGCCCGAAATAGTGTTACTTTCGCATACGTTCCCTATTAGATCTAGATGACTAGGGCTCTTAGCGAACAACTAGGTCTCTGACAGTTTAGGGTTTCGAACGAATTCACAAGTGGGTTCTTTCGAATCTGTGCAGAATTATCGACAAAATGATTCTAGGTTTATAAAATCACAGGGTTCAAATAGGATAAACAATAACTATGGAGAATATTTAGGGCACTTAAAACATATCTCGGAGATAAAAGAAGATAGAAGGGTGAGAAAAGTTGGCCTCACACCAAACTGCACGCGGAATGAAGAATCACTCTTCAAGTCGAGAGAATCACACCCTCACAGAAAACTTTGTTCAAAAGCTCTCAAGTTTGCAAAGCAAATTTTCATTCATCATCAATAATAATTAATTTTGTTTACAAGACCTTTATATAGGCAAACCAAAACCCTAATTAATAAAATCTCGGACGCGTCTCACGGACGTCTATCCTGTAGGCACGGACGTTCGTCGCCTACAATGCACAACTAAAACAGAAGTCTTCATTTTCAAGAACGTCCGTCCTAAAGCCACGGACGTTCGTCGAAAAGGAGGTCGTGGCACGGAAGTCCGTGCAACTACCCTGCCACAATGCTTCTTTGTGTAGTCCCGAGCTTTTGTAACAACTTCACACGCTTTTTCCGCCTTCGATAGGTTACGGGCGATTGTTTGAATCGGATGTCTCATCAATTCTCCTTGGGTTAGAACCTGATGAATATTGGTTGTGATAGAGATCGAGGAGATTCGGATCAATTTGCTGGAGTTCTTTGTTTATCCAAGTATTCTTTGAATCTGCTTTGTTCTTCCATTTGACAAGATATCTCTGAAGTCCCCCTTGGGCGGTAGACACAATCTGATCCTCCAAAATATCTTCAATGGTCTCACGAGATGGTCGTGTGGGTGGATGTAATGGAATAAGGAGGGAAACAGGGGTAGCATCGGATGTGGAAGGTTCGAACAGGCTGGGTGGTATTAGAGCAGGGCCATGGAATGGAATGAGATCCTCCACATTGAAAGTTGTACTAATACCCAATTCCGGTGGTAAATCTAGAATGTAAGTGTTAGGACCGACACGCTTCAAAATCCTATAGGGTCCAGCAGTCCAGTGGCGGAACTAGGATTTTCATCTAGCCGAGGCATAAGTTGAATTAGATTTAATTTTTTTATAAATTCTATACATATAAAATAATTTATAATTATTTATTTATAAAATATACTTTTCACCAAAATTGCATACAAAAAAGGAACTTTTCATTAACAAGATATTGATAATTATATATCATTCATCTACAAAAAATCAATCTTTAAAAACCATTGACAACAGTAATAAAGATTTCTGCTAAGGCAATTCCCCTCGACCATTTGTCATATTTTGAAAGTATTTAGCGACTGTATCATTCTTGACGCTATCAAAATTATCTTTCTCAATATATGTAATCAAGCAATCACTCATCCATTCATCTCCCATTTTATTACGAAGCCTAGTCTTGAGAACATGCATCGTAGAAAATGCTCTTTCTATAGTAGCAATGGCGACCGGAAGAACTAATGTCAGCTCTAGGAGAAAATAAACCAAATCATACACAACGTGCTTTTTAGTCTTCACTAGCTTTTTTGTAAGGTCACTAATCCCGTCCAAATCCGAAAACCCTTTGTTCGATTACATATCCATAATGTAAATCTTAAGGCTGACCTTCAAGAACCATACGATCTACTTCTGAAAACTCTAGTAGATAAAATTGTGCGAGACAACAATTTTTTCTTATAAAAAACTAAAAATAAATCTTTTAGATTTAAGCAGGCCATACAAAGAAACAATTCTGTATTTACTTCAGTGAAACGAGTATTAAGCTCTTGTAGTTGCATGAAAATAACTGTATAAAAGAACTCAACACGATAGTGATATAGATTTGTCATTTCTTTGGCTCTACAACGTGGTCCTCCATATATTACAAACTTATCATTCATATTTGGAACAATAATATCATGCGTCCTACAGAATAAAACAACTTTGGTGATGATAGAATCTCATTCACTATCCCTCATTACTTGCAATCTTTGCTTCGATAATTCTATCAAACGCATGACATTTACAATGTCCAGTTCTTTTTGTAGTAATGCCTTTGATAAATCTCGAGTGATTAACAAAGTCTCCTTCATTACATGTAGTGTGAATGCAAAATCAAAAGTGTACATGTTATCTATTAGAGAGCTTGCTTTAGCTTTTTGATGTAGAAGTTCACCATCTACACTGATAAACTCAAACACTTGAATCACGACAGGGAACATGAGAATCAAGTTTGCCAATGTATCTAAATGTGTGCCCCAACGTATTTCACTATCCCTTTTAAGGCTAGTTTCTTGATTTTTTCCCTTTTCAGTCGGCTTTTTGCCACTCTTAATTGCTTCTTTCTCAATCTTAGCTTGTTCCTCTCGAAGAAGATCTTTACGCTTGCATGAACCCTCAAGCATGTTCACAATAAGAGCGATCACTTCGAAGAAGGTTGGAATTGATTTGTGATGTTGTGCAACATTGACAATTGTCAACTGAAGTTGATGTGCAAAACAATGGATATAAAATGCATATCCATTCTCTTTCAAAAAAGTGCTTTAAGTCCATTAAATTCCCCTTGAATGTTACTTGCCCCATCATAACCTTGACCGCGCAATTTTGTATTAGTTAAACTTCGAAAATAATCCTTCAATCCCTTCCTTGAGTGATAAAGTCGTTGTTTCATGAACATGTACAAATCCAATGACATGCTCAACTACATAACCCCACTTATTTACATACCATATAACAACAACCATTTGCTCTTTGATTGAAACATCATGAGGCTCATCAACTAACAATGAAAAGAAAGAATCTCCAAGATCATTGATGGTCACTTTTATAGTTTCAAACGCATATGCATGAACAATGTCTCTTTGAATCTTGAGCGAAATCAACTGTAAAGTTCCAGGAGCATTTTTTAGCACAACGCTCTTAATCTTTTTATTATGATCGGAAAGAAATTTCAACAATTCAAGAAAGTTTCCTTGATTAATTGATTCCTCAGATTCTTCGTGACCAAGGAAAGCTAATCCTTGACCAAGGAGATATCTTACGCAATCAATTGATGCATACAAATAAACTTTATAATCCAATTTTTCTTGTTCAGTGTGCTTCTCAAAAGCTATCTCAATGTGTTACTTCTGATTTAAAAGTTTCTGATACATTATATGAACATGATGATGAACACTATTGGGTCCTCTAACATGAGTTTGTAATCACTCTTTTCTTCTTCCAACTTCTAAAACCTTCACCAACAAATTGTTCACCACCACTTTGCCCTCCTCTATTCAATCTGAAGTGATAACATCATAAGCAATATGCGACATCCTTTTCTATGTTATATTCTAACCAATTGGGGAAGTCGTCAAACCAAGTGGAATTGAATCGTAGATGCCCATTCGAAAATTTCGTTTGAGGAAAATTATAGTCTTTGGGTTGAAAGAGAACTTTTTGCAAATAAATTCTTCTTATCCTCTCCTGGTCATTATGATGGTAATTGAAAATCCTAGGACGTAGACTGGGATCTGTTGGAAGATTTTCCAAGTCAATCTCCTCCGGAAGATTTTTCAAGTCAACCTCTGCATGACTATGTTGTGGGTGAGGTTGAACTGGATCACAATCTTCATTTTTTTCAGCAGGAGACGACGGTTCTTCAGACTTTCTTTTGAAATATCGGTGCATAACTGGATAAATAGCTAACAAATAACTTCATTCGTTAAATAACTAATAAACACATTTCCTAATACATCCAAATTTAACCTTGATCGTCAAATAACTAATAACGTATCACATTCACATTTAGGTAATTAGGGCTTTAAGAAATTATGGTTTTAGGCATTTCGAATAAGGTTGTGCATTTTTTGGGCCGAACCGACCAAACCGGATTGAATCGTCGGTTTTGGTCTACTTTAGACGAGTACCAATTTGAGCTTGGTTTGGCAAAGTGAAAAACTGAAAAAGGAATTGAGAATTTTAATGTGCAAGTTATAGGAAAACCGAAACCGATCGAACCAATCCCAAACCGAATCGAATCGGGTTGGTTTGGTCTAACACTTGGACGATTTGGTTTGGTTTGAACATTTCGAAACCGATTAGAACTGGTTTGGTTTGTGGTTTTGGTCTAAAACCGACCAATTCGAACGAAATACACCCCTAATTTCAAATTTAGGAAATTAGGGCTCTAGGTATTTCGGATTTAGGGAATTAGGGGTTAGGGCTTTAGGCATACACGATTGTGTAAGGGTTTTGATTTTATTGAATTAGGGCTTTAGGGTTTAGGGGCTACGAAAAGCTTAATTCATAAAATCACATTCACATCCTAAATAATTACGCAATTATACAACGTAACAAAATTATCTACAAAATTGTAAAATTTCACAAAAAAAGTTCAAATTATACAAAGTCATCTACACATCCTAAAAATAATTCTAATTTCATCAAATATGAAGTTAAATTACCTCCGATCTAGTGCGATCCAACGATTTCGCTTCCAATGAATCTTAACTCAAGTGATTCCGATTTCGACAATCCGACGAATCCGACTGCGATACAATCATACAATCTACACAATGTAATTAACTGTTAAAACTATTGTAGAACATTTATTACTCGAAAAAATAGACTATCGGGACAAAGGTCAAAGGCTATAGCCCACACGGCCCACGTCCACAAATTTTGGCGTTTGGAGTGGGCTAGGCTTAGAGAGAGAAACAGAGGGTGGCTAGAGAAACAGAGAGAGAAACAAAGAGAGAAAGCGCTGCTGCGCTGGAGTTGGAGCCTGGAGTTGTGGAGTTGGGCTTAGGTTTAGAGAGAGAAACAAAGAGGGAGATAAAGAAGAAAAAGAAGAAGAGGGTTTCTCACCTAAAAATTTGGGCAACAGGAGGCGATTGCAAGTGGATGGATCGCTAGGCCGACGGCTAGAAGAGGCATGTTGGGCGATGGAGAGAGAGAGAGAGAGAGAGAGAGAGAGAGAGAGAGAGAGAAGTAGTTGGGCTTGGGTTTTGCCTTTTTAACCTTGGGCTTGGAGAGAGAAACAGAGATGGAGATGGAGATGGAGGTGGAGAGGGAGAGGAAGAAGAAGAAATAAAAAAGAAGAGCGCTCACTTAAAAATTTGGGCGGCGACAGCAAGCGGATGGATAGCCGACAGAGAGAGAGAGGGCGTCGACACGTTGCGGGCCTCAGGGCATCGAGCCAAAGAGAGGGCGACGGAGAAGAGGGGGGGCGACAGAGGAGAGGAGAGTAGGCTGAGTAGTTGTCGTTTTACCTTTTTATGCTTAAAGGTGTTTTAAAAAATAAAAAAAGTTTTGGTTGGGGGCGCCACAAAGACTGCACATGAATGGGTCTCGCCTCAAGACTACATGAATGGGCCCTCCAAAGACCACGAGCTTGTAACTTCTTAGCAATCCCTTGAGGGAAGCTCTCAGGTCTATTTCGAACCATTATGAAATCATTTTCTTGAAACTCTTTGAACCTTAGATGAGAATCTACAGAAAATTTGTATTTTTCATTGTTCTCATTAATTCGTCTTTTAATCTCAGCGTGAAGTTCTTGAATGCGATGTGCACATGTTGATGTAGCCTCTGACGACCTCTGATGAACTGACATCAGGATTAGATCTATGGGCGTCCTAGGTTTGTAAGCACAATTTGAAACGGACTCATACCTGTGGTTCTATTAGCCGCATTATTATATGCAACTTCGCGGCAGGTAGGATTGAATCCCAACTCTTAACATGTTCACCTACAAGACACCTTAAAAGATTGCCTAAACTGGGATTAACCACCTCGGTTTGCCCATCGGTTTCTAGGTGGTATGCTGACGAAAATTAAAACCTAGTCCCCATTTTATGCCACAATGTCTTCCAAGACAAACTTGACATCCCTATCAGATACTATGGTTTTAGGCAAACCATGTGGACGAATAATCTCGTTAAAGAAAAGTGTTGCAATGGTACTTGCATTTGAGGTTTTTACACAAGCGATGAAGTGGGTCATTTTTTAAAAACGGTCCATGACAACCAACACTGAATCATGTTTGCGGAGGATCTTAGGAAGGCCTAACACAAAATTCATAGAAAGATTTTGCCACGAGGTGTGTGGCACACACAGGTAAAGGTGTGTATAGTCCAGTATTTTGCTTCCTTTGTTTTGCCAATTGGCAAACACGACACTAGTTAATGATTTTGACAACATCTCGGGTGAGCTTGGGCTAGTAAAACCGATCTTCAACCAATGTAGCAGTCTTGTTGGGACCGAAATGGCCGGGTCGGTAACTCCCCCAGTGTGTAATTCCAACAAGAAAATCCCGTAGAGAAGTGCGAGGAATACACAAGCGGTGTTTCTAAAACAAATATCCATCCTGTAGGGTATACTTACACTCTCTTGCAGATTGTTCACTCAGAAGTGAGGCGTAGTCTTTTCCAAAATTTGGACATGTAGGATAATCATCCACTAGACGCTCAAATTCAGTTACCTCAACACTCATGGAGTGCAACGTCGCCACTCTACGGCTAAGTGTGTCAGCGGCTCTATTCTTTACTCCAGCGCTATGTTTCAACACAAAGATGAGCCCTTGAAGTTGTTCCACCCATTTCGCATGTCGCGGGTTTAACTTCTTTTGGGAATTCAAAAATCTTAGGGCCTCACGATATGAGAACAAAACAAATTCTTGCAGTAATAAGTAGTGTTTCCAATATTTGAGAGATTGTACTACCGTATAGAATTCCTTATCGTAGGTAGAGTATTTCTGTCTGGCCTCATTTAGCTTTTCACGGAAATAAGCTATTGGGTGACCCTCTTGGCTTAACACTCCTTCAATACCTACGCCTGACGCGTCACACGCCACTTCAAAGACCTTAGAAAAGTCAGGAAGGCGTCTGACAGGAGCTTCGGTCATATGGGACTTAATCTCCTTAAAGGCTTTTGTCGCAGCTCCCCCTTTTTTATGCAATCGGTGGTAGGGGATGTTACTGTACTAAAGTTACAGGTGAACCACCTGTAAAAAGTGGCTAACCCATGGAAGCTATGGACTTCATGAATACTCTTAGGTTCAGGCCACTCTACAATAGCCTTGACCTTTTCAGGGTCCGCAGTCATTCCTTTAGAGGTTGCGACAAACCCTAAGAAGATAATACTATTCGTCATGAAAGTACACTTCTTTAGGTTCGCGTATAACTTTTCTCCTCTAAGAGTCATACAAACTTACCTTAAATTACTTAAGTGTTGTTCCTTGTCGTGGCTATAAATAAGGATATTATCGAAATAAACCACGAGAAACATGCCTATGAAAGACCTCAACACTTGCGTCATGATTCTCATAAATGTGCTCCGGGTGTTTGAATGCCCGAAAGGCAAGACAAACCAGTCATATAAACTATCTTTGGTTTTTAAGGCAGTTTTCCATTCGTCCTCGGGACGAACTCGAACTTGATGGTACCCACTTTTCAAGTCATTCTTTGAAACATAGTGGCATCGACCATCATGTCCAACATGTCGTATAGTCTCGGTATAGGTAACCGATACTTGATCGTGATTTTATTAATGATGCGGCTGTCAATACACATCCTCCAAGATCCATCTTTCTTAGTTGTGAGTAGTGCTGGCATTGCACATGGGCTCATACTTTCCTTAATGAATCCCTTTTGGAGAAGTTCATCAATTTGCCTTTTCAATTTCAAGTATTCGGAAGGATTCATTCGATAATGGGGCAAATTAGGCAAAGTGGAACTTGGAACTAAATCAATGGCGTGCTAAATGTCCCTTAAAGGTGGTATTTCATTCGGAAGGTCTTTGGAAAAGGCATCCTAAAACTCCCTCATCATAGGTCTAACCACTTTCGGGAACCCAACACTTGACTCTTTGGGTGTCTCAATTGTGACTAAAACATAGATAATGTTCTTGTCCCTAGCACCTTACTCAAACTTCAAAGGGCTAACAATGTTAATGGCCTTAGATGTCTTCTCTCTCTCAATTAGGCCTCTATCATTCGACTTGCTTGTTTTCACTGTAGGTGCTGTAGGAGGTAGAGGATTTATCTATATTTTATTTTCGTTGTATATGAAAGAACACACGTTCAATCTCCCGAACAATGTAATGTCCATATCGTATAACCCATGCCTCCCAAGGATGATATGGCCAACATCCATAGGTACAACATCGCACCATAAAGTGTTCTTATACGACCCAAACTGTATAGGAACCTTACACCTATATGAAATTGGGATTGATGACGAATCGATCCATGCAACTTAAGGTCGTGGGTGAGGTACGGGCGCAAGTCCAAAGCGAGAAATTGTGCTTTCTTAGTCAACATTGGTACAACTTCTACTATCGACTATGATCCTGCAGGCCTTCTCAGCACACTTGGCTACGGTACAAAAGATGTTATCCCAATGCCAGTCGTCACTCTCCTTAGATTGGGCTAGAGCATATCTAACCACAAGAGCCTGTGAGGTATTATTCTCCTCAGCGGGGTAGGAGACTCCCCTAAGACAGGCTACAGGTCGTTCCCCTAAATGATCTTCCTCATCACTAGGGAACGATTCAGGCTCACAGACTTCCACTTCTCCGTCTTCTTGATCACCTTCAACTTCCTCTGCTATGAATAAATTTCGGGAGGGACAGTATGTTTCAAAATGTCCAAAGCCATGGCACTTGTAGCACTTGCTTTGACCCCCACTCTTGGGGCCCTCAAGCATAGGACTCTTACCCTTGTCAACTTTGGTCACTGATGTGGACGGGGAATTGACGTTAGACTTTGACTCAAAATAGTTAGACCTGTAACCGGACCCACTAGTGTCGAAACGTTTGGTTTGAGGGGTCTATAGGTATCGCTCTAACTCTTCGACTCTAGAGAAACACTCTTCTAGATCGGTAACAGAGTATGGAATAAGTTCCCTTTGTAATTATGGGCAGAGGCCCATCCGAAATCGAGGTAAGGTAACTTTTTCCGATTCTGCTACATTGGCATTGAACATCAAATCCTCGAACTTGTCGATATACTTTGTGACCGACATACTCCCCTGGTGAAGCGATTGCCATTGATTAAGAAGACGTTCATCATAGGAAAGAGGAACATACTTCTCGTTCAGTTGGATCTTCATGTCATCCCATGTGGAATTGGGAAGAAGACCCAGGGATTACCTACGACGCTCTAGTCCCAACCAGTAAAGCCTAGCTTGACCCATCAACTTAACCTTGACAAACCGGACTTTATGCTCCTCGGACATGGCATACCACTCAAAGTAGTTTTCCATGCCAATCACCCACTCTAGGTAGACTTTAGGCTGTCTTTTCCCTCAAAAGTGGGGGCGTCCATTTTAACGGATTTCATTATTTCGTCGTTTTGGTTGGGTAGAAGATCACGCCGGTGAGGACCCTCTCTTCTACGGTCATTAATGTGGACTCGGAAATGGCCATCCGTGACAACCTCATTCATTTCCTCAGCATGAGTCACCAAAGCCTCATGCCGTTCTTGTTGATCACGCAACTGGTTTTGTAATTGATTATGGTGATCAAACATCTGGGCCTAGAGATTTGCCTGACTTGTCGTCAACTTGGCCGAAGTTCATTAATAAGGGATTCTATACTAGCAGGATCCATTACGATGCAAGACAAGACGAAAATGCAACTTAGAACCTATATGAACACTTACAACCCTAATTGACAAGGCTTTGATACCAAATTTGACACTATGCAGATGCTATGGGCTGAGATTAACAGTGAATTAATGTAAAAAACAAAAATATAAATTTTCTAACAAATGATTACAGAAAATAGCAAGGAGTTCAATTAAATGGTTTCGATCTAGCCCGAAACAGTGTTACTTTTGCATACGTTTCCTATTAGATTTAGAAGACTAGGGTTCTTAGCGAACAACTAGGTCTCCGATAGTTTAGGGTTTTGAACGAACTCACAAGTGGGTTCTTTCAAATCTGTGCGGAATTATCGAAGAAAAGATTCTAGGTTTATAGAATCACAAGGCTCCAATAGGATAAACAATAACTATGGAGAATATTTAGGGCACTTACCCGTATCTCGGAGATAAAAGAAGATAGTAGGGAGAGAAAAGTTGGCCTCACACCAGATCGCACGTGGAACAAAGAATCACTCGTCAAGTTGAGAAAATCACACCCTCACAGAAAACTTTGTTTAAAAGTTCTCTAAGTTTGCAAAGCAAATTTTCATTCATCATCAATAATAATTAATTCTGTTTATAAGGCCTTTATATAGGCAAACCAAAACCCTAACTAATAAACTTTCGGACGCGTCTCACGGGCCATTCTGGCCCCGTCACAAGACGGACGAGTCCTCATTTTCACGGACGTTCGTCTTGAAGCCATGGACGTCCATCGATACAGAGGTCGTGGCACGGAAGTCCGTGAGACTTCCCTATCACAATGCTACTTTGTGTAGTTCCGAGCTTTCGTAACACCTTCACACACTTCTTTCACGTTCGATTGGTTATGGGCGGCTGTTTGAATTGGATGTCCCCATCGCAGATCTTGGAGTGGATGTCAAATTACCCTTGACCTTGTATGGGGATAATGAAGTAGCGCTTCATATAGTGGAAAATCCATTATATCATGAAAGGACGAAGCCCATTGAAGTTGACTGCTACTTCATCCGCAAGAAAGTTGAGTCAAAAGATTTTTGAACTCCTCAAGTGAGGTCCAAAGATTAGCTAGCCGGCATATTGGTAAAGGCTGTTAGGGGTAAATGATTATGTGACATCACCTCCAAGTTGGGCATGACAGATATCTATGCGCCAACTTGAGGTAGAGTGTGGTGCATTCGTTGATTTTATCATTAAGTTGGCGTGCGTGTGTGTTAACCTATGAGTTCCCTTATATAAGTGTGGGTTCGTTAGTAGTAGTCGGGGTGTAAATAATACTTTTTAAGATATATATATATATATATATATATATATATATATATATATATATATATATATATATATATATTGCCATATATTTCGCTACTTAGGTCTACTTTACAATCAGGTGGTGGGTTTGAAGAGGACATCTCAAATAGGATTAATGCAGGTTGGATGAAATGGAGGCAAGCTAGCGGAGTATTGTGTGGTCCAAGAGTTCCAGATTGAACGGGCGTTTTATAAGACGACGGTTAGACCTGCGATATTATATAGTGCGGAATGTTGAGCTACAAAAAAGCGATCAGAAAATATAGAACATGTGGACGAGATGCATATGCTGAGTTGGATGTGGGGAGTAACAAGAAGGGATAGAATACGAAATGAGTACATAAGAGAAAATTTGAGAGTGGTACCTATAAAGGAAAAAATTAGAGTGTGTCGCTTGAGGTGGTTTAGACATTTTCATTGGAGGCCAGAAGCAGACCCTGTACGAAGGGTTGAGACTCTACAAGTACAAGGACGTAGGAGGAGGAAGAGTAGTGAAGATCTGGATGGAACCCGTGAGAAGGGGTATGAAAGATCGCGAGTTAGAGAGCTTAGCACTAATCAGAAACGAGTGAATAAATAGGATTAACAATGCCGACCCCAAATAGATAGGATGAGGCTATGGTGATGATGATGTTGATATATATATATATATATATATATATATATATATATATATATATATATATATATATATATAGATGGGTATGAGTATATTGGAACTCTAATCCCCTTTCTTCGTTCTTCTTTCTCCTCCAAACCTTAACTCTAAATCTTTTAATTTTAATTGCAAGGATAAAGGCACCGACAATATGTTGTATAGAAGGCTGTGGAGTAGGCACATGGGCTATTGAGGGAACAAGAACAATAGGTTGAGGACCTAGGAGGAGGAACAGGGGTGCAGGGATGAGAGAGGACTCAGGTCGATGAAGGGAAAAATAGGGCACATGCTCAAAGAATGTAACATCCATAGAGGTATAGAATTTATGAGATAGGAACAGACCATCTGTATCTAAAGAGATACACCAGAGTAAGCAATGAATCATCTAAAAGGAGCATTGCACTTGTCAATACTGGAAAGATAAGTATTCCTTATTTGTTTAAAATTTTTACAACACCTCATATCGAAAATTTGAATTCATTTTAACAGATTTAAAGGAAGGAATCAGGTAACAGAAAGTATGGGATCTGACATGTCCCAATTTGGCCTGCCAAAAAGAATAGGTTTCAAGATTGGCCGTAATAAAGCAAACAGGATAAAAATTCAAGAGTAGAATTAGCAACAACAGTAGCGGATGAGAATACTTATGTTCAAATCCAAATAATATAGTCCTTCCCTTTCAGTACCCTTACCAATTGTCCTCTTAATGGCCAAATCTTGAACAAGACAATGAGAGGGATAAAAAGTAATGAAGCATTTTAAATTTTTTGCAAGAGTACTAACACATAATAATTTTGTACCAAGAAGGGGGACATGAAGAACATTGTATAAAGAAAGAGAGGATGATATCAGAACGGTTCCAACTCATATAACTGGAGTAAGAGAACCATCAGCCAATCGAACCTGGGAAGCTGATGATAGGAGTAAGATGAATAGCCCTGATCGTCTCCCCATCATATGATCGGTAGCCTCAGAGTCGATCGCCCATTGTGTAGTAGATGAAGATGTAGCAGCTAAGACTGAAGTAACTCTCTGCAATGTGGCTGAAGAAGTTTCAAGGCATAGTAGTGGCCTAGTGGGTATGTAACCCTGCAAACCTGAAGAAGCCATAGTTCCCACAAAACAACAAGCACTAAACAGTCCTCAAACAAATCTGCAAGCATCTCACTGGATACTAAAAAAATTGTTATAGACTATATGCAGCCGCAAATACTAATTCACCAACAGATCCATCAATATGTGCAGTAATAACTTCACACTACTACTTAAATCCAATGTATACATTTCAGATTCAGTAACAAATTCAACTACAATAGCAACACCAATCAGCTTCAATTATACATCTTCACAAAAACTCTCCATGCCATCAGACAAGACTCCAGCAGATTGTAAGGACAGTCACAATCGACCAATAAAATATGGACGGTCGACCGAAAATATGGATGGTCGACTGGGAAAAAGAAACAAACTTGATTTGTTTCCTGTGCCAGAACGAAACTCTTTCAATTTAGGGTCGACCAGCTTTGTGCGAACTACAATCACCGACCCTACTCATCAGTCAGACTAACGAAGAATATCCAACAAAGAAACAATAATAAAAATGGGTCTACTCTGAATTAGCATTCAAATAAAAAATATCTGACCTTGGTTGTTTTTTTTTGAAAAAGGTTTAGATATCCATGGTGAGGGACAGATGGGAATGTGTCGCCAGCTTGTTTTGGGAGTTGAATAGGTTGACGTCAGCGTGACGCCATCATGACATCAGCGAGGAGGAGAGAGAGGCACATACTTTGGTAGCTCTGATACCAATTTGAAGTTTATGGTGGGATAATATTAGGGTTAGGGTTTGTTGTGGAGGAGAAGAAGAGAGAGAGAAACCTTGAGAAGGCTTAGTGAGTTAGGGTTCCCTCACTATCATTTATATTAAGTTGAGAAAACAATACATACATGCCCAATAGTTCCCCACACACCCACACTACCTAAATATGTAAAATGAGGTCTATACTAGCAACAGTATTGATGTTTTGGTAGTCATAATAACTGATCACTAGAGATAGGTGAGGTTTTTTGAAATTTATTAACTATCATGATAAGCTCTTGTCTGCTACACAAGTGTTTGTGCATTAATTGATGTTAAGCCTATGGGATTCTTATCCTCAAATAAGTTTTTTGCATTTTCCTAGTTTGACCTTAAGGAAATGAAGGGATAGTATATAGATAGATCAGGTTTATTTTTGCATGGATGAAGTGACTCCTTCCAATTGGGGAACGAGTTACACATACTGATGTGAACAGAAATTTATGGCTTCAGTGTTTACATGATCATTATAATGTTAGTCTGAGGTTTGTTTTGTTTGAAAATGTGGAGATCTTAAGATACGGGGTTTGGTCTGCAACACTTTGTCTAACCTTAGTGAAGTTAAGTTGATCACAACCATGGCTTGTGGGGTTCATAAGAGGCTGCTAGAATCTTATTAATACACATGCACTTCAGGGCAAATTCAATAGTAGGTTCTACGAATATTGATGCGTTTTGGAAGCTCCCTGGAAAATGAAAAGGTGCAGATTTATGATACAAGGTTCATTCAGAAACTCTTGATCCATACTTAGGAGTTTAGGGTTTTAATTGTTTAATTAGTTTTTTAACAGGTAAGTAAAGAACTATATTAGAAAAGTGAACAGAAAAAAGGTACAAACCTCTATCAATCACAACCATGGCTTGTGGTGTTCATAATAGGCTGCTAGAATCTTATTAATACTCTTTCAAGGAAAAATAAGGATTAGTTTCTATGGATAAAATGTATTTTTTGTGGAACAAGCATTTGATGTGTTTTGGATGCTTATGGAAAATGACAGTGGTTCCATACAATGTGTCAGTATCAGTAGCGGCGGACCCACCCATTCATGGGCGAGTGTGGGCGAGCGCTCGCACTCAACGAAAACCTTTTAAAAAAAAATACCTTGAAGCCTAAAAAGGCAAAACATCAACTATTGTGCCTACTCTCCTCTCCTCTTCTCTGTTGCCCTCCCTCTTCTCTATCGCCCTCTCTCTGGCTCGATGCCACAAGGCCCATGACGCGTCGATGCCCTCTCTCTCTATCGCCTGATCAAGCCTCTTCCAGCTGGTGATCCATCCGCTTGTCGTCGCCGCCACCGCCCAAATATTTAGGTGAGAAACCCTCTTCTTTTTTTATTTCTTCTTCTTCCTCTCTCCTCTCCATCTCCATCTCTGTTTCTCTCTAAGCCCAAGGCTAAAATGGCAAAACCCAAGCCCAACTGATGGGGACATTAGATTCAAGCAGCCGCCAGTGACGTACCGAAGGCGGAAGTAGAACATCAGAGGCGAAAGAAAGAAAAATAGCTCAAATTCGAAGGATTGAAAAGTGCTCAGTTGATCGATCAACTCCAGTCATCGATCGATCAAGAATGGACAGTGGGGAATTATTATGAGGCGCAATTATGTTTCTTAGTCGATCGCCCAGGATTTTCGATCGATCAATTTTGGACAAAAACTTTGGACAAATTATATATTTATATAATCGATCGATCGATCGACCGACGCCAGGGACCGATCGATTGACCGATCGTGTGAAATTTGACAGAATTTTACTTATTTCGGTTAAAACTTCCTTTTAGTGTTTTAGTTGAATTAGGACATTTCTAATTTCGTATTAGGGCTTTGGTTAGCCTATTTAAAGCCTTATAAACAACTTTATTATTAGTTTTTGATGAATTAAAATTGCTTTTGCAAACTTGAGAGCTCTAAACTTTCGTGATTCTCTCAAAACGGGGAGCGATTCTTCAATCCCGCGGCGGTTTGGTGTGAGGCCAACTCTTCTTCCATCTCTATCTTCTTTTGATCTACGATTGACGTAAGTAGCGCAATCCTAGTTTAGTTATTTCTCAATTAAATCCAAGATCTAGCCTATTTATCTCATAAAATCCAAAATCAATCAATCTATCTTCGTTAAATCATTGGTTCACCTTTTATATTTGTACGATATCGAGAGAACTCGCTTGCGAGTTCATTCGACGCCCTAAAACTATCGGAGATCTAGCCGTTCGTAAGAACCTCTAGATCCGATAGGGAACGTACACTAAGATTAACACTATTTTGGGCCGTAATTGGGTTATCTAATTGAGTTTCTAGAATATTTTCGTTATAATTTGTTGGGAAAATTATTATTTTTAATTGTTTAAATTAATTTTAATTTTAATCTCAACCCTAACATGCAGGTGTTAGTTTCTGCATCAGATTTGGTATCAGAGACAGGTTTCAAGATGAGAATTGTGCTCCAAAATGCCCGATGTCGTGACACTTATAACACTTGTTCTGACCACCAGTCTTAGGGCTTTCAAGCATTGGGCCTTTCCCCTTATAAACTCTGGTTACTGGTGTGGTAACTGGGCTGGGCCTAGCAGACGAGGCATTAGTGTTGGGTTTTGACTCAGAAAGGGTAGACCTATAACTAGATGGAGTATTAGTCTTGAGGTATCGCTCTAACTCCTCAACTCTAGAGAAACATTCTTCTTGGTCGGTTACAAGGTATGGAATGAGCTCCCTTTGCAGTTCTGGGCAAAGGCCCATTCGAAATCAGGATAGGGTAACTCTTTCCGGCTCATCCACATCGGCCTGAGTCATTAGGTCTTCAAATCTATTGATGTATTCTGTGACCGGCGAATTTCCTTAGCACAATGATTGCCACTGATCGAGAATACGTTCATCATATGATATCGGAACATATTTCTCGTTCAATTGAACCTTCATTTCTCCCCAAGTAGAAATGGGACGAAGACCCTGAGATTGCCTAAGATGCTCTACTCCTAACCAATAAAGTCTCGGTTGACCCATAAGTTTGACTTTGGCAAATCGGACTTTACACTCCTCAGACATGGCGTACCACTTGAAGTAGTTTTCTATGCTCGCGACCCATTCATGAAAGACTTTAGGTGTCTTTTCCCGTAAAAAGTAGGGGCATCCATTTTCATAGGTTTTATGACCTTATCGTCCTGATCGGTTTGGACTTCACGACGATGAGGACCTTCCCTCCTATGATCATTGGTGTTGACTCTATTGTGATTTTCAATGATGAACTCGTTAATCTCTTCAACACGGGTTTCTAAGCCTCGTGTCGGGCTTGTTGATCATGCAACTGTTGTTGCAATTGATCATGGTGTTCCTTCATTTGAGTTTGAAGGGCGGTTTGACTCGCGGTCGACTTAGACGTAAGGTCTCTAATTAGGGCTTCCATCTTAAGGGGATCCATGACAATGCGACACAAATTAAATGATACAAGTCAAAACTATATGATGCAAGACAAATCTAAAATGATGCAAAACCAAATAATAAAAGACATGAATCCTAAAACCTATAACTGAGCTTTGATACCAATTAATGATCTTGTAGCCAAGTTAACCACGAGTCAGGTGGATCTTCAGGCCCAAATGCAAACTTAGCATGAGGCTTTAAAAATCCATTATACTCAAAACCGTAGTCGGATTTCCAAGGGTTTAGATGGAAGTAGAGTTAAGGGATACTCCCATCATTGTTAGCCTGAATATGATCTTGATAGAAAATCCCTAAGATCTATAAACCGAAGTCCCAGATTTTGTGGGTATGACGAACCCTAAAACCTTCGTGGGATGGTTGACTAACATAGAGTATTTTGACTCGTAGAGTGTAAGGTTAGGCTCGCCAAAACGAGGTTGGTGCGCCATGCAAAAAAGTATTGGGATGGTATGGAGTTTTGACGCAAGTTAGTTCGAAATAAGCCCATCACACGATGGGAGGATATGAAGGAACGACTCATCGACCAATATGTTCCTTTCACGCACCACCACCTTCTACGGTGTTTGGAAGCTAAGGTGGATAAGTGTCATAAGATACCCAATTTGAGTCAAGGAGCACCTACACTAAAGCGAGCTCTCGTTTTTGGGTTCCACCATTGAAACCCACGAATACTCCTATGAGGCCCCAAATTGATCATGAGAAAAGAATTGTCCATGAGAAATGTAAATTCTGGGTTCAACCATTGAAACCTCTGATTACTTCTCTGAATCCCCAAATTGTTAAAGCGAGAGGAGCAAGTGTTGAGAGCCCTAAACCTTGTGGTCGTAACAAGTGCTATAAGTGCCAAGGATTTGGGCACTTTGCATACCAATGCCCCACAAAATTTCTCACTCCGAATTTATTGACTAAAAGAGTCCTAGGAGCCGGAAAATAGGAAAGTGGAAGAAATTGTGTATGATCCTAGAACCGATAATGAGTGAATTTCGGGATGTCTTTCTTGAAGATCTTCCGAATGAGTTACCACCTCTACGGGACATCCAACATGCCATTGATATGGTCCCCAGAGCTACCTTACCTAACTTGTCAGCGCTGCTCGCACCTAAGGAAAGTCTGAGTCCATGTGTCGCGTAAGTGCTGCTTACACCCAAGAAAGATGAAACTTAGAGGATGTGTGTTGATAGTCGCGCTATTAACAAGTTCACGGTCAAATATTAGTTCCCTATACCGAGACTGGACCATATGTTGGACATGATGGTGGTGCCACGATATTTTCAAAGATCGATTTGAAGAGTGGGTACCATCAAATCCGAGTTCGTCTCGGGGACGAGTGGAAAATTGCCTTAAAAATCAAAGATGGTTTGTATGAGTAGTTTTTCATGCCGTTCGAGCTTTCAAACGCCCCGAGTACTTTCATGCGCATCATGACACAGGTGGAGGCCTTTCATAGGGAAGTTTCTTGTGGTCTATTTCGACGACATCCTTATCTATAGCCACAACAAGGAGCAACACTTGGGCCACCTAATGCAAGTTTGTATGACTCTCAGAGGAGAGAAATTATACGCAAACCTGAAGAAGTGTACATTCATGTCACATAACATTGTCTTCTTAGAGTTTGTTGTGACCTCTGAAGGAATGACTGCTAACCTGGAAAAGGTTAAAGCTATCGTAGAATGGCCTGAACCTCAAAACATTCATGAAGTCCGTAGCTTCCATAGGTTAGCCATGTTTTATAGGCGGTTCATCCGAAACTTCAGTACGGCTACTTCCCCTATCACCGATTGCATTAAAAAGGGGGAGTTTAAATGGACACCTGCTACGACAAAAGCTTTCAAGGAGATTAAGTCTCGGATGACGGAAGCTCCTGTCATGCGCCTTCCTGACTTTTCCAAGGTCTTTGAGGTAGCATGTGACGCGTCAGGCGTAGGAATTGGAGGAGTGTTGAGCCAAGAGGGCCACCTGATAACTTATTTCAGTGAAAAGCTAAATGAGGTCAGACAGAAATACTCGACCTAGGACAAAATTCTATGCGGTAGTACAGTCTCTTAAATATTGGAAACATCGTCTACTACCACATGAATTCTTCTTGTTCTCGAATCACGAAGCCCTTCGGTTTTTAAGTTCCCAAAAGAAGTTGAACAAACGACATGTGAAATGGGTTGAGCAACTTCAAGAGTTCACATTTGTGCTGAAATATAGGGCTGGTGTAGAGAATTGAGCTGCTGGCTCGTTTAGCCGTAGAGTAGCAACGTTGCATTCATTAAGCGTTGAGGTAACCGGATTCGATCGCCTCGTGGAGGATTATCCTACATGTTCAGATTTTGGTGAAGAGTACACCTCACTTATGAGTAGACAACCTGCCAAAGAAATTAAGTACACCCTATAGCAAGGGTACTTGGTTCTAAAACATCTATTGTGTATTTCTCGCACGTCTTTGCGAGACTTTCTTGTTTGGGAATGACCGCTGGAGGGGTTGTCGGCCACTTTGGTCGCAACAAAATTGTCACATTGGTTGAAGATTGATTTTATTGGCCCAATCTCACCCAAGATGTTGGCAAAATCATTAGCCACTGTCTTGTTTGCCAACTAGCCAAACAAAAGTGGCAAAACATCGGATTATACATGCCTTTACCGGTGCCACATACCCCATGGCAAGACCTGTCTATGGATTTCGTGTTAGGCCTCCCCAAAACCCTCCGAAAGCACGACTCAGTGTTCGTCGTTGTGGACCGTTTCTAAAAAATGGCCCACTTCATTGCGTGTTCGAAGACCTCCGATGCAAGTAACATAGCTACCATTTTCTTTAACGAGATCACTCGTATTCATGATTTACTTAAGACTATAGTGTCTGACTGCGATGTTAAATTTGTCAGTTACTTTTGGAAGACACTGTGGCACAAAATGGGGACCCGATTTCAATTTTCATCTGCATATCATCCCCAAACTGATGGGCAAACCGAGGTTGTCAATAGGAGTCTAGGTAATTTGTTACGGTGTTTAGTAGGTGAGCACATTAGGAGTTGGGATTCCATCTTACCTGTTGTTGAGTTTGCATATAACAATTCTGTTAATAGAACCACAGACATAAGTCTGTTTCAAATTGTGCATGAGTATAAACCTAGGACACCCGTAGACCTCATTCCAATGTCTATACATCAAATGTCATCAGAGTCTGCATCTACATTTGCACATCGCATTAATGAGTTGCATGCTGAGATTAAACAAAGAATTAATGCAAGCAATGAAAAATACAAGTTTTTTGCAGATTCTCATAAACGGTTCAAAGAATTTCAAGAGGGTGATTTTGTGATGGTTCAGAATAAACTTGAACGATTCTTGCAAGGAGCTGCAAAGAAGTTACAAGCTTGTGGTGTTGGACTTTATAAGATCTTGAAGCATGTCAGTTCTAATGCTTACATCTTAGATCTTTTTCCAAAATTGGAGATTAACATGACTTTCAACGTGGAGGATCTCGTTCCACTTAACCATACCTGCTAACCCCTTTGAACCTTCTACATCCGATGCTGCAATTATTTCCCTACCCACACCATTACCTCCACCTACTCGTCAATCTCTTGAGATCATTGAAGATGTTTTGGAGGATCAGATTGTGCCCACTACCCAAGGGGGACTTCGAAGTATTTGGTCAAGTGAAAGAATAAAACCGATTTAGAGAACACATGCATTACAAAAGAGTTTCCACAGTTGACCTGGATCTCTTGAACCTCTATCGCAACCAGTATTCATCGGGAATGAATCCTTCTCACCCAAGGAGAGTTGATGGGGACATTAGATTCAAGTAGCGGCCAGTGACATACCAAAGGCGGAAGAACATAAGAGGTGAAAGAAGAAAAACAGCTCAAATTCAAAGGACTGAAAAGTGCTCAGTCGATTGATCGAGTCCAGTCATCGATCGATCGAGAATGGACAGTGGGGAATTATTCTGAGGCGCAGTTATGTTTCTCAGTAGATCGATCGCCCAGGATTTTTGATCGATCAATTTCAGACAGAAACTTAGGACAAATTATATATTTATATAATCGATTGATCGACGCCAGGGACTGATTGATTGACCAATCGCGCGAAATTTGACGAAAATTTACTTATTTCGGTCAAAACTCCCTTTTAGTGTTTTAGTTGAATTAGGACTTTTCTAATTTCGTATTAGGATTTTGGTTAGCCTATTTAAAGGCTTGTAACCAATTTTATTATTAGTTTTTGGTTAATTAAAATTGCTTTTGCAAACTTCATTTCAATTAAAAAAAAATTGTTTTTGCAAACTTATGAGTTCTAAACTTTCGTGAGGGTGTGATTCTCTCAAAACGGTGAGCGATTCTTTGATTTCGGTGCGGTTTGGTGTGAGGCCAACTCTTCTTCCATCTCTATCTTCTTTTGATCTACGATTGACTTAAGTAGCGTAACCCTAGTTTAGTTATTTCTCAATTAAATCGTATATCTAGCCTATTTATCTCATAAAATCCAAAATTATTGGCTCGCCTTTTATTTTATACGGTATCGAGAGAACCCGCTTGCGAGTTCATTTGACGCCCTAAAACTATCGGAGAGCTAGCCGTTCGTAAGAACCCTAGTCTTCTAGATCCGATAGGGATCGTACACGAAGAGTAACGCTATTTTGGGCCATAATTGAACTATCCAATTGAATTTCTAGAATATTTCCATGATAATTTGTTGGGAAAATTGTTATTTTTAATTGTTTAAATTAATTTTAATTTTAATCTCAGCCCTAGCAGTGCATGTGTTAGCTTCCACATCGCCAACTACTTGTCTTCTCTTCTCTGTCGCCCTCTCTCTGGCTCGATGCCGCGATGCCCTCTCTCTCTCTCCATCACCCGATCAAGCTTGTCCTAGCTGGCGGCCCAGCGATCCATCAGCTTGTCGCCACCTCCCGTCGCCCAAATTTTTAGGTGAGAAACCCTCTTCTTCTTTTACTTCTTGTTTTTCATCTCCCTCTCCATCTCCCTCTTTGCTTCTCTCTAAGCCTAAGCCCAACTCCACAACTCCAGGCTCCAGCTCCAGCGTAGCAGCCCTTTCTCTCTTTGTTTCTCTAGCCTCTCTCTCTGTTTCTCTCTCTAAGCTTAGCCCAACACCCTTTATATGTTTGATTGTTTCTCTCTCTAAGCCTAGCCCACTCCAACACCCGATTATTTGTTTGATTGTATCTCTCTCTAAGCCTAGCCCACTCTAAACACAAAATTTGTGGCCATGGGCCGCGTGGGCTATAGCCTTTGACCTTTGTCCCAATAGTCTATTTTTTTGAGTTATAAATATTTTTCTACAATAGTCTTAACAGTTAATTACATTGTATAACTTGTATGAATGTATCGCAATCGGATTCGTCGGATTGTCAAAATCGGAATCGTTTGGGTTAAGATTTGTTGGAAGTGAAATCTTCGGATCGCACTATATCGGAGGTAATTTTATTTCATATTTGATGAATTAGAGTTGTTTTTAGGATGTGTAGATGACTTTGTATAATTTGAATTTTTTTGTGAAATTTTATAATTTTTGTTAATTTGTATAGTTGCGTAATTATTTAGGATGTGAATGTCATTATGTAAATCAGGGTTTCCGTAGCTCCTAAACCCTAAAGCCCAAATTCGATAAAATCAAAACCCTTACACAATTGTGTATTCCTAAAGCCCTAAACCCCTAATTCTCTAAATTTGAAATACCTAAAGCCCTAATTTCCTAAATTCTAAATTCTAAATTAAGGGTGTATTCAATTCAGTTTGTTTGGTTTTGGACTAAAACCACAAACCTAATCGGTTTCTAAATGTTCAAACCAAACCAAACCGTCTAACTGTTAAACCAAACCAACCCGATTTGATTTGGTTTGGGTTTGGTTCAGTTGGTTTCGGGTTTCCTATAATTTCAACTTGCACATTAAATTTTCCCAATTTCTTTTTCGGTTTATCTTTTTGCCAAACCGGTACCTGTCCAAACTGGACCAAAACCGGCAGTTCAGTCCGGTTTGGTAAGTTTGGTCGGGTCGGCCCAAAAAATGCATAACCCTATTCGAAATGCCTAAAACCATAATTTCCTAAAGCCTTAATTACCTAAATGTGAATGCGGTACGTTTATTAGTTATTTGACGATCAAGGTTAAATTTGGATGTATTAGGATATGCATTTATTAATTATTTGACGAATGAAGTTATTTGTTGGTCGTTGATCTAGTTGTGCACCGATATTTTGGACGAAAGTCTGAAGAACCGTCGTCTTCTACTGAAGAAAATGAAGATTGTGATCCAGTTCAACCTCACCCACAACATTGTCATGTAGAGGTTGACTTGACAAATCTTTCGGCGGAGGTTGACTTGGAAAATCTTCCAACAGATCCAGGTCTACGTTCTAGGATTTTCAATTACCATCATAATGATCGGGAGAGGATAAGAAGAATTTATTTGCAAAAAAGTCATTTTCAACCCAAACGCCATAATTTTCCTCGAACGAAATTTTTGAATGGGCATCTACGATTAAATCCCACTTGGTTTGATGACATCCCCAATTGGTTAGAATATAGCATAGAAAAGGATGCCGCATATTGCTTATGTTCTTATCTCTTCAGACTGAAGAGAGGAGGGCAAAGTGGTGGTGAACAATTTTGTGGTGAAGGTTTTATAAAAAAATTAAATCTAATTCAACTTATGCCTTAGTTGGATAAAAATCGTGGTTCCGCCACTGTGTATCGGGTATCGGTCCATCTTGGATTGATACAGCTGATATTTTTTTTTAAAGGAAAAAAAAGAAGAGTTCTATTGGTCAGTATCGGCCGATACCAATACTGACCGTTATTGGTCCAATACCGATACCGATACCGATACCACCTCGATACCTGTATCGGGTGATATCGGTATAGGGCAAGTTTTTATACCATGATTCCAAACACCATGAGCATGTAAAAATCACTGTCTGGAGCATGGTCGATTCCAATATATGGAGATTTTAAGATAACAGGGTTTTGAGCAGAAAGTCTGGGAATTGTTCGAGGCTGCTAGAATCTTCTTAATGCACTCTTGGCACTTGTGGGGCAAACTCGCATTATTTATAACTTTAAAGATTTTGTGGAACATCTGTCTTTTGGTTTGTTTTGAAAATTTGTGAGAAGCGAAACCTGATTCCAGAAGGTCTGGATATTGTTCGAGGCTGCTAGAATCTTCTTAATGCACTCTTGGCACTTGTAGGCCAAACTCGAATGATTTTTAACATTAACAGGGGATTTTGTGGAACATCTATCTTTTGGTTTGTTTTTAAAAATTGTGGGAAATGAAACCTGATTCGAAGACTGTGTACTAATAGAGGATTCTACATGCACTTTTAATTTCTGAATGTTTCATGGTCCTTAATCTCTGTGTAATGTTATCAGTAGTTGTTATGGTATGTCCTTTCCCTATGAGCATAATATGGGCAAATTACTTGACTTAAAAAAACTCTTTTGTTTGCTGCTGTTTATAGGATGCACTCTCTGATTTATGTTAAATTCTATATGCATATTTTGTAAAGCCCAAATGTAATTTTAGATATGCTGGATTTTTTCCCTTGTATTTTCCAATTAGTGCTGCGTGATTTCCGTAATTGGATTAAGTCTTTATATCATTCAGCTCTTTTGTAGTCTGCATATTTTCATTAGTTTTGCACCGAAGACTATTGGCTACCTTGTTTAACAGTGAAGCAACCATAAACATATTATTGTTCTGACCATGGTATCAAAACTTGGCCGATATCGATACGTATCTGTTTCATCGAGAACCGATATCGATACCACCCCCGATACATGTATCGGCGGTGGTATCAGTATCTGTATCGGTATCTAACCGATACAAGCAATTTTTTCATATATTTTTTCAAAAATAAATATTAAAAAAATCATCCGATACAGTATCGGTGATCCCGTATCCGTATCAGTTCAAGATGGACTGATACCCAATACCAAGTTTGACACCTTGGTTCTGACGATGATACGTCCTGCTACTACGTAGACATATATCTGTTATAATTTTTTTGCAGAAAAGATGCGTACACATGTTGGGCACAACATAACGGTGTTGAGGAATTCAATTACGGGTCAAGGATTGACCATATTCTATTTGCTGGACCATGCATTCATCAAAATAATGATGTAGAAGGCCATAACATTGTAGATTGTCATGTCAATGAATGTGACATACTGACAAAGTTTAAAAGATGGAAGCCTGGAATTATTCCCAAGTAAATGTCGAAACTAATAAGTTAGTCCTTAAGTGATATTTTTCTGCGATGCAAAAATATGTTTCCCCTTTTTGCTTCATGCAGGTGGAAAGGAGGGAAAAACACCAAATTGGAAGGGTCTGATCATGCCCCTGTTTTTGTTAGTTTAGCTGATATGCCTAACGTTCCATTGCACAACACTCCGCGTTTTGCTGCTAGATATGTTCCTGAGGTCCGTGGGTGGCAGCAGACCATTGGTGAGAGAAGAAACTGTTTCCTATTAGGGTACCTCTATTTGCGCCTACCTGATTACTGGTGGGTGCCTACACCAAAATTTGACCACTTTGAATCAGATGGTGGTGATTGTTTTCATTCCAATCAGTGATGTCAAAATCTTATGATTTATGACTTGAATCCTACGATTTAAGTCGAATTGCAGGCCACACGATTCGATTTTGACATAAATCATTTTTGGGCCTGAATCCTACGATTCAACTTGGGAATCTTGCGATTTGACTTGAATCTTACGATTCAAGTGAATTGAACAGTTCACAAACTTACGTGAGTTAGTGTTTCACTGTCCATGAAACATAAAACTTAAGAAATTATTTTTTTAACCATTTTGCTCCTTAAAAATTTAAAAACAGCTTTATAACGTAAGAAACCTCTCTTATGATACTCTTATCTATCGTGTGGATTGAAAATTTAGGTTTCTTTTTTATCTTTGTCTCTAACACGACAAAATCCCAAAAAAATTGATTCTTTCCTTCATAACTTTCTGGTACAGAATCAGAATTCAATTTTGTTTATTGCAAATGACAACTACGATGAAATGGCTCTTAAATGCATATGAAGATTTTGATTAAAATTTTGATGGCTCTTAAATGCACATGAAGATTTTGATTAAAATTTTGATGATTGGTGCTTGCTTTTGAAGATTCATTTCAAGCCATCAGTCATGAATTGATGTTCAATTAGACGTGTTTAGCTTATATCTTTATACTATTTATCACGTTATAAAATTTATTGTGGGCATATTTGGATGTATTTCCATTTTTAGATTTATTGGATAATTTTTTTCTCATAAAAAATAGTTGTGAATCTTACGATTTAACTATTTAACTATTAAAAAAAAAAAAACTATTTAACTATTCGATTCACAAATTCCAAAAACGATGTTGCGACCCAATTTGATTTCTACCACATTGATTCCAATCTTCCACCAAATGGATCTTGAGCCCATGGGTGTGCCATCAGGCAGTTAATATTTTTATTCCATGTGACACAGATCCAAAAAGTGGCCCTAAAATTACATGACTCATCGCGTTCAAACATGATTTTAGGGTCACTTTTTGGGATCTGTGTCACATGGAATAAAAATGTTGGTAGTGTGATGGCACACCCATGGTTTCAAGATCCTTTGGGTGAGAGACTGGAATGAAAACCAATCACCACTATCTGATTCAACATGGTCAACGGTTGTTGGTGTAGGTGCGAATAGAGGTACCCTTCCTATTATGTGATAAAAGAACTAGTTGTTCCAGAATGTATGTTGTTAATGTCCTTGCAATTTCTTAAATATGATGAGAATTACTTATTGGCCAAGAAATCATGTGATCATATAAAGTAGATGTCTTTAACCACCGCATTTCTTAAATATGATTATAATTAAATATACCCTGAAGTAGATGTCCTTAACCACCACATTGCACACTTATATTTTCTCCGGGGTGGGGGAGATACTGTTCCTCTCCATGAATATTGCCTTCATGGAGCTTTCTGATAGTTGGTTTACTGTTCACGTATTTGTATACTCTTTAGTTCTCTCAATATACATTGCATCATCTTTGAGTTCAAATATATTTTAATGAATAGGTGTGAGGAAAATCTCATAACCCTAATTGCTTGTCATTTTTCCCTCTTTCTTCTTCTTCCTCCTAACCCTAACTTGCATAACCCTTGTCTACCTAACTCTGATAACTCGCCCTAATTCTTATTTTGTATCAGAGTAGGCTAACCCCTTTCCTGCAGCATGATATGCTTGACCCATCTGGTTGTCCAATGTCATGCTGACGTTGGACAACCTTTGACCTCAGATTGCAGTGAAACCTACCTGGTTTGGATTGTGTTTTTATCCCCTGCAACTTTAATAAAATTGAGTATTAGATTGTGATGGTGTTTGAAGGGGATTCTTTCAAAAACTAGGGTTTCACTGTTTTTTAATGCCTAGAACTGTGTACTCCCTTTGAGCTTTGAGAGGTCTGAATCTGATGCTTGGGGTTTGATCCCTTTAGGGTTCTTGTGTGTTTATTGATGAATAGAAGCTGTTTTGTTCATCGTTTGATGTTTTTCTGAAATCTCTTATTCAAGCCCAGTTTCAATGATCTCGAGATTCTGATGCGTTCTGGTCATCAAAGTTCAGGTAGGATGAGTTGTTATGGATCGGTTTTCAGCTACCTTCCCATTATTCTGGTCCTATTTCATTTGGACAAGAATTGGTGAAGTTATTGAGATTTTTCTTCTATACTATGTCCTTGGTTGAGACCCGTCTGTGCATTATCTCCCTAGTTATTTCAGCGACCTTTCTAGGGTGATTTTTTGTGCTGTGTAAGTCCCATTTTTCTGTTGTGTGGCTCGTCGTTTGTTGGTTTTCTTGCAATATTGCATGATTAAGTTGAGTAATTTCCGTATGGAGGATTCTAAGAGTAGATACCAGTCATGGTTTACAAATCACTGCTGTCAAGTTTGACGACACCAATTACCTAGCATGGTTTAAGTGAGCTGAATTGTTTTTAGGATCAAAGCATAAATTAGGTTATGTGGATGGTACCATCCTTGAGCTCACCTGCGGATCAGAAGTATCTCGACTGGCGGTGTGATAATATGATTGTGATGGCATGGCTTCTTTATTCCATACCCACTACCATTAGTGGCTACTTTTGTATGTTACTTCAGCCAGGGGGTTGTGATTGGCTTTAAGTGAAGCATATTCATAGTAACATAATGATGTAATTATATTTGTCTTGATCGGCAAAATTCATAGTTCCCTTCAAGGAGAGAAGACATTGAGGGATTACTATGTTCGGTTGAGAGGTATGTGGGATGTATTGAGCAACTACCAAGCGAACAGTTTATGTGCTACTTGTGCAGTAAATCACAATGTGGTGAAGGTTTGTCCCTTCAAAGTGGCGAGTTGAAGAAGAAGAATATATTTGACTTGTAGGGAAGAGCTACCGTGGGTGACTGTATTCTCTCTCCTTCAGCGTTAAGAGAGTAGAATGAAACTGATGGGTGTATAACTCCAAACCTCTAAGTGTTCAGTTCTTTCTTCTATTTTCTTATTTTTGTCATGGTTGAAGTAGATCAGGGGATGCGGGCGTGGTTTTAGTAACCTAACCCAAGGAAAAAAAAAATTTGAAGTGTTCCCATTGTGGCCAGAAGTGGCATCTAAAGGAAACATGTTGGGATCTTGTGGGACATTGTAAACCTCCAAACAACTGTGCCTTCTCTTCTGTCATTGATGATGTGATTGCTTCTACGTCTTGACGTGGGACAAGCGCTAAAATCTTAATATGCGAATTTGGGATTAACTTTTAGAATGAATTGAATAGCGGAAATATTTAAAACCAAGCAACACATAAAATTAATTCAATGAAATTAATAAAATAATTAGATTAATCAATTTTAGAGTCGCATGTGTAAAATTTTCCGATCTAGAAAAACGGCTCCGATGAGAGAACTCGAGATTCGTTCTAGTTTAGGGCATCAATCGATGATCGCAATATCGTCTCTTGACTCCTCGGGGATTTTAAATGAAATAAGGCTTAAAATAATTTAATAGAAGGGGAACAATTTGGGATTTTGATTTTATCAACGAAATTAGAGGAGGATAATACCTGACAAAAACTAGAGAAAAGACAAAATAAAATGATAGATTCCAAGGCTTCACACCAAGGATTTTCTGAAGCTTCACACCACGACTGTACATCGGCTTCGCACCAAGTCGCACGAGAAACGATTGCTCACTCCTTAAGGTTTGAAGGATTAACTCCCTCGGTTGAAAACTCTTCACAAGCTCTCTAGGGTTTGCACAAAAGCAACTCTCTTTCATTCAATAATAAAAACTGTTTAATAAAGTGTTTACAATGCCTTTATATAGGCTAAGAAAATCCTAAACGACATAAAACTCGTATTAAAAGAGTCCAAAAATAATAAAAGACTAAAAAGGTAAAAAGAAAATTTTCGTCGCTGGACGGAGTCATCCATGGCTATACAAGGCGCTTACTAGAAGTACTACACATCAGTGGCTGTATGTGGTCATGCAAGAAAGTCACTACACATTGTTTGTATGCGGCCTACCTTGCTTTGTGTGATGTCTCCATCAATACTCCCCGGGTGGAAAAAACTCATCTCCGATGAGTTAGAGAACTTATGGATGGCACACTTCGAAAGCTCAACTCTTGACTTGCCTTTCCACGCAGTAAGAAACTTCTGATTCTTACCTTCATTGGCATGAAAGCTTGAAAATTCTATAACCTTCTCAATTGACCCTTTCTCATATTGCACAGGTAAGGTACGGGATAGAAACTGGGTAAATGGGTGCGGTTGGGTCAGGTGCTCAATAAGAAATGGATCAAAGTGTAGGGTTGTGGGATCTAAAATAGGCGTTAGATCCGTTACAACAATTGTCGGAAACTTGCTCTTGTCTAGAGGAAAATTTAGAGCTTCATCCTTACCCCTTTTCGAGATTGGAAAAGATCCCACATGCTCAGAACCATCAGGAATTAACACAAAACTGTTAGTATCAAATTCATTAAATATATTCAATGTGTTAGTCCGATCATGTGTATTTTCAGTGCTCAATAAATTTAGATTGTTAATCCCATGCAAATCAGAATGATGATGTGATCCTACCAACTCTAATGACTCACTTGAGATGGACACATTATCAACATCGTCCTCGACAATGGGAATTGTCCTAATGCTACCTATGGCTTTGACCGGGCCCTCACCTTCCTCGTCACTTGGAGTGCCACATGGTTCGTACACTTCTTCGGGTATCTCGTTGCTCTCTTTCTCAGTATGCTCATTAATAAACAAAGTTTGACCCTTACTAGGACATTGAGATGCAAAGTGACGAAAACCTTGACACTTATAACATTACTGCGGGGCACGCTTAGAACTCTCGACCATTGGTCCCTTTCCTTTGTCAACTTGGAGAATTGTGGATTTTGAGGATTGACTGGAGGAATTATTTCTCTTTTCGATAGGGTTAGATTGATGCTCAAATTTGGAAGACTTAGACCGACTATGACTGGGGGTGTCGAGATACCATTCTAATTCTTCAACCCTAGCAAAACATTCCTCGAGATCTGCAACGGGATAAGGAATGAGTTCCCTTTGTAACTCTGGTCGAAGACCCATTCGGAATCGGGAGAGGGTAACTTTTGTTGGTTCATCGACATCGGCCTGGGTTATCAGGTCTTCAAACCAATCGATGTACTCTGTGATTGGGGAGTCTCCTTGATGCAATGACTGCCACTGATCAAGAATACATTCATCATATGATACGGGAACGTACTTTTCGTGCAATTGGACTTTCATTTCAGCCCATGTGGAAATGAGACGAAGACACTGGATTTGCCTACGACGCTCTACTCCCAACCAATAAAGTCTGGCTTGACCCATAAGCTTGACTTCGGAAAATCTGACCTTACGGTCTTCGGACATGGCATACCACTCAAAGTAGTTTTCCATGTTGGCGACCCATTCGAGAAAGACCTTGGGTTGTCTTTTCCCGTCAAACGTAGGGGCGTCCATTTTCACTGATTTCATGACCTTATCGTCAAGTTTGGTTTGGACCTGACGTTGTGGAGGAACATCTCTCTTACGGTCACGGTTGTTGACCCTATTATGGTTCTCAGCGATGAACTCGTTGATCTCTTCAAAACGGGTTTCTAAAGCCTCATACCTAGCTTGCTGATCAGCGATGTGCTCATCCATCCGGGTTTGACTAGTGGTCACCTTAGATGCAAGATTTCTAATTAGGGCCTCTAAGGTACTAGTATCCATGATTGAATTATGCAAGACAAAATATACTAAAATCAAGTGAACCCTAAAATCTATATGACACGAACAACCCTAAAATAAGACTGTGCTCTGATACCAAAACTGATGAGGGACAAGTGCTAAAATCCTAATATGCGAATTTGGGATTAACTTTTAGAATGAATTGAATAGCGGAAATATTCAAAATCAAGCAACACATAAATTAATTCAATGAAATTAATAAAATAATTAGATTAATCCATTTTAGCGTTGCATGCGTAAAATTTTCCGATATAGAAAAACAGCTCCGATGAGGGAACTCGAGATTCGTTCTAATTTAGGGCATCAATCGACAATCGCAAAATCGTCTCTTGACTCTTCGGGGATTTTAAATGAAATAAGGCTTAAAATAATTTAATAGAAGGGAAACAATTTGAGATTTTGATTTTATCAACGAAATTAAAGAAAGATAATACCTGACAATAACTAGAGAAAAGACAAAATAAAAGGGTGGATTCCAAGGCTTCACACCAAGGATTTTCCGAAGCTTCACACTACCTACCGCTGCTATTTCGCATCAAGTCGCATAGAAACGGTTTGAAGGATTCACTCCCTTGGTTGAAAACTCTTCACAAGCTCTCTAGGGTTTGCACAAAAGCAATTCTTTTTCATTCAATAATAAAAACTGTTTAATAAATTGTTTACAATGCCTTTATATAGGCTAAGAAATCCCTAAACGACATAAAACTCGCAATAAAAGAGTCCTAAAATAATAAAAGACTAAAAAGGTAAAAAGAAAATTTCTGTCGCTGGACGGAGTCATCCATGGCGGCGTACACAAGCACAAGAAGAAATACTGCCTTGCTATGCATGCCGTCACACCTTCTCACGCTGTGACACCTCCAGCTCCAGATATATCTTATGCTTTGGAGGCTATCACTCTTACACAAAATGAGTACTAGGATTTGCTCTCAGGCCTCTTCCTCTTGCTCTCATGTTGCTAATTCAAGTATTATTGGATTTGCTTATGCTACTTCATCTGCTCAGTCTCCTTGGATCATTTATCCAGGGACCATAGATCACATGTCTAATATGTCTCCATTGTTTCATTTGATTTCAGTTTTGTCTTATACTTGTACTCTTTGTATTGTTGATGGGTCACTTGTTACTGTTCTTGGAAAGAGATAGTTTTTGTTCTCATGTGGCACTAAAGTCTATTTTACATGTCCTTAACATGCCTGTCAACCTTCTCTCTGTTAGTAGTAGAATTAAAAATCTCAATTGTAGTGTAACTTTTCTTCCATTACACTGTTTCTTTCAGGACCTGACCAGTGTTCTTAAACGTGGTCAGGGTGGTCGCTTGGGTGGTTCGGGACCCTTAGCGCCCGGTTTAGCCCTGGGCGTCTTTTTGGGAAAACTGGGTTTAGGGTGCCCCAGGGGCCCGCCTGGGTGTTTAAAGGCGGGGTGGAGAGGGTCGATTTGTAAATTAACGGGTTTTTACCCGGTCGAGTTGAGTTATCAAAGGGTTGAGCATATGCCATTTTTTTATTGGACACCATCCAACCCAACCCATCGACGACGTCTAACCTTTATAGCCCTTATTGCCTAGGGATAATGGCTCATGACCGACATTCAAACACCAGAACGGTGTTTAAATGATCTTATACCGCTAAGACTTTTAATTGCACATTGTTGAAGTGTGATTATCATTCTGTCACGTGGTGAACATCTGTGATCAATCTAAATTGTCCAAGTGGCAATCTAAAGCATGTCTTCGCCTAAAGAAACATGCCTATAAGTGGATATGAATCATCCGATTGATGAGCCTGTAAGTGGACTTGAATGTTATATACATTTATGTTGACATAAAGTATGTATATCACTATATGGGCGTATATATACACACATATATACTTTAGGGCCTCTCAGAGGGGTGCCACCCAGCGCTTCTCCCCCCGAACGTTCACTCGACCATTCGAACCCACCCAACGACTTTAAGAACATTGAACCTGACGATGGGGAGGATCTTTGGAGATGGCCGTGAGAAGGAGCTGTATTTTTTGAGACTATGAGAAGATCACTGGAATTACTATTGTTGCTACTGCAATATCACTAGAAACAGTTCATTTATGGCATTCTCGTTCTGGCGATTTACCTATACCATGTTTACGTATTTTATGTTCTAAACAGTTGCATGGTTTTGATGTTTCAAAGTTTCGGTGTGAGGTATGCCAGTTATCCAAACATTGTAGGAAAACTTATCAAACAAGTAGTTGTAGATGTGATACACCTTTTTAAATTGTCCATTCTGAGCTCGTGATAGTTTTTCTTCTATTTCACAGGATCAGTACCATGCTCATGTGAAGATCTTAAGGTCGAACAATGATGGGGAATATTCCTCTCACCATCTTCAGTCTTATCACCGAAAACAAGAAATTGAGTGCCAGACTACTTGTTCCTACACCCCTCAACAAAATGGTTTAACAGAGGAAAAACTGGAATATCTTCGAAGTTGCTCGTGCTTTTCTATTTGAAGTGAATTTTCTCAAATCACTATAGATGAAGCTGTTTTAACTACTTGTTTTTTGATTAGCTGACTTCCAACTCCTATGCTTGAGGGCAAGTCCCTGCTTCATGTCATGTGTCCACATGCTCCCCTTTCCTATATCACCTCGTATCTTTGTATGTCTGCTTTGCTCATGTACCAGATGTTCGATTTGCTAAATTAGATCACAAGGATATTTGTTGCGTCTTTGTTGGTCCATCTCAAGAGGGATACAAATGTTATGATCCCGTCACTGCTAAAAAGTTTGTCACTATAGATGTTACCTTTGTTGAGTCTACAGCATAGTCATCTTCATCCCAGTGCCTTCCTCAAGGGGAGAGTAGTATGGCAGAGCAGACTGTTGCATTACCATACCTGTAGGAAGAGGCAGCTAATAAGAATGACCAATAAGAAAAAGTTCAAGAAGGTATACAGGGCTGTGAATCACAAGGTGAAGCAAGTAAGGATAAGTTTGATAGTTTGGAAAAGCAGCGACATTTACTCAGGATACATGGAAGAAGAAGCTCACTCTCACTCAGATCATGGAACAAAATTCATCCCCCGAAGCAAGTTTGCCAAATGTTGACATGCCTCTTGCTTTTTATCTGGATCATAGTCGTAAAGTCTAAAGTCGGCAATAAATCTGCAAGGGTCTAAGTTGGGAAATTGGCAAAAATAGGTCAAAGTCTAAAAAAATCGGGGAAAATTAAAAAAAAATGTTACAAAATATATCATAATATATTTCTAGTAAAAAAAAATAGTTTTAATGAACAAAATAGTACAAAATACACAAAAAACATTGAAATAGGCATAATTAACCGTTCATCAGTCATCATTCATTCATTCCAAACTGAAAAGCAAGAAGGAAGAAGAAGGGGGATGAGGAAGAGGAGGAAGACAAAGCTCATGGCTCTATCTTCTCAGCAGAGTGACAGGGAAAAAGAGGAAGAAATAGAAGAAAAGAAAAAGAAAGAAGAAGGAAGAAGGAAGAATGAAGAAGAAATTAAAAAAAAAAATTGCACTAACCTTGTTTCTATAGGTTGCCGGAAATATCGGCGGTGGTGTCTGGAGAGCGTTGAGAGGGCGGGACTCGGTCGCTGTTTGGAGAGAGTCAAGAGAGGAGAGCAGAGAGGGCGAGAGAAATATACCCTAAGTTTTAAGTGTTTAAAAATAAATAAAAAGGAAGCAACGCCACAAGTCGCCGATTAAACGGTTGAATGGGCGACTCAGCCGATTAACCGGCGATGAGGTCTCCGTGACCACAAGTCCACAACTTTTCCAATTTATTAGAAAAGTCAGGTGACTTTTGTTACTATGGTTTGCATTACATAGGCTACCACTTGGCACAAAAATGTGAAACAAATGCAAAGAAATATTATATTTTCTAAGGTATGGTATAGTAGTCATTTCTAAAATCTTTAGATTTCTGAAATCAAAATTTTTGATAATTCATGACTTTTTTATTATTTATTTGGGCCATTTGTTACAAACATAATGACAAAGTATAGATACACGTTTATTACGGAGAGTGAAAAAGTTGATCAAAACAGCAAGAAATGAAAGAAAACTTGAAAAAATGAAAAACATTAAAAATATTTAAATGTTAAAAATTATTATTTTTACATAATAAAACACTATTGAATATTAATATCAATTATCAAGTGATATTGTAATAATTAACATCCATGATTTGTTAGTTGACAATTAACATCTATGATTAAAAGTCAAAACTCAACCTCCCATCAAAGCATCAAAACTATCTTCTAGCTCTATCAAAAAAAAAAAAAAACACTATCTTCTAGCTCTTGATTCAGGGCTTCGTGAGTTTCATGTTTTGAAAAGGATTTAAGGGCTCATGTTTTCAAGTATATCAAAGGATAAATAAAAAGGTCTCGTTTTGTTAAGTTTAATTTTCAAAAAAGTTTAATTACTTTAAAAATACAATAAAATACGAGAAGAATGCGTTTAAAACATTGAAAACACGTTTTAATCTGAAATATTTTTTTTAATGAAAAATACGCATTTAATACAAGTTTTTTTATTTATTTAGATAACTTGGGTATCCGGGCCTCTTAGAGCACCCGCCTAATCCCAAGGGCACATGCACACCCCAAATTCAGCACATGTCGGGTCAGCACAGGCCGGGTCAGCACAGGATATAAATTCCTAGGGTGGCCTCAAGGGGGGGGGAGGGGATTCGAATTCAGGTCTCCTGCTTTTGGAAGCACGTACCTGGCCAACTCACCTAACCCCTAGAGGTTCATTTAATACAAGTTTCATACGTTGTAATGCATATTAAACACGTATCTTGAAAAGGAGTTTTTTGTCACAAGGGCTACATAGGGTTCCTTTGTTATTCAAGAAAATTCAAGGCTATTTTAAGCAGCGACACATCAATTGTATTATATGCATGCATAGATTATATTTGATGTTCCAAGGTATGATTATCAGCATACGTTGGCGTGCATATATTATATCATAGTAACGGAATTTATCGATTTTTTGAGCATCGTTTCAGTTGCAAGTTTTTGTATAAACGCATTTTTCTCGATTTAATAACGACTTATAGAAAATTCACACATTTTTCCATTTTTTTCCAACATTTCAATTATTTTAGAAATGTCAAATATTACTTCTTAATCACGATTTTTCATGAAGTGTAATCGTCATTATTAATTAACTTTAGCAAAATAGTCTATAAAATCTCTAATTTAAACTTTTATTTTGGTTTTAATTTTACACTTCAACTAATTATAAGTGAACTCAATGTTTTTTTTAAATTAGTACGTGAATGAAGGTCGTTAAATAAATAAAAAAGCCTGAATTTTATAATTACCTAATATCTCTTCCCAAATTTTCTCTGAATTTTGCTGATTTCATCCCAAATTTTTATTTTTGTACCAGTGAATAATTTCCGAATCCTGATTTTCTCTTCCCCATTTTTTCCAAATCCTGAATTCTTGGCCTTGCCAAATAATTCCTAATTCCCAATTTGGTGACTGATTTGTGTGGGTATATATGTACGTATATTCAACAGCTGGCTTTATTAATCTAAAATTTTATGTTCACAGTTGAGGGAATTCGGGATCCTGCAGGTTTTAGGTTTCAGAGGATTTGGAGGTGCTTTTTTATTACCCTCAGCCCCTTGGTGGGAGACTCAGGCGGTGTTTGGCATACCTCTCTGCTAGCTTCCTGTCCGAACAGGGTTTACCTGCTTTAGTAGGTTCCCTTCCTCTTTGCTAAATCTCTGCTGCCTGCTTTAGCAGGTCTCCCTTCTCCTTGCAAACTCCCTGTGGTGCAGGATTTACCTGCTCCTGCCGTTCTCCCCTGCTCTCTGCTCACTCCCTGCTAGAGCAGATTTTATTTGCTTTGGCACGGAGTTATCAGAGAGCAGGGGGGTAGCTGCTAGAGCAGGTAAATCCTGCTTTGCAGGGAGTTATCAAGGAGAAGAGGTGCCTGCTAAAGCAAGTATATCCGGCTCTTGCAGGGAGCTGACAAAGAGCTATGCCAAACACAGCCTCATTCTTTTGGAGTTTGAGATGCTTGGATGGGATCTAATATATGTGGACTGACTGGCAAGTTGATTTTTGCTATTACTGATATGCCATTATAAGTTGTAACTTCGTGCCTTTTCTCATTTCTCTGTAATCCTCATTGAGCTGAGCTTCAGCTAAATTATGATTTTCCTTAGCCTTTTTTAATGAATTTTTCATAAATAGACAAAAGAAAGATGTAAGTTCTAATGTTTCTTGGATCATTGGCATCGTTTAAGGTATCAGCTGATACTGATACCTATCGGTTTCTGGCCTGGATTGTATTGGTATAACCCAGGTATCAGCCGATACCTTGAGGTGTTTTCCTATTTATGATGATTTCTTTTTTAAAGTTTTTACGATAAATGCACTATTACTGGTTGATACATAAGAGCCCAGAGGGTAGCCACCACAACCTCTGATACTGCAATTCGTAGTTATCACGATATTTTATGGTACGCTGTGACAAAGAAGGTTTTGTATGCTTTTTATTGGTTCATCTTTGGTACGATGTTGGTAAAATATTGATACAACACGAAATTGGTACAAAATAGGTAACGTTTTTATGAACTAGATACTAAATTGCCTATTACTATTATTTATATTGATAGACAAGTATTATATTTATACTACTGAATTATAAGTTGCCAAATCAATGACATCAGGGTGAGAAACACATGATTAAAACACCTTTTCTTTTTGCTTGTATTAGTAATTTTAGACTCTTGTATTTATGTTGAGGGCTGAAAAGTTGTAAAAAGCATTTATCTTTTCGTGCATTAATTATGGTATATTACTTATAAACCTCTTTTAATTTTTTTTTTCTTTCAATGAAACAACTTTAATGTTTAGCAATAAATTTTCTTTTATTGATGAAATTCCTTTCAACATTAAAAGAAACCAGTTTAATTTAAAATTGAAACGCGTTTCTGAAATTGTTTCTGAAACATATCTGAATGTTGCATAGCAGCCCCCGAAGCTGGTGCATGTAGAAATCAATATGATGAGCCAAATCAGGTTTCTAAGTAACTGTGTGGAGATTTTAAACCTTTATCACTGGCTTAAGTGTCTTTCTTATATATTGTATTCTTCAGCACACCTGTTATTTTTACCAGCTAGACTACAGAATCTTGCCAGTTATCTGAATTAGTACTTCACATTTTCGGAAGGTTTTTTAGGCTTTCACCTAAAGATTTCTGAAGCATTGTTATTATATAGTATCACTGCTTCAGAAAAGGAAGGAAGCGGCTGGAGTCGAGAACCATGGACAATCAAACCCAATTTCTAATACAGAAGTTATAGATCTTGGTCTATCAATAAATGATGATATGGACAGAGTTGCAAATGTGAATGGAGAGGGAAGCCCTATGAATCAGTTGAGAAGTGAGAGAACAAAATTAGTATCTCCCTGCTTCACTACAACCAGGAAAAAAGCAAGGCTAGACAAATATTCTCAAAGCACATTGAGTTCGTTTTTCCAGAGCAACAAGCCTAGTCCAAGTGTTGATGTGGGTAGTCCTAGCACTGATATCTTGAAAGGGGAGTCAGGTTTTTCTTGTGTGGCTGAAGCGGCAGAAGAGGAGAATTCCCCTATTAAAGTTACGGCGGATGCAGGTGACGAAAATGGTTTCCGTGAGAACCATTTGAACCTAAATCGATCAGGTTACGATCAAGCTGACCCAAGCACATGCTCTTCGGAAAAGGAAGAAAGTAATTCTGCGTTGTTGGAGTGGCAAAGGATTCAACAGTTAATGCAAAAGAGCGTTCCACTTTGCAAGGGCCATGGTGAACCTTGTGTTGCACGATTGGTGAAGAAAGCAGGGCCAAATGTTGGTCGGGGATTTTATGTCTGCCCTCGTCCTGAGGTACTTTACACTTATTATTGCATTTCATTAACGGCTGCCAAGTATTGAAGAATTGCTGTTATCATGTCTTTTGCCATTAATCCGTTGCTTCTGGGGACTTTGATTAGTTGATCTTTACAGCTTATGCTCTTACTCCATTGATCACTTTTGTTTTATGTGAAAAGTAGTGGGGTATCAATAAGAATAATTAAACTTGTTTTTCTTATAGGGGCTCTCATCTAATCCGGATGCAAGGTGCAATCACTTTGAATGGGCATCCTCAAAATCTAGACGACAAAGATAATTATCAGTTGGATTAATGGGCACACTGGCTACAATAGATCGATACATAGATTGTAGGCTCTCACTGCCAAACGTTGACATGTACAGCTTTCAAGGGTACTGACTGACATCTGTAAATGTCAGATTTTGATATGTTATAGCCTCTGAAAGGATATTTCATTTTAATTTCGCAAGTCGGGGCCAATTATGGGAGTGCATATTAACTTGATGACACTGTAAATTGGGTTTAATTAACACAAATGTAAGGCCACCCCAACTCTGTAATCCTTTTTTTTTCTTTCATGATGTAGAGCTTTGGTGATTTTTCCTTCTAAAAGCATTTTATTTTTGTGCAGGATTACTCCCTATATGTACATTATTACATTATATCATTGTCAAATATTTGTGGCATCTTTGTCGACGATCATGAAGGCTATTTGTGGCATCTTTGTCGATGGTCACGAAGGTACTGTGATCTTGTGAGCAAAGCTAAATAGAAAGTTGGTTTAATTATGAAAACAAATGAAACTTCTGGTGTATTTTATAGCCAAAAAGACATTCCCTTATTTCTTTGGTCTTGGTAGTAGGTGTCCTGGCCATCCACTAACGGACGGCTTGCACGCCGTGTGTAGGGGGACTTTGATGCACAAGGATCTCTGCGCTCTTATACATGCACCACAAGATCTGGCTGACAGCAGGCATGTTTGTTTTCCTCTGAATTGAGGTCGCATGCTCGCTTGTACCTAAAGTAACAAGGGCTTTACTTTCTGGTCTATTAATGCATAGGCATTTTTTTGTATTGTTAGGTCGTAACAAATGGTTTCATAGCCAATTATCACATATCATGAATGGAGTGACCTAGGAAAAGAGCTACGTGGGGCTTCAAAGGGAGTAGTACTAGAATGAAAATACCATAAAGTGGGCACCAGCGGAGCGTGGTGGTATGTTACAACTAGGGCCGATTATGAGGGGTGTCAAGTGGGGCGGCACACATGCCCCCACCATTGAGCGGAAAAATGGGCCCCAGACTAATCACACGGTATATAAAGACATAGGCCCTAACCCAAAAAGAAAAGTAAATTTAGGTCATGACCCAATGAATTTTAGTATTGTGACGGGGTCGCAAGAGGAGAAATCAGGGTGCTATTAGCACCTCAAAAGCCTAAAAAGCAATTAGACTCGGATTCGTCTGTGTTTCTCTCTCTCTCTCTCTCTCTCTCTCTCTCTCTCAAGTCAGCCATGATTGATGAAGTCACCGTTGTCCGCAAGGTGCCTGCCTCCGCTGGCCTACAGTCTCTATCTCTCTCCTAAACCCTAAATCAGTGATTTGGTGCACCACTTCCTCCAAAGTTCGAATTATGCTCAGTGTCGTTTTCCGTGAAACGGCTCCAAATTCAATTTCCATTCTAGGTATTAATGTTTTTAAGCAAGTACAATATGCGAAAGAGGGATGGATCACCCCTTCATTGATACAATCATCATTAAGGTTTAAACCAATTTTTGCAAACGCATCCACAGCCACATTCGCATCTTTTTTCACATGTTGGCAACAGCAAATCTGTTTTCCATAGAATCATTGAGGCTTGAAATAACACTAGTTGCATCTCCTTCAAGGATAATATGATCAACGCCTTTGTTTTTTGCCAATATGACACCTTCAAGAGCACCTAGAAGTAACCTCAAGAGGTTAGGCGAGCTAGCCATGTACTTACTTCCAAAAGTAGGAGACCCAAGTTCGAATCCCCTCCTCCCTTTGAGGCCACCCTAGGGATTTATATCTTGTGTTGACCCGATATGTGCTAATTTGGGATGTGCATGTGCCCTTGGGACTAAGCGGGTGCTCTAAGAGGCTTGGATACCCAGGTTATCAAAAAATAAAAAAAAAGAGCACCTAGAAGTTCGCTATGTTCAGCTGTAGTAATATCATGACGTTCCGCTTGAGTATCGAATAATGACCTCGTATCCAAGCTCTTTAGTGTGAGCGCACCAAGCACCATCAATGTTCTTCATCACGCCATTCTTTGGTGATTGCCATTTAGCCGCTGTAGGTTCTATATTGTTGTTTTCATTGACTTTTTCATTTGTTTCCAAGAATCCACGCACAAAGTTCTTTGCACATCGGGCTATCTTCATCAGATTAGGTTTTCCAACATTAACAAGTATGACAACGTTTCTGTTGTTTCAAATGGCTCAAGTTGTTGTAAGGAATAAATTGAGGTATTCCTCTCCATGTGTTTTAGGAAAGTCTTCCATCCATTGGATAAATGTGCAACTTTGATGTAAATGGATCATTCCTCCCAATGGGCTCAAGAACCAAACCCTTGCAGCAATATCATAATCCCGGATTGCATGATTGATATCTTAAGATTTAGCCCCGGATTGCGTGATTGACGTCTTCAGATTCAGCCCCGCATGTTTCACACCTCTGACCAGTTAGGATCTTCTTGTTGAAAATGTTCACACGTATCGATAGAATATTTTTGCATAACTTTCACGCAAAGGTTTTTTATTTTATTTAGGATACGACATGTCCAAATAGCCTTCCAAATAGCTTGTTTAGTTGAATTACTTGATGAAGCTTGGCTGGTTGATGCATGGATTATTGCATGATAGGCGCTCCGGATCGAAAATTTTCCATTGGAAGTGTAAGCCAATGCCTTAACATCAAGTTGATCCCCTCATGGATAGGGATTTTGCAAATCTCGATCGCATCGTCCGCAAGAAAAGTATTTTGAATGAGATCCTCCTTCTATGTGTAATTTTGATGGTCTATTAGTTGATCAGCGGTGGATAGATCAGTTTGTGGATTCAGGGAAATGATTTTGAAAGTATCAGCTCGTAGTACCTATCTGTCGTCCCATATTTTGATGTTTGATCCGCTGCCCACATGCCAAATGAGGCTTCGATCAAGGGTATTTCATGCGGTCAAGAGGCTTCTCCACGTGAATGAAGGCTTTCTTCTGATAGGGGCCTGCATAAATGAACATTGGGGAAAATATTTAGCTTTTAGAAACTTGGATACACAGGAGTTTGGGTTTGTCTCTATCCTCCAACATTGTTTGTGAGTATCACCTCGTTAAAAGCTTCAAGGCTACGGAACCCAATTCCGCCTAGCTTTTTAGATCGGCATAATTTCTCCTAGGAAAGCCAATGGATCCCGGTATCTTTGTTGTTGTTGCCCCACTGGAATTTAACTATAAGAAAAGATAATTCATCAATCAAATTTTTTTGAAGCTTGAAAACGCTCATGGTGTATGTGGGGATAGCTTGGGCCACCGCTCTGATCAGAGTTTCATTTTCGGCTTTGGAGAGCAATTTTTCCTTCCACCCTTTGATATTTGCCTGAACTCTATCCTTTATGTTTGCAAAGACATTTTTCTTAGACCGACCTACCATGCATGGAAGCCCAAGGTATTTCACATGATTTATGACTTCTTGCACTTTGAGAATTTGCTTGATAAGTCTCCGGTTGTCAGAGTGGACATTCTTGCTAAAAGTGATGGCTGACTTTTTGTCACGACTCGAAATTCTACCCCATCCCGAGGGCCTAGAATTCCGAGTTATGACCCGCACATATCCCAGATATGTTAAGCGGACATACACTTAATCAGAGTTCTCGCGCATATCCGATTCCATGTAATTCGTGAAAGTCAACTTATAATATAACAGTAGAATATAAAGCACTCATAAATGTTGGAAAATTCTAATAAAATGCGATAGGATACCATGAATCCACAAATAATATGTAAGTCAAGTCAGAGACAAATCTGATAAAATAAAATCATAGAGTCAGTGATAATAACATAAGACAAAATCTAATACTGAGTCTATAAAATCAGTATCCGGCGCTCGGATCAAAATCAACACTGTAGTCCTCCTGATAATCGGTAACGTCACCCTCCAAAGGCCCCTGATAATCAACGTCCACTGGGTCGACGTTCTCAGCACCAATCGAATCAGAGAAACCCACGTTCACACTGTCAGTATAGTCACCTGCAGCTGTTAATTTATCGTGGGATGAGTTTACTCAGTCACGCAAACTCAGTGGATATACCACCAATCCACCCCATACTACTCAGGTGCATTGTGGGTGCATCAAGTGAGTGATAACATAGTATATCAAAGAAATCAAAACAGAATAATGAAATCAAGTGCATATCGTAAGCTCATATCCTAATCCTTAATGCGAGATCATGATCTAGACACTTACATCCTAACGTACCTTACCATATCTCATATCATATCATACCTCATATCATATCGTATTTTATTATTCTCGCACATACGTCTGTACATCGCATGACCATAACTAACATACTCATAAAATTCTAAACGACTTGTGCCAGAGTCGCTGCTCGAGGTACCATGTGAGGGTCACTATAGTATCATACCACCATATCATAACGCCCTCCATATCATATCATATCATACACCCCATCCAGTCACAGGGGCGGCCGACGACTCATAACTCATAATGTCTCCCAGAGACATCCGTCTTGGCTGAAAGACGTTGTTGCCCTTACGATGGCTATGCAAGGAACGTCACGTACAGAGACTTAAGTTGTTAATCTTTTGCTGGCCTATACAGCAGTGTTTTATTATCGTAACATATCTTATCATACTGACTCATATCATATCATACTGACTCATATCATATCATACTGACTCACATCTTATCTTACCAACTCATATCTTATCCTATCATATTAGAACTCGGGGTGATAGAGTCACCGTTTATGCCACCATATACGAGGTTACACTGAATTCGCACTCACCCTACTCATCATGGTGTCCCATACCACCATGAGTTGTAAGACATATGAATACGATGTATTCCCCGCTTCGATACCATCTCAGTGAATCACCACGCCCAAGCATAGGCATAATCTCATACACTCTCACGTCATCTGACCTAACATGACCTTAACTCATATCATGATCAAAGTAGAGGTACAGAATCATCACACGCATAAAAGGTTTTCATTTAGATTATTGTTATATTTATTTACATAAAACACCAATAAATATAGAGTAGGGACGTAATTATGTATTTTCGATAATTCGAAGGTTAGAGTTCAATTTTCACGAGGTGTCGAAGTTCTAACATTTCGTGTTATCGAAGAGGTCGCGTTGAAGCGATAAAAGTGATATTTAAAATATATTATTATCTATTATTATAAAATATTTAATTAAATATTATTATTTTAGAAATTAAATGCATCAAGACCATCGATCGAAAAGTGCAGATGATTAATGTACACTATGTTGGTTGTGCATGAGTGAAATTATGGTGTAAATAAGATTGTCTGTTCGGACGTGAGTCGATCGATTGATTTGTGAAATCGATCGGTCAATTTAAAAGTGATTTAAAACTAGCAGTGGTTTCGTCCTGTATAAAGTTGATCGATATAAAGTCAATTGATCGAACATATGAAAGAATCGACTATAATCAAGTTATATTATAATAATAGATCATATTAATAAAATACTAAAGCACTTGAGTACTTATTTACTTATATAGCATATAATAATATAACTCTATCTTTATTTTATAATATAATAGTTAGTTTTTATATTAGTTTAGTGGGTAATTAGCGGGTCCGTAAGATATATCAAACGACCCTTCAGTTTTCTCAAGCATATCATACAGCTATCTAATATATGAGACCGTCGTTCAATATTTGACTGTCATCAAAGATACAAGACCCTCGTCAAATGTAGTTCATCTATTTTATAGAGTAATTTTGAACTTTGGAATAAAATAAACTTAGTGAACCCATATATTTTATATAACCCAACCTCTCCTCAACCTCTCCTCTCCATTATTATCATAGAAACCAGGTGGCTAAGGACCATCATCTACAACCACCCATCACATCCTACCTATCCTCTCCAAATATATATATATATGGTAGAAAAATTTATTTTTCCCAAGGGCAAAAGAGTCAAATCATAACACTAGCATTTATGGGAAGAAAAGAGACTCATGTCAAGTATTATATAAATATACTCTCCTCATTTTTATTTTATTTTGACTCATCAATGCAAATTGCCAACACATTGAATTGTATGCCCAATCCCAATAGGAAATGTGTACCGGTTTCAACATCAACCAAAAGCTATGTACTTTTTGCTTGTTTGGTATATATATCACTTGTAGTTCACATATAAGTTATTATATATGGAATAATTAAATTCTCATCTAAGAGTTAACATTGGAGATAAGATTGTGTGTTATATGATATCATCTTATTATTTTGGTTTTTTGTAGTATTAGGCATCAGTCTATATCTAATGGTGGAAAAATGATAAGCCAAAACTTATGTGTGTGACACCTTAATTTAGGACCAATTTTTGTGTTCAATTAAATCTTAGTTCAAGTGTATTATTATAGTGTACTATATTTATAAGCTAACAATGGACAACATACTATCATATCTCTATTAAATGTGTAATTTCAAATGAAGACCACCGAGAGTTTCATCACAGCTTACCACAGGCAGGTAGGCTATTCTCTGACAATGATTTATAAAATATAATGTATTTTTATAATTCCAATCCAAAGTAATAGGGGCATTTATATAATATTCAAATATTACATTATATTACATATAATATAATATATAAATAGTTGCACCAAATATAAAAGCACCACATAAAAAAATAAAAAAAAACAATCAGAGATGCAAATATAATAAATAAACAAAACATCTTATAAGATGTAATTATAATGAATAAAACAAAAAGTCACAATCATCAAGTTTTATGAGTTGCAAATATAATAATAACAAAAAAAAACAAAACGTCTTGTATAATGTGTTGAGGCTACATCAATTATAATTTATTTTATTTTAACCCACAAAACTAAAAGTATAAGCAATATCTTTTAAACGCTTTGTCTTGTACAACAATGGGTCTTTTAAGCACACGGTGACTGTGTACCGTGGAACCTAGTGAGCAGCACGTTATACACTAATGATATTTGGGTTCCCAATTTTACTATAATTAAAATAATATGGGTAAAAGCAAAATAGATAGTGTTCGGGTTTCGCCAAAAAAAAAACACAAAAATATACGCGGGTTTAATTTATTTAACCCGTTGGTACGCGATCGATCATACCCTATGTGACGGGATCTGAGAAGGACGAGATGGATGGATGGGTACCCACCTCTTGAAGCGTGATCGGCGGATCGACGGTGGTTAGGGCGATAGAGATCGGCGCCCACACGATGGTCCGTCCACGATTACTCCGCCTTCTTCCACCACGATTTGACGGTAGAAAAATACCACGGTGTTCTTTGTGGAAGAACACACAAGAGATTTAAAAGAGATTTGGGCGTTTTTAGAAAAAGATGGCTATAGAAGAAGATGGAGTGACGGCTAGGGTTCTTAAGAAGAATTCTTATAATAATGATTTAGGGTTATTCGTAACTTTCTTATTTATAATATATGAGCATTAATTTGGTGTTAAGCGGTCGCACCAAATAAGGGTGTATAGGCTTTTACTTCAAAGTTTAAAATAGAAGTTTAAAACTCACGTAGTAAGGTTTGATCCTTAGACCTCTTGTCTATAACCAAAGCCTTTCAACCACTAGGCCACCACACAACTTGTGTCAAATAAAGACAATTTTAAGTATAACACCTTTTGAAAAACTAAAATGTGTATTTTCTCAACTAGGGTATGTTCCGGTGTGGAGCACTAACACCATGCAAGGTATAAAACACAATCTAACACCAATAAAAGAAAGTCCAAAAATCCGAGTTGTTACACTTTTCAAAGTTAATTTGTTGCCCCGATGCTTTCTCATATATATTTAGGATGTGGATAATCTCCTTGATTGCTTTTGTGGCGGCTTTAGCGTAGATGAGGCTATCATCGATGAAGAATAGGTGTGAGCATTTAGGCGCTCCCTTGCAAATATAGACACAAAAATTTTTCCCTTTTTCCAAGGCATTTTGTGAAAAGTGATGAGAAAATTTCGGCATATAACGAATAAATATGGGATAGGGGCTCTCCTTGTCTGATTCCACGAATTAGAGTAATATTTCCCGTCACATGTCCATTGATGATAAAAGAGTAAGATACTGTAGTAATGTATCTCATAATCAAATTCACCCATCTTTGGGCAAAGCCTAGTTTGATAAGAGTTTTTTCAAGGAAAAGTCATTCCACCGGGTCATAGGCTTAGCTCATATCCAATTTAAGGGCACAAGGCCTTTTTCCGGTATCTCTTCATTTTGAAATGGTGGGCCACCTCAAAGGCTACAAGGATATTGTCAGTAATCAGTCTGCCTTGAATAAAGGCACTTTGGGATTCAGAAATTATATGTGGGAGGACGATTTTAAGCCTACTAGAAAGTGTTTTGACAATGATTTTGTAAATTATGTTGCACAAGCTAATAAGCTTAAAATCACTCATATTTCTAGGGTTGTTCTTTTTGGGGATTAACACAATATTAGTATGATTGATGTTTTCAATGATAGCATTGTCATTAAGTTAGGAGAGTGTTGATTTAACAATAGAATTACTAAGAAGATGTCAAAATTGTTGAAAGAAGAGTGCAGGCATACCGTCCGGGTCGGGTGCTTTAAGAGGATGCATCTAAAATAAAGCCTTATAGATCTCATCATGAGTAAATTCTTTGGTGAGGAATGAATTTTGAGCTCCTATAATCTTGGAGCTATCTCCTCTAGTACTTCATCAACTCTAGGTGGATGATCGGACGTGAGAAGCATATTATAATACCTTATGCAGATTTGTTCAATTTCTTCCTCAGATTCCCTCCCAATCCCTGCCCTCAATCTAGTACTTTTTCACCATTGTGAAGCTCTAGCATGGAAGAAGCATGTATTACGATCCCCTTCTTTGAGCCATAAATCTCTGGACCTTTGTTTCCACATTACTTCCAATCGCTTCAATAGTTCATTAATTTCGCCTCGGAGCTCCTCATCGCACTTGTTGTTATATTCGAAGGTATCAGCTTAATGTAAGTGTTTTAACTCCTCCATTTTACTTTTGAGAAGTTTCCCAACATGCCCAAATCTTGCATTGTCCCAGTTAGATAGCTCTTGCGCTATTGTAGCCACATTCACACAGGTTTTCTAGTGAGGAAGGCCCATCAACATTCCACCCTTGTTATATCACTTGTTCACACTGGGATGAGTGGAGCCACATGGCTTCAAATATGAAAGGACGTGCTCCTCTAGCTCTCTGAGGCCGCAAACATTTGGTTGTGATCAGAATCGGTTGATGATCAGGCGTGGGTGTAACAAGGTGTGAAACTTTGTATGTCCGGTATAGATCAGTCCATTGAGTGTTGCCAAGGCCCCAATCTAGTAGCTCTTTGATGAGGTCCACTCTTTCCTGTTTGTTCGACCACGTATGTTTAGGGCCAACAAAACCAAGGTCCTTAAGGCAACAACTGTCAAGCGAGATCTCAGAGAAAAAGGAAACTGGGGTTGACCCGGGACGGTAACCCTAAAATGCGTGAATATGATTTTGATGCAATTTTTCTAAACTGAAATAAATTAATTCAAGTTTAATCGTAAAATTATCTTAAATACCTTAGGGTTTGAAGAATTTCGATGGGTAGATCACGCGAGATCTAGTTAGGGTCCAGTCCTATGCACAAGTATTGTTAGATTTGCAGCGGGATCGAGCCTAGAGATAGAACTTTAGCTTTTTCCAGGCTTGGGCGTTCGTCTTCGATTCGTTGTAGATTCACGGGTTCAAACTAGGGTTTTGGAAGTAGGTTTACAGTTTGTAATAGGCTTATGGTTTAGAAACAGACTTTGGCTCAATTTGTTTTAGGGTTCCAGAAAGATGTTTGGGATTTTGGGATCGAAGAAACTAATTGATTTAGATTTAGAAATCTTAGATCAATAAGGGGAAGGTTTAAGAGAAAAAAAACATGAATAGATAGCAGAGATAACAAAAGATCAAAAGAAAAATAGATACCAAAAGATAATGGTTTGGGAATTACTCCCTTGGCCTCTTCAAACAATAATGCATTCAAAATATTCAAAAACTAATTAAATTGTCTTTACAAACCTCCTTATATAGGTCACCAAAGTAAAATTTGAAATAAAGAGTCCTAATAACAATAAAAGACTGGAAAAAGCAATTTTCGCAGAAAATAGGAAAGTTTCGTCACTGGCGGCATGATGTCCATGGACGTCCACCTGGGAGGTCATGGACGTCTGTGACCTACGGATTTAGAACCACGGACGTCTGTGGAGCACTACGGACATCCGTGCACCAAAATAGTGAGGTGCACAAAATTTGGACGTCCGTGCTGAATCTACGAACGTTCGTCGCTTGTTGCTGTCCTTTGCCTTTATTTCTCCTTGAAGCTGAGGTACTCGGGCTCCCTCTTCATTTCTTTTGATGCCGGTAGAAATGATGTGGTCCAAAATTGATGTCCATATACTTGGCGTCCCCGTCAATTCCCATGGACCAAAAAGGTTTTATCACCGATTGAAACACGCTCGTGGTAGATGTCGATCAAGTTGGGGTTCAAACAGCGAACTCCAATCTCGTGGATTCAAGTGTTTCAGACTCCGATTTGCCAACCCATTTAACTAAATACTTTTGGAATCCCCCGTTATGTGTAGAAACTACATGATCACTTATTATATCTTCTATCTCATCTTTTCTCTGTTTGCTTGAGAAAGGGAGAGGTACGAGCTACAAAGTTTGGTTGGGGCTGGGGCTATGAGTTGGCTAGAGTGGGTTTTCAGGTGGTGGGGTACAACCCAAGTAAGAAATCAAGTCCTCTACATTGAACGTTAAACTAACCCCATACTTGGAGGAAGCTCAAGCATGTATGCATTAGGACCACTCTTAGCCAAAATTGGAAAAGGTCTAGTGCCCCGGGATTGAAGCTTCTTTACGGATCCTGATCGGAACCGCTTAGGCCTAACTTGGACCATCACATAATAACCCACTTGATATTCTTTAAAATGCCAGTGAGCATCAACATATAATTTATATTCATTGTTGCTATGAATGTGTTGTGCAAATGCATTGGCAAACTCTAAACTCAATGAGATGCAGACATGGGGATCAAATCTAGTGGTGTCCAAGGCCTATGACCATGTACTACCTCAAAATGACTCATGCTTATAGACCGATTGACAGAATTATTATAAGCAAACTCAGCTGTGGGCAAAATGGTATCTCATGCCTTAACATGATCACCGATAAGACTACGAAGGAGATTTCCAAGACTCTTATTGATGCTTTCGGTTTGACCTTCTGTTTGAGGGTAAGTCGTCAAAAATTGAAGCAATGTGTCCATCATGTGCCAAAAATAGCTAGTAAATTTGACATCCTTATCAGACACAATAGTTTTGGGCAACCCATGAAGACATATTATCTCCGCAAAGAACATTTTAGCAATGTGGGATGCATCGAAGGTTTTAGAACAAGGAATGAAGTGGGATATCTTGGAAAATCGGTCCACTACGACAAAGATGAAATCGTGCTTCCTTGGAGTTTTGGAAAGTCCAAGCATGAAGTCCATTGAGAGGTCTTGCCACAGTGTGTGTGGTACGGATAGCGGGGTGTACACGCTAGTATTTTGTTTGCTCTGTTTGGACACTTGGTAAATACGATAATATTTAATGACCCGAGCGACATCTCTTATTAGGCTAGGCCAAAAGAACCTATCCTCTACGAGCGAAATGACCGACTATCACTCCAACATGTAACTCTTAATTAAGAAAGTCATGCAATGAAGTGCGAGGGATGCAAAGACTATTGCCTTTAAACAAGTACTCATCTTGGATGGTGTACACGGAGTGTGTGCTGGTCAGATCACTAAAGAGAGTAGTGTACTCAACTCCAAAATCTGGGCACTGGAGGTACTCATCCTTTAACCTTTCAAACCCAATGATTTTGGTGGTCATTGTGCGCAAAGTTGCCACTCGACGACTAAGTGCATCAGTAACCTATTTTCAGCACCAGTCTTATGCTTTAGCACAAATGTGAACCCTTGAAGGTACTCGGCCCACTTCTCGTACCTTGGGTTCAACTTTTTCTGTAAAGAAAAAAAGTGTAAGGCTTCATGGTAAGAGAACAACACAAATTCCTGCAGTCTAAGGTAATACTTCAAATACCAAAGAGAACTCCTTGTCATAGGTGGAGTATTTTTGCTTGGCCTTATTAAGTTTTTCACTAAAATAGGCCACTGGGTGACCCTCTTGGCTAAGCACTCCTCCTATGCCTACATCTGATGCGTCGCATGCGACTTCGAAGACTTTGAAAAAAGTTCGGCAAGCGCGTGATGGACGCACTACTCATCCATTGTTTGATCTCGATAAAGGCTTTCGTCGCGGCTTTGCCCCATTTAAAGTCTCCCTTTTTCATGCAATCAGTGATTGGGGCCATGATGGTGCTAATGCTTCTGAAGAAGCGACGATAGAAAGTTGTCAAGCCATGGAAGCTACAGACATTGTGTATATTGTTAGATTCGGGCCACTCCACAATGACTTTAACCTTTTTAGGTTCCGCGACCATTCCATCGGCCGACATAATGAATCCCAAGAAGATAAAGGAACGTTGCATGAAGGTGCACTTCTTAAGGTTCACAAACAACTTCTCGCTCTTTAGGGTCTCACAAACCAGCCTAAGGTGGTTCAAGTGTTGATCATTGTCATGACTCTAAATCAAGATGTCATTGAAATACACAACAAGAAATTTACCAGAAATGACCTCAACACTTGGGTCATTAGTCTTATGAAAGTACTTGGGGCGTTAGAAAACCCAAAAGGTATGACCGTCCACTCATAAAGATCATCCTTAGTCTTAAAAACGAGTTTCCACTTATCACTGGGGTAGATTCAGACTTGATGGTAGTCACTCTTAAGGTCTATCTTTGAAAAGATAATGGTATAAACCATCATATCGAGCATGTCATCAAGCCTTAGTATGATAAACCGATTTTTAACTGTAATCTTATTAATTACATGACTATCCATACACATGCGCTATGTACCATCTTTCTTAGGAGTGAGTAGGGCAGGTACGACACAGGGGCTTAGGCTATCTTGGATGAACCCCTTTTGAAGGAGCTCATTGACTTGCCTAGTCAACTCGACGCGCTTAACTGGATTCAACCTATAGTGGGGCAAATTCGGTAAGGTGGATCCGGGAACTAAGTCAATTGCGTGTTGGATGTCACGCAGAGGAGGGAGTTCGCTTGGTAAGTTTTCAGGGAAGACATCCATAAACTCTGTCAAGATCGGCTCAACCTCCTTAGGGTATTAGCTCACTGACTCGGGAACACTCTCAACGGTGACGACTATGTACACCACACCCTCATCTAACAATGCTTTCTTGAACTCTGAAGGGCTCACAATATTAATGGACTTAGAATACTCGCCCTTCTTTTCGACTTTGTTGGTCGATGGTGTTTTAGAAGACAAAGGGTGTAAAGTAATCTTCTTACCTTTATGCATGAACGTGTATATGTTTGATCGACCATAAAGGGTCACGTCAATGTCATAGAGTCATGACCTTTTCAAAATGATATGGCCCACATCCATCGGCACTACATCATACCATAAGGTGTTCGAATAAGAACCTAACTGAATCAGTACACGACACCTTTTCGACACGGGAATGGATGAAGAGTCGACCCATGCGATCTTATAAGGTCTCAGGTGGGATTCAGTGTAAGCCTCAAGCGACGTACGACTTGAGTTGACACCACATTAGTGTAAATACCACTATCCAAGATATTCTTACAACTCTTTTCACCAAATCTGGCAAAGATGTGGAAGATATTCTCCATTCGCCAATCATCATTTTCATCCTATTGAGGCAGTGGAAGGGCACACCTCACAATTCAAGCATGACCAATAGCATCACCCTCCTAATCACTAGGTGTGCTGTCCGGCTCAAAGACTTCCTCTTCAACCACTATAGCACCTTCATCTTCCTCTCCTTTAATGAAGAGATTTTTCTTTAGGGGTTTTTTGTAGGGCATTGAGAGGCAAAGTGTCCCATCCCATGACATTTATAGCACTTAACGGAAGAGCTACCCCTAGAGGATTCCTTGACTACACCTTTTTCCTTTTCAAACCTCATATTGGTAGGAACAAATTATGTAGGTTTGGGAGGAGGATTAAATTGCTCCTCACCGGAGCGTTGACCACTATATTGTGGCTCGGTTCTCTACACCATTGTGCAACCGTGGGCTCTCGCGAGTCCATCTCGACGATGCGCCCGTATTAGTAAATATAGAGTCGTCACCTGGAGCTTTTAATATCTCAAGAAATTTAAATCAATATTAGAAGCACCGAAGTACAAAAATATGACTCTGATTTCGGTCTATGCCAAAGGCTCTCTTGGGTAGGGCTTCGGTTATTGATCAAAAAGGTGTTAGGCACCCGATCAATCCGCTTGTAAGCGGTGTCTACTTATGGCCAAACAAATAATAAGAAAAAAAAATGACACTTTCTCTTGCTCGATGACACTTGGATCCTATTTAAGCCTCCCCCAATCACCAAAATTTTTGTCGTATAACGGCTCAAATTCTAGGATAGAGGAAAAGCAAAGAAGGTAGAGGAATAGAGGGGAGAGCCGGAGCTCTCGGGCCCTTGTAGCATAACCATGGATCCTCTAGTGAGAGTATCCTTGAGCTTCCAACAACAAATGGTTAGAGAAACAGGTTTTGATCTCTAAGGCTAGGGAGCTAAGAGGTAGGAGAAGAAGGCTAAGTGGTGGTTCTGACTAAATCTCAAGGATTGATGGTATAAAATGAGGTGTAAAGGAAGAAACTCAATTATGAAATTTATGGATTTAGTGCTACAATAATGGAGGGAGCTCACTAAAATTCTTCTCTCTTTGAAATTTTTTTCAAGCCTTTAATCCAAGGGAGGTGGGGGGGGGGGGGCTCACTATTTATAGAGAAAAAGAGGATTAGTGAGGGGTTAAAGTCCTAATTGGGTTAACAATTAGGTAATCCTAGATCTAAGGTTTTCTAGGGTTATGGGAGCTAGGTAGGTGGGACAATGGGTTTAATGATAAATGATAGGGTGGGTTTTTTAAAAGACTAGGGGTTGCAAATAGGTTTAATGGAGGTGCAACAGTCCTAATGAAACTCACACTAAATATTGGGGTGGTCAACAAGTTAAACCCCAAAGTCATTTTCGGACAAAATCCAAAAAAATAATGTTCCTAAGCCTAGTGTGTCTATTAGACACGCTAAGCCAAAAACTGCCAAAAAGTGGCCTAGCGTGTGTACTACATACGCTAGGCAAAATTTTTGCATTTTTGCTCGATTTTCAAATCGCCATAACGTTTGGTGTACAAATAAGATTGAGGCGATTCTTGGCTTGTTGGAAAGTTAGGAATCTCCTCCCTCTGATAAGGTAAGTCTTAGCTCTGACAGAGGTCTGTGCAAACCTTGGCACTGCTCTTCTCAACTACTGTCCGGGAGGGTTTAAGTCTGGTTCAGGAGGGGTACTATAGGTTAGGGTTGATTCCTAAGGGCCGGGGATAGGTTTCTATGGGTTTGGGTTAAGTTCTAAGGGTTTGGAAAGTGCTCTCGGAATCTCGGAGGGTACAACTTTCTCGAAGTGTAAGTTAATCTGGCCTTGGGCCAAATTTGGGTGTCTACAGATGCCCCTCTTTGGCATTCGATCACTAATGATTGCATGCCAAAGAAAGAGACGTCCGAAGAGGCCCAAGGCATGCTAACGGGTCCGCCGTATTCAAAGTGATCCTCAAACATCAGATGGTAACATGGTGAGTATACGGAAGCCCTGTATGTCAGGAAAAATATCTGTTCATCAAGGCTATCGGTCCCCAAGCTCTTAGCGACATTACTAGGCATGACCGAGATGGTGCGAGTTACGAAAGCCCAATATGTTGAGAAAAATGTCCGCTCCTCGATATGATTGATGAGGGGTGATGTTTGAGTTTCATTCTAAATAGAACAGCCCTGCGAGTGGGAGGGTGATCAACCTATACTTCAAGACAGGCATAAAGTAAAGATGCGAAGATCTACAGTTTGTGCCCATTTGATCGGTCATGGGTGCCCCTACGCAAGGTAGGGTTCGAGATTTTGGGGCAAACCCATCGATCCTAAGATTGATTTAGCACACCTCCTGAGCGGAGTGAATATTAATGTCGCAACGCTTTTTGTGAGTGTGTGCCATTTTTCCTTTAAGCCACATATTCTTGTTATTTTATGTTTATTATATATATATATATATAGTTTATTTTTGATGTTTGTTCAAGGTTTTTTTTTTTTAATAAGCGTGCCCATTGACCTCTAAACACTTTTATTTTAGCACCATTTTTTGAGCAGATCAAATGAAGGTTGATGTGCTTTTGAGAATGTGTGTAACCCTTGGTCTAGCTATTCAAATCTAGCTGTCGAGCCATCCCCAAATGAACCAAAGTCCAACGGGGGCAAAAAAAATAAGCCTAGCGTGTGTATTAGACAAGCTAGGACAAACCTGCGGGAACTTAAGCTTAGCGTGTGTAATACACACGCTAGGCAAAATCTGAAAAAATTACGCCTAGCGTGTGTATTAGATACTCTAGGCAAAATTTGGAAAAAATATGCCTAGCGTCTGTATTAGACACGCTAGGCCAAAAATGAGTTTAAAGTGGCCGGGCGCGTCCAGAGACCCGATAACAGCCTATTTTTCTCCTTTCCTTCCAAACCGAAATGGGAGTTAAACCTTGTGCTTCCTAGATCCAATTCAAAACCGTGACATTGTGCTGGTGTCTTTATCGTCGATTGAACGCATATTCCACGTCGGACCTAGGGTTTAAACCTCCACCAAGGTAATCATCTTAAAAACCCTTTTCTTTTGAAATTCTTTTCATTTTATACCAATGTGGTTAGGGTTCTTGTGCCTAGATGAAAAAGGGGGTGCTTATTTCTTGCAATGTGATCCATTGTGATCCCTATTGTGATTTTATGTGCATATTCGTAGGGATTTTGGTGAAAGCTTGGGTGATTCGTGCCCTTTTTTGGATTTTCTTGACTTTTAATTTTATCAATGCATTAGAACTAATGTATCTAGGGTAAAAATAGATTTTTTTTGTGAAAACAAATGCCTTTAATTGATTCAGTGATATATATGCATGTTTGAAATGGATTCCGGCAAAATTTTTTATCGATGGTGGTTTTTTTGAAAATGTGAGGGTTAAAAATCATTGATTTTTCTTAGTCGAGAGAATTTTTTTTTTTGCTTTTTTCCTTTTTTTTGTTTGTACATTCCTGTATGAACGAGGCATACTTATGTTTGTTTGGTTTCATGGACAAGTGTTGGATTTCTCCTGGCTCATCATCGTTTGATATTTTAGCCGTGTATCTCTTTTCAGGATGGCACATGATTCATCGAGCAGTGAGGGCCAGGTCCACAAGGGTAGCCCAGACGTGATCTTTAGTGTCAGGGGTGAGCGTCTCATCCAGGTGTAAAGATCCTCTCGTATCTGGTACGAGATGCAAGGTGAGGCGGCCCGTAGTGGGTTGCTCCATCAGTAGTATATCCATATCTCCAACTTCGGGATTGCCAGCCAGGTAAAAAAAGGTTCTTTAGTTGCTTCTTTTTATTTGTGCTTTTTATTCTAGGATCTGATATCCTCCATTCTTTTGATGCAACCTCTACTCCAGATCATGTTTCGCATTCAGGGGTTGATTTCACCTTCAGCATTTCTATGCCCACCTCCCTTTTGGTGTGCGATTTCTTCTGGCCCAAGCCGGCTTTGAAGATTTTCTATCCTGCCCTGCTATGCGGGGGTGACTCGGCCTATGTGAGGTCCTTGGTGGAAAGGTTTCGTCCGGAGATAATAACCTTTCATATGCATGTAGCTGAGATGACCATCACTCTCTTAGACTGGTCCATGATCACGGGTATTGTGATAGGGGGGATGCCAGTAGTTTGTCCTCGCGTTCTTGGTCATGAGGAGGTGACTCGATTGATTGGGGCCTACCCCTTGTCCAACAACATGACAGGTTTTGAGGTCAAGTTATCCTGGTTGGAGAGTTTGTTCGAGGTCAAACTTGGCACATAATGAATAAATTTCGGCACATCACTGAGCCTTACCTCCCTCTTCTATATTTATCTTCGGACGATAAATCAGAAGCCTTACAGGATGTTCCTAGAAATGAAACCAAAAATCAATGAATGATGACTGATGCAATCACCCACTATACCTACCATACTTCTCCCTAATAACCATGGGATGGGACGACCAGCACCTGTATACAATTGATCTAATCAAAGAGACCTCCTCGGTTCGATGACAGTACCATTCAACTTTTCCTCAAAATTAACTCACCAAATACCCATGACCGTTTCTAGACCCCAAGTGCTCATCTCGTAACCCAAAAAAGCTCCATTGCACCTTGACGTTGGGGCATCTTTTTTTGGACTAGAAGAAGAATCATATCAGAAGCACCAATTTGTCCACAAAGAAGATGAGGAACGACGAAGTTACCATCCAGCAAGTGCTATTGAAGATACCATACTGCCAATCCTACCACGCTCCTACATTGGGGCATTTTTATTTTTTACTGTTTTGTTATTATTTTTATCTTAGCTATTTGCTTTCCCTGTTGCATTATTTTTATTTCAAAAAAGGAAAAGAACAAAAAAAGAGAAGGAAAAAAAGAAAGAAAAAGAGAGCACATATCCATCTTTTGCTACCAGACTCTGGTCTGAGACACTTACCCCCCTTGACGACTAGCATGGGGGAGAACAAAATTACTGACAACATTACTCTCACATGTGTAGATACGAAGCAACCTTCAACCGTCACCGGGCCAGCTCAGCAAGCATCCAAGTCCCAATGATGGTCGATGGCGCTAAAGCAATTAAAAAGTAAGAGTAGACGCAAGAGATAATTAAAAGAAAAGGAGCCAATCAGGTACATCTAAACCAAAAATCTCTCTATATATATCAAAATCTTTTCATTTCTTTTTTACACTTGTCACCGGGGGCATCCCCCTATATACACAACACACACATGCTATGGATACAAACACACACACACACACACACACACACACACACACACACCTCTCTACGTTATCGCTGCGATGGACGAGCACTGCTGTCCCCGGTATCATCAGCTCGGAGGTCCGTAGACTGGTTCTCTGAAAAATACAATCCCTACACTCGGAGTCCTTAGAACCTTTAGACGACGAGGCCCCGCCACAAAACCCCCTCACTCTCTTGACTAGCGGATCGCCTTGATCGCGAATGAGGAGGATACCTCGCAAGAACCTTACGAACAACAAGATCCTCACAAGCATCACCCCTGACATGATCATGGGATGTGTGATGAGACTGCTTGGCTGAGGAACTCGCAGCCCTAGATTTCGACCCACCGAGCTGACGAGCCAGCCTATGTATCCCTCGCTCACTGCTCATCAGACGATACTGCAGCCCATCTGGGGACACCTGCATCTCTGCCCGCATCGCTCGATGTGCCACCTCCAATGCCTCAGTCTGAGTCCTCTGTGTAGCCATCATCTCAATAACTAGGTCCACACGACTCGGTGTCTCCCCAAGGACTCATCTCGCCTCAGGAATGGCGGGCGCTCGCGCTGCCTCTAGACGCGCCTCCTCAAGCTGATGGATCTGCATAACCACGCCAAGTCAAAGGAAGACTAATATATACATGAACAAAATAAAAAGAAAGCTTTGAAAAGAAGAGAATCACACCAAGGCCAGCCTCTCCTCCAGGAGCCACCCAATCGTCTTAGCAGTCATCGAATCAGCAGGAGGCATAGAAGGAACAATGAACATAGGCGGCTGCCACAAGAATAAATAAATACATTAGAAAAATACTATAATAATAAATAGACTACGAACACAATAACTAAGACATACCGGAGTAGGAACAGGAACAGACTCCTGAGGGGGAGCCTCGAGGCCAGAGTCCGAAACAGCCTGCGCAAAGAACCAAACAAACCAACACAAAACATGTCAGAATAAAATAAAGATGAAATAACCTAAATAGAATTACACCACACCAGAAATTATACCTGACTCTACGGGCGTGAAGAGGCAGCAGTCGCCTCCCTCACCTGAAGATCCTTGGCAACCTGACGCTGAAATACCACCTGATATTAGTAAGCTAATAAGAAAGTGAAACAATGATGCCCAACAAATTAATGCAATGAAATAAACAAGATAAACAATTGAATGAAACTTACCCAATAAGCTAGCTCGACCCGAAGCTGAGCCATCGCTGGATCCTCTCGACTAGAGAAAGCAACGAAAGATGGATCAAACGCCAGAACAGTACCTCCAGCAGGAAGCTCGACTCTCTACGAATAACAATAAACACATCAGTTGGTAAGCCCACAATGCTAACAATTAACAAAACCATATTGGTATAGACACTTACCAATCGATCAATCTCAGAACATAGACTGGCCTCCACCTCTCGGTTGGCCAGCTGCTGACTGCGTAACAACTCAATCCTCTCTCTCACCCTCGACCCTCTCACCCTCATCCTCAGTGATCTCCTGCTCAATCTAGAGCACCTTCTCCTTGACCCCCGACTGGTCAACCTCTAATACCTCCTCTCTAACTATTTTCCCAACCTCTACCTCCCTGACAATGTTGGTTCGAGCCTCGAAAGTCTCACCCATCTCCGCCCCCATCATCCTCTCCAACTCAAAAATAGTAATATCATGCCTACCACTACCCTCAGACTCTATCCTAGAATAAAGATCTCAAAAAACTAAAGAGAACGAAAGAAACGGTGCCTGACACGAACGACCGGATCGTGAGATATCACGAAAACACGAAAATTAGAGCACAAAGAAGCAAGGAAACAAAGAATCGGAGACTAACATGGATCATGCGACGAAAATTAAAAACTTTGAACTATTTATAGGACAACGCTAAATTGTGCACGTAAATCCAGGAGTGCAAACCAATCAAGCACCACTCTCACAGCATTTAATTCGAATCACATGACCAGTCTTAAGCACGCAAACAAATTGTTGCCCGCTCAAACTAACCCAACCATCTGGTTGCGTGTAACCTACTTAGCGCGTAATCACTTCAAGCATCCACACAGTGGTGCGTGAATTCTAATGGTCACCCATACAGTGACCAGCCACCGCTCTAATCACGTGATTGGTATCCTGCGTCCACCCTCTAGCGCGTAATTAATTTATGCACCCAGAGTGAAGTGCGCAATTTCAAAAAATACTCATAACAGCTCCTTCATAGGCCCTAAATTAGTTGATCTCCGGCACTAATTATTAGCCTAAACCATGCCCTTGTTAAGGCCGATCCAAAACATTTCAGGCTTAAAGAAATATGCACCCTGATAACTAAAAGAAAATGCTACAGACTAAGACCAAAATAAAAAAAATGCCCCGACACCGTTTACACACTCTAACTAAAACTAAACAAAAAAAAAACTTTCCCCAATTAAGGCCAAAACTAAATAAGGAAAATATCCCCAACATCACCTAAACACTCCAACTAGTACCAAGACTCCCATCATCCATTCATTAAACTAAACTAAACCAAAAAGAACTGCTCCCAAAGCACCCCAGATCAAAATAGATAAATAAGATCAGACCAAAGTTAAATAAGTAAGCATCACACTTAAAACCAAATCGAAGCAAGCCATCAAATAAGCAAAAAAATAAACTAAACTAGAATTTATAAAAGAAATTAAAAATCATAATCACTTCCTAAATAAATAAATAATTACAAAATACACCGAGGGCATTCCCTCTGAATACACAACTTAAAAAAAGAAACTTAAAATCTACGCGTTCAGGCAGTGCGCGAATATGGATTTATTCGAGAAAACAAAAATTCCATCTTCCCCTCTTCCCTTAGCATGGCAGCAATTTGACTGCTACCTTGCATTCCTAATCTCGTCCATTCTAAAAAATTCACGCAATAAACACAACTCTTCAGGTCCAATACCCGAGATACAAAGAGAAATGAAGAAAAAATATTAATGAGCAAAATACACAAACAAGAAAATGCCCTAAAACTTATAACCCTAAACTTGAAATAAAAGTCTAAAACAAACAACAAGAACCCACAACTTTTAGCTCACACATTTATAAACTATACCTCCTGAATTACCAAATGACAAGTGTCACACCTTTAAATCATTCTAATCTAATTAAATTTAAACCAAACACATAACCCCTTTGAAATACCATAATCCATGACAAACCTAGATGAGCCAATAATCACACAACACTTAACCCCTTAAGAAACACCAATCCAGCAAGAAATAGATAAACCAATAGAATTAAAACACCCAACACACATTTAGAACCCTTGGAAACTCACACCTTTTAAGTCCCATGTTGAATCAAATAAAAGACCAAAACTCAACTCAAATCAAACCTTAAACCAGCCAAAACTTTGAACAAGAAAAAACTCTCTAGAGTGAGATCCTAAACTGTTTGGGACCCCACTAGAAAAATGCCCCTAACAAACCAAACATAACCAAGTAAACCCTCTAAACAAACCCCATAAAAACAAATTGAATTCCAAGCTAAGCTAATCCTGAAATAAGTCAAACAAATAAGATAAATCCAATTAATCCGCTAATAAGTTTAAACGAATAAACAAGTACGACAAAATAAAATATGCCCCTTTATTTATAATTTAAAATTTTACAGGTATCACCGAAGACATACCTCCTGAATTTACAACCCAAAACGAAAACCTAAAATTTTAACCTACAACCCAAAACAAAAACTGGGTTCAAAACTGAGACGAAGTGAGGAGCAGATTCCGCTTTGAACATCCAATCAGAGACTTCAGGGAGTATTGGTCGGGAAATACATCCCTCCACTTTTTACCCCTTCTCTTCCGCCATCTTCACCTCCTCCACTGCCGCCTCCTCAATGCTGCCTTCACTGCTCCCTAAAAAGGATCGATGTGAAGATATGTACTCTCATTTCTAATACCACCCATTCCCAAAGTAGTGCCGTCCACAAGCATCACATCGAGACAAAGATCACGTAAAATAACGAATATAGGAAGAAACAACATCCCAATCGGACGGTTAGATCACCCGATATTGTTAAAACATGAATTTCAGAACACCAGATATACAGGAAAAGGTCAAAACTAGAGACTAAACCAGAGAATGAAAAATAAATAAAAGCTCTCTTCCTTATATAGAGTACGGACTCAATCACGTGCCAGAGCACGTGCGTTTAATTAGATCATGCGCTACACACACTGCGCATAATTTAAAACATGCGCTCCGACCCAAGTGCTCAATGAAACCATCGCCCGCGCCAATAGGGTGACTCTCCGATCACGTGCAGCCTATAGACTGTGTAACTCGATCAAACGATAGACCCCATCCACGCAATATGAAAGGTCACCTACACTGACCTGGTGACGCCTCGATCACGCACTATGATTAGAGCACATAACACAATTACACGCTCACTTATACACGCGTAAGCAACCCCTCCAGCCTAAGATTGTACCTTGAAAATAGGCGCACAATCGTATTGAGCGACCTAAAATAGGCTCGCAATACTTGACTTTTGACGAAATCTACACCCTCACACCCTTGTACCCCAACTTGACCAAAATTCTTCTATCTCATCGCGTAGCCTCACAGGCTGTTCCTACCGATAAAAAAAAACTACTCACCCATCCCATCACGTACCCTTACACGAGGAGGAAGCGTTGATAGCACCCATCCCCATCGTGATAACGTGTACACATGCGATATCACTTCAATATCTAGTCCCAACACAATAAATTAATCGTATCCTCATGACCCATTGCGAAAAGCCAAAAGTAAACCGCCCAATGACAAAACCAATCACAATGCAACCACAACGTGATTTCTTTTATAACCCAAGATCTGCCAAAGAAAGACACCAATGCCCCATTGCACAAGTATGCCACGAGCACGCCGCCGCCAATTACTCTCAGTCGATATCCCATCGTGAACATCACTACCTAAAAATAAAAAAAAGCTCAGACAACACATGCCACGTTGTATAATGAAAAGCGGGAAAGATTGATCATATCCCATCGCTAAGGCAAAGGACTCTCCCTCTCTCCCGAATTGATCCCACGTCCCACCAGGACTCACCCAACACGCAGCCAAGGAAAGGGAGAATCCCCAGTTCCCATCACAACATCATTTCTCTCAAGATATCACATCACAACCACCAAGACCTGCCACAGTAGACCTGAAGAGAAAAAATCTCCAAAGTCCCATCGCGATGCTACAGCGCCACCAGAATGTACGAGCTACGCACAACTCAGGTAAGTCTCATAATCCAGGTAAGTACTACCCACTTTCTTTTATTTTACTCGATATTCCTTGTATATATATAGTTAGCAATGATTAAATCAAATATTTTCAAAACTCGTCTCTCTCAACTCGCGAATCACTATAGTCCTCCCATAAGAGACAATCATCAGTATTCGTCGAGAAGGTTAGACGGAGTATTCGACATGCGAAGTGTCGTCTTGACAACCACAATAACGATCGGGTCCACAAATCCCGTACCGGTGGATCTGCTCAGTGACATCTCGGAAGCCACATTTTCTGTCTTTTACCACCGAATTAATCTTAAGTTAAAATCTCTAAAATTTTAAATTTTCAAAATGTTAAAAACCCCTTACTTCATAAAGCAAAATCCCTTTACTTCACAAAAAAAAAAAATAATAAAAAAAGAGAAGAAAAGAAGAACAAAGCAACAAGACGAATATACCTTTGATATTATATGATACTTTATTTTATTATTATCGGTCCCTGGACCTTGTTTTGGATATTTGATTGACACCCCGGTACCTCGATTGCTTAAAATCTCTCTGTTAGCTTGCACCATGAGACGGGATGAGCCATTCACCCATAGATCCGAAATGTGCCCTTCGACAGCTACCATTTGCCCTTTAAATACTCCATTTTAGCTTGCGCTAATAGATAAGAAAGCCAAGCATGTCATGTTAGCATCACCAATTCACATTTGTAATTTCCCAAGAGAAACGAGTAAACACCTCGAATGAGAGGTGTCTACTTCTTCGACGCGTTCTTACTTCGCAAGAGCGCGCCGAAGAGGGGCATCTATAGACACCCCTATTTTGCCCTCTCAGAATATACAACTTTGTTCAGTCAACCTTTGACCTTATAACCCTAATATGAGAATCATGCACTGAAGCAATAGTACATGGCTGAATACAAGCTAAAATAATAAGTCTGTGGCTCAGGTCCCAACATAGGGAGACTATATATTGAAACAATAGTATATAGTCAGAATGCAGACTAAAACAATAGTCTTGTATTTCAGACTAGAGACCAGACCTGGACAACCCTGAATTAAGTGCCTGGAACTCTGCACGTAATTCGATTACATGCTAGACTATAAATGAGCCATCAGTCCCCCTTTCAAACCGGACTTCCTTTCCCATACCATTTCGAGACTCGATCACGCGCCTGAAATTAGATGTGCGATCGGATTGAGCGCCACATCACCAGCGTGTAATTGGCCCCCGACCTAGCCTCACAGTCCTTGACCCCTAAGTTTCCTTGATTGAGCGCTTATGAAGAGACGCTTAATCAGATTGCGCACGTACTAACAAGCGCGCAATTAGCCCTAACGCTATTAGGACTAGGAAACTTGTTGAGCAAGTCAACCTGTCGCTTACTTAGTTGGTGACAGACTCAAAGCAATTAATTGCCAAGAAACTAGCACTCAATTCGATTAAACACCTGGAAAAGGGCGCGTAATTGAAGAAAAACCTATAAAAGATTTTTTTCCTAATTTGCCTAGGAGGTTGGGCAAAATTTCGAGAGAGAACATATTTTTTTGGGATTCCGAAACCAGAGAACTCCGAGGACAAAACTCATAGAGCAATCTAGTCATGATTTCGAAATTCAAGCTTCAAATCTTCGAGATTTTTCTTCATAGCCCCCGGTCCTAGGTAAAAATCTTAGTTTTAGACTTAGGATATTTCTCGTAGTTTTAATTATTAGTTTTCATTATTAGTTTAAACTATCAGTCTGAGACTGTAGCACCCTTTTTAGACCGCAAATATTTTATATCTGGTTCTAATTTTCCTAATTCTGAACCAGCCCTTAATCTGACGGTCTAATTCACCGACCCTAGCATTTAATTCTGTTCTAAAATCTTAATCTCAAGTCTTATCATAAATTTCTAGTTTTAGATCATACTCTAGAACCAGTCCTTAATCATACGGTCTGATTTTTTGATTTCGGACCCGAATTCAGTCCTAGAAATTTAAATTTAAATTTAAATTTCTTATTTTCATATCTCCAAAAATCCTAAATATTAATATTAGTTTTTACAATTATAGTTCATGATTCAATTCATAATTACTATTCTGAAATCGACTCTGAAAAACCTAAAATACTATTTTACGATTTAAAATTCAATTTCTCTTTAATCTCAGCCATCCGATTTGCCCAAGGGAGCTTACGGAGGATACTCGGGAATGAGGCCAATCCTCCTTAGCATAGAGGGCCCAAAACCCTTTTTTTTATAGAAATTTTAGAATTAATTAATTACTTTTTTATATTTTTTATCATAATTAATTAGTAGATTTATTTTATTTCAGCATAATTAATTAAGTTAATTAGATTTTAGTGTGATCGATTTTATTTCTTTAAATCAGATTTTAATTGGTTAATACCTTGCTTTAATTAGAATTTAGTATGATTAATTCATTGCTTTGATTCAATTTTAGTATAGTTGATTCATCGCTCTAATTAGAAATTTAATAAAATTAGTTCATTTATTTTAATTAGATTTTTAATAATAACAGTTTATTTGTTTTAATTAGATTTTTAATAAAATTAATTCCTTTGCTTAGTTCTCTATTCTGATTAAAATTCTAGTAGAACTGTTATACTTGACTTAATTAGAATTTCAATACAATTAGAATACTGGCTTTGCTTAGAATTTCAGTATAACTGGCATGCTTGACTTAATTAGAGTTTCATTAGAACTACTACATATGCACTCCTAGTATAATTAGGAAACTTGATCACAATCGGACTTCTAATAGGATTAGGAGATTAGAATTAATCGGACTCTTAGTAGTATTAGGATACTAAATTAATTAGAATTCTAATAAGATTAGAAAGCTAAAATGAATTAGACCTTTAATAGGATTATAATGTTGGAATAGATTCACTCACTCTAACAAATTCACAGCCAAACTCACAATCGAATCAGGGAAGTCTAAACTGACTAGAACTATAACTATAAAGGGAAATAAAAGGAAAATTAAACTATCTAAATTAAGAAAAAGACATAGTTGCTGACGTTCACAGGCGGACGATTCAGTATAGAAGTAACCCATACCCGCTCTTAAGCGTGATCATTGATGTATTGCAACATCGATAAATATTGGTAGCCGGCGATCGCAACAAACTAGAAATCTTCCTAGAAAACTCTTTTATTATTATTATTATTATTTATTTCTACCTCCACTATTTCAAATGCCGCATCACTAGAGTCCACTTGGACAGAATTGGAGCCACTGCTTCAACGAGGATTGAGAGGAACCCAGAAAATGCGTGCACCAATAGGGTCAACCGGGGAGGTCTATCATAGTGACATGGGTTGTTCCACCTTGGTTGTGGTTTTGCATGGGATTGTTAATAATCCCTGAGTTTTGCAGTGGTTGGTTATTATTGGGGTTAGAGTTCCTAAGCGCTTCCCAGTCGATTTGGTTTCGATCGTTCATGTCATAGATTATGTCCCGGAGGACCCAACAGTCTTCCAAATTGTGTCCCGCATATTGATGGAATGCACAATACTTTCTATAATCCAGATTCGTCGGCAAAGGCCAGGGTCGTTCCTGCCAAAATCTAAGAAGGTTTTGGGCATTGATGTGGACACCCAAATTTTGCCCAAGGCCCGATCGAGATATACATTTCGAGGGAGGCACACTTCCGAGCTTTTGATGGCATATATGGTACCCTTAGATACCTCCCCAAACCCTTAGGAATCATCCCAAATCTCTTATATTTTACCCCGAACCTTTGGAAACCAATCCCGACCACCTTAGAACCCCTTCCGAACCCAAAACCTAACCTTTCTGGGCAATGGATGAAGGGTGGTGCACTAGGATAAGCTACAGCCTTCTACTATAATAAAATCTTATACCATTGAAAAGTAGTAGTTAGCTTTCCAATGGTCCAAGAATCACCCCAATCGGAGCTATGTGTGCAAAGATATGGCGGTTCAAACCCGAGGGGCAAGGAGGTAATCTCAAAAGACCCCCCTTAGGGATTTGGCGCAACTAATAGTTGTTCCAGTTGTAAGTAAGCTCGGCGCAACTATTAGTTGTGCTTTGCGTTAGCATTAAGGTGGGCCCCACCTTGGGGGGCCAACTTTCAGGCACTGTGCATGCACTATTTTACTGTGCATATGCCTGGCGCAACTAATAGTTGCGCCAGGCATATGAACAGTGACCCCTAGTTTTTGCCTTGAAAATTGAGATTGGGGTTTGACTTGTTGACCATCTCGACCCTTGGGGTGTGTTTTGATAGTTATGTTGCACCCATTTACTACCTATGTGCAACCCCTTAATTGATTTAAGGCCTCAACCAATCATCCACCATTAGATCACTTCTTCACATATTTCAAGGCTCCAAAAACCTTAGGAAACCTTAGGTGCTAGATTACCTAATTCCTAATCTTGCTTAGCCTCCAAGTAGCCTCCTAACCCACCCTTTTTCTATAAATAGAACCCCCTACCATTGGATTAAAGGTTGAGAATTTTTGCCTAAGAGAGAAAGAACTTAAGTGAGAAGATCTTTCTCCCTTTGATGCACTATCCCCATACAAATTCTAGAATTCAAAAAGACCCTTTAGACTTTAGTATTTTACTAAAAACTTTTAGGTTAGGTGTGTGTGACCCCCTAGCTTTCCTTCTCTACCTCTTAGCTTCAAGCCTTACGAGTTAGAACCTCATTCCATACCATATAAGCTTTCAAAAGCTCATCAAAGCAAGCCAACGCAAGGCTCCTCAACGGTGCAACAAGGGCCTGAGAGCTCCAGCTCTCCCCTCTATTCCTCTACCTTCTCGGTTATTCCTCCACCCTCCCATTTGTATCGTTACGCCGCCGAATTTTTGGTAGGAATGGAGGGGCACAAATAGGGCTTAAGACCCATTTGGGCAAGAGGAAGCCATTTTCATTTCTTTTACATCATTTTTGTTTTGGCCTTTAGTAGAGACTGTGTTAAGCGGGTTGATTGGGTGCCTAAGACCTTCCCAATCGATAACCGAAGCCCCCTACCCAAGAACTTTTGGTGTGGACCAGATTCATAGTCATGTTTGTGGCACTTTAGTGCTTATAAAAATAATATAGGTTTTTCGGGACACCAAAAGCTCCTGGTGGTGACTCTATATTTTTGTTAGCGAGCCCATTGTCACGATGGGATCGTCAAAAATCTCACAGTTGTACAGATGGCGACTCTGCAAGGGGGATTTTTTTTAGAGCTTCTCCTTGAAATTTGGCCATTTATTTTTTATTTTACTAATCTTTTTGCTATTTTTTGTATTATTTTTTATTTTTTTATTTTTGCTCACCCCTACTTTTCTGTCATTTACGTGCCTTAGCCGGTCGGCGGGCTTACATGTACATTGTCTTTTAATTTTATTTACTTTACAGTCATTTTAGTGC